>JAWWNF010000882.1:705000-1447500 GCA_034641395.1 Darevskia armeniaca | reverse complement strand
CTAGCTCATTATTGCCTGCACTGACAGGCAGCAGCAGCTTTGCAGGTTTTTAGGTAGGGGGCTCTCCCAGCCCTACTTGGAAGTTTTTATACATATTATACTATGAGCAGGCAATGTAAGTTTAAAATTTCCGCTTGGCTTAGCTAAACATGTTTGTTCAAGGGGGACCGGTGGCTACAAGAGGCTTGCTTAAATACTAGCTGATGACGACTAGCAGCTGAAGGCAAACACCTTAAAAAAAAAGACTTTGCAAATTTTGAATGTGATTAGCAAGGGAGAGAGCTGAGCGGAACTCTAAGGGCAGACAATGCTTTGGGGATGCAGAAGGCTAACACTGCCTGGATGGTTACTCTCCTGTGCTCAACTTGGATGAGATAGTGTCCAAGTTTTTGGGGGTGTGGGAAGATACCACGAGGTGCTGTTTCTTAGAAAAAAATGACAGAGTTAAGATCTGGAACTTACTTGGGATCACTACCAGTCTAGTTCCACTTCCAAAGATTTGCTTGTTGCCACCACTGCCATACCCACAGTGTTTCCTGCCTTGACAAAAATTGCTCAGGGGACAGTGCTCTACCACTCAGCTTCAGACCTTCTCCCTCCTCTTGGGCAGCTTATTAAATGCAATGAAAGGTGATATTATTGCAGCAGACTTACTTGGCAATACAATCAGCCTCGTTCCAGACCCAAAAGTCGGTTTGGGGCTTGAGTTTGATCACAGTCATACATTTCCTTACAAAAAAAATCAACTCACAACTTTGTCAGTTTCCTTTTTTCTTAATTTCTCACTGTTCCAAACTTCATCTCAGTTCATTTCATTTATTCACCAATCTGTGATGTTCTTTAAAAGTCTACATGGAACTTTCTCCTAATAATACACCCACATTTTTCCTAATAAGCACCTTTTTTGTATGCAAGTTCCCCTGCAATTCCCCTTTACGCGGGTATTTCTCCCTACGCAATGCAGATTTCCCCCTCATATAATCATTTGCACATGATTTTCAGTGCTAATAGCTGCATCCACACATTTTATGTGGCTGTTTTGCTACCGCTTGCTCTTTTAATACACTTTGGGAGTGTGGGTTGAGAAATGTCATTTCAAATTGGAGAGAACTTCAAATTTCAAAATTTCAGTTCACAAATTAGTTTATGAAGCTCAAATTGTGTAAGTTTGCATTTTAAATTTTAAATGCAAACAGAACCATTTTTTTCTCCCCAGTCATTACCGGTAGTGACTAAGATGACAGGCATTAAAAAAAAATCCCACCATCCATGCATTATTCCAACTCCTCTCAAAACATCAATCTCCTAGCAATTTTTTTTAAAAAAAGTTGTGTGCATGGAGGTGATCTGCAATTTTTTTTAAAAAAAAGTTGTGTACATGGAGGTGATCTGGACTGGGGCCCTGAGAAAGGGGGTGGTGTGCTTTAACCCTTTGTAATATTAATTCCCCCCCCCCTCACATCAGACACACATAGCCCTGCTTTTTTGTTTTCCTACAATAGCAAACATGGGGGGGGGGGTGAAATCTGGGTCAGAAAAAAGTAGGAGCATGATCCAGCAAGGTTATCCGGTGCAATCTTCTGTTTCCTCAGAAGTAAGCTCCACTTTAGCATCCTTTGTTTTAATAAATAAGAAGAGCCCTGCTGGACCAGACTAATGGCCCATCTAATCTAGCATCCTTTTCTCAGAGTGGCCACCAAGATGCTTGCAGGAAACCTGCAAGCAAGACCCAACCACAAGAGAATTCTCACTTCCTGTGGTCTCCAGAAACTGGTATTCAGAGGTATCACAGCTTCCAACCAGGCAGAACATAGCCATCATGGCTGGTAAACCAGAATAGTATTAGACTCATGCCCACTTCTCCAGCCCCATAGATTTCTTCCTTTCCTAAATATTCCCATACCACCAGCAGCACTATCCATCTCAACCTTATGCAAAACATCTAACACTTACTGGGTGTGATGAGAAGTCTCGAGCCAGCGCCAAAGACGGTTTTGTAACCACTACTACTGCCATCCCCACAGTGATTTGGTCTCAGACAAAAACTCCAGCAAGCAAGCCAGAAACTGGTATAATGGGCATATCTTACATAGGAAAATAGCTCGTGATTGGGAGTATGGAAGCTGTAATCCAGTACAAAGTCCAGTAAACAACTACCATGTTTGCATTCATTTCAAGGGAAGGAGGTTAAGGGTACAGCAGGTGCTTCAAGTGGAAATGGGGAGCTCTGTGTGGCTCTTGGGGTTCCCATCCAGTGTCTGGAGAGCACAGCATTAACTACCCTATATTCTATCTCTGCACAGATGTTACACACAAAGTGACCTTCATTGCCAACCCAGGCAATACTGGAACGAATGAACTAGTGGAGTCTGCTTTTCACCTTCATGAGCATCAAAGAGATGGAAAGGAGAGACTAAGATGTACAGCAGAACTGAGGAACCTGTGGCCACGAATCCCTCTTACTGTTGGAGCCACTGAAAACAATGTGACCTTGACAATGAATCATTTACCCCATTGATTTCAGCAGGACCTAATTTAAAGTAATTTAGGATAGATCAATCCTTGATCCTCAGACCTATTGGGTTTGTGTTTATGCATCCATATATAAATATAATAAAGAGACTGACAAGTTTTTAAGCATGATCAGCATATTAAATTTTCTTGGTTCTCTACTGGATCAGGAGAGCCCTAGATGGTCTCAGTAGCTGGCAAGTCTTGGAACAAAGACAGTGGAAGCCAGAAGAACCTAACCATATAAGAAAAGGCTTTGTATGTGGGTGGGTGTCTCCTAATGACTAGAGCATCAGTTAGCATCTGCACATCTCAGATGTATAGCATGAAGTCCTCTGTCCTTAGGGTCAGAGATGGAGAATGAGGTTGGTTGTATGGGTCTCAGACTCTCAGAGCTCTGCCCATCTGCCAGGGGTACCAACTTGAATAAAATATTAGAGGGGCCCATGTAAGCCCCATCCCAAATAATCAATCACATAACATGACACATGCACATCATTTGGATGGCAATGTCCATCAACTTTGGAGGACCCCAGCCCCCTCAAATATTATAAGGGGGGCGAAGGGACCTCAGCCCCTAGGCGTTGGATCCTATGCCAACTGCAAAGCTCTGTATGAGGTCTCAGGTGTATCCTCCTTGTTTTATCTCTTCCCCTTCCTAATCCTAATCAAATCCAGACTTGATGTAAGCATAAGAGTAGTTGAACCATTGCAGCCTTCTAGTGCTAGGATTAAGTGGCTACAATATCAATGAGGGCAGGGTTGGGGAATCATACATTACAAAATTACTGGGGAATGGATTATTTAGCTATGAGACTTATTAGCAAGGAGCAAAGATTCTATGATCGAGGTGGTTACAACACTTTCGCTACCACATGCAGCAGGGAAAGACATGACCTTGGTGCTATGCTTGCATCTGGTGGGTCTTAGAGAGAAGCAGATTGTTTTGTTAGATCCGGAATGGGGAAATGGTGAGCCTGCAGATATTTTTGAACTACAACACCTACTTTCCCTGACAAAGTGGCCATGCTGGCTGGAGCTAATGTCCAAAGACACCTGAAAAGGAATAGGATCTCCGTCTTTGGATTAGACAGAATGTCCAGTCTGAATGTAAAATTTGAAAATGTTATTTTTAATGACTGGAAGTCATACTGAGCACAGAGAACATATAAAATACATGCTCGTGTTTTCCATATATTTTAAATTACTTACTTGGCTTCACAGCTAATCTCGTTCCTTTCCCAAAAATGACTTTGTAGCCTCCAGTATCCACACAGTCCTACAGGTCATAACAAAAACCCAGCAGGTGTGTGGATGACACTCAGGGAGAACTTCCCAGAAGTAACTTTTAACTGTTATCTCTAGCACAACAGAAGCAATACGGGGTCAAAACACTTACTTGGTCTCACAGTCACTCTAGTCCCACTGCCAAAGGTTAGCTTAGCATAGCCTTGTGAGGCCCACAGTGTTTCCTCCCTTGACAAAATTGCCCAGGAGAACTTTGAAGGAAGTCTTGAACTAGCTGTTGGAGGACAGTGATGCTCTCAGATCTTTACATACCCAACGTGAGAAATACTTTCCAGAAGAGAAAATACCATTTTCTTCACTAGAAACTAGAAAAGAGCTGCCCGATTCAAAGAATATATTTTCTCTATTTTCCACTGAAATTAATCTCCTCTTAATTTTGCACTCTAATTTTGGACTCAGGGAGACCAGCAAATTATGGAGCATTCTGAGGCCAGTAAACACTTGTCTAACAGACTTCCATTTCTCACATTTCAGTGGCCATTTCTTAAAGCAGAGTTGGGGGTCCTCAGTTGAGGGTCCTTCTGGATAGCCTTCTGAGGGCCAAATGCCTGAGCTAGGTGGAGCCACAGGCAGAAGAAGACATGCACCTTTCACAGCAGGCTGGTTTCTACACATCCCTCTCTAGCTTTTATCCAGACAAGGGTGGGACATTGGCCATAAATTTGTTTCAACACATCTGAAAAGGATCGTGTCTGGTTCTAGAATTCACAGGTGAACATAGTTTTGTATATTGTATAGTGCTGAGTCAAACTCTCTTAATCTATTTTGCAAAAATAAAATAAATCATGTCAAGATTATGACCAAACAATTGTAGAAAGAAAGACAGAAGAAAGGAAGGGAATAATCTGGACAAGGCAGATATTGTAACTTACTGGGTCGGACAAGCAACTTTGTCCCCAATCCAAAAGTTATCCTGGTTTGATCACACAGTGATATTCACTTTTGCATAAAGTTATGCACCTGGGACAGGCATGAGAACAGCATTTGTTGGCTTAGAACAATGGTCCTTCCTGGCTATAGTCCTGGGATGGAGAACCTGTGTCCCTCCAGATATGATTGGCCTCCATCTCTCATCACCATAACTCAGGTTAAAAGAAGAAGAAAGCCGAACCAGGAATCACCATCACTGTTGTCCCAGGCCCAAAAATGACTTTCTTACTTCCCCCATAATCCACACAGTGACCCATCCAATAACAAAAACTACAAAACCATCCACGTCCTTTCTGTTTATAATATTATACTACCTATCCCATTGTGTCAGCTACCAAATGCAATGACCTGTGATATCTATTTTGCTTACTTACTTGGAAGTACACTCAGCCTTGTACCAGACCCTAAGACGAACTTGAAGTTGTTATTATTCACAGCAGTGCAACCCTTTACAAAAACTAATCCACTCTAGGCATTGCCATTGAGCCAAAACCCGCAATTAAACATCTGTCCATTAGGTGCCTGTTTAGCACCACAAAGGTCCACACCAGTGACTCCTAGAATGACCCTTTTTGTCCTCCTATCTAGATACACCTCCGTAAATTTTCAGTGTTTGAAATGTGAAGGCTTGTTACACTGAACACAGGCACATGCTGTCTCTGGCCCAAAGATGATATTCCTCCATGCCCCAAAATTCACACAGTGATCCACCCAATGACAACCCCACCCAAATTGTTATAATATGTCTCTTCTAATATGCCTTTCAGAAGTTAGGAATTGATCTGCTAGAGATACCTCTGCATGGCAATCAAAACCCAAGACATGGAATAATATTTATCCCATTGTGTGAACTATCAAATGTCATAATCTATTACGTCTCTTCTTCCTACTTACTTGGGAGTACGCTCAACCTTGTACCAGACCCAAAGGTGAACTTGTAGTTGCTATTGCCCACAGCAGCACAACCTCTTACAAAAACCCAATGACATTGCCATTGTGCCAGAGCATCCATTTAAGCTCCCATCTATTTTGTATCCATTCTGGACCACAAATATCCATCCTAGTGACTCGTGGATTGAACCATTTCTCCTCCCACCCAGTTCCTCCCCTTGCCATTTTTCCATGATGCATTTGCTCTCTTATTTATTTTTATTTTTACAATGGCACGGCATAATTAGGCACTCTTCCCTACATGACAAATCTGTTCAACATAACAAGGCAGAGTAGAAATGAAAAGCAGTTCCTTCCCCAAATAAGACTGATAGCTAAATAAAAACCCTGGAGTGTTCATTGCTAACTGTCCTTAACAAAAATGGAAATGGAAATTTGTCAAGAAGAAGAGAAGAAGAAGAGTTTGGATTTGATATCCCGCTTTATCACTACCTTATGGAGTCTCAAAGCAGCTAACATTCTCCTTTCCCTTCCTCCCCCACAACAATAATATAATAATAATAATAATTTTTTATTTATACCCCGCCCTTCCCAGCCAAGACCGGGCTCAGAGCGGCTAACACCAATAAAATCACAACAGAACATACAAAACAATCAATTAAAATGCACTCTGAGGTGAGTGGGGCTGAGAGACTTCAAAGAAGTGTGACTAGCCCAAGGTCACCCAGCAGCTGCATGTGGAGGAGCGGAGACGCGAACCCGGTTCACCAGATTACCAGTCTACCGCTCTTAACCACTACACCACACTAGCTCTCAACATTTTAGTGTGAATTTCTCCTGATATTCAGCTGTTTCATATGCAATTTTGACTAATCCACGTATTTTTGTGAATCAGTTTTCCCATATGTGATGCTTTTTCGCCACAGTGTATGCATTTTTGTACCCATTACGTGACTGGAGAACTTCAGTGAAGACACCTCATTTCTATAGTCCCCCACTGTGTGCTGATAGCAAAAATCACACTACAATCAAATTCACACACTCTTCCACAATCCAGATCTAAACAAAAACAGATGCCACCACCACCTACCAGGAGTTACCACCAGTTGTGTCCCAGTCCCAAAAGTTACTTTCCAGGTTCCCTGAGATGCCACACAGTGATCCACCCAATGACAAAAACTGGAAAGTAGGTCAAATTCTTCAAGGCAATATTGCACAAGTCAGTAATCTCACCCTCTAGAACCCCCCCTACAAAACTCCAATGGAATGAAAGCAGCAAACACAGGAGGGACAGTGCAAAGGAAAGCTGCTTTGTACTGAGTCAGACCATCAGTCAATCTAGCTCAGTGTTGTCTACACTGACTGGCAGCAACAACCATCCAGGGTTTTAGACATGGGAGAATCCCAGCCCTACATGCAGATTATTATAGTGAAGCCATAAGATTTAGAATTGGCTTGGGTGTAGCTAGTAGCTGGATGTGTTTATTGTAATGGGCAGTGATGGCTCTAAGAGGCTTGCTTAAATACTAGCCACTAAAACCAAATTCCTCAGTTTTTTCATAACTCATGTTTGAAAACTCAGGTGCCGCCATCACCTACCAGGTAAAGGTAAAGGACCCCTGGATGGTTAAGTCCAGTCAAAGGTGACTATGGGGTTGCGGGCTCATCTCGCTTTCAGGCCAAGAGAGCCGGCGTTTGTTCACAGACAGCTTTCTGGGTCATGTGGCCAGCAGGACTAAACCGCTTCTGGCACAACGGAACACCGTGACTGAAGCCAGAGCGTACAGAAATGCCGTTTACCTTCCCACCACAGCGGTACCTATTTATCTACTTGCACTGGTGTGCTTTTGAACTGCTAGGTTGGCAGGAGCTGGGACAGAGCAATGGGAGCTCACAGGGATTTGAACCACCAACCTTCTGATCAGCAAGTCCTAGAAGCTCAGTGGTTTAGACCACAGTGTCCCAACCCTAAATGTGACCTTCATGTTTGACCCAGATAACACAGAGAGATCTGGTCTGTGGCAAAACCTAGCGAGAAGGTCCTATCCTTTCCCCCCGAAGTACAGACTTAATGAATTTCACCCTCTAGTACCCACCTACAAATGCACCATTGGAAATAAAGCTGGAACCCAGGTATGTGTAACTTATAAAATGCAATAAATTGTGACATTATTTCAGCAGACTTACTTGGCAACACAACCAGCCTTGTACCAGACCCAAAGGCGGGTTTCAAGCCTTGGTTGTTACCCAGTGATACATTCCTTAACAAAAACTCACAAATTGCCAATTTTCTTTTCTTTCTTCCAACCTTAACTTCAGTAGCTTATGTTGATTTTCACAAGGTCTGCATTAAAATTTCTCCTAATACTCAGATTTGCCCCTAAAGGTGGATAAGAGGGCAAAATGTTTTATGGGGAGAGGAAGGATAAAGTAAGGCTGAGTACCGTATATTCCGGTGTATAAGACGACTGGGCGTATAAGATGACCCCCAACTTTTCCAGTTAAAATATAGAGTTTGGGATATACTCGCTGTATAAGAAATACGACCTGGCGTATAAGATGACCCCTGACTTTTGAGAAGATTTTCCTGGGTTAAAAAGTAGTCTTATATGCAGGAATATACAGTATTTGGGCAGGAAGATAGAACCATAGAGGATCCCCGAAGAATATATTAAAGGCTAAAACTTACTTGGTGTAACAAGCAGTCTACTGCCACTTCCAAAGACTGGCTTACTGAAACCTGCACCAGACCCACAGAGTTTCATGCCTTGACAAAAATGTTCAAAGGCATGAGGAGAATGGTGATTTTGAGATGAATGTCAACACAAAGCTGTGAAATTTCTGACAACAGCGACCTTCCTCACACCTGTTTACAAAGGGCCTGAACACAAAACTTCACTTTGGCTTAAACTCCTTCCCCCCTCCTAGCTCAATTTTTTCTTCATCTCAGCAGTATGATTGAGGGAATCAATTCCACACAGATATTGTAAACCAGGCATGTCCAACAGGTAGATCGTGATCTACCGGTAGATCACTGGACGACTGCGGTAGATCACTGGTAGATCACTGGCTCCCCCCAAAGAAGCTGAACAACTGTGGCTCCCCTAAAAAAAGCTCAACATTTTACCTCCTCCCTGAAAAAACTCAACAACTTTGACCCGAACCCCCCAAAATGGGGTAGATCACTGCCAGTTTTTAACTCTGTGAGTAGATCGCAGTTTCTTGGGAGTTGGCCACCCCTGTTGTAAACCAACTGGGAGTCAGAAATCCTTGCAGATCTACTTGCAAATCACCCAGAGATCTATCCAGAGATCAAAACACACCTTTAAGGTGTCCCTGCTTTAAGATGCCATTAAAAGTCCTTCTTATGAGGCACAGACTCATAGAACTGTAGAGTTGGAAGGGACCCCGAAGCTCATCTAGTCCAACCCCCTGAAATGCAGGAATATGCAGCTGTCCCATATGGGGATCGAACCTGCAACCTTGGCATTATCAGCAACACACCCTAACCAACTGAGCTATTCATAGGAGGCGTGATGCCAGATTTGAAACCTTGGGTCTTCTAGGTCCCGACGGATGAGCATGCCTAGATTCTGCTTGCCTTTGAACATACCTGGTTGGACTGTTAAGCTGGTCCCCTGGCCAAATACCAGCTTCCCATAACTAGCTGTGCCTGCACAGTGAAAAGGTGCTTTACCAAAACTGCAGGAAGAAAAGCGCTGATATTGGATACCCCTTTCCACTCTACTCACCAAACAAACCCAATCTCTCCTCAGGAAAAAAAACCCTATTGGATGGAACTAAATGTTGGATTTAGTTCCTCATCCCCAAACTGAAGATTGACTATGTGAGTGAATTTGCATTTTTTTCCCCACCGCCTTTTGAGGAAGTCCAGGGGAAAGCTATGGTTCAGTGGCAGGGCATCTGCTGAGCATCTCCAGGCAGGGCTGGAAGAGATTACAGTGGTACCTCGGGTTACATACGCTTCAGGTTACATACGCTTCAGGTTACTATCCCAGAAATATTACCTCGGGTTAAGAACTTTGCTTCAGGATGAGAACAGAAATTGGGCAGTGGCAGTGCAGCGGTAGGGGGAGGCCCCATTAGCTAAAGTGGTGCTTCAGGTTAAGAACGTTTTCAGGTTAAGAACGGACCTCCGGAACGAATTCAGTACTTAACCAGAGGTACCACTGTACTTGCCTCACACCAAGCAATCAGTGTAGGCAACGCAGAGTTAATGAACCACTGGTCTGACTCTGTATAAGGCAGCTTTCTAAAATCCACTTGCTCTCAACTTTTCAGACTCAAACCTCCATGAGGACGTTTGTCCTTATGCAATTCTGCAAAGCTCAAAGTACGCTGATGCTACAGCATGAATAATACTGAGGTTGAACTCAGGTTGATGACTGAAGATAAAGAAGGCAATGCCTCCCCCACCCTAAATTACGAAATATATAATTTGCTTTATTCAAACGACATAAAAAAAAATGTATTGTGATGAACTTCCTTGCAGTCAACTTACTTGGGTGAACTCTCAGCCTTGTTCCACTACCAAATACAAGTTTACGATTTCCCCCTGTATTACACTGTGATACAGACCTTTACTTTATCTCCTCAGTTGAGATTCTCTTGACTAGCTAGATTTGGTGGACGAAAGGGGCAGGGGCTTTCCAAGCAAAATCTGCCCATCAAAATTCATTTGCCAACATTTGAATCAACGATCTTTGAATGTTATCTTTTGCAATATACCCGCTTATGGGCACTGTGCATTTTTACAGCTTTAAATATTTGCATCTTTGTTTATCTATTTTTGGTTCAGCGCTACCCATCAGTTCAGTACCTACCAAGTACTTACACCAATAGGTGTATCTGGGCATATATCTTGGATGCAAAACAGGGGTGGGGGGGATTGTCCACCCCAAGGGCCACATTCCCTTGCAAGGGCCACATCCAAGAGGTAGATGGGGACAGGGGTAGAAGTGGTCAGAGAAACAATGCCAGTATTACCACTGTACAGTAGATTGGTTTACACACTAACACACAAAAATCCTTCTCTGTTCTCCAACTAGACAAGCAAGAGTCATTATCAGGGTTCAAGGTCACATTCTTCCAAACCGAAAACATTTGTGGGAGGGAAGGCAGGTTGTGGTCTTTGCTGTGGAGATTTCTGTGGGCCAAATAGTGAACCATGGAAGGTCACTGGAGATTCCCCAACCCTAATATAAAAGGGAGGAGTTTAGTGGATACTAAGTAGATTTTTAGAGCTTTAAATATATGCATTTGTATTTATTTATCATTGATTCAGTCCTGCCCTTCCCTTCAGTATCAGCAGAGGATAAATTAAGCAGCAGGTTTGTACATCTGACACATAATTACTTGGTGTCACCATCAGTCTAGTTCCACTTCAAAACAATGGCTTACTGTAGGTACTGCCGGACCCACAGTGCCCCAACACCCTTAAAAAAAATAGACAAGGCCACACAGAGAACATAGAAAAAAGGATGGGGAACCTGTGGCTCTTCAGATGTTGTTGGACTCCTCCCTTCAGCCTCAGCAAATGCAAGCGATGGTCCAGACTCCAGAATGATGGGAAATGTACTTTAGCAGCATCTTGAGGGCCACAGGTCCCCCACCCCTGACAGAAAGTGAAGAGGGGACCATACAGAATGAGCGACTGACGGAATGGGTTTTTACCAAATAGATCGCAGGCACAGCAGTGACTGGGACTGTCCTGATAAAAGGGATAGTGGGAGTTGGGAGTAGTTATTTTTTCATTTATTCTAAATAACTAGCATTTTTTAAAAAAAAGTTAAAAACTTACTTGGATAAACTCTCAGTCTTGTCCCACCTCCAAATAGAATTTTGTTATTGCTTCCAAAATCACACAGTGGAACAGAGCTTTGCAAAAACTGGCTGGCAACGTTTGGAGTGAGGGAGTTTCAAGCAAACTTTGACACCTTTTTGAAAAACAAATTGAGGTGTTTTTTTGGATCGTATCCAATAATAGTAACATTCAGAGCAGACCGATTGAAATGAGTAGGCATGTCTAACTTAGATTGATTAACTTCAGTGATTGTACTCTGATCATAACTTAGTTATTGGGAAAGAAAGAAAGAAAGAAAGAAAGAAAGAAAGAAAGAAAGAAAGAAAGAAAGAAAGAAAGAAAGAAAGAAAGAAAACAATATTACCAAGAAGGGAGTACTTGTGAGTTTAGATATTTTACCAATTTTTGAATTTGTGCATAATTTCATCTCTACTGTTATTAGTTCTTTCTCCCTATACAAACTGGTAGCTCCATATTTATCTTTGCTCATAGAAACTATAGCCTTAAGTCAAGCAAGTTACTCAAACTCTTTTCTTTGAACTATCAAACCCTCTCCCATCAACTGAGAATACCCACAGGACATGAAGAGGAGCTATCAGAACACCCAGGTCATGTTCAAACATGAAGGCCACATGCCCAAAATTCACAATGATTAATACCGGTACACATTTATGGAATTATGCCCCCCCCCCCTCATTGGAGAGGTTCAGAACAACCGCGGCAATATAACACAGGGAATCATTTTGGAGCTGGTACTGTTAACCAACAGGAGGTCAGAAATCTTTCCTGATCTACTTGCAGATCACCCATACATCAAGATCTTCTGCTTTTGTGCAAAACAGGCGTGGAAAAGCTTTCTGCTAAGATGAAGCAAATTGCTAGAGAGGGGTTTTACTTTGTAAACTTTCTGTGTCATTCCTATTTAAAGTACATCTCCGAGCAGCTACCAGTGCTAGGCAAATATTAACCAGGAGAGAGCAGAAAAAGTCTCCAAACATAACTGGGAAGGGATATCTTTTTAAATACAGTGGTACCTCAGGTTACAGACGCTTCAGGTTACAGACGCTTCAGGTTACAGACTCCGCTAACCCAGAAATAGTACCTTGGGTTAAGAACTTTGCTTCAGGATGAGAACAGAAATCGCGTAGCGGCAGCGGGAGGCCCCATTAGCTAAAGTGGTACCTCAGGTTAAGAACGGTTTCAGGTTAAGAACAGACTTCCAGAACGAATTAAGTTCTTAACCCGAGGTACCACTGTATCTGAAATAGTGACTAAAAAGGGGGAAATTGGGCATCATATTTGTACATTTCAGACATACGTACTTGGTGTCACAATCAATTTAGTTCCACTTCCAAACACTGGCTTACTGTAGGCACTGTTAGAATCACAGTGGTCCAGACCCTTACAAAAAATAGACAAGGACACCAGGAGGGCAGAGGGGGGGGATGGGGAACCTGTGACCACCCAGATGTTGTAGAACTTTAACTCCCTTCAGCCCCAGCCAGCACAGTCAATATCCCAGGAGGATGGGAGCTCTCATCCAGCAATATCTGAAGAGTAATAGGTCCCTCAACCATGGCAGAGAGTGAGGAGGGGAGCACAGAGAGTGAGATACTGCAAAACAACTAGCGGACAAGGAAGTATTCCAGAATGTGGTGATAAAATGGGTAGTGGGACTTGCGAGTAATTGGATTTCCATCTGTTCTGGAGAACTACTGGTAGCTGAAAGAAAGTGTTAAAACTTACTTGGATAAACGCTCAGCCTTGTCCCACCTCCAAATATAACTTTGTAGCCACCTCCAGAATTACACAGTGGAACAGAGCTTTGCAAAAAGTGCCAGAGAACATTTTTTTATATATTAATTTGGGAAACTCAAGCAAACTTTGACATTTCGGGAAAAACAACTCGAGAATCAATAATCAGCTGCTAAAGTCAAAAGGTAGAAAAGTTAGTCAGGGGGGGAAAATCATTTATTCCAGAGAACTGGGCTTTGCTTGTGTTTAACTATTGAAATTTACTTGGATAAACCCTCAGCCTTGTCCCACCTCCAAATGTAACTTTCCTGCTGTTTCCCGCATTACACAGTGCAACAGACCTTTGCAAAAACTGTGGCAGTACTAGATATTAACTTGGGTCGTGGGAGTCTCAAGCAAATTTTGACCTTTCGGAAGGCCATTTGAGAATCAATATCCCTGTGTGGTTTTTAACAAAGCAAGATTGACAATGAGCAAGTGCTTTCCAGTCGAAAGATCTGCAAATTTGTTGTGCAAAATTTGTGTCCAAACACAAAAGTCACAGACCAGATCAGTCACATCAATTTCACCACAATTATGGAATTATTCCCCCCCCCCCGCCCACTTAGTGGATATTCCAAGAAGTTTATCCTGAGCATCCTTAAGTCCTTTTAGCCCCAGACATTTAGTGGTAGAGTGGTTATTTTAATTATGTTTTATTTAGCTCGCATTAGATCATGTACCATCTGTATCTGAGGCACCATGGGCTATAAGCATTCCACCCAAAGCTTGAGCAACATCCAGTTTGCATAGGGGCATAGGAAGCTGCCTTTTACAGAGTCACATTGGTGCGTCTGAATCAGTATTGTCTACCCTGGCTGGAGACTGCTTTCCAGAGTTTCAAGCAGGGGACATTCCAAGCTGTGCCTGGAGATGTCCAGGATTGAACCTGGGACCTTCTGTTTGCAGAGCAGATGTTCTTTTATAGAGCTATGTGCTTTCCCTTACAAAAAAACACTAAACACACAATCCTTTCTTCCTAATGGGGTCCATAGAAGTGGTGAAGTTACTTCTCTGAAGACCCAGGCTAGGAATGAATCTGGTTGCTTCTGACCTACCTGGCTGGATGGCTAATCGGGTTCCCAGACCAAACGTCACTTTCCCATAGCTGCCTGTAGTTAGGCACACTAAGAAAACCTTTTACAAAAATGGCAGGTGAAAAATGGCCGATTGCTCCTTTTTGCTTTCCTATCATCTGTTCAAATTAAATAAACATTGGACTGTCATGATCCACAACTGAAACAGAGCCTAGGTGAACACACTTACCTAGAAGTAAATCCAAGTGAACTCAGTGAGGTTTACTTCCAAGTACCGGTAATTTGATTTTTTCTCGTTTTGCAATGCAGTTTTTCAGCCAAGTAAAATGTGCATTAAAACATGAAATGCATTTGCATAACATATACATATATTGATGAGAACCAAAATAGAAAAATGAATTCTATTTGGGGAAATTGAAAAAAAAAACCGTAAATTTCATCTTTAAGTGTGTGTATAGAAGGGGAAATTCACACTAAACTGTTAATTAATTTTCACAAGGAACCACTCCTGCTAAGGAGGTGAGATAACATTGTGACATTTTGTTGCAGGTCTACTTTTCATGCATGTGAGAGAGATACAAATTCTCTGTGTGAGATACAACTTGTGAATAGATCTCTCTCTCTCTCTCTCTCTCTCTCTCTCTCTCTCTCTCTCTCTCTCTCACACACACACACACACACACACACACACACACACACACACACACGGGTTGCCATATCTTGAAGAGCAAAAAAGAGAATAGCCCGAGCTGCTGCCAGTCTGAGCTGGGGAAAGAGGTGCATGGGCGCGGTGGCAGCCCCGCTTTCCCTGGCTTGGGCTGGCAGCGGCCACAGCATGCAGAGCAGCCCGTGTCTGTGCCAGAGTCCAAGCCACCCCCCTCTCCCACCCCAACCCAGACATTTCCTTTAAAATGTAAAAAAATCCCCTCAGATGGGCATGTTGGCACCCCAAATGGGGGACATGTCTGGGATTTCACAGACATATGGCAACCCTAACACACACACACACACACACACACACACACACACACACACACACACACTTTAATGGCAAAGAAAGCCCAGCACACAAGCAACCATATGATATACTATTTACCGGTATCTCATTGCTTACAATATCAAATGCAACTATCTGTGAGGTTTGTTCTTCCTACTTACTTGGGAGGACAACGAGCCTCGTCCCAGACCCAATGGTGAAATCATAGCTATTGCCCACAGCAACACAACCCTTTACAAAAACCCATCAGTGCTAGGCATTGTGTCAGGCCAGCAAAGGTGACCAGTATCCTGACATTCAAGCAGAGGAGGTCAACCGCTTCATATTTCATCTCCCAGAAGCTGGTGGGTGATGGCAATGGACAGTGATATCCAGCTAAGTCATACTCTGAGGAGACACCCTTCAAATGAATGGAGTTATGATGCTTAATTCAATTGATTTCAATGGGTCTGCTCTGAGTGTGACTACTGTTTGAGATCACCCATATACGCCTACAGATGGATCACATGGAGATCCAGCTAGTTAGCTGGAAAAAAATAACCCAGTAACACAGACAAAAACAAGAAAACCAAGACATACCAGGAATCATCATCACTGCTTTCCCAAGTCCAAAGGTGACTTTCTACCCTGACCCAGAATCCACACAGTGGACAAAAACTATAAACCACCCACATCCTCTCTGTTTATAATATGCCTTTCGGAAGTGATGAATATAACATACAAACGCACCTTCATTTTAGTCAAACACACAGGCAGTAGATGATATGGTATTGATCCCATTCCATACATTATCAAATATAATAATCTGTGTTGTCTTTTCTTCCTACTTACTTGGGAAGACATTCAGTGTTGTACCAGACCCAATCGTGAATTTGAGGTTGTTATTGCTCACAGTGACACAACCCCTTACAAAAACCCATCAGCACTAGGTGTTGCTGTTCATTAAAATGTCCATCCACTGCATTTTCATTCGTTCCCCATCCCCTTTCCTTCTGTCTGACACCCCAGGCTAGAGCTGTGGCTCAGTGGTAGAGTTCATGCTTTGCATGCCAGAAGTCCCAGGTTTGATCCCAAGAATTTCCAGGCATTGCTAGGAGAGACCTCTGCCTGAAAAACAGCTGCTGCCAGTCAGTGCAGACAGTACTGAGCTAGATAGACCCACGATCTGACTCTGGGTAAGGCCACTTCTTATATTCTCCAGAACACCATTCCTTATATAAGGCAGTTTCTCACATTCTGACAACAGATTGCCAACTCCATGGTGGAGAGAGACCATTTTTGCACTTACACGACTCCGTAAAGGTGGGAGGATGCCTGTTTTAATATCTGAAATAGTAGCCAACAGAGGGGAAATTAAGCATAATGTTTGCAACATCTCACATAGACTTACTTGGTTTCACGATCAATCTAGTCCCACTTCCAAACACTGGCTTATTGTAGCCACTGCCAGACTCACAATGATCTATGCCCTTACAAAAAGTAGACAAGGCCACAAGGAACTCAATGAGTACAAAGACATATTTTGGCAGCATGCAAACTCATCCACACTTTCGCCTGACCTGTATTTTGATTGTATTGTGTATCAATTATTTCCCCTGAATCTGAGAGCTTTCCTTTGCTCCCACCCACAGCTATAAAATCCAATCTTACTTGCTGAATTGAAGTTTGGCTAAGCAGTCACCCGCTTGAGTAAGTTATAAATATAGTACTAAATGCAATATAGAAAGTTTGTTCCCCGCTTTAGAACTATAAGAGATATGTATTGTGAAAACATTTGGTTTTTAAAGACTTACATGAATGAACAGTCAACCTTGTTCCACTTCCAAATACAACTTTCCTGCTGCCATCATTATCACAGTGAAACACACCATTACACAAACTTATGCTTTGAGACACACTGACTGGAACTCAAATGGATTTTGTGGGGGGAGTTTTCAAGCAATCTCACCAAATTTGTATGCAAAAAGAGAGAGTCTTCTTTTGTGTGGAAGAACCCTATTTGTGTGTTTACTCAGAAGAAAGTCCCATTGTGTTCAGTGGTGCTTACTCCCAAGGAAGCTTGTTTAGGATTGCATCCTCTGTCGTTCAAGAATCTCCCACTCCACAGAATGACATTTCCTTCCCTTTGGTCCATCATTTCTAAGATTAATCATGATTTAGGACAGAGGTCAGCAACCTTTTTCAGCTGTGGGCCGGTTCACCACCCTCAGACCATGTGGTGGGCTGGGCTATATTTTGAAGAAAAAAATGAACAAATTCCTATGCCCCACAAATAACCCAGAGATGCATTTTAAATAAAAGCACACATTCTACTCATGTAAAAACACGCTGATTCCCGGACCGTCCGTGGGCTGGATTGAGAAGGCGATGGGGCCGCATCCGGCTCATGGGCCTTAGGTTGCCTATCCCTGATTTAGGAGATGCAGCTCAATTATTATTTTTCTATCTTCATGTCTGTATGGGACAAAGCAAGGATGAGCCAGACAGTGATAGAGGAAAAATATACCTTGGGTTTGCAATGGCAAACAATCCAGATTGTTGCTACACACAGTGATTGAAAACTGCAAAACCATCAGCATTCCTTTCTGTTTCTCATGTGTCTTTTGGAAGTTATAAGTTGACCTCTCTCTCTCTCTCTCTCTCTCTCTCTCTCTCTCTCTCTCTCTCTCTCTCTCTCTCACACACACACACACACACACACACACATTTAAGGCAATGAAAGCCCAACACAGAGGCAAGAAAGGGTATACTCTTTACCTCATTTTGTAAGTTGTCAAATGCAACAATCTGTAGTGTCTGCTCAACGTACTTACTTACTCAGCCTTGTACCAGACCCACAGCAATACAACCCCTTACAAAAAGCCATTATAGAACAGGGTAGGTGGTGGAACCCTTTTCCACCTGAGGACTGTGCCCTCGAGTGGGCAACCTTCCATCCCAGGGCTGGGTGGGACCAGAGAAAAAAGTGTTCAGAATAATAATAATAATAATAATAATAATAATAATAATAATTATGCCCCGCCATCAGGCTGGGTTTCCCCAGCCACTCTGGGCAGCTCCCAGCAGAATATTAATAATAACAAAGTAATAAAACATCAAACATTAAAAACTTCCCTAAACAGGACTGCTTTCAGGTGTCTTCTAAAAGTCAGATAGTTGTTTATTTCCTTGACATCTGATGGGAGGGCGTTCCACAGGGCAGGCGCCACTACCGAGAAGGCCCTCTGCTTGGTTCCCTGTAACCTCACTTCTCACAGGGAGGGAACCGCCAGAAGGCCCTCGGCTGGACCTCAGTGTCCAGGCTGAATGATGGGGGTGGAGATGCTCTTTCAGGTATACTGGGCCGAGGCCGTTTAGGGCTTTAAAGGTCAACACCAACACTTTGAATTGTGCTTGGAAACGTATAATTGGTGTGACATCTCTCTTTCTACGGCAGGCTGTATTCCAGCCATAGAAAAGCCTGAGGTTCCTGCACCACTCCAGAAACTTCAAATGTTCATGGACAAATCTAAATCAGGCTTAAGAACTCAAGTAGGGCACAGATCAGGGCTGCTGAGGAGGAGGGTCTTAGGGTCTTGAGGGCCAGAAAGCGAGACCATGCCTGAAGTTCACTACCCTTCCCAATTCACAGATTGGGCGGGCACTGGGCCATGATGGAAACAGCTCCACAGATAATCCTCACGTAGTATTTCTCGTGCGGGGGAGAGCCTTGAATCATACTGCTTTGCATCGTTTGCCTATTTGGCTGGCCAGCCCTCTTCAAGAACCATCCACTTCTCTTCCCCAAAATCTGCATGAGCTCAAACCTTCAGTTCTTTGGCTTGCAACATAGCTTTGGTGAGGAGCTTGTGTTGTGGCCACACTGGGCTACTGCCCCTTATCTCAATATGGTTCCTGTTCCAAATCACAACATTGTATTTGGAAAATAATAATAATCAAACTTTCATTTTGGAGGAACACCTTTGAGGTGGGATCACTGCTAGGCTCATTGTTATTGAGGCCAGTGTTATACACACAAGTCCATGACTTGACCACAAGACAGGAAAGAACCAGGTACAAGGAGGTTTCTGATTCATACAGTAAAAAAATGGATTGAGTAAGATGTACATAATGGACTGTGGTTGGAAGAGAGATGGTGACGTGCCAAGCTGGCAGAAGGTGGTTGAGTAGAGGATGAACAGTTAAGATAATGCATATTTGCCTATATATTCTGCTCTCGCAGACTCTTTGAACTCTGTCCAGTAATGCATTACTGAATTTGGTGTGATCCTCCATATTAGAATCCTGAAGGGGAATTTCTCAATCCCTTATTATATGCTGCTTCCCACTAGCTAAAACGTCTGTGTGCCCTCAATGGAGAATTACTCCCACACTTTCATAAGACTGGATCCTAAATTATGCTTGTCAGTTTGAATAAACTGTGAAGTATTAACATATCATAGACAGTTACTTGCAGAAAACACTAAACCAGCAGATGAGTAGGGAGGTGGAGGAGAGAGACCTGCAACAAATTATTGTAGATACTCCAGTTCATCCTTGCCCTACTTCAGGATACTCTATTCCACTCACATCCAACTTTTCTATTTCCACCTTGCAACAATCAGTTGGCAATCCACAATCATTGTTTTCAAAGATGCTTTTCTACATTGTTTTTTTAAAACAAAAAACAAACAAACACAATTTCAATACTGTGGAAAACACTGGGTACCCCAAAATCTGCTAATGCCACTCTTTTGTGAATGGATGATGCTGTTTTGGCTACATGAGGATACACACACACACACACACACACACACACACACACACACACACACACACACACCTTGTACTTTGGAAATAGAGGGGACAACACCATGTGGCTATCATGGCCACTAATGGGCCAAGGAGAAAAAGAGGTGGTGAAATTTCTGAACTAGGGCAATGATTTATTCTGAATGACTCATTCATAAAAAGTGTGACGTGGGTGTCCCTGAGGTGAACCTTCAGCTCAGTGAAGAGGATCAAAGCTCTTCAGGTTTCTGTGCGGCTCGCCTTGCATTTCCCACCACTGTGTCACTTGCAGCACAATGGTAGATCCCGGCGTCCCCCATCTCCACCTTGCTGATGGAAAGCTCTGTAGACAGGCTGCCTTTGTCAGTGTCCATCTCCAGCCGTTCTTTCTCCTCCGTTTTAGAGTAACTGTAGATGACTAAGGAAGGGGCTGCATCTCGGGTTTGCTTGTACCAGAAGACCCCAGTGTATGCAGAGACTCCATGTTTACAGGAGATCCGAGCTGTTTCTCCAGAAGAAAAGGAGACTTCAGAAAGCTGAGAAGTATCCCCACTGATATCTCTGCCTGGAAAAAAGAAATCATCATTGTTCCATAACTTAATGGCTGTTCAACATGCCTCTCAATTCCAGATGGTGAGCTTTCCAAGTGGGAAGAGTGCTGTTGTGCTGATATCCTGCTTGCAGACTTCCAAGAGATATCTGCTTGGTCCTTCTAAGAACAGGATCCTTGACAAGACAGAATATTGGTTGGACTCCACAATATTGGTTGTCCTTATGTTCACATTTCCTTGGAATCTTCCATAGATATACACAATTGCCATGCTGGTCTTACTGAGTAGAGTAAATAGTAATTAGTCA
This sequence comes from Darevskia armeniaca, assembly GCA_034641395.1. Lineage (NCBI taxonomy): Eukaryota > Metazoa > Chordata > Lepidosauria > Squamata > Lacertidae > Darevskia > Darevskia armeniaca. The sequence continues at coordinate 1,426,580 of JAWWNF010000882.1, read as the reverse complement.
ATAACTGTGTCTAATATCAGTTGCACACCAAGGGTATCTGATTCTAAACTCAGTAGCTATACATTCAATATCCTTCTGTGACCGCTGCTAATAAAAGTTCAATTGTGTGTACAATTCCACATCCATGCCAGCTTCTATTACTGGTGGTACTGGTAATAATAATTGTCATATGTCTCCTCCTCCTCATAGCAGTAGGAATGGTATTAGCTTAAGTTGGTCATTGGACAAATGGAATCCACTGAACGGAGGATCGAGAGAGAGAGATCCCAGAGGGAACAGCAAAGTAAGTATATGTCTGTGGAGTAGACATTATTAGCTACTTTTCGCCTATTGTTAAGGTTTAATATTTTCTGTAAGCTTTGGAAGCTGCCTTATACTGAGTTGGTCCCTTGTTCCATCTAGCTCCATATTGTCTACACTGACTGGCAGCAGCCCTCCAGAATTTTCAGACAGGGGTTTTCTCTAAGCCCTACCTGGAGAACCCAGTGAATGAACCTGGTGTCACTTGCATGCAAAGCTCTACCACTGAGCTCCGTCCCTTCCCCAAATTTCTAAGGATTCCCCAACTTACACAGCAGAAATAGCCCAAAGAGAATCCACTGAGCTGGGTGGACTCTTGGGGTCATTCTGTAGAACGCAGATGCTCTCACCAGCGCAGATTCCTCCTAGTAAGGTCTGGAGATTCAGAAGAAGCTAAGGTAGCAGTCTTCCCCAGTTCAATGAATTATCAATGTGTGCTTTCTCTTTTCCTTTTTATTTTTAGCTCTCTCCTGCTAGTCAGAAGTAGAATTGTGAAAATCTTAAGTTAAATCAGCTAGAATAAACCACAGCTGGTGAAGGGTCTTGTGAGGCAAGAATGCTATCTAGTGGAAGAAAACAAAGATCGCAGGGTTTGTGGCTTCCGGCTTGTGGTTTTCTTTTGAGCAGATGGATTTTTAGTTACACTGGGGTCGCATCTGCAGGTGCTGTCAGCTCCCCTTAACAGATCTGACCTCATGCCAAGGGTCTCCCAACACTTTTGGGGGGTACATTTCGGAATCCAAGAAACTGCTGTGGACACCACAAAGCACTCGTCTCACAGAAGGAAAAATGGGGGCTCAGAACGCACATGCACCCTATTACAAACCAGGTGAAACACTTACACAAATAAAACAACCTGAATAAAAAACAACAACCCCCAGCAACCTTCCCCAAGACACCCCCAATTTATATATATTTTTAGAAATAAAAAAAATCAGAGGATCAGGGGCCTTTGATATGCACCAAAGGAGATTGCCTAAGGGCGCCACCTTGGGGGTCCCTGAAAGTGATGCTTTTGAGTGCAAGTGATGCAATGACCACTCCCCACATCAAATGGGGGGCGCCTTTTGCATGGTCGTGTGCAGCCCCCTGGATCCCAGTGCAGTTCCTGGTAGTACGGGCTGGCTTCACCCTCCCCAGGCTGGATACCTGGAGGTCTCCGCCTACCTCAGCCAATCGCCCAATCCTGCCTGGGGAGGCGTTGCCAGGGGATTGGCCAGGTAGGGGGAGGGACCGCCCTGCCCACACAACAGAAGGTGAATCTTACCTGCGAAGTGGCACTCGGCTCCAGAGCTTCTCCCATCCTCCCCTCCCTCAGTTAAGTCTTCTTTTGCAGGTTAACCTCTTCTCTACAGGTATGCAGGCGCTGCTACGTCAGGGTCGCTGTTGAAGGACCGGAAAGGAATTTTCCTGCATTGGCAGGTTTTGCCTTCCCCATAGCAAAACGTCACAACTTTGGCGGTTTCAGGCCTTGGGTGGAATCCTTTAGTCTATCTTCCTAAATGGGGGGGGGGTGTGAAACGGTGACCCACGCCCCCCTTGCGGCAGTGATCCCAGGGTTCCCCGTTAAAGGGGTCTTGAGGGGAGGCATTGGCCATACGCCAAGAGGTTGTTATTGCTCTCCCCTCCAACAGCGGCGGAACAAGGGGTGAGCTCTCTGCTTGAACATATGTTCTCCAGAGCCAGCCCAATCCCCACACATTCTGGATAACCCTGAAGTCTCCCAGATCCCCGGCTGGGGACTGGGAAGGATAAACACCCAATGCCTGAGCCAAGGTCTCCCTACACCTGAAACTTAATAAAGTTGTGGCCAATTTTAATCCTGTAGCAAGTTGTCTTGAGTCATTATTTCATTCGGGGGGTGGGGAGAATCTTCTTCAGAGGAGGACCCCCTCACACACACACAAAGTACATGTTGCAGGGGAGCCGGCTGTGTCAATGGACACTGAGGCAGAGCAGGGGGATCCAGGGCCTCTTGGGTCATGGGACTCCAGTCTCCTCCATGAGACACAGAATCAAATGGGGCGGGGACTGGGCCATGATGGAAGCAGCTCCACAGATAATCCTCACGTAGCATTTCTCATGCGGAGGAGAGCCTTGAATCATGCTGCTTTGCATCGTTTGCCTATTTGACTGGCCAGCCCTCTTCAAGAACCCAGCCACTTCTCTTCACAAAAATCTGCATGAGCTCAAACCTTCAGTTCTTTGGCTTGGAACATAGCTTTGGTGAGGAGTTTGTGTTGTGTTATGTTGTGTTGTGTTGTGTTGTGTTGTGTTGTGAACCACTGCCCCTTGTCTCAATATAGTTCCTGTTGCAAGTCACAACATTGTACAGTGGTACCTTGGTTCTCAAACGCCTTGGTATCCAAACACTGCAAACCCAGAAGTGTTCCAGTTTGCAAACTTTCTTCGGAAGCCAAACGTGCTCTGTTTTGAGTGTTACGCTACCAATTTGAGTGCCACACTTCCATTTTGAGTGTTACGCTGAGGTCTGTCTGTTTTTGCTATTTATTTTACGGTTTTGTGACTCTTTTTGTTTTGTTTTGGTGACTGTGTGGAACTCAGTTCAGCAACTACTGATTGATTGATTGATTGATTGATTGATTTTGTGACTGCAGCACATTGTGTATTGCTTTTATTTTATGGATCAATGGTCTCGTTAGAAAGTAAAATTCATGTTAAATTGCTGTTTTAGGGCTTGTTTTTAAAAGTCTGGTATGGATTAATCCATTTTGCATTACTTTCTATGGGAAAGTGCGCCTTGGTTTTGGAGCGCTTTGGTTTTGGAATGGACTTCCAGAACGGATTAAGTTTGAGAACCAAGGTACCACTGTATTTGGGAACAAAAATCATATTTTCATTTTAGAGGAACACTTTTGAGGTGGGATTACTGTTAGGCTCATTATTAGTGAGGCCAGTGTTAATAATAATAATAATAATAATAATAATAATAATAATAATAATAATAAATTAATACCCCGCCTATCTGGCTGGCAGGAAAGAACCAGGTACAAGGAAGTTTCTGATACATACAGTAAAAAATGGGTTGAGTAAGTTGTATTTAATAGACTGTGGTTGGAAGAGAGATGGTGACGTGCCAAGCTGGCAGAAGGTGGTTGAGTAGAGGATGAACAGTTAAGATAATGCATATTTGCCTATATATTCTGCTCTCGCAGACTCTTTGGACTCTGTTCGGTAATGCATCACTGAATTTGGTCCTCCAGAGGGTGATTCATTATCATGGAAAGCTGTACAGCTGTACAGCTGGATGGGGCTAGAATAACTTGTAGTCCAAAACATCTTGTGGGCATCTGGTTGTTCCACTACTACCCAATAATGTAGGGGTCGTCAATACAGTGCCCTCCAGATGTTTGTGGAAAGATTTCTCTTCATCCCTTACCATTCCCCATGTTGAATGGGGCTGGTTATTCGCAACTTCAGAAGGGCACCACATTGGCTATCCTTGCCATAATGGGGCAATTAGAGGAAAACAAGGTGACATTTCTGACCTAGGACAGTGATTCCTTCTTAATGACTCATTTATGTACAGTGGGATGTGCATGTGGCTGTCCCAGAAGTGAACCTTCAGCGCAGTGAAGAGGACAATGATTTATTAGGGCAATGATTTATTCTGAATGACTCATTCATGAAAAGTGTGATGTGGGTGTCCCTGAGGTGAACCTTCAGCTCAGTGAAGAGGATCAAAGCTCTTCAGGTTTATGTGCGGCTCGCCTTGCATTTCCCACCACTGTGTCACTTGCAGCACAATGGTAGATCCCGGCGTCCCCCATCTCCACCTTGCTGATGGAAAGCTCTGTAGACAGGCTGCCTTTGTCAGTGTCCATCTCCAGCCGTTCTTTCTTCTCCGTTTTAGAGTAACTGTAGATGACTAAGGAAGGGGCTGCATCTCGGGTTTGCTTGTACCAGAAGACCCCATTGTATGTAGAAACTCCATGTTTACAGGAGATCCGAGCTGTTTCTCCAGAAGAAAAGGAGACTTCAGAAAGCTGAGAAGCATCCCCACTGATATCTCTGCCTGGAAAAAAGAAATCATAATTGTTCCATAACTTAATGGCTGTTCAACATGCCTCTCAATTCCAGATGGTGAGCTTTCCAAGTGGAAAGAGTGCTGTTGTGCTGATATCCTGCTTGCAGACTTCCAAGAGACATCTGCTTGGTCCTTCTAAGAACAGGATCCTTGACAAGACAGAATATTGGTTGTTCTTATGTTTACATTTCCTTGGAATCTTCCATAGATATACACAATTGCCATGCTGGTCTTACTGAGTAGAGTTAATAGTAATTAGTCAATAACTGTGTCTAATATCAGTTGCACACCAAGGGTATCTTATTCTAAATTCAGTAGCTATACATTCAATATCCTTCTGCGACCACTGCTAATAAAAGTTCAATTGTGTGTACAATTCCAGATCCATGCCAGCTTCTATTACTGGTGGTACTGGTAATAATAATTGTCATATGACTTCTCCTCCTCATAGCAGTAGGAATGGTATTAGCTTAAGTTGGTCATTGGACAAATGGAATCCACTGAACGGAGGATCGAGAGAGAGATCCCAGAGGGAACAGCAAAGTAAGTATATGTCTGTGGAGTAGACATTATTAGCTACTTTTCGCCTATTGTTAAGGTTTAATATTTTCTGTAAGCTTTGGAAGCTGCCTTATACTGAGTTGGTCCCTTGTTCCATCTAGCTCCATATTGTCTACACTGACTGGCAGCAGCCCTCCAGAATTTTCAGACAGGGGTTTTCTCTAAGCCCTACCTGGAGAACCCAGCGAATGAACCTGGTGTCACTTGCATGCAAAGCTCTACCACTGAGCTCCGTCCCTTCCCCAAATTTCTAAGGATTCCCCAACTTACACAGCAGAAATAGCCCAAAGAGAATCCACTGAGCTGGGTGGACTCTTGGGGTCATTCTGTAGAACGCAGATGCTCTCACCAACGCAGATTCCTCCTAGTAAGGTCTGGAAATTCAGAAGAAACTAAGGTAGCAGTCTTCCCCAGTTCAATGAATTATCAATGTGTGCTTTCTCTTTTCCTTTTTATTTTTAGTTCTCTCCTGCTAGTCAGAAGTAGAATTGTAAAAATCTTAAGTTAAATCAGCTAGAATAAACCACAGCTGGTGAAGGGTCTTGTGAGGCAAGAATGCTATCTAGTGGAAGAAAACAAAGATCGCAGGGTTTGTGGCTTCCGGCTTGTGGTTTTCTTTTGAGCAGATGGATTTTTAGTTACACTGGGGTCGCATCTGCAGGTGCTGTCAGCTCCCCTTAACAGATCTGACCTCATGCCAAGGGTCTCCCAACACTTTTGGGGGGTACATTTCGGAATCCAAGAAACTGCTGTGGACACCACAAAGCACTTGTCTCACAGAAGGAAAAATGGGGGCTCAGAACGCACATGCATCCTATTACAAACCAGGTGAAACACTTACACAAATAAAACAACCTGAATAAAAAACAACAACCCCCAGCAACCTTCCCCAAAACACCCCCAATTTATATATATTTTTAGAAATAAAAAAAATCAGAGGATCAGGGGCCTTTGATATGCACCAAAGGAGATTGCCTAAGGGCGCCACCTTGGGGGTCCCTGAAAGTGATGCTTTTGAGTGCAAGTGATGCAATGACCACTCCCCACATCAAATGGGGGGGCGCCTTTTGCGTGGTCGTGTGCAGCCCCCTGGATCCCAGCTCCTGGTAGTACGGGCTGGCTTCACCCTCCCCAGGCTGGATACCTGGAGGTCTCCGCCTACCTCAGCCAATCGCCCAATCCTGCCTGGGGAGGCGTTGCCAGGGGATTGGCCAGGTAAGGGGAGGGACCGCCCTGCCCACACAACAGAAGGTGAATCTTACCTGCGAAGCAGCACTCGGCTCCAAAGCTTCTCCCACCCTGCCCTTCCTCCGTTAAGTCTTCTTTTGCAGGTTAACCTCTTCTCTACAGGTACATGGGCACTGCTACTTCAGGGTCGCTGTTGAAGGGCCAGAAAGGAATTTTCCTGCATTGGCAAGTTTTGTAGCAAAACGTCACAACTTTGGCAGTTTCAGGCCTTGGGCGGAATCCTTTAGTCTATCTTCCTAAATGGGGGGGGGGGGGGCGTGAAGCGGTGACCCACGCTCCCTTGCGGCGGTGATCCCAGGGTTCCCCGTTAAAGGGGTCTTGAGGGGAGGCATTGGCCATACGCCAAGAGGTTGTCATTGCTCTCCCCTGCAACGGCGGTGAAACGAGGGGCGAGCTCTCTGCTTGAACATATGTTCTCCAGAGCCAGCCCAATCCCCACACATTCTGGATAACCCTGAAGTCTCCCATATCCCCAGCTGGGGACTGGGAAGGATAAACGCCCAATGCCTGAGCCAAGGTCTCCCTACACCTGAAACTTAATAAAGTTGTGGCCAATTTTAATCCTGTAGCAAGTTGTCTTGAGTCATTATTTCGTTCGGGGGGTGGGGAGAATCTTCTTCAGAGGAGGACCCCCTCACACACACAAAGTACATGTTGCAGGGGAGCCGGCTGTGTCAATGGACACTGAGGCAGAGCAGGGGGATCCAGGGCTTCTTGGGTCATGGGACTCCAGTCTCCTCCATGAGACACAGAATCAAATTGGGCGGGGACTGGGCCATGATGGAAGCAGCTCCACAGATAATCCTCACATAGCATTTCTCATGCAGAGGAGAGCCTTGAATCATGCTGCTTTGCATCGTTTGCCTATTTGGCTGGCCAGCCCTCTTCAAGAACCCAGCCACTTCTCTTCACAAAAATCTGCATGAGCTCAAACCTTCAGTTCTTTGGCTTGGAACATAGCTTTGGTGAGGAGTTTGTGTTGTGTTGTGTTGTGTTGTGTTGTGGCACTGAACCACTGCCCCTTGTCTCAATATAGTTCCTGTTCCAAGTCACAACATTGTACAGTGGTACCTTGGTTCTCAAACGCCTTGGTATCCAAACACTGCAAACCCAGAAGTATGTGTTCCAGTTTGCAAACTTTCTTCGGAAGCCAAACGTGCTCTGTTTTGAGTGTTACGCTACCAATATGAGTGCCACACTTCCGTTTTGAGTGTTACGCTGAGGTCTGTCTGTTTTTGCTATTTATTTTACGGTTTTGTGACTCTTTTTGTTTTGTTTTTGTGACTGTGTGGAACTCAGTTCAGCAACTACTGATTGATTGATTGATTGATTGATTTTGTGACTGCAGCACATTGTGTATTGCTTTCATTTTATGGATCAATGGTCTCGTTACAAAGTAAAATTCATGTTAAATTGCTGTTTTAGGGCTTGTTTTTAAAAGTCTGGAATGGATTAATCCATTTTGCATTACTTTCTATGGGAAAGCGTGCCTTGGTTTTGGAGCACTTTGGTTTTGGAATGGACTTCCGGAACGGATTAAGTTTGAGAACCAAGGTACCACTGTATTTGGGAACAAAAATCATATTTTCATTATAGAGGAACACTTTTGAGGTGGGATTACTGTTAGGCTCATTATTAGTGAGGCTAGTGTTAATAGTAATAATAATAATAATAATAATAATAATAAAAAATATAATAATAATAAATTAATTACTACCCCACCTATCTGGCTGGCAGGAAAGAACCAGGTACAAGGAACTTTCTGATTCATACAGTAAAAAATGGGTTGAGTAAGTTGTATTTAATGGATTGTGGTTGGAAGAGAAATGGTGACGTGCCAAGCTGGCAGAAGGTGGTCGAGTAGAGGATGAACAGTTAAGATAATGCATATTTGCCTATATATTCTGCTCTCGCAGACTCTTTGGACTCTGTTCAGTAATGCATCACTGAATTTGGTCCTCCAGAGGGTGATTCAGTATCATGGAAAGCTGTACAGCTGGATGGGGCTAGAATAACTTGTAGTCCAAAACATCTTGTGGGCATCTGGTTGTTCCACTACTACCCCATAATATAGAGGTCGTCAATACAGTGCCCTCCAGATGTTTGTGGAAAGATTTCTCTTCATCCCTTACCATTCCCCATGTTGAATGGGGCTGGTTATTCGCAGCTTCTGAAGGGCACCACATTGGCTATCCTTGCCATAATGGGGCAATTAGAGGAAAACAAGGTTACATTTCTGACCTAGGACAGTGATTCCTTCTTAATGACTCATTTATGTACAGTGGGATGTGCATGTGGCTGTCCCAGAAGTGAACCTTCAGCGCAGTGAAGAGGACAATGATTTATTAGGGCAATGATTTATTCTGAATGACTCATTCATAAAAAGTGTGACGTGGGTGTCCCTGAGGTGAACCTTCAGCTCAGTGAAGACGAACAAAGCTCTTCAGGTTTCTGTGCAGCTCGCCTTGCATTTCCCACCACTGTGTCACTTGCAGCACAATGGTAGATCCCGGCATCCCCCATCTCCACCTTGCTGATGGAAAGCTCTGTAGACAGGCTGCCTTTGTCAGTGTCCATCTCCAACCGTTCTTTCTTCTCCGTTTTAGAGTAACTGTAGATGACTGAGTAAGGGGCCGTATCTTGGGTTTGCTTGTACCAGAAGACCACAGTGTATGAAGAGAGTCCATGTTTGCAGGAGATCCGAGCTGTTTCCCCCGAGGAAAAGTAGACTTCAGAAAGCTGAGAAGCATCACCACTGATATCTCCACCTGTGGGGGGAATCACTCTTATTCCATGACTTCTCATGCTGAATTTCTGGCTGTTTATCAGGCGTTGCTTGTGAACCCTCATCTCTCTCCAACTGACTCTGTCTTTCTGCCTCTGACTTCAACATCATTAATTTGGTCATCTCATTCATCCACCCATCACTCCATCTATCCTTCTCAAGCGTCTCTCTCTCCTTTGGACATTCCCATTCGACATATTATAGTTAAGCGATGGCTTTTGCTACCCTTGTGATGACTGCCAACTTGAGCAGCCTTAAAATATGATGAAGCAAATTGATGAAGGGTAAGCTTATCAACAGCTACTACTATTAATTTTTCTTGTTTCCTTAATTTATTATTTGATATCCCACCCTGCCTCCCTAAACAATCCACAGCAACTGTTACCCATGATGTCTATATGGCCTCCAGCATACATCAAGCAAACATCATTTTCTGGGAATTGCAAGTGTGGAGAACCCTGTGGCACCCAAGCCCTGTTTGTCAACATCCCATAGACACCTGGCTGGTCACTGTGAGAACCAAATCCTGGACTAGAGGCTTTTGGTCTGACTCAGCAGAGCTCTTAGGGTCACATTGCCTTGAAATCTCCTATAAATATGCACCATTTTGACCTTCCTGATTGCAGTTAATAGTCCTTAGTCACTAACAGTATCTAATAACATTTTTTAAAAAAAAAACACTAAAAAAATCAATAGCTATACATCTCATAAAGGTTTCGTTGTGTGTCTCATTCCAGCCCTACATCTCTTTCAATTATTGGTGGCAGTATTCATAATAATGAAATTGTAACATGGCTTCTCCTCTTCCTAGGAGCCATAGAGGCATTATGGCTAGATTCTACTCTTCTGTGGATCAATGGAATCAACTGAATGGAAGCTAGTGAGATGTAGAGTGAGTGTAGAGTAGACATTTCTACCTATCTTTTTTCTATTATCAACATTTTCTCTAATGGAGCTGCCTTATACAGAGTCAGGCCACTGTCCCATCTAGCTCAGTATTGTCTACACTGACAGCTGCTCTCCAGGATTTCCCAGACAGGGCTGATGTCAAGGTCCTACCTGAAGCTGGGTTCTTCTGCATGCAAAGGAGACCATCTGCCTCTGAGCTATGGCCCTCTCCCAAATTTCTAAGGATTCCCCAACTTACACAGCCACAATAGCCCAAAAAGAATCCTCCACTGAGCTAACTGGACACTTGAAGACATCCTGGAGGGCATGGATGTTCTCACCGACAAGGATTCCTTCTGGTCCAGTCTGGAAATTCAGCGGAGAAACTAAGGTTGTCTTCTCCAACTCAATGAATTCTCTATGTGTGCTTTCTCTTCTCCCTTTCTCAGCTCTCCTCTGAGAGTCAGAAGGAGAATCGTGGTTCTTTTGTGAAAACAGGGCTAGAGGAAAACCTCAGAAGGTGAAGAGCCTTCTGTATTTAGTGAAAGGAGAATTTCCCATTGCCACCTGGTGGAAGAAAGCAGGTATGGCATCAGTGGAAAACCAAGACATTGGAGTGGTTAAAAGTTGTGTCTGCGGCTTCAAACTTGTGGTTTTCTTTAGAGCAGATGGATTTTTAGTTACAGTGGGTTCAGTTCTGCAGGTGCTGTGACTCTATTGATGACTATGACCTAATGGTTAGAGTCTTTGACATTTTGGGGGGTTGTTGTTGTTCAGTCGTTCAGTCGTGTCCGACTCTTCGTGACCCCATGGACCAGGGCACGCCTATCCTTCACTGCCTTCCGCAGTTTGGCCAAACTCATGTTAATAGCTTCGAGAACACTGTCCAACCATCTCATCCTCTGTCGTCCCCTTCTCCTTGTGCCCTCAATCTTTCCCAACATCAGGGTCTTTTCTAGGGAGTCTTCTCTTCTCATGAGGTGGCCAAAGTACTGGAGCCTCAACTTCAGGATCTGTCCTTCTAATGAGCACTCAAGGCTGATTTCTTTAAGAATGGATAGGTTTGATCTTCTTGCAGTCCATGGGACTCTCAAGAGTCTCCTCCAGCACCATAATTCAAAAGCATCAATTCTTCGGCAATCAGCCTTCTTTATGGTCCAGCTCTCACTTCCGTACATTACAACTGGGAAAACCATAGCTTTAACTATACGGACCTTTGTTGGCAAGGTGATGTCTTTGCTTTTTAAGATGTTGTCTAGGTTTGTCATTGCTTTTCTCCCAAGAAGCAGGCGTCTTCTAATTTCGTGACTGCTGTCACCATCTGCAGTGATCATGGAACCCAAGAAAGTGAAATCTCTCACTGCCTCCATTTCTTCCCCTTCTATTTGCCAGGAGGTGATGGGACCAGTGGCCATGATCTTAGTTTTTTTGATGTTGAGCTTCAGACCATATTTTGCGCTCTCCTCTTTCACCCTCATTAAAAGGTTCTTTAATTCCTCCTCACTTTCTGCCATCAAGGTTGTATCATCAGCATATCTGAGATTGTTGATATTTCTTCCGGCAATCTTAATTCCGGTTTCGTACCCCTTTCCCAATTTTGAACCAATCAGTTATTCCATATCCAGTTCTAACTGTAGCTTCTTGTCCCACATAGAGATTTCTCAGGAGACGGATGAGGTGATCAGGCACTCCCATTTCTTTAAGAACTTGCCATAGTTTGCTGTGGTCGACACAGTCAAAAGCTTTTGCGTAGTCAATGAAGCAGAAGTAAATGTTCTTCTGGAACTCATTCGGAATTACATTCGGAAATATAAGGACCTGTTTCGGACATCACAAAGCACGCTTGTCCAATAAGAGAAAACAGGGATGCTCAGAGCATGCACACATAAGACACACATCATGCACATATCTGCAAACAAATAAAACAAGAAGAAAAAGGAAACACACACAAATGCACAAACATACATATGCATGTGTTTATATACCTGAAGGAGCGTCTCCACCCCCATCGTTCAGCCCGGACACTGAGGTCCAGCTCTGAGGGCCTTTTAGTGGTTCCCTCACTGCGAGCATGGAAGTTTCTAGCCCCTTGGTTGTCCGGGGTGGGAAGCTAAGAGGCACCCCCGGGGGCGGGGTTGGGCGGCGGGGGGGGCGGGTGCGTGCGTCATGATGTCCGGGGCGGCCCCCCCGCCCCCTTGCTACGCCCCTGGAAGGCAGTCCTGTTTAGGAAAGTTTTTAATGTTTGATGTTTTGTTGTGTTTTTAATGTTCTGTTGAACAGAGTGGCTAGGGAAACCCAGCCAGGTGGGTGGAGTATGTATAAATAAATAAATAAATAAATATTATTATCCCAACCACAGAAAACCATTTGCTTACGATTATAATTTTGGAGGGCTGATGTCTTCACACCCCGCTCATGGGATTCCTGTAAGCATCCGATCAGCCAAGCATCCGATCAGATTGTAGGTCTTTAGCATTTCCGCTAGAAGAACCTTAGATCTGATCCAGGCTGGGATTCTTATATGTTCCTAAGCTGATGTAGAAGAAGAAGAACCAGACCTATGAGAATCTGTAGGAACTTCCTGCAACTGAACTGATGCCACCACCTGGTGGGGGGAAAGGCACACTGCAGGCTAGATAAGATGCAGATCCATAATGGTTTCATCAAAATAGTCAAACAATTGCTGATTGGCTGGTTAGTTGCTTTAAGCCAGGCTTCTCCAATCTGGTGCCCTCCTGCTGTTTCAAACTACAATTCCCATCAGCCTGAACCACCACATCTGCTGGCTGGAGCTGATGGGAGCTGTAGTCCAAGAAAATGCCAAGTTGGAGAACTCTGACTTAAAATAATCAAGGACAGTCCTGGAGTGTGAGCAGAACACGTAGCTTAAGTGTTATTCTCTCCGCTAAAAAATAAATAACCCATGAGTGGTAGTAGAAGAAGAAGAGTTTGGATTTGATATTCCGCTTTATCACTACCCGAAGGAGTCTCAAAGCGGCTAACATTCTCCTTTTCCCTTCCTCCCCCACAACAAACACTCTGTGAGGTGAGTGGGGCTGAGAGACTTCAGAGAAGTTGGACTAACCCAGCAGCTGCATGTGGAGGAGCGGGGATGCGAACCCGGCTCCCCAGATTACGAGTCTACCGCTCTTAACCACTACACCACACTGCCTTCAACACAAGTTAAACAAGATTTTGCAATCCATTAATAGCTGTCAATGGGCTGCTATCCAACCAACTTGTTGGTAAATGACAGCACAGAGAATGATTACACATCCCAAGCACCAGATCATGGGGTCTTGGTTCATATCTGGAACTATATTGAAACCAGGGATGTTTGAGTGATTTGACCCTTATGAATTTCCATATGAACTGACTTGATCCTCCCCTCCCAGAGTAATGTGCAGTTTGGATCTGAAGGCAGACCCACACTCATTTTATATCCTTAAGATATCAATGACTTCCCTTCTTCTCTTTCCATGGTTCATTTTACATATAATAAATCCCTGCATATTTTACAAAAACTGTACCATTCAGTATTCCATTATTGCATCCATTAAAACTTATTTACACTCCTTGGTCCTGAATGGGGTAACTGTGCCCCTGAAGGACCAGGTGTGCAGACTGGGAGTCAGTTTGGACTCACAGTTGTCCATGGAGATGCAGGTCAATTCTGTTTCCAGGGCAGCTGTCTACCAGCTCCATCTGGTGCACAGGCTGAGACCCTACCTGCCCGCAGACTGTCTCGCCAGAGTGGTGCATGCTCTAGTTATCTCCCGCTTGGACTACTGCAATGCGCTCTACATGGGGCTACCTTTGAAGGTGACCCAGAAACTGCAATTAATCTAGAATGTGGCAGCTAGACTGGTGACTGGGAGCGGCCGCCGAGACCATATAACACCGGTCCTGAAAGATCTACATTGGCCTCCAGTACGTTTCCGAGCACAATTCAAAGTGTTGGTGCTGACCTTTAAAGCTCTAAATGGCCTCGGCCCAGTATACCTGAAGGAGCGTCTCCACTCCCATCGTTCAACCCGGACACTGAGGTCCAGCGCCGAGGGCCTTCTGGCGGTTCCCTCACTGCGAGAAGCCAAGTTACAGGGAACCAGGCAGAGGGCCTTCTCGGTAGTGGCACCCGCCCTGTGGAATGCCCTCCCATCAGATGTCAAGGAAATAAACAACTATCTGACTTTTGGAAGACATCTGAAGGCAACCCTGTATCGGGAAATTTTTAATGTCTGAAGTTTTACCATTTTTAATGTTCTGTAAGCTGTCCAGAGTAGCTGGGGAAACCCAGCCAGATGGACGGGTTATAAGATAATAAAATTTAGTAGTAGTAGTAGTAGTAGTAGTAGTAGTTGAGTGGTCAGTGTACACCATGGCTTAGCTTCACCAGTTATTATTATTATTATTATTATTATTATTATTATTATTATTATCTAGCTCAGAATCATGATAGGCAGAGGCCCTCCCCTGTTTCAGACAGGGCTGTCTCCTAACCTTACCTAGAAATCCAGGGAATTGGTATTTAACACCAAATAAGCTACGGTAACCAAAACGTATAAAACTAAGTCAAGTGTGTGTTGGAAGTGCAAAATGACAGAAGGAGCATTTCTTCACATGTGGTGGACTTGCAAAAAAGCTAAGGGCTACTGGGAAATGATATACCGGTATAATGAGATGGAAAAGATGTTTAAGTTGATGGTTTCCAAGAAACCTGAAGCTTTTCTTTCAGGAATTGTAGATAATGATGTTCCAAAAATGCTGCTTAACTTATTTATGTACACAATGAAAGCAGCACGAGTATTGTATGCCCAAATATGTGAAGAAGGAGACTTCCAACAAAGGAAGATTGGCTTTTGGAAATGATAGAAGACCCAGAACTAGCAAAATTAACAGTGAAAATTAGAGACAAAAATGACAAATAATAATAATAATAATAAAATCCTTGAGTACTGGAAACTTTTTATTGAGTATTTAAAGAACTACTATAGCGAGATGAAAAACATGAGCAGGATTTGAAATATGAGCAATTGCATGAATTATTAAGAAAAATGGGTTAAATTGAATGTATTGAACAGTATAGGCAAAATATGCAGCATTTTAGGGTAAATATGGAAACAATGGAAGGGGAGTGTAAGGGCTCGGGGTTGTCTCCTTGAGAGTAAAGAGCCAGAAACATCCGTTCTTCTAAAGCTAATACTTTATTTACAAACTATGTACATCGGAGCGTTTAAGATTCATGTCCGCTTGAGTCGGTTCCAGAATCCGGGAGTGGCCTTCACCGGTTCCTCCCCCAACATAGAAGCTTTGGAATTCCAAAACGTTGCCTCCTTTCCTTACGCTTCCCCCCCCACGCATTTGGGGCGACGGAAGTAGCTGCCCGCTTTGCTTCTCAGACCACTCAGGTGGTGCTGAGGCTCTGTCCGCATCTCTGACCCTCAGCTCCACCGCACTGCCTGGCAGTTCCTGCTCCTCACCACTGGGGCTTTCCTTGCTATCCCCGCTGGACTCCGAGCTGCTTCCCAAGAGAGGCTGCACTTCCCTCCACCCCTCCTTCCCCGTCTCAAGAGCCTTGCGTGAGGTCAGATCCCTGACAGGGAGGATGGGAAGTCAATTGATAAATTAACTTATGGTTTATGTTAAAATTTGTAAAGTTTTTCTTTCTTTGTGAAAAATTCAGAAATAAGATTGAAAAAAAGAAAGAATGAATGAAATCCAGGGATTGAACCTGGAATGTTATTCATGCTCTACCAGCGAGCAACATCCAGTCATTCTAGCATTGCAAGTAAGTTCAGCATCAATCTCCATATTTCAGATTAATAATAATAAAAATTTATTATTTCTACCCCGCCCATCTGGCCGGGTCTCCCCAGCCACTCTGGGCGGCTTCCAGTAAGCATTAAAATACATCAACACATCACAGATTAAAAGCTTCCCTAAAGAGGGCTGCCTTCAGGTATTTTCTAAAGGTCATATAGTTGTTGATCCCTTTGACCTCTGCTGGGAGGGCGTTCCACAGGGCGGGCGCCACCACCGAGAAGGCCCTCTGCCTGGTTCCCTGTAGCTTTGCTTCTCGTAGTGAGGGAACCGCCAGAAGGCCCTCGGCGCTGGATCTCAGTGTCCGGGCTGACCGGTGGGGGTGGAGATGCTCCTTCAGGTATACAGGACCGAGGCCGTTTAGGGCTTTAAAGGTCAGCACCAACACTTTGAATTGTGCTCGGAAACGTACTGGGAGCCAATGCAGGTCTCTCAGGACCGGTGTTATATGGTCTCAGCGGCCACTCCCAGTCACCAGTCTAGCTGCCGCATTCTGGATTAGTTGCAGTTTCCGGGTCACCTTCAAAGGTAGCCCCACGTAGAGCGCATTGCAGTAGTCCAAGCGGGAGATAACTAGAGCATGCACCACTCTGGCGAGACAGTCCGCAGGCAGGTAGGAGCTACCAGATGGAGCTGGTAGACAGCCGCCCTGGACACAGAATTAACCTGCGCCTCCATGGACAGCTGTGAGTCCAAAATGACTCCCAGGTGGCGCACCTGGTCCTTCAGGGGCACAGTTACCCCATTAAGGACCAGGGAATCCCCCACACCTACCCACCCCCTGTCCCCCAAAAACAGTACTTGTGTCTTGTCAGGATTCAACCTCAATCTGTTAGCCGCCATCCACCCTCCAACCACCTCCAGGCACTCACACAGGACCTTCACTGCCTTCACTGGTTGGTTAGAAGTTAAGTGAATGGTGGTGGCCTCAGCTCCTTGAGCTTTGATGGAATTTGATTTCCTAGCTCATAAAGAACACACACTGTAAACCCCATTGCTACGCCTGCTTCTTTTGCATGTTCTCTGTTGACTTATCTCCCATGCCTCCTCCTGCCTGCCTTAGCTCCTCCTCCTCTGCTCAGGCCCTGAGAAGAGTTTTTGCACAGCAATAGCCCCTCCCTGACACACTGTGTCACTCAGAGCACAGTAGTAGACGGCAGCATCTGCCAGCTTCACCAGATGGAGATCAAGTGTGCTGGATTTCTTGTCCTGGCCAACGTACACTTTGCTCTTTGGATCAGCCCCTTCACCAGGATCCCCTGGGATTGCGCCAGCAATAAAGCGAAGCCCTTCTCCTGGGAACTGCCGGTACCACTGGATCACATCGCTTGATTCAGAAGAGAGGCTGCAGCTCAGGGTGTGTGGTTGTCCTTCAAACGCTGTAGCAGAGCCCGGCTGCTTGACCTCTTGAGCCCATCCAGGGTTATCTGCAACAAAATTTACAAAGAACACTTGAGAAATTTCAGATTTACAAGATACTGGTACAGTGGGACCTCGACTTACGATGATAATGCGTTCCGACGCGATCTTCGGGAGTCGAAAACACTCGTAAGTCGAGTCCCCATAGGGATGCATTGAGCGGAAAAACTTCGTAAGTCGAAGAAACCCGCATCAAATATTTGGAAGTCGAGGAAATCCTATCAAAAGTGGCCACGACTTCCTTACGGAAGTCGAAAAATTAGGATGCGGCGGCCATTTTGTTCCTTCCGGAAGTCATTCGGGAGTCGAAAAACATGTAAGTCGGGTCACTCGTAAGTCGAGGTCCCACTGTATAGATAAAGGGACAGAGAACGTGACCCCCCGAGGATTCCTGGGTCAAAACTGTAATGTGACCTAGCTCAGGGTTTTTCTGGGTGATCCTAGTAGGAAGTAGAAGCTACTTGCCTTTTTAAGAAATGGAAAGGTTAGAAAGATGAAGAATGATGGTGAGAAATGTCATTAACACTGTTGCTATGTTTGTTTATTTAATAAATAGGAATAGGAATAGGAATAATTTATTGGCCAAGTACATTTTACAACATACTTGGAATTTTGCTTCGGCTACATTGCAATGTAAACATACCTTATACAAACACCGTTCCACTCACAATACAATGACACAGCAAAGAAAACCCACCCATAACTGGCCTCCCCTTCCACTACACAACTACGAATTTAACAATTTAATGGCACAAGGGAAAAAACTGTTCCTGTGCCTGGCTGTTTTTGTGTATAAAGTCCTGTAGCGACGTCCAGATGGAAGTAAATCAAACAGATGATGACCGGGATGCAAAGGATCTGCGACAATTCCCTCTGGTCTCTTCCTAACTTGGGTAACATAGAGTGTCTCTACTGAAGGCAAGCTAGCACCAGTTACCCTTTCTGCAGTTCTTACTGCTCGTTGGAGCCCTTTCTTGTCCATCTTGGAGGCTGTGCCATACCAAGCAGCAATAGAATTACAGAGAACAGTCTCAATGATGCCTCAATGGCACACACATAGAGAGAGAGGGGTCTTCCAGGTAAATGTGAACAAGGATTGCCGCTTGGATCCCTGAATACGCTGTAAATGTTCCCTTTCTCTCATGTCTCTTTCCCCTTTGAATGTTTTTGCTCTGCTTCTCCATTGTTCTGCCTCACTGTGTCACTCACAGCACAGAAATAGACAGCAGAGTCGTTCAGCTGGCTGGCACGTTTCTCCATGTTGAAGGTCCCCTCGTCTTTCTTGTATGTCTTCTGCTTGGCTTTGAAGCCAAGAAGAGACCCATCCACTCGTGGGTCATAGCTACTCAGGAAAAGCTTGGGAGGTTGGCCTGGATGCTGAATGTACCAGAATAGACCATAGGTAGTCCCTTTGTAGGAACAGTTGAGAAAGATCCTTTCTCCTTGGGCGACATGCACGATGCCTTCTGTTTGGTCCACTGACTGACCAACACTCCCTTCTGCAGAAAAGATTATGCCATAAGAGATTACGTTAGATGGGCAGGAGGACCATCAGTGGAGAACTCAAGACCAGCTCTGTGGTGCTTGACATCTTGGGTCTATCTGGGATAGGGTGGGAGTTTTGTAAATCTTCTTCTACATTCTTGGTTCATTATAATTGTGTTGGCTTTGGTTCATTATAAACAGGACTCTTTTTTAACATTTTGGCTTGTTTCCTAATTTGGAGGTATAAGCTGTCTTTAAACATGTGCAGTTTTGTGTGAAAGAGTGCACACTTGTTGATTTGCACAGCTCACCTGTTGTGTACACTCATTCAACGTTGCATCTGAACAACTGTGCAGCTCGGGTATTGCTTCACACCGATTGTACACTCATCGAAAGTAATGGGTTGTCTCCCTGCCCACTTCTACCTCTTTTCCTTCTCCACCTGCACAGGTAACATAGCGCAGGATCATACTAAGCTGCCTTACACAAAGCCAA
Organism: Darevskia armeniaca; assembly: GCA_034641395.1. Lineage (NCBI taxonomy): Eukaryota > Metazoa > Chordata > Lepidosauria > Squamata > Lacertidae > Darevskia > Darevskia armeniaca. The sequence continues at coordinate 1,407,531 of JAWWNF010000882.1, read as the reverse complement.
ACCTTTTCTGACTCACACACATGTTACATTCAACCCACCAATGGGCTGTGCCATTAGGAAAAGTGGCCCCATTAACACTGCATGCTTGTTTCAAGGTGCAAATGTTAACCCACTGAGCTAATGAGCTTTAGCCTGCCAAGATAGCCATGTTCATATGGTATTTAGAAAATGAGCAAAAGTCCCCCCAAAATTGAGATGTTAAAAAACTCTATACTTACTTAAAGTCACAGCCAAGAAGATAATACATGTTGACATGGCAATCATGGCGATCCAATTTAACAGAAGCTGGCCTGGCTTACGATTTATCCTCAGCAGTAAATCAAGTCCGTCAGTAACTTACATTGACTTGATGTTCTGCAGCACAGAGTGCTAAAATTTGCCTTCCAGGAGGCTGGCTTCCTCTTTCTGACTTAACCACTAATGGTTTCCTCCTCTCAAGAAATGACTAGTCTGCCACTTCTGCAGGTGATATGAATTCCCTCCCCCTCAAAGCTTAGACTGGAACCACAGCTTTCTTCTTTGTCAGCTGTGATGTGTTTTGTGGATGAAAAGGGGAGAGAGGTGGGGAGTGAATCTGGGGAGTCACGCAGCGCCCCCTTGTGGGTCCAGGCATGAACTGAAAACTGGAATATCGTGCATTTTGGAGAACTTTATTGGGATTGAACAAGTTGCAGCTGTTTCAGAACAGAGGGTGTCTTCATCGCTGCCAGCCTTGTGATCATGTGCTGTTTCCAAACCTTCTTTTCCAATTTACTTTTTAGAAAACAAGGAGGGCTGACAGCTAAAATTCTATGATGTTCTGCTCCATCCATTGTATTGGATATTCAAAACTCTGCCCAGAAGATGTCTGCCTGGTGCTGGGTGAATTTGACCATTGCAATTTGCCTCCGATCCTTGTTGTTACAAGGCTAAATTCAGTTCTCAACATTTCCACATCCCTTTCTGGATATTTTTTTAAAGAAGACTTCTCAGAAATACATCACTAATAATAATAATAATAATAATAATAATAATAATAATAATTTATTATTTATACCCCTCCCATCTGGCTGGGTTTCCCCAGCCACTCTGGGCGGCTTTCAACAGAACATTAAAATACAACAATCTTTTAAACATTAAAAGCCTCCCTAAACAGGGCTGCCTTCAGATGTCTTCTAAAGGTCTGATAGTTGTTGTTCTCTTTGACATCTGAAGGGAGGGCGTTCCACAGGGCGGGCGCCACTACCAAGAAGGCCCTCTGCCTGGTTCCCTGTAACTTGGCTTCTCGTAGTGAGGGAACTGTCAGAAGGCCCTCGGCACTGGACCTCTGTGTCCGGGCTGAATGATGGGGGTGGAGACGCTCCATCAGGTATACTTCACCCTAATATACCGGTATTGTATTTTTAATCCTATTTTTCACTATGCATTTTTATATACACTTTACCCTGCTATATCAATGTCTGTACATATTACTTGGTTGGAGAACTTCATTGCATTGAAAAAAAAATCACTAAAGTTTGCATCTCGAAGTATGTTTCTGTTTCTGTTGCATATTCTTCCAGAAAGGGCAAATTATTAAAATGTCCCTTTATTAAAATGGAAAGTAGTCAAACCATTGCAAGAGGTGTTGAAATTTTGGGAGGTTGGATAGTTACAATGGAATAGTCTCAGGGGTAGGGTGCACATTTTTAATTTTTATTTATTTATCTATCTATTTATTTATATTATTTGTTCAAGAAAAAAGCGGGGAGATCCACTTTAAATACCAACAAAACTGCACTTCTCTGGCATCTGTAATTCTGTGTTATTCATTGAATTCTGGCTGCTTTTGTCCATTAGACTTAGAGAATGGGCAAATCTCCAGCTTTGAAGAGAACAGGGGAGACTTGAGGGAAATAAGGAATGGCCAAGTTGAGCCCCTCAGTATTCGGTGGGGGGGGGGGGGAATCCTAGGCATCTTAACCAGATCCTATGCATGTCTGATATCATAAGTTCTAATGCCTGCCCTTTTGGCCAGACAGATCTTAAGGTAAAGGTAAAGGGACCCCTGACCATTAGGTCCAGTCGTGTCCGACTCTGGGGTTGCGGCGCTCATCTCGCTTTATTGGCCGAGGGAGCCGGTGTACAGCTTCTGGGTCATGTGGCCAGCATGACAAAGCCGCTTCTGGCGAACCAGAGCAGTGCACGGAAACGCCGTTTACCTTCCCGCCAGAGCGGTTCCTATTTATCTACTTGCACTTTTGACGTGCTTTCGAACTGCTGGGTGGGCAGGAGCTGGGACCGAGCAACGGGAGCTCACCCCATCGCAGGGATTTGAACCGCCGACCTTCTGATCAGCAAGCCCTAGGCTCTGTGGTTTAACCCACAGCACCACCTGGGTCCCTTACAGATCTTACATCCAGCTAAATGAGCAACTTGGTTCCCTGAATACTCTGCTCTGTGTTCTGTTCTGTCTTTCTCCTTTGCAAGTTTTTGCTCTGCTTCTCTATTGGCCAGCCTCACTGTGTCACTCACGGCACAGAAATAGGCAGCAGAGTCGTTCAGTTGGATGGCTGCTTTCTCCAGATTGAAGGTCTTCTTGTTCCTTTCGTGGGTGGCACTAAAGCCTCGAAGATGCCCCTCATCAGAGAATTCTTTTGCAAACTCTCTCATGAATAGCTTGGGAGCCTGGCCAGGATGCTGAATGTACCAGAATGGGTAGTTAGTAGTGGAAGATGACTGATAGGAGCATTTGAGAGAGAGTTTGCATCCTTGTGGGGTGATCACAAGACCTTCACTTTGTTCCACTGTCTGCCCAACACTTCCTTCTGCAGAGAAGATAATGGCACAAGAGGAGATGTTAAATGGACAGGTGCATCAATGAACACATTCAAACCAGCTTTGTGGCATCTTTTGGATTTGTTTGTTCTTTATAAGTTTCTGTCTTTAGCTTTACTTCATTATAGTCCTGTAAACACATGCAACATTATTTCTAACGTCTTTAATTTGGGAACTTCAGCTCAATAGCTGACTGCCTAGTTTGCAAAAACATCAGCACTGACAAACTATGGAACACATGGCAGTTCCATCTGATCTTCTGCATATTTCAAGATTTCAACATTAAGCAGGTGAACGGATGAGTTTGGTGCCAATTCTGGAGGGCCACTGCCAGTCTGTGTCGAACGTCCCGGATTAGATGGACTCCAATGGGCTGAATCTGTATAAGGAAGCTTTCTACGATTTATAGAAAATGAGCAAATGTCCAGTGAAAGAAGAGATTTTAGAAAACGCTACTCACTTAAAATTGCAGCCAAGAGCATAACACATGCTGACATGGAGATCATGGTGAGGAACCGGTTGACGTCCAGATCCAATTCAGGCAAAGATTCTTTCACTTAAAATGCATCCTCAGCACTAAGCCGATGCAGTCAGTACATTACAAAGACTTGGTGTTCTCTCAAAGTTGCCTTGGAGGAGGCTGGCTTCCTCTTTCTCACTTAACCACAGGTGGTTTCCTCTTCTGTTGTAGTTGACTCTGCATCCCCTTCAAAGGTGAAACTGAAGCCACATTTTTGTCTGCTGCGACCTATTTTGTGGGCATCCCCTGAGCTGAACAAAAGGTTGGGGAGAGGCAGAGAACCAACTTGTGGGTAACTGTGCCCCCTCGTGGATATAAGTGGAAAGAAGTAAATCTATGTAACCAGAGCCTATGCATGTCTTAGGCCAGGGGTAGGCAACCTAAGGCCTGTAGGCTGGATGCAGCCCAATCGCCTTCTCAATCCGGCCCGTGGACGGTCCAGGAATCAGTGTGTTTTTGCATGAGTAGAATGTGTGCTTTTATTTAAAATGCATCTCTGGGTTATTTGTGGGGCATAGGAATTCGTCCATCCCCCCCCCCATATATATGTATATATGTATATAGATATATAGTCCAGCCCACCACATGGTCTGAGGGACAGTGGACCGGCCCACGGCTGAAAAAGATTGCTGACCCCTGTCTTAGGCCATCAGATCCAATCCCAGAGAGAGCTGGGGGAGAGAGAGAATAATTGAGAAAGATACTTTTTCCTTGGGTGATAAGCACAGTGTATTCTGTCTGTTTCACTGACCGTCAAACCCAGCACCAGAGATAATGATAGATGGGGAGTAGGACCAGCAGATGCAACAACACTCCAGACCAGCTCTCTGGAATATTTCAGGAATATTTCTTTTTTGTGGAGCTGTTATAATTTTCCCGCTTCCCTTTTCCTTCCTTATAGTCTTCTAAGCATGTGCACTTTTAATTTTGAATCTTTTGTTTTGTGGAAAGGGTAGTATTAGGTTTGTTTCTACAACATGGGTACAAGCTGTCTCTTCACATCACCACGTGTTTTACATGGGGGGGGGGAAGAGTACTCCAATTTCACATCGAACATTACATGTACACTCATTGAACATTACATGAGTACAGTGGTTGAGCTGTGCACCTCAACTGTTGTGTACACAGACTGTAAACACATTTAAGGTTGCCTCGAAGCAGCTTTGTGAGTTTGTAGCTTCTGTGAAATCTAATCTGTGTTGATTTCATCATACACACTAGAAACCCCGTTTGCACCCTGCACTTGCTTCTCTTGTTGACTTATCTCCCATGCCTCCTCCTGCCTGCCTTAGCTCCTCCTCTGCTCAGGCCCTGAGAAGAGTTTTTGCACAGGAATAGCCCCTCCCTGACACACTGTGTCACTCAGAGCACAGTAGTAGACAGCAGCATCTGCCAGCTTCACCTGATGGAGAACAAGTGTGTTGGATTTTCTGTCCTGAGCAACATACACTGTGCTCTTTGGATCAGCCCCTTCACCAGGAATCCCTGGATATCCACCAGCAATATACCGAAGTCCTTCTCCTGGGACCTGCCAGTACCACTGGATCATATCACTTGATGCAGAAGAGAGGCTGCAGCTCAGGGTGTGTGGTTTTCTGTCAAGTGCTGTAGCCGATTCTGGCTGGATGACCTCCTGAGCTCTTCCAGGGGTACCTATAACGAAATTCACAAAGAGCCATTTAGAAAGCCCATACACATGAAATTCAACAGCTCTGGTTTAGAGAAAGGGATCAAGCCTTAAATTTCATCTTGCCTGCCTCCAGATAAGGACATTTCTGGGTGATTCTGGCAGAAGGAATTAGAAGCAGCCTAGCTGTTTTAAACAGCAGCACTAGCGACTGCCATAAATCCTGTCCCATAAGGAGCCACATGAAGAATTTGCAACCACATGAAGAATTTTGTGCACCAATTTTGGGGGATCTATTTTGGCTGGAGCAGAGAAGCAGTGTTTCACAACAGACAGTCCTGGGGTCATAGCTGGCTTTGAGATTCCATGATGTTTACCAAGATTCCTCTCCAGTAGATCTCTGTCTGATCACTGAGGTTGTTGGGGGAGTCAGTGGGTCCCCCTGGCTCTGATGCACAACTAAGATCCACCAGAAGCTGTGTATTCAGTATTATGGGTCCAATTTTAAGGAACTGTCTTCCAGCTGAGGTCAGACAGGACCCATCCCTATTGAACTTTGGGTGCCTAATGAAGATTTCACTTATTCCAGCTAGTGTTTTTAATTTAAATCAGTTTTTCGGAACTTTTTCTGTATCGTATTCCTTGTCCACCTAGAAATGATCATAGTTAAGTGGTATATAAAAAGTTTGAATAAAATTAATATAATAAAAATTATGTCATGGGGAAAAAGGAAAGAAGGGTTGCCAGCTAACTTTTTATCATGATATCCAGCTCTGAAACATCCCCCCCTCCCGCAACATGCCTTCTTCTATGTCTTTCATTAAATTCTGAATGATTTTGTCAATTAGACTTTGAGCATGTGCAGATCTTGAGCTTTAAAGGGAGCAAGGGAGAGTGAGCAAAACCACAAATGCCCATGTTGGGTCCCTTGGTTTTCAAGAACTAATTTGGGGAAAAATATATATGTAAATATAAGCATGTCTTTTGCCATCAGATCTAATGCAAGTTCTCCAGTGCCACAGAGGTCTTCCAAGGATATGAGCACAGGATTGCAGCTTGGATCCCTGGATTTCCTTTCAATGCTCCTGTGTTTCCCCCCTTTGTATGTTTTTGCTCTGGCTCTCTACTGGCCAGCCTCACTGTGTCACTCACGGCACAGAAATAGACAGCAGAGTCGTTCAGCTGGCTGGCAGCTTTCTCCAGGTTGAAGGTCTTCAGAGTCTTTTCATGGGCGGCACTGAAGTCTCGAAGATTTCCCGCATCAGAGCCATCTTTTCCAAAATCCCTCAGGAAAAGCCTGGGAGGCTGGCCAGGATCTTGAATGTACCAGAATGGATAGATGACACCTGACAATTCATAGGTGCAGTTCAGAGTCACTTTGTGTCCTTGGGTGACAGTCACGGTGCCTTCTGTTTGCTTCACTGACTCTTCAATACTCTCCTCTACAGAGAAGATAAAGGTAAGATGTGATGTGGGCTGGCTGATAAATCAGTGGACAACCCCAGACCACTTCTGTTGTGCTTGGTATCTTCTGGGGGGGGGGGAGCATTTTGGGATGGGAGTTGTGCAACATCCCCCCTTCAGTTTCACTTCATTAAGGTCTTGCAAACCTATCCACCTTTATTTTTTGAATCTTTTCATTTCAGGAAAAGGAAATATAAAGCTTCTTTCTGCTTTACACTGAACACAGATCCAGAATGTCTCTAAATGTTTGCAAGCTCTTTGTGTGATAGAAAGTACGCTTCTTGGTTTGTGCAGTTCAACTGTTTTGTGTTCAAAGATTGTACTCTCATTGAAAGTGATGTGTGAACACCCTTATTGTCTCTCTGCCCTTCCCCTTCCCCTTTTCTCCTTCTCCATCCACAAACCTAACAAGCTGCCTCGTATTGAGTTTGGTATGAGCCTTCAATGTGGCCCTCAGTGCAGATCCATACATTGTTTACATTCAAACAGGCTGCAAAGTTTGTAATATGATCAATGTTAACCAACTATGTTAACATACATTGATCTTCTGTGGTCCTCTGCACGCTTGTTTCAAGTTGCAGACATTAATGGGGTGAACTGGGTGAGAGTTAGCGGTCAAGATTCTAGATATTTGTAGGTGCTGTTAGTCTCTCTGCCCGACCAAGTACATTGAGTTAGACAAGAAGATGAACCCATATAAAGTCTCAGAGGTATTTTAGACAAGGGGTGGAAGGCAAGCAGAGAAGAGATCAGTGGTGAGGAATCTGGCGATCCCATGGATGTTGCTGGAGTCAACTCCCACGAGACCAGGCCAGCATGGAAAATGGCCACAAAGGGTTGAAGTTGTAGTTCAACAACATCTGGAGGACAACAGATTCCCCATTCCTTGGGTGAATGCAGCCATAGGTGAAAACAGCCCCAAATTCTGAAGAAGCCATGATTTAAGGAGTGCAGTTTTGTGGTACAGCATCCATGCAGAAGGTCTCGGGTTCATTCCACAATGACACTTCCTGGTTGCACAGAGAGAGATCCCTTCCTGAAACCCCCCGAGACAATATATACAGCCCTGAATCAGATGCACCCCAAAGGGCTGAATCGGGTGTCTACATTCCCACGATGTTTGAAAGAACTGAGCACAAATCCAAAGAAATGGGGATGTTAAAAACTCTACTTACTTAAAATTGCAGCCAAGAACATAAGACATGCGGATGTGGAGATCATGGTAAGGAATTCGTCCTCTTCTAGGTTGAATTTATGAGAAGCTGGTCTGGCTTCAGATCTATCCTAAGCAGTAAGTCAACTATTCCCGTAGCTTACAATGACTCGGTGTTCTGCAGCACAGGGGGCTAAAAGTTGCCATACAAGAGGTTGGCGTCTTTTTTCTCACTTGTGGTTTCCTCTTCTGAGGAATTGACTTGTGTGCTAGCCCTGCAGGTGATATGATTCAGCTTCAAAGGTGGGGCTGAAACCAAAGAGGTTTGGTGTTTGTTTTTTGTCTGCTGTGACATATTTTGTGGATGTTCCCCGAGCTGAATGAAGCAGCGAATGAGACTGTGCAGTAACAGCAGCGCCTCCTTGTGGGCGCATCTATGAAGTGATAGTTGCTTCTGTCACAATAACTTACAGAAAGGTCATTGACTCTCCCTCCCCCCTTCATTTATAGGTAAAGGGATCCCTGACCATTACGTCCAGTCGTGTCCGACTCTAGGGTTGCAGCGCTCATCTCGCATTATTGGCCGAGGGAGTCGGCATACAGCTTCCAGGTCATGTGGCCAGCATGACTAAGCCGCTTCTGGAGAACCAGAGCAGCACATGGAAACGCTGTTTACCTTCCCGCTGCAGCGGTACCTATTGATCTACTTGCACTTTGGCGTGCTTTTGAACTGCTAGGTTGGCAGGAGCAGGGACCAAGCAACGGGGGCTCACCCCGTCGCGGGGATTCGAACCGCCGACCTTCTGATCGGCAAGCCCTAGGCTCTGTGGTTTAACCCACAGCGCCACCTGCCTCCCCATTTATAGGTTCATATATATATATAACAAGACTATCCTTTGCCAAATATGTTCACAGGGACGTTTACAAAAAATAAGACAGTATGAAATGTATGCACAATAAACAAAATGTTAATTAATATAATTCTCATCCTTTGGCAGCATCATTAAAAAGGACATAAACTGATTAGATTTTAGAAGCCCGACAGAAAGGGTGAGTCCTCAGCTGGCATCTACAAGAATATGTAATTAGGATGAGATGTGGCTCAGTGAGAAGAAGCCATTCAACAGATGCAGAGTCACCACAAAGGAGGTGAACCCAACTTCTGAATGATCTTTGGGAGAGTGATCTGTCTCTGTGTGTCCAGGATGTAGCTTCTCACAGGGATCAGGAATGTTGACCTCCCCATCCTGTTCTCAACACCTTAAGGTGGCCTTAAGGATGATGGTGCCATTGAGCATGTGCTGGAAGCCTTTTCCTCGTCACTCAGGGATCACAGACATTTTACACAGATCTTAGGTTAGGGAGCTGAGAGCTTTCAGATCAATGGAGAACCATCCCAACATCTCCCACAATCTGTGTTATAAGAACTAGAAGGACAGGTTCCTGAGCTTTCTTTATCCCTCTTCCCTCCCTTTCCATTTTCCCTTGTGTGCTGTGCCTTACTATTTTGTGTTAGCCACCCCGGAAGCTTTTTCCTCTCTCTCTCTTTGACTAAAGACTGAGGCATACCCCAAAATGGAAAATGAGCGAGGTCCCAACTGATGGAATATGTGCAGCTTGCGGATCAACATATAGAATAAGAGAACAAGAAGAACACTTGTTTAAAGAAGACTGGAAAATGTTTATTGAATATATGGGGGGGGAATTGTGTATACTTGAAAACGTTGGCAGCATTAAGATAAATTCAACAGTGTAAATAAGTTTTGATGCAAGTAATAAGGGAATACTGAATGGTTTAGTTTATCTAAAATATGCAGGGATTTATGCTATGTAAAATGAACCATGGAAAGAGAAGAAGGGAAGTCATTGATATTTTCAGGTTGTATGAATGAATATTCTAAATTGTAAAACAAAAAAATTGTGTGTGTGTGTGTGTGTGTGTGTGTGTGTGTGTGTTACTGAGGCATCAATGCTTTAAATCAAGAAACTTCAAGGAAAGAGAGGGGAGCACATTCAGTGTCACATAAACCAGGGATTTTATCAGATTTCTCCCAGAATGAATTGGACCTTGGCAACTGAGCAGATGACACCACCATTTGTGGGGGGAAAGTCCTCTGCATGCATCTCTTCGTAATGAAGAATGGCTTCATAAAAAATCCCTCCAATGCAGTTAGACAGTTGCATTGACTCCAAGAAAGCATTTTGTCACACCTTAAATATTAACCAATCTTTTGTGGCATCATTTTTTGTGGACCAGAGACCAGTTTAGTCAGTTTGGTCCTTGGTAGGCATGGGTGTGTGTAAAGAGGAGAGTGATGGAGGAGATATTCTAGTTGGTGCACACTTGAAATGGAATCCACCTAATCTGCACTTTCTGAAACAATATACAAACCAAAATGTATGCATCTTTTGAAATTTGCATTTCTCTGAATTTTGCAATGTGCTTCTCTAATCAGTATTGTGCACTGCCAACAAATTTAATATAAATCAGCACCTTTATGATGCAGTTATTATTTCTCCGAAGATCATGTCTATTATGTGAGCTTGTTTTCCATTACATCGTGATAAAATCTGCCTCCTCCCACCACATTTTCACACCATGGTGAATCTGAAATGGTGCTGTCAAGTCTGAAACCAATAGTGAGATCAAAATATAACAGCCTGAAGCCTTCCCATAAAACCAGGGTTTGAATCCCCACTTGGCCATGAAGCTCACTGGGTGGCGTTGGGCCAGTCACTCACTCTCAGCCTAACCTACCTCACAGGGTTGTTGTGAGGTAAGCTACCTTCTGATGTCTCCCTCAGGCGGAATAATGTCTTGTATTGGCCCTGTGCATAGTGTGTTTGTGGTTGCAGCCAGATTTGAACTGAGAGACTTCTAAATTCGTTCTTGCCGTCTCAGTTCCAGCCACAAACCCATTTGGCAGACATTCAGAACTGGGGCAAGACCTCATAATGTTCAGCTTGGTGCATGCTGGGCTTCCCCCACCACAGTCTGTTTTAGCTCCTCCTCCGCTGAGCCTCTGAGAGAGGTTAATGCACGGTGACAGTCCCTCCTGAACACACTGTGTCACTCAGAGCACAGAAGTACACTGCCGCATCTGCCAGAGTGACACGAGAAAAGCTGAATGTGGAGGACTTCTTGTCTTTGGCAAAATGCAATGCGCCCTTTGGATTAGCAGTGTTCTCAGTTTCCCCTGGATATGCGCCAGCTAAATACCGAGGTCCTTGTCCTGGGAACTGCCGGTAGAGCTGGATTATTTCTGTGCTAACAGACGAGAGGTTACAAATGAGATTGTATGGTGCCCCGCCAAACGCTATAGCTGTGCTTGCCTGGTTGATCTCTGCAGCTTTTCCAAGGAAACCTACAAAAGAGAGAGCGGCGGAAAATGAGGTTGGCATTTCATTCACATTGAAATGTCAGGAAATGGCAGGCATAAACAAAACTCCAGTCTCCAGCCACAGGAAGGTCCAAGAGATCGCAGGAGTTTTTAGTAGGAGGATTGAGAAAAATACTGAATATCACACATAAGGCTATTGTTTAGCTGCATTGACTGCCTGTCTGTTTACTGTGAGTATTTAAATAACAGCTGTTCAGCCAACCAGTTTTTCAAGAATTAAAACAAGAACATTTCTTCTTCTTTTTTCAAATAGACAAATGAATTTAGCTGACTTAAAACAGCAAAGCAGCTATCAATAGAAAGCACATGCAACAAAAATAGACTTGGGCAAATAAAATCTCCCTGTCAGTAGAAATCTAGCAGGGCAAGCAAAGGGGTCAGTAAGAACCACTCGTTTGTTCCCCTTATGCTAGAAGTTTCTTACTAAAAAATGGCATCCCTCATGAGGACCCTGAAGGGGTAAAGTCCATTTTATTGACTATACCACTTCAGTCTGTACAAGTGTAGAAACAGCACCAGAAGATAATAAATCGGGAGCTCTTGAGGAATGGAATCATCCATGAAAGCGTTACTTACTTAAGACTGAAGTGATTAACAAAGCCAAGTTACAATGAAGAGTCATTTTCTTGGATGAAGGAAGAAGATGGATTTTGAAAAGAATCTAAAGGAATGTGATTCTGACAAGCTTCTGGGCTCAGCACTCCACAATCTGATGTATAAGATGGTTTGGAGAAACTCTGCCAGCTCTTTTTCTCTTGCTAAGCTTTCTTCTTCTTCTTTTTAAGTTCAGGGATTGGTTGACCAAGGGATGTGGTTCGTGGCTAGAATGTCTGTGTGCTGTACAGGAAATTTGCTTTCTAACATCTTATTTAGTGCAGAAGTGGCTCGACGTCTCCACCTTGTGTCTGAAAACCATATAACAGTAGAATAAACGCTTTGGGGGTCGTTCACAACACTTGTTTGCGTCTGCATCTCGACTTCACTTTACTGTGTTCAGAGAATCAGCATTTCCAGAATATGAGTGACAGGCAGGGAATGGTTGCAGTTACAGGTAGGTAGCCGTGTTGGTCTGCCATAGTCAAAACAAAATAAAAAATAAAAAAAATTCCTTCCAGTAGCACCTTAGAGACCAACTAAGTTTGTTCTTGGTATGAGCTTTCGTGTGCATGCACACTTCTTCAGATACACACAGGCAGGGAATTATTACAGTGCTAGGGGAAGCTTCATTGTAGCACTGGCTGTCTTCTTCCAGAGGACAGGATGCTGTCAATATAGTCAATAGGCCCAGAAACAAACATATTTTAATAAAATACGCAGGAGTGCAGCATGAGTAAATTTAGGGTCTTTGGTCAAAGTAGCAGAGGGGCCTAGTAAGGTTCCCCAGGAAACATTAACATAGACAAGGCTGCTGATCTTTCAGTAGGAGTTTTTATTGCTAGAGGAAAGGCGCATTTTAAGATTTTCCTCATTTACAAAAGCACATGCATTGCCTCTGCTACATTTATTGTGAGACATTGGTGTCATATTGTCAGAGACCAGCCTGAGGATTACAGCTCTGATGAGGAAGGGTAGGAACATCCCCCTCTTCCTGCTCCTGAAGCTGCCCAGGAACAGTGGAGCAGTATAGATTTAGAGAATTGGTTTGCAGAGGGACATAGTTCGGAAAGCAACAGCTGGGCAGAGCTGAGTGGGGAACAGCTAGGAGAAGCAGAACAGGGAGAGAGATAACTGACCCCCCCCCCTTCGCTGGAAAGTGTCCAGCTTCGCTCTCCAAGGTCAAGGAGAGCTGATAAGATTGTTATGCAGAAGGCTCAGTGGTTGTGAAATCAGGTTGCAAGAAGGGGAAGTGATGGGGATGACTCGGGGGGGGGGGAGTAGGAGTAAAACTTAATTGGGAGCACCTTCATTTCGAGAAAGGCTGCGTTATTCTTTTTCTGTGATCATTCAGCACTCTTAAACTGGTAAGAGACTCTAATTGCTTTGTTCTGCTGATGCAGAATGGCCAAAGGGAGGAGGAAGCCGTTTCCCCGGAGCCTGACACACATGCAGTATAGGGTAAATTATTTGCAACTATTTATATACCACCAAGATTAAGGAGCAAAGATTGTGGTGATCAGCGTAAGATCAATAACAAAACTGCACATGCAACAAAGGGCATGGAAGAGAGAAAGGGAAAATAAGAATTATTACTACAATTAATTTATTGATCACCTTCTAAACCACTGACTCGAGGCAATTCATACACAAGGTAAATAAAAACAGCTAAAAACGCAAACACAGGCAGCGAACATTTTACGTGCATGTGCATGTTTGGTGTTGCCGATCTGGAAGTAGCCTGAAAATGGGGAAGAATAAGGGCAGGGCAGGGCAAGGGTGGAACAGGATGGGGGTGGGGTGGGGCAGGCCTATGTGCGCTTTGCCGATGTGCACAGGAGTCAGGAACAGAGCCCCCCCCCCACAAAATACATTTTAAAAAAGACTAAAACCCTAACAGGTGGACACACAGAAAGAAGTCATAATAGTATGAGAGAGGGGCTCCGTGTAGTGTATGAATTTGTTGATTATTATTATTATTATTATTATTATTATTATTATTATAGATTTTTATTCCAGCATTCCTCCAAGATGCTCAATTGGTTGTCCTCCCTCCCCATTTTTTTTTTAAAATATTTTTTATTTGGTTTTACAAACGCAAAGTTATAACAACACCAAATAAATGTCCACATTTAGAGTTTCCCCATCCTCTCCATGGGTTTTATTGTCAACGTTTTCAACTGCATATTATTTCATATTCCATGATTTATATCTGTCCATAGTAATTGTTACATTACAAGTGTTATTAAAATCCTGCTAGTGTTTTCATCTGCTTACAGTAGTCTCCTAAATAAGTTATAAAACATTTTCCCATTCTTTCTTAAAGTTTTTGTACTCTTGGTTCCTGAGCTTTCCAGTCCGTTTTGCCATTTCGGCGTAGTCCATCAGCTTGGTTTTCCATTCCTCTCTGGTTGGGAGTTTGTCTTCTTTAAATCTCTGGGATAGTAGCATCTGTGTGGCTGTTGTTGCATACATAAAAAGTATTTTCTGGTCCTTTGGTATATCGGTACCTACAATTCCTGATAAAAAGTTTCTAGTTTTTTAAATATAAAAGTAATTTGAAACATTTTCCCCCAATTCATTCTATATCATTTCCCAGAATGCTTTTAATACTTTATACGACCACCACATATGATAACCCTCCATCCCCATTTTTATCCATACAACAACTCTGGGAGGTAGGTTAGGCCAGTGTTGGCTAACCTTGGCACTCCAGATGTTTTGGGACTACAACTCCCATCATCCCTGACCACTGGTCCTGTTAGCTAGGGATGATGGGAGTTGTAGTTCCAAAACATCTGGAGTGCCAAGGTTAGCCACCACTGGGTTAGGCTGACATGCAGCTGGGCTTCATGGCAGAGCGGGGATTCGAACGCAGGTCCTAGTTCAGCACTCTAATCACTGCACCAGTACGATACGTCATCAACACATGTTGGCACATGTTTTGCGTATGTATTTGAATCATGCTAAATGTGTTGGGGGTGTATTTAAATCACCCTAGGAAAAATATGCATTTGGTGCTCTGCAGGGGAGAAGAATTGGCTTGAGAATTTCTCCCCACTGCTGAGCTCAGCACCCTGGCATCACTTTCTGTCTGAATGCAGAGCCTCACTACGAGACTCAGAGCCCAGAAATAAACACCTCCATCCTAGAGAGAGATGCCTTCCTTCAGACATCAGAGGAACTGTCTTGTTTTTAAGAGCCTAAACAGAAAACAGTCACTGCAGAAACTGATTCTTCTGGGCAGGATTGTCATAAATCCACAAGATCAGCTGGGTCTCCCTCTCTCTCAAAATATTCCCAGTACCAGAAAAGGTATGGAGTTGAGATGCTGGTACAGTCGTACCTTGGATCCCAAATGCCTTGCAAATTAGCTCCCGAACGCCGCAAATCTGGAAGTGAGTGCAAATCTGGAAGCGAACGTTCTTTGGAACCCAAACGTCCAATGGGGCTTCCGTGGCTTCTGATTGGCTGCAGGAGCTTCCTGCAGCCAATCAGAAGCCGCACTTTGGTTTCCGAACATTTTGGAAGTCGAACAGACTTCCGGAACGGATTCTGTTTGACTTCCAAGGTACGACTGTAATGGAACTACAAGTTAAAGTTGCATCTTGGCTCCCTTGGATTTCTGTCTGGCTTGGTGACTGGAAGACTGAGCTAAGCTGAGAGACTCCTGCAAAGGAGACGTTTGAAAACGCCATGAATAATTTGTTCACTCTGTCTCACATTGGTCCCATCACTTCCTCTCACAGTTTTGTGCATGTGACCGTGAGCTTTCGCTTCACTGTGGGCTCCAAAGCGCAGTAGTACACAGCACTGTCCTCGAGAGAAACCTTTTGAATCTTCAGATCCACTGTCCCTTTTTCTGCGCTCATGGTTCCAGAATATTTTGCTCTCTTGTCATCTGTGGGTGAAAACTTGGTTTTTGCCAAGATATGCTCCGGAGCTTGATTGGGAAACTGACGATACCAATGCAGGTAAGGGTTGCTGGATGTCGTGTTGAAAATGCAGTGTAAATGAGCATCTTCTTCTGCTGTGACGAACGTCTCAAAATGAGATTGGGACACGGAGTCACTTTGAACAGCCACTGCAAATGGGAAACATGAGATGGATTTTCTCTTGCATTATCTATCATCTATCATCTCTCTATCATCTATCTATCTATCTATCTATCTATCTATCTATCTATCTATCTATCTATATCTATCATCTATCTATCTATCATCTATCTATCTACCTATCATCTATCTATCTATCTATCTATCTATCTATCTATCTATCTATCTATCTATATCTATCATCTACCTACCTACCTACCTACCTATCATTTATCATCTATCTATCTATCTATCTATCTATCTATCATCTATCTATCTATCTATCTATCTATCTATCTATCTATCTATCATCTATCATCTATCTATCTATCTATCTATCTATCTATCTATCTATCTATCATCTATATCTATATCTATCATCTATCGATCTATCTATCTATCTATCTATCTATCTATCTATCTATATCTATCATCTATCATCTATCTATCTATCTATCTATCTATCTATCATCTATCATCATCTACTCACTTTTGCTCTTCTCCAGTTTTTTTTTTTTAAATGACTTGTATGCAATGGTCAACTAAGCCGGTCCTACCATTAGACACTTGGAAATGGCCACCTCAGGATCTCCAAGGTTAGCCTACAGCTCTCAGTTGGGGTGAAAGACTCTCTTCCATCACCAAAGTTGAAGCAAGATTCAACTGCCAATCTGGTACATGGAACAGGGGATAGCACCATTGTGCCCTTCACCTCAGGAAGCAAAATGTCTTGGGCTGGCCTGATGGTTGAGATCCAAAGAATACAGTGTGTGCACCTCAATCTCTCCATGTTTTGTCAGATGATGTTATATGCACCTCTGAGGAAGCTGTGAGGGTTGGTTGTGACCTGGAAAACATCCCAGTGGAGATGTTGAAGTCAGCCTATGCTCCTTCAGATCCCACCTGATGCTAATCATTTTGGGCTCCATCATCTGTTTTCTAGACACATGCCCCTTGGGTGGGTTGGGGAGAGAATACCCACCATGAAGCCCTACGATAGTGCCGTATCATATAATATTGGGTGCTCCCAATGAAACAGAAGCTTAAATTAATTTACAAATGCCACGATGAAAGTCAATGGAAATGTTACCTGATTTCAGGAGCAGAAAGAACGTTCCAAGAAGGGAAAATCTGCGACGTAGTTCAGAAGAGAGAATCATCCTGGCGTGTGCTGAAGCTCTTGCAAGTGAAGCAGCTCCTTCCTGACTTCTTATGTTTGAAAAGCACACAGCTGGGGCAAACTCTTTCTGTGGCCGGCCACATCTGCTTCCTGCCCTTTGGTGATGCTCATTCATTGCCCCCAATCACCGACTTGTGGTTTTGAATGAGTTGTGCTTGTATTTTCAAGTGGGAAATAGATCAGTGAGGTACCAGTAGGTGTGAAGGCCTAGGTTGCCCTCTAGCAACTAGAAATTTAAAAGCAAGAAAAGATTGAGGGTGTATGGAAGACATCGAAGCCTTGTCTGCATGGCTGCTAAGGAAGATGACCTCTGTGATGGACGGGCAGAGCCAGACTAGATTCTGGTGATGCAGTTCCTCTGAAACTCTACCAGAGTGATGGAACATCTTGCTGATGGGATACAGAGTCAGCTAGTCACAGAGGGGAGAGGTACAGCAGAAAAAAAATTTTTGGGGGGAATAAAAGGAGCCGTTTCTGAGGGAGAGAAATAGATAGCGCTGAATGAGAGATGGGGGTTGGCTTTGAGATTGGGCTAATGTTCAGGTTAAGAGATAGGGTTTGATTGGAGTTGGGAGTTAGGGAGTGAGATAAGGAGAACTGGTTCTGAGTGAAGTTAAACATACACACTGAGGAGACTTCCCAGAGTGAGAGGACAGAGCCTCACAGCTTGGATAGGGAGACCGGGTTGAGGGTCTGGGAAAGGTATACAGATAGGAGTGTTCTTGGAGGGCTGTGACTGAACCAGGAGAAGTAGACCTTGTAGATCATATAGCCAGGAGAGGAGAGTTCTTCTAGGTACTGAAGACTCCCAACCCAGTAAACAAGGGGTCAAGTGATCCCCTGGGTCTGTTATACCATTGATAATACCTCAGGTATTAATACCTCAGATATTAAGAGAGTGGGTAACTGAGGAATAGTGCCCCTCGCTCATAAACCAAAGGATTAAGATGTGAAGGAAGCTGCGTGGTGTTAAAAGTATTTAATTGTAATCTCTAAGTGACAGAAAGAGAGCATTTTACCATCTATTCTGGAAACCTGAATATTTATCTACCCAAAGTGTACCAAGTGATTTTTAGTGACTGAACATTAAGAAGAGTTGTGCCTATAATATTTTGTTTAAGCCTGAGACATCTTATAGTTAGTAAAAGTAAATAAGTTAACTTCTACCTGAAAGAACACGTTTCCTTTGTTTCATAAACTTCTTTTCGTTTAATAAAACTTTTCTTGTTTGTTGGATTAGCTCCTGCCTGAGACTCTAACATCATTAAGTTCTCCCTCACACAAGTCCCCCACTAGATAATCTGTGGTAAACTGTAGAATTTTTTTTTTGATACTTTATTTCAGAATTTTTAAAATACAATCACTCCGACTCACAAACAAGCAAATAGGAAAAAAGGAAAAAATACAAATCATAAAATACAAATACAATCATTCTTTCCAAAAAGAAAGAAAGAAAAGGGGGAAAAAATTAGAGAGAAAAGAAAAAGAAAAAAGAAAAAGGAAGAAAAGAAGAAAAGAAGAAAGAAAAAAGAAAAAAGAAAAAGGGGATATTTAAAAAATGGCTTCCCATCATTTATGTATCGTTTCCCTAAATTTATACACATATCTTACTCAAAAAGTTGTCTCTGACATAAAAATCATTCTAGAAAAAAAATGTACATCTATATATTCCCTTATGTATCTCAATCCAAACATATCACCAAATCAATTTTAATACCTTCTTTAATCAAATAATCTTCCACATATTTCCACTCAATTTTTATTTTTTGTTTGGGGGTTTTTCTAATTGTTGCTGTCATCTTTGCTAAATTAATATATTCTACTAGTTTGATCTGCCAATCATGAACTGTTGGAATTTTCTCCCCTTTCCAATTTGTGTGATGGGTGTACCGTGAGGTGGGTGCACTATATTTAATTGGGGGCAGTTAGTGGGAGTGGATCTGCCATATTATTAATCGATGGTATTAGTTGGGTGGATTTGCAACAACAACCAATGTCCCACTTACCGGTAGCAAAATGTGAAAGCGGGTCCCCAAAAGCAGCAGGAATTAACACAGTTTGTACGATCTAAAGGTGGGGGGAGAGCTTGTGAGATTATTAAATTCAGAATCTAAAATTGCCTAACCACACCACTTCTTTTTTTGCTTCAGAAAGTGTCCCGCCTTACTGCTGTTCCATGTACAGTACCTTCTTTCATCACAAGCAGGAAAAAAATACTGCTGGGGTTTTCTTTTTGTACAAGAGAGGCAGTAGGATGTAGCACTGTGTCACTCAGAGCACAGTAGTACACGCCAGAATCTTCGAGAGTAACTCTGTTGAAGGAGAATTCATTGGCCTTTCGATCGCTGGTGATAATCAAGGCTCCATCTAGAATTTCACTTGACACAATATCTTTGTATCCAGATACTACAGAATGAGGAGCCTCATTAGGGCGCTGCCGGTACCAAAAGATGTTATCATTTGAAATCTGAGGGTGTTTGCAAGGGAGGTTCACTTTTTGTCCTTCTGACCCTTCCACGAGAGGATCTTGGATGATCTCGCCTTGGCACCGAAGGATCCCTGGGAGACCAAACAAACAGAAAGGGGAAAGTCAACACAGCATACATGGAACTGCTGGTCAGTCATCCTCCGACAATATATGTGGCAGCACGTATTTAATATCACAGAAATGGGAGACCAAGAGAAAAGGAGAGAAATCAACTCACCTAATGAAGAAAGCAACACGATGAATGAGGCCAAGGTGATGGGCATTATTGTCGGTTTTAAAATCTCTCTGCTTTACCAGACAAGAGCAAAAGGGAGATGAGGAGAAGGATCTAACCTTCACTGTGGCTGAAGAACAAGCAGAGAACATCTGAGAAGGAGGCTGCTTGACAGACTGAGAGCTGAAGTGAGGGATCAATATGAGTAAAACTCTGCTCCCTTGTGGCCAAGGGCTGGTATTGCGAGCGCTTATCAACACTTGGCTTTTGTCCTGTGCTTAATATATTCATTTCTTTATACTTTTTTGCCACACACACACACACACACACACACACACACACACACACACACAGTGCTTTTTTCTGGGGGGTACGCAGGGGTACGCATACCCCTAAACATTTTGCGAATCTTTGTACTTTAGTCCACTTACTGTATTTATTTTTCCCGATTTGAACTATAAGATGGTGATTTTCTTGAGTCAAAGTGAGAGTACCCCTAGACATCATCATCATTATTACAGGTATGCATCATTTGACAGGTATGCATGCTATGGACAGGTAGGTCACTCATATCCAGTGCATGAATGGTGCAATGGTGATAACCCAACATCTATAAGCAGAAAAAAGAGACCTTTTGACTTCTAAATTGATGAATGTGTCACTGTTTCAAATTAGTAAATCTAAGTGGTCAGCAGGCAGCAAAGCTGTTTAATTATTGTCACAGAATCACAGAATCTTAGAGCTGGAAGGGACCCAAGGGCCATCTAATCCAACCCCCTGAAATGCAGGAATGTCAGTTAAAGCATCCCTGAGAGATGGCCATCCAACCTCTGCTTCAAAACATCCAAGGATGGAGAGTCCTTTTACAAACCTAATGGTCAGGGGTCCCTTTACCTTTACCTTTAAAAGGGTTTCAGGTAGAGGCTTAGGCCCCATTCACATGAAACATTTAAAGCAGTTTCAATTGAAGGTTGAATCCTCAATTGAAGGTTGAATCCTCAATCCTCAATTGAGGTTGAATCCTGACAAGACAGAAGTACTGTTTTTGGGGGACAGGGTGCGAGCAGGTGTGGGGGACTCCCTGGTCCTGAATGGGGTAACTGTGCCCCTGAAGGACCAGGTGCGCAGCCTGGGAGTTATTTTGGACTCACAGCTGTCCATGGAGGCGCAGGTTAATTCTTGTCGTGTCCCCAATGGTAACTGTAGCTAGCTGTCAAGAACGCACGCCACTCCGAGAAGTCAGCGGAAGAAGTCTTGAAGTTTATTGTACAGCACACAGAGAAACGTGGAAAGTCCGTGAGGATTCTGAGGAGGCCATCTCAGAATCCCCCTTTAATACACCTTGCTGGGTGACTCCCAATTCCCCCCTCCCTTCTGCCCTAAAGGTCCGGGGGCGATCCACTTCCCCACCCGGGATGGTTTGGACAAAAGAGTTAACTGCTCTGGTCTACCTGCACTATTCATGGGTGCTTTTTACATTGTTATTGTGATACTGCCGGTTCCGCCGCTGATGGCTCGTTAGCGGTCGTTATCGCCCATCCTGGGGTTGTTTACCCCGTGGGGCATGCCTGGGCGAGGTCGGGCCTTGCTGCACTCGGTTTAACCCCTGCGTGCCTGGCTCCGCTGTTGCCCCCTTTCCTGGCCCGCTGCATGGTTCCCCTTCCTGGCGCCTGCATGGCGCGACCCCACTGTCTAGTCGGGTCGCGACATCCTGCCCCCCGAAACTGACACCCCCCTCCCCTGGGGAGCGTCCTGGGTCCCGGGGCCCCCCGGCCGGTTCGGCCACTGCTGGTGGAATCTCTTGACCAGCTGTGGGGCCAAAACGTCCGACGCCCACACCCATTCTCGGTCCCCCATTGCGAAGTCCTTCCACTCCACCAGGTACTGCAGACGCCCTCTGTGGAATCTGGAGTCCAAAATGTCCTTGACCTCATGGTGCTCCCCTCCCGCCAGGATCAGCGGGGTGGGTGGCGCCGCCACGGGGTGCCAACCGTCGTCCTCCGGGGACTTCTTCAGCAAGCTGAAGTGGAACACCGGGTGTATCTGTCGCAAGTTCTTTGGGAGTTCCAGCTTCGCAGAAACTCCGTTGATTACCTCTAACACTTTAAACGGGCCCAAGTACCGGGGCCCGAGTTTCTTGCTGGGGAGGCCCAGCTTCAGATGCCGCGTGGACAGGTAGACCCGGCACCCCGCTTTGATGTCCCCCACCGGTCTCCTTCGCTGGTCCGCCGTCCTCTTCTGCGCCGCCTTGACCTCCAGCAGTTGTTCCCGAAGGGACTCCCAGCACCTGGCCGTCCTCTCTCTCCACTTTCCGAGCTCCTCCGGCTCCCGGGCAGTGGGCTCCCCCAAGTCCGGCAGGTGCCTCAGGTCGGTCCCGTAGACCACGGCGAAGGGGGACATCTCCGTGCTGCTGTGTACGGAGTTATTATAAGCGAACTCCGCCAACGGAAGCAGCTGTGACCAGTCGTCCTGCTGGTAGCAGCCAAAACATCGCAGGTTGACTCCAGCACCTGGTTGGCACGTTCCGTCTGTCCGTCAGTCTGGGGGTGGTAGGCCGAGCTGAGTCCCTGCTCGATCCCCAGCAATCCCAGGAACGCCTTCCAAAATCGGGACACAAACTGGGAGCCGCGGTCGGAAATGACCTTGTCTGGAACCCCATGGAGCCGGAAGATGTGCTCCATGAACAGCTTTGCCACCTGGGTGGCGGTAGGCAGTGAGGTGCAGGGCACGAAATGGGCTTGCTTGGAGAACAGGTCCACCACGACCCATATTGCTGTTTTGCCTCGGCTGGGTGGCAGATCCGTAATAAAGTCCATGGAGATCACCGACCAGGGTCGAGGTGGGACCTCCAGGGGCTGTAGGAGGCCCTGCGGCTTGCCCACTGCCGGCTTGCAGGTGAGGCAGATGGGGCAGCCCGCAACGTAGTCCTTGACATCTTTACGGAGCGTGGGCCACCAGAAGCTCCGCCGAACCAGCTTCCACGTCTTGACGAAGCCGAAGTGCCCAGCCGCTTTGGCGTCGTGGCATGCTTCCAGGGCGGCCCTCCGGAGGGGTTCCGGGACGTACGCGGCGCTCCCTCTTTGCCAGATGTCCCCTTCCAGTGTCAAGGAGTCCCGCAGGTTCTGTAGTTCTGTGTCTGTCGGATACGCTGCCACTAGTCTGTCGTGGAGCGCTGCAGAAGGCTGGCTGTGCTCCCGGGGGGGTGTCCCAACTTGACCCCCTGTCTGTCCCTCTTCCCTCCTAGCCTGGTTACGGGTGGTGACGGCTCGGGCTAAGTGTTTGTCCTCAAATAGCGGACGCATCTCTGTGCGGGCGTCCGCCTCGTACTGGGGCAGGCGAGACAGGGCGTCCGCGAGGAAGTTGTCCTTCCCGGGGATGTGGCTTAGCTGGAAATCATACCGGGAGAAGAACTCTGCCCACCGCATGTGCTTGGCGGTCAGCTTCCGCGGCTGTCGGAGGGCCTCGAGGTTGCGGTGGTCTGTCCAGACCTCGAACGGTTCCCTTGCCCCCTCCAGCCAGTGCCTCCACTCCTCAAGCGCCATGCGGATGGCCGCTGCCTCCTTCTCCCAGGTAGACCAGTTCCTTTCTGCCTTCCCAAACTTCCGGGACAGGTACGCCCCGGGCCTCAGACGGCCCTCCCCGTCCCTCTGCAGGAGTACCGCTCCCATGGCCACATCACTAGCGTCTACCTGTACCACCATGGGCCGGGCTGGATCCACATGGATCAGCGTAGGCTCGGCGGCGAACGCCTCTTTGAGCCCCTGGAAAGCCTCCTCCGCCCGGGACCCCCAATCCAGAGCCGCCCCGGGACGCTTGGCCCCCTTTCCTTTCCCCTTGGTACCTAGGAGATCGGTGAGGGGGGTCACCAAGGCCGAATAGTTGGGCAAAAAGCCCCTGCAGAAATTTGCGAACCCTAGCAGGCTCTGGAGTTGGCGCCGTGTCCGCGGCCGCTCCCACCCCAGGACTGCCTCCACCTTCTGGGGATCCATGGCCACCCCCGCCACCGAGATCCTATACCCCAGGTAATCTAAGGAGGGACGGTGGAACTCGCACTTGGGCAACTTGACGTATAGGTGGTTGTCCAGGAGTCTCTGCAAGACCTCCCGGACCAACCGGACGTGTTCCCGGGGGTCCCGACTGTACACCAGCACATCGTCCAGGTAGACCACCACCCCTTTGTACAGGAGGTCGTGGAGTACCTCGTTGATGAGACTCATGAACACCCCCGGGGCCCCGCTCAATCCGAACGGCATTACCAGGAACTCGAACTGTCCAAACTGGCAGTTAAAAGCCGTCTTCCATTCGTCCCCCTCCCGGACCCGCACCCGGTAGTATGCCTCCCTTAAGTCTAGCTTCGTGAAGATCGTGCCGGTACCCAACTGGTCCAGCAGATCCGGGATGAGGGGGAGCGGGTACGCGTTCCCTGCCGCTATGGCGTTCAACCCTCTATAGTCCTGGCACAACCTCCGGGTGCCATCCTTCTTGCCCACGAAGATGACCGGAGCCCCCATGGGGCTCTTGGCGGGGCGGATGAACCCTCTGGCCAGATTCTTGTCCAGGAACTCCCTGAGGTCCTGGAGCTCCTCCCCGGACATCTTGTAGATGCGTCCCTTGGGGAGGACCGCATCTTCTGGGATGTTGATGGCGCAATCTGTGCGGCGGTGGGGGGGCAGCTCGTCTGCCTCGGTTTCCCCGAACACCGCCGCCAGATCCCAGTACTCCGGGGGTATCTCCGGCGCCACCACATCCAGCTTGCCCTCGTCCCCGTGGACCCCTTTGGCCTCCCCCTTTCTGGGGCGCTGGGGGTCCGATTCGACCCTGTGCTGCCCACACCTATCCAGGTCGAACGTCAGGCGCCCTGAGCGCCAGTCTACTATGGGGTTATGTTCCATCAGCCAATCCAACCCCAGCACTACCTGGTACCCATCCGTGGGGACCCTAACTAGCATCCTGGACTCCCGGTGGTCCCCCACCCACAAGGAGACCGGCCCCACTTCCACCCCAAACGGACCCCCCTTTATGGGACTGCCGTCCATCTGGACGAAAACTAAGGGGGTGCTCCGATCCTGGGTGGGCAAGTCCAGTTCCTTGGCCACTTCGGGGTGCAGCAAACTGTGGTCGCAGCCCGAGTCCAGCAGCGCATCTCCCGTCCATTGTTTGCCGCCGTCCGGGTTTTCCAGCCTCACCCGGACCAGGTTGGGTGGTCTTCCCGCCCGTTTCTTGGGGTCCGTTGACCCTGGCGGGACCTGCAGCCGGGCGTCCTTCACTGCAGGTCCTGGTCGTTTCCCGACTCCGCGCCTTCGGAGTCGGACTGGCGCTTTTCCCTCGGCTCCGACGCAACAGCCGCCCGGCTCCCGGTCTTGGGTGTCCGGTTGGTTCCCGACGTCGCTTGGGACCCTGCCGGGGTCCGAACCTCTCCTGGGGGTCGCTCGGGGCACGCCACCGCATAGTGTCCTGCCCCCCGCACCTGATGCAGAGTCCATCCCGGCGTCTCCTCTCCCGTTCCGGGTCGGGGGTGCGCTTGTGCCGGGGGACCCCCGCGCCATTGGCGGGACGGGGGGTCCCCGAGTTCTCCGCGGGCCTTCGGTCCTTGCCCGCCCTGGGTCCTAGCTCCAGCATCCCCAGGTCTGCTTCCAACTGAGCCACCATGCGGCACCAGCCGTCCAGCGTCGACAGCTCCCGAGGGGTCCCTTTCACTACGGCCCACTTGCGGAGCTCAGGATGGAGGCCCTCCTTGAAGTAGTGGACTAGGACCTCCTCGTTCCAGGAGGAGATTTGGGCGGCCTCCCCCCTGAACATGTCTACATAGTCCTGAACCGGGAGACCCCCTTGCCTGGCCTTCTGGACCCGTCGCTTCGCCTTCTCCTCCGCCTGCGGGTCTTGGAAGCGCTCTCGAAGGGCCGCCAAGAAGTCCTCCAGGTTGGCCAGGGCCGGATCCCTGCGGTCGACCAGGAGCATGGCCCACTGGCCGGCCTTCCCCTGCAGGGAGGAGATGACCGCCGCTACCAAGTCCTCTGGGTCGCAGTCGTCTCCCCCGTACCTTCTGGCGTGGTTCCTTGCGTGGAAGATGAAGGTGGAGAGTTCCGCCGGGTCCCCCTCGAAAATGGCCTTCAGCTCCGGGGGCGGCCTGCGCTGCACCGTCGCCCTCCCGCGGACGTGCCTTCTGCGGGTCTCCGGGGTCGCTGCAGCGCGCTCGTCCTCGCTGCTGTCGCCCGTGGAACTCCCCGCCGCTACGTCGTCCTCCAGCCGGCTGCTGCGACGTCTTGGCGGGGGAAACACCTGCCCCCTCAGGGCCGTCCCGTCCGACCACGTCAGTCGTTGAGTCACTCCGGGCTCCTGACCTGAGCCCTTCCTTGGGGTCTGCCGACTGCAGACCCCTGATCCCGCGTGGCCTTGGCTCCCGCCGCCGCTACGACTTGTCCGGGGCACCGCGCCCCCACAGGCCTGGTCCAACAACCGGCCTGACTCCTCGCCGACCCGCAGCCGCTCCCAGATGAGGTGGTTCAGCTGCTCCTGGAGTCGCCGTAGCTCGTCCAGGCTCCCGCTGTCTGGCCTGGCCGAGGGAAGGCTCCGTTGGTCTGAGGTAAACAGATCCGCCAGCCGCTCGAGTAGGGCGCTCGAGGTAACGGGGGTCTGAAAACGTGCCGCTCCGCGCCATGAGGTCGCCATCTCGGTAGCTGCCGGTAAGCGATCCCAACACGATACGGACGTTGAAGTTTTTTCGTGAGAATCCTCACTATGTCGTGTCCCCAATGGTAACTGTAGCTAGCTGTCAAGAACGCACGCCACTCCGAGAAGTCAGCGGAAGAAGTCTTGAAGTTTATTGTACAGCACACAGGGATACGTGGAAAGTCAGTGAGGATTCTGAGGAGGCCATCTCAGAATCCCCCTTTAATACACCTTGCTGGGTGACTCCCAATTCCCCCCTCCCTTCTGCCCTAAAGGTCCGGGGGTGATCCACTTCCCCACCCGGGGTGGCTTGGACAAAAGAGTTAACTGCTCTGGTCTACCTGCACTATTCATGGGTGCTTTTTACATTGTTATTGTGATACTGCCGGTTCCGCCGCTGATGGCTCGTTAGCGGTCGTTATCGCCCATCCTGGGGTTGTTTACCCCGTGGGGCATGCCTGGGCGAGGTCGGGCCTTGCTGCACTCGGTTTAACCCCTGCGTGCCTGGCTCCGCTGTTGCCCCCTTTCCTGGCCCGCTGCATGGTTCCCCTTCCTGGCGCCTGCATGGCGCGACCCCACTGTCTAGTCGGGTCGCGACAATTCTGTGTCCAGGGCGGCTGCCTACCAGCTCCATCTGGTACGCAGGCTGAGACCCTACCTGCCCGCAAACTGTCTCACCAGAGTGGTGCATGCTCTGGTTATCTCCCGCTTGGACTACTGCAATGCGCTCTACGTGGGGCTACCTTTGAAGGGGACCCAGAAACTGCAATTAATCCAGAATGCGGCAGCTAGTCTGGTGACTGGGAATGGCCGCCGGGACCACATAACACCGGTCCTGAGAGAACTACATTGGCTCCCAGTACATTTCCGAGCACAATTCAAAGTGTTGGTGCTCACCTTTAAAGCCCTAAACGGCCTCGGTCCTGTATACCTGAAGGAGCGTCTCCACCCCCACCGTTCAGCCCGGACACTGAGGTCCAGCGCTGAGGGCCTTCTGGCAGTTCCCTCACTGCGAGAAGCAAAGCTGTGCAGGGAACCAGGCAGAGGGCCTTCTCGGTAGTGGCGCCCGCCCTGTGGAATGCCCTCCCATCAGATCCCATCAGAGGTTAAAGGGATCAACAACTACATGACATTTAGAAAACACCTGAAGGCAGCCCTGTTTAGGGAAGTTTTTAATCTGTGATGTGTTAATGTATTTTAATGTTTGCTGGAAGAGTAGCTGGGGAGACTCAGCCAGATGGGAGGGGTACAAATTATTATTATTATCATTATTATTATTATTATTATTATTATTATTATTATTATTATACCACTTTAAACAGGGAATCCTGGGAACTGAAATTCATAAGGGGTGCTATGCAGTGGAAGCTGGAGGAACCTAAACCTCATAGGGTCATGTGTGTGGCACCGAGGCCCCATCCTCATCTCTTGAAAAAGAAACAATGGATGCTTAAGCAGTAAAAAAGGTAAAGGACCCCTGGACAGTTAAGTCCAGTCGAAGGCGACTATGGGGTTGCAGTGCTCATCTCGCTTTCAGGCCGAGGGAGCCGGTGTTTGTCCACAGACAGCTTTCCAGATCATGTGGCCAGCATGACTAAACCACTTCTGGCACAACGGGACACCATGATGGAAACCAGAGTGCACGGAAATGCCGTTTACCTTCCCGTCACAGCGGTACCTATTTATCTACTTCCACTGGTGTCCTTTCGAACTGCTAGCAGTACAGTTGTAGAAGTACTTATGACCTAAAGTTTGTTTCTGCTTACTGCTGTTCTATGTGTCTTCTTTCATCAGGGGCAGGAAGAAAGACTGCTGGGGTTTTTTGTACAAGAGAGACAGTAGGATGCAGCACTGTGTCACTCAGAGCACAGTAGTACACGCCAGAATCTTCAAGAGTAACTCTGTTGAAGGAGAATTCATTGGCCTTTCGATCACTGGTGATAATCAAGGCTCCATCTATAATTTCACTTGACACAGTATCTTTGTATCCAGATACTACAGAATGAGGAGCCTCATTAGGGCGCTGCCGGTACCAATAGATAGTTTCGGTTGAAATCTGAGGGTGTTTGCAAGAGAGCTTCACTTTTTGTCCTTCTGACCCTTCCACGAGAGGATCTTGGATGATCTCGCCTTGACACTGAAGGATCACTGGGAAGCCAAACAGAAAGGAGAAAGTCAACACAACATACATGGAACTGCTGGACACTCATAGTTTGAGATTATTACATACCTTCCACAGTATTTCGAATTATAGACTTGCCTTCGCTTTTGAAGTTGCCTTAGATCAAGTCCATTAGGCCATCCAGCTCAGAATTATCCCAAGAATATTTGGGGAACCTTTATCTGCCCAAGGGCCACATATCCTTCTGGGGAATTTTCTAGGAGCCGTGTGCCTTAAAAGGCAGGGTTGGGGTGAAAGAGGGCAGAGCACATAGGTATCTTCATCCTGCACCTAGGCAGGCAAGATACGTTTTCACAGTTCAAGGAAACAGGCCGGGTATGGTTTGGCCATCAGATGTCAGCCCCACTTACTCCAAGGTAAAGTGTGCAGAGGATTGTACCGTTTAGGTCTCCCTAGTCATAACTCAAAGGGCTAACTGGTATCACCTTTGGAACTGATCCTGTCAGGAGGGGCATACACATGAATGCACATGCACAACTGGCTTTGTTGTGTTGATATTTGTGGTATGATAATGTATGCCTGGTCTAGTTTATGGGTTCCGATAGCAACAAACGACACAGACCAACTGCCAGAGTATTCACATTTGCCATGGAATGAAGTCCCAACCAAATGGGAGACAATGGGAAGTTGAAAACAAAAGGGGAAGAAATCTACTCACCTAACGAAGAAAGCATCACGATGAATGAGGCCAAGATGATGCACATTCTTGCGTTTTTATAAGACGCTATTTCTCTTGCTGCAGCTTACCATACGAGAGCAAAAGGGAGATGGGGAGGCAAGGACGTACTGTTCCCTGCCACCAAACAACCAACACAGAACAGGTGACAGACAACTGAGACCTGAAGAACGATACTCTGCTCTCTGGTGGGTGATGGCATCACAGCACACTTCCTAGAGGGCTGGCTGTTCCGTTCCACACCTCGGTGTCTCTTGAAGTTTCTACCTCTTGTGGGTAACTGCATCATCCTTAGATCATCCCCTGAGGTCTTCCTCTGTGTGCCACATCCAAGAGAGGACTGGAAGGTGGGGATGAGAGAACCGTCCTTCTCTAAAGCACCCTGCCGCTGCCGCCGCTTCATTTATGGAATGGTCTACCAAGGGAGACACACCTGGCACCCGCCTTGTTATTGTTATTGATCTCTGGAAGTCGACCAAAGTGAAGCCTCCTCAGGCTCCAGTTGCCCCCACCCCCAGTCACCACAAATAGGCCAGAAATTTTGAAATATACTTAGAGTCGAGTGTGAATTTCATGCTCTTTATTCAGCTCCTAGTAGCAAGGAATGGAAGTTTTCCCCAAAACGTCTGCTATAAATACATTATTTACACAATGGGCCACATTTGATTGGCTAATTCCGGGATACTCCTGTAGGCCAATCAGGTTGTGGATTCACTTCCACCTGGAGCTGGATTGGGTGGCTTCTGCGGACCAATCAGACTGCTGCATTCTGGATCCTATTGTTCTAGGACCAATCAGACTGCTGTATTCTGGATCCTATTGTTCTAGGACCAATCAGACTGCTGTATTCTGGATCCTATTGTTCTAGGACCAATCAGACTGCTGCATTCTGGATCCTATTGTTCTAGGACCAATCAGACTGCTGCATTCTGGATCCTATTGTTCTAGGACCAATCAGACTGCTGCATTCTGGATCCTATTGTTCTAGGACCAATCAGACTGCTGCATTCTGGATCCTATTCAGCTCAGTACATAACAAATTTGAATCTGGTTTTGGCGGGAACCCACCAGGCACCACTATGGGCAAGGAAGTGGAGCAACGGTCGGGGAAGATGGCATGGCTGTGGGAGGACAGGAAAGCCTTGTGCCAGGTCACAACCGACACCCACCTCTGGACTGGGTGAGCGGCCATTTTTTATTATTTCCCAGGCATTGGGGCAACACGAATGATGTGGCATTTTGTTTATAATAATGTTTTATTATTATTATTATTAAATTGAGTGTCAACGGCAAGCTGTACTTTGGGGAGGAATCTTTGCAGCCCTGCCTTGAATTCAAGAATTTCCTTATGCAACCCCGGATTCAATTAAAGCCAGGGCTGCAAAGAAAAAAGGGAAGAATAATGAGCACACTGTCCTTCCGATGCTGCTCTCCCAATTCCATACCCTCCAACATCCCTCAGGTGAAAATAGGGACATTTCTCACTCCCATCCAACTGACCATCCTTGACCATCTGTCACCCCACACTGCAGAGCATTTGCGTGGTTAGGCTGAGTCCCCCCGAACCCCGGGCAGCTCCTGAGGGAAATAACGACACGTGACAACGTTCTATGGGATTAAATTGGCCACAACTTTATTAATATTCAGATGTAGGGAGACCTTGGCTCAGGCATTGGGCGTTTATCCTTCCCAGCCCCCCAGCCGGGGTTCTGGGTACTTTTCAGGGTTATCCAGCATGTGTGAGGGGTGGGCTAGCTCTGGAGAACATATGTTCAAGCAGATAGCCTCTCCCCCTTGTTCGCCGCTGCTGGAGGGGGAGGGCAATGACGACCTCTGGGCGTATGGTCAATGCCTCCCCCTAAGACCCCTTTAACGGGAACCCTGGTATCGCCGCCGCAATGGGGGCGGGGGTCACCGCCCCCCTCCCCCTCCCATTTTATGTAGATGACTAAAGGATTCCGCCCAAGGCCTGCAACCACCAAAGTTGTGACGAATTGCTACGGGAAAGGCGAAACCTGCCAATGCAGGGAAAGTCCTTTCCGGCCCTTCAACAGCGACCTTGTCATAGCAGCGTCTGCGTGCCTGTGTGGCTGTGAAAAATAAAAGATTAATCTGCATAACAAGCATTAATTGAGGGAGTGGAGGGTGGGGAAGCTCAGGATCCAACAGCCGCTTCCCAGGTAATGACTGACTCCTGTAAGGTATGTTCCCTCCCTCTATCTGGCCAATCCCCCTGGCAACACCTCCCCAGCCGGGATTGGGCGGCTGCTGGCATAGGTGGAGACAACAGGTATCCTACCTGGGAAGGCGGTGCCAGACCCAACTGCCAGGAGCTGCAACATGATCCCAGAGGGCTGCTCGCGACCGCGCAAAATGCGCACCCCATTTGATGTGGGGAACGGTCATTCCCCCACCACAACACTGATGGGACACAGCACACACAGCCCCCACCATCCTGGAAAATACCCAAATCCCTATTTTATTTTATTTCATTTCATTTTATTTCTTTGGTAAATTTGCAAACAGAAAAACACACACCAATTAATAAATTTTAGAAAGGGGCAAAATTAGACATCGACGCTCTTTCATTGGAGGTTTTAAATCAGAGCTTGGATCTGTCAGGGATTTTTTAGCTGTGATTCCTGGATTTCAGAGGGCTGGACTAGAGGACCCGTGGGGTCCCTTCCAACTTTACAATTCTATGATTCAATGGCCTCTTACATTTTAACATTGTAGTGCCATTTTTTTGAGATAGCATTATGAAAATATTTGTGCATGAATGAAAATGAGCACATAAACCATGAATGGCCCAGGGCAAGGAATGTGAATGAAGGAGTGAGGATGTAGAGGGTCTGCTTTTAGCAAGAGGAGAAATTCTACAGGAACCAGCTGTCTGTATAACAGATGGCTCCACCTTGTGGTGCCTGATGCTCACTGCATGCAGGAGCTTCTCCAAGAGCAGAGAGAACTCAAACCCCAGTGTTAGATGTCCCTTCTCCACCAGAAGCCTGGGTTGGGGGAAGCCTTTGATATGCCAATGTCAGGACTACTGGTGTCATCTGTAAAGTGAATATATATGCTGCATATTTAAAAACAAACTCAGGACTCACAGTTTCCCACCAAATGTGATTTTATTTGGCTCCTAGTACGTTTCCGAGCACAATTCAAAGTGTTGGTGTTGGCCTTTAAAGCCCTAAACGGCCTCGACCCAGTATACTTGAAGGAGCATCTCCACCCCCATCGTTCTGCCCGGACACTGAGGTCCAGCTCCGAGGGCTTTCTGGTGGTTCCCTTACTGTGAGAAGCAAAGTTACAAGGAACCAGGCAGAGGGCCTTCTCAACAGTGGTGCCCTCCCTGTTGAACGCCCTCCCATCAGATGTCAAGAAGATAAAGAATTGCACAACATTTAGAAGACATCTGATGGCAGCCGTGTATCGGAAAGTTGATAAGGACTGATGTTTTTAGATAGGTTATAAGCTGTCAGAGTGGCTGGGGAAACTCAGTCAGATGGGCGGGGAATAATAATAATAATAATAATAATAATAATAATAATGTGAATGCTCATTACTATCAACCCTCTTCGATTCTGTAAAAGGATATTCCCATTCCCTGAGCTGGTCTTGAATTGAACCCTTTATTGTTCTGAAGCAACATCTAACCACGCATTATCGATCTATAATGGAAAGTTCTTTGTTTTGTGGCACTGTAAAAAGTTTAAATTACTGAAAGAAGATGGAAGGCGAAGAAAAGATCAGTCATAAATCTATGCTGCAAGATCCTAGGAATGCTTCATTGGAATCAACTCTCTTTCCAGTAAATGTGCAAAGGATTTCAGCTCTGGGTCTCTAACTCTGCTCTGTTCTGAATGTCCCTGTTCCGTTCCGTCTCATCTGCATCTGCATGTTTTTGCTCTGCTTCTCCATTGTTCTACCTCACTGTGTCACTCACGGCACAGAAATAGACAGCAGAATCATTCAGCTGGCTGGCACGTTTCTCCATGTTGAAGGTCCCCTCGCCTTTCTTGTCTGTCTTCTGCTCGGCTTTGAAGCCAAGAAGAGACCCATCTGCTTGTGGGTCATAGCTACTCAGGAAAAGCTTGAGAGGCTGGCCTGGATGCTGAATGTACCAGAACAGATAGTAGACATTCCCTTGGTAGGAACAGTTGAGAGAGATCCTTTCTCCTTGGGCAACATGCACAGTGCCTTTTGTTTGGTCCACTGACTGTCCAACACTCCCTTCTGCAGAGAAGAAAAGGGCAGGAGAGATTAGGTGAGATGGGTAGAAGGATGTTTGGGTGAGCTGATGGTCAAGAGCAGAATTGCTCTCGGGATCTTAGTTCCTGGTGCATCATATACAACAAGGATGGGAAACCTGAGGCCCCCACATGATGTTGCTGCACTCTAACTCCCATCACCCCCAGCCAGAATGGTCATCAGTGAGGGTTGATGGGAGCTGTAGTCCAGCAACCTCTGAAATGCCACCATGAATGAGACACAGCAACAGCACAGATTTTTTTGTCCTTAACCAACTTTGGAGCATGGGGAAAACTCAAAGCAACTTTAAACATCTGGTGCCCTCCAGAAGTTTTGAACAACAGTCCACATCAGTCTCAGCTGCATGAACGGTATCCATTTGTGGAAGGTTGATCTATTGAGTTAGAATATCGATTGACTCCTGCTGTTGGTTACAGACACAGCAGAAAAAGATTAGAATAGCAACTAGGCAGTAGAACTGATGACAACTGAGACGACATGTTTCTGAATGTTTCTGAAACACCCCATCAGTGGAATAATCGCAACACAGGGATGCATTTTGTTGGTGGTGGTATTTTCCTTGCCAGGACCCTGAAGTGCTACAGTCCATTTTTTTACCTCTGGATTATAGTATTTCAAGGTTTGCAAGTTCGGAGTCAGCAAGCGAAGCCATAAATGCGAAAGTCGCAGGAGAATCTAGGAAGTAAAAAAGGTGTCAAGACATTTTTTAGGCTGTGGATAATGAATTGATATTCACTTACTTAAGACTGCTAGGATCAAGACAGGCCAGGTCCACAGGAGAGTCATTTTTCCGGGATGAAGAAGGGAAGGATCACAGAGGAATTTCCATTCAATCCACTTCTAGGCTTGAACCGCACAATATGAGCAGACTTGATGAAATGAAGTTCATGCCTTCCTCTTTGGCAAGTATTTATTTTTCAAAGCAACCGAAACTTGAGGGATGGTAGACCACACGATGTGGTTAGAAGCTGACTACAACTAGAGTATTTTTCTCTCTCTCTTAAAGTTGAACTTGCTCAGTATCTCCATCTCGTGCCTGAAATCCAGATCACAATTTCGAAATAAACAAATTAGCTAGAACAGGGTTTGGCAAGCTTATAAGAGTCACTTGTGTGCTTCCCCACCTATAACCCAAAGATCTAACCAGGTTCACAATAGTGACTTGGGTCAGAAAACCTTCTCTTAGAACTAAGGAGAAGGCTGCCTCTGAGCACACACTCAGCCCAGGAATTTGCTTTTGATACCAGAGCTGAGTACACTGTCCTTTCCCACAATAATCCTCCTCTTGTCTCCCACCCACCCAAAAAACTTGTTTGATCTCAGCTGTGTGAATGAGGAGGAGGATCAACTGTAAATCACGAAGGCAGCAATCCTAGGCACAAGAAGCTGTAGGAAAGCAAGCTGCTGTAAATTAAGACAGCATAAAGTTACACTAGATCTGCTTCCCTGCTTAACACCACAGAGGGGAAACTTGTTATTGTTTAGTCGTTTAGTCGTGTCCGACTCTTCGTGACCCCATGGGCCAGAGGACGCCAGGCACTCCTGTCTTCCACTGCCTCCCGCAGTTTGGTCAGACTCATGTTGGTAGCTTCGAGAACACTGTACAACCATCTCGTCCTCTGACGTCCCCTTCTCCTTGTGCCCTCCATCTTTCCCAGCATCAGGGTCTTTTCCAGGGAGTCTTCTCTTCTCATGAGGTGGCCAAAGTATTGGAGCGTCAGCTTCAGGATCTGTCCTTCCAGTGAGCACTCAGGGCTGATTTCCTTAAGAATGGATAAGTTTGATCTTCTTGCAGTCCATGGGACTCTCAAGAGTCTCCTCCAGCACCATAATTCAAAAGCATCAATTCTTCAGCGATCAGCCTTCTTTATGGTCCAGCTCTCACTTCCATACATCACTAACCTTTGAAATTACTGTATGTTGGGGAAACGAGCCTTTGAAATTACTGTATGTTGCCAGGTTGACAGAACATGTGACCAACCAGAATAGGCTCCAGGGATCCTTCCAAAGTTCTTCCACTGCAAAACTAGACTGCCCCTTTTGGGGGGCTTACATCCGCCAGCTGAGCTGGGATGAGCAAATTACACCAGTGTATCTTTGGCTGTGTCAGAGTTGGGGACTTAATACCAGCTGAGCCATAAATCAGTCAACTGAGCAGAGATCTGATGCATCCTAAGCTGTTCATCCTGGTGGATCTTGCAACAGGATTCCCCTATTAAGCATTTGGTTAGATCGCCAGAGGGAAAGCTTTGTCACTCTTTGGTGCTGTGGTGTAATTTTTGTTGTTGTTATGGTTTGATTTTTCAGACATTTATTTTGTGATTTATTATATTTTTATCTATTTTATCTATTTATCTATATTTTTATTCTATTCTATTCTAAATATTACATATTACATATTTTAAGTTGTATCCCACTCTAGGACTGGTTTCACTGAAGAGTGGATTATATAGCTTCCCAAAAAAAATAAAGTGATTCAACAGTGAAAGCTTTTATGTTTTAGTTTTTCTCTGAACAATTTATGGCACTTTCAAATTGAATTGAAATTACAAAAGAATGTAGCAATGATTAGATCTAGACTCAGTCATACTGAGAATAAATCATCTTTAATTTACCGTATTTTCCGGCGTATAAGAGGACTGGGCGTATAAGACGACCCCCAACTTTTCCAGTTAAAATATAGAGTTTGGAATATACTCGCCGTATAAGAAATACGACCCGGCGTATAAGACGACACCCGACTTTTGAGAAGATTTTCCTGGGTTAAAAAGTAGTCTTATACGCAGGGAAATACAGTAATTTAAGCGAGGTTTAATTTAATCATTACATTTCAATGGCCTATGAATAAATTTGGATCTGACCCATGGACTTCAACTTTTTATATTTAAAGATTTTTTTAAGGAGTTTTGTTTT
Organism: Darevskia armeniaca; assembly: GCA_034641395.1. Taxonomy (NCBI): domain Eukaryota; kingdom Metazoa; phylum Chordata; class Lepidosauria; order Squamata; family Lacertidae; genus Darevskia; species Darevskia armeniaca. The sequence goes on along the minus strand of JAWWNF010000882.1, from coordinate 1,371,285 downwards.
GTTTTGATGGACTAAAGAGATTCTAAATCCGAAATATTTCTGGTGAGACTTGAAAGCTAGAAATTTCAATTCTAACGTCCCATACCAAGTGGTTGGTGTGCTCTTCGAAGACCTGAATAAAGCAATGTCTGTAACAGTGTCTTTATTCTCTCTGTGTGTGTGTTTAAATTACCGGTACGTTAGGAAAATATGCACTTGGATTTTTGGCAAGCAAATGTAAGATTTGGCTTGAGAATTTATCCTCAGAACTGTTTCAGTGCCCGCTCAGCATCCCTTTGTCTCTTTTTGTATAGTGCACAGTCAAGGCTGACTCACTGTGCCACTCAGAGCGCAGTAATACACAGCCTCATCCTGAAGAGAGACTCCTTCAATTGTCAGAGGAACAGTACCCTTTTCGATATCCAAACTGGCAGAAAACTTCTCTTCAGCCTTTGGATTCTTATCGGCTTTGGTAGCACGCAAGAGGATCTGGAGTCTTCTGTCGGCATACTGACGATACCAGAAAAGAGATGGGAATGATTCTCGACTTGTGAATTTGCAATGGAAAGTTGCCACCTGCCCCTCTAGAGATTCCATCTGTCTCTGTGACTGGGACACTGAATCAGTTTGAGAGATACCTATAAAACAGAAATTGAGAAACAAAATTAGGCCTTTCCTCTTTCTTTCTTTCTTTCTTTCTTTCTTTCTTTCTTTCTTTCTTTCTTTCTTTCTTTCTTTCTTTCTTTCCATCCTTCCGAAAGAAGAAACTTCTGAATCGTCAGCTGAACTATCTTCTTCTTCATTTTAGTTTGTTTCTGAGTATATTGTCATTTGCCCCAATTTTTGTGTCAGTATATTCTTTTTTTTGGGGGGGGGGGGAATTAATGACACCAGAATGGAATCAGAAAATTGTAGAGTTGGAAAGGACCTCTAAGGGTCATCTAGCCCAACGCTCCTGCAATGCAGGAATCATTTGACCAATGTGGGGCTCAAACCCACAACCCTGAGATTAAGAGAGTCTCATGATCTGCCAGTGGAACCATTCCAAGGATAATCCCAAGGCTAATGTCTGTAGGGGCGTAGAAGTAAAGAATGTAAGTTTACATCTTATCTTTCTTTAACAGTCCACCTCTAAAACAATTGGCACATACAATCACTTAGGCCAACATCTATAAAAATGGGGTACATTGGGCTGTATTCATTGATAGTGATACTCAGAGTAGACCCACTGAAATTAATATTATTCAAATTTCTGTATGTCCAGCTGTTTCTCTCTCTCTCAACCCATCCTGTTAAGATTTCTAAAATTACCCAAATCTTAGACTTTCATTCAGTTAGAGAAGACCTCTTAAAATTAATGAACCTTAGTTAGTCATATCTGTTATTTTCAAAGCCTCCACTCAGTAGGACTAACATTAGATTTAGCCCTAAGTATTCCTCTGATTTTTAAAATTGAGTATTTTTTTTTTCAAATCCTCACTTCCGAAACAGGATAGGAACACGACATTTTGTTTTCAGTTCTTAAACTTGAAACTCTTCTAGAATATAGTGCCCAGGCTAAGGTAACATATGTTTAAATCACACTCAGTTGTCAATACATCTCTTTGTAGACTTGACTTATATAGTCAAAATATGTACCTCTTTGGATAGCGAGGGACTCCAACCATAGGATTATGAACTCAACCATAGGACTGAGAAACTTGGAAGATTATCTTATCAATGCCACAGCAGCACCCAAGAGAAATATTACCTGGTTTTGGAAGGAGAAGGAACATCACCAAAACAGTCAAGCACAATTGCATTTTTGAACAGGAAACCATCTTTGTTGATGCTTCCAAACAGTGGCTAAGGTCCTCTCCCTCGTTCCTTGTATTTTAAAAATTCTCTGGTGAGGCAAACTCCACCTGCAGTCTGCCTCATCTGTTTCCTGCCCTTCCTTGATGCTGGCTCATTGCTGTCAATCATCTTTTGAATGATGACGTATATTTAAATTGAAAGTTAGGTCAATCTGTGAATAGACGTGTGAAGCTCTGGGTTGCACTCTAGTGGTGAAAAATAATATTTCTTTCTTTTAAAAAAGCAGCTAAGGGAATTGTGTTAAGCAGAACAAAAATGCAAGGTGCATCTGTTTGTTGTGGATTTAAAACGAACTCTCTCAAACAATAGTCAGCAATATTCAACACTCTCACAAAAATGACTCATATTTTTAAAAAAAAATGAAAAAGAAACCACGGTTGTTCCCCTCAGACCACACATATAGCTTCTCTCAAAGAAAAATATGGATTTTTGTGTCTTTTTAAGGTGCTGAGGGGACGTGGGTGGCGCTGTGGGTTAAACCACAGAGCCTAGGGCTTGCCGATCAGAAGGTCGACGGTCGGCTCGAATCCCCGTGACGGGTTGAGCTCCCGTTGCTCTGTCCCAGCTCCTGCCCACCTAGCAGTTCGAAAGCACGTCAAAGTGCAAGTAGATAAATAGGTACCGCTCCGGCGGGAAGGTAAACGGCATTTCTGTGTGCTGCTTTGGTTCGCCAGAAGCGGCTTTGTCATGCTGACCACATGACCTGGAAGCTGTACGCCGGCTCCCTTGGCCAATAAAGTGAGATGAGTGCTGCAACCCCAGAGTCGGTCACAACTGGACCTAATGGTCAGGGGTCCCTTTAAGCTGCTGAGACTTATTTGTGAAGCATCTCTTTCATCGAGCTACCATAGCAGATTTCTAAGTTGGAAGCCAGAATCTATAAATGGGTTTGACAGTGGTGCTTTAAATTGTTTATGTAAATAATAGAATCACAGAATCTTAGAGCTGGAAGGGACCCAAGGGCCATCTAGTCCAACCCTCTGCAATGCAGGAATCTCAGTTGAAGCATCCATGTCAGATGGCCATCCAACCTTTCCTTAAAAACCTCCAAGGAAGAAGAGTCCACCACCTCTCATGGGAGTCTGTTCCGCTGCGGAAACAGCTCTGATCATCAGAAAGTTTTCCGAATGTTTAGTTGGAATCTCCTTTCTTGTAACTTGAAGCCCTCATGAGCCTGAGTAAACTGCATTCAGGCCAGAAGTCAAACTGTTCATACATCCAGTCTCATGAAGCAGATGCCCTTGGCTCATTCATTGCCTCCATCAGATTAACTTAACTCACAGGGTGGTTGTGGGGATAAAATGAGAAGCAGAAGCATGTAATTTAAAATTCTATTTGTTTGAATTTGGTATCATCTATATTTGCAGACTGAGCATTAGAAAAATGGAGTAATCCATGCATCTCCAGACTTACCATGTGGACATGCACACAATAATTCTATACAATGATTGGTGAGTTTCATAAATATATTTTCCCACGAAGGTTTTTAGCTTTGTCTGAAATATGTCTTTATTATGAATTATGATAAATTGCATCTATTACATGTCACATAGGTCCCTTCGCGCGCGCACACCCCAAAATTGATGGGGCTGCGTGCCAAGTTGATGGGGTGTTGCCTTTCAAATGGTGTGTGTGTGTACCACATCATGTGGTTGAGTAGACTTACCTGCTCCCCCCCATTTTTTATTTAAGTTGGCCCTCCTGACATGTCAGCTCATCCTATCAGTATAGATCACTCAAATGATTTGCTTCTGGTGACAACATTGTGATTTGTATATTCATTCACGACTGAGGAAGACCCAGAGGCGTAGGAAGGTCAGGTGGTACCCGGTGCAGAAAATTTCTTGTCACCCCCCCCACACACACACACACTGATTTTTTTTTTTTGGCCTGCAAAAATGGTTTTACGTTATTTCATATTTTCTTTCAAAGGAATAATAATAAGTAAAAATAAACTTTTATTTATATCCCACCCTCCCCGGCCGAAGTCGGGTTCAGGGCGGCTAACATCAGATACATAACATTGATATAAAATCAAACAATAATTAAATTACCTCCTAAAAACATGTCAAAATCAAATTAAAGTCTAATTAGATGGCTTTCCGCAGGGTTAGGGTTGGGAACAGTAAGTGCTCCACTGAATTTCAGCCTTCACGACATAGGAAAACAGTCAAATAAACAGCTATTTTCGTGGAGGAGGGTCAAGATATTAACTGATACCGGTATGCATGAAATTTCATATATAGCTATATAGTCCGTAGTGTAGTAAGATAAGACCTTTGGAGCAGGCATTTAAAAAAGAAAAGAAAAAAGTTTTTTTATGAACCACCCTAGTAGGGCAGTAATTGTTCCTTGATAATTTGTCACCCCCTCCATGATGGAACCTGGGGTGGCCTGCCCCCTCCTCTCCACTTCCTACACCCCTGGGAAGACCCTTAGCGAATTGAAATGCATCTGGTCTTTAGCGTAAATGGTACCATTGTTGCTTTTGTGATTCTAATGACTGCATAATTCCATTCATATTTTCATATGTGCTTATATTCTGGGAGAGATTAAAGTTCAATTCTGTTTTATATAAATTCCGGTAGCATTCCCTATCCAGATGTGTAGACGTTGATGTGTTTCAGTCTCTTTCCCTGTTAATTTTAAATGGTTGGCTCAGTTGTTTTTAATTATAGAACTCTAGAGTTGTAATGAACCCCAAATGTTATCCAGTCCAACCCTCTGCAATGCAGGAATCTCAACACAGGGTCCCCCCCCCCATTCAATTTGAAACCACACTGGACCAGAAAGGGAGGAATTTGGGCAGATCCTAAACCTGTTCATAGGTCCGTGTTGCCAGGTCATGTGACTCACCTGAAGAGGCTTCGGATTGCCCCTTAAGTGGGCTTCAGAAAACTCCATTATGAACCTCACCTCTAATTAGGAATAGGGAGAAATTTGATTCACTTCAGCATTAAAGGCACACCTTGCCAAGTGAACCAAAACACAGCCGCCATCCGAAATTCACGTTTCTTTTTCTTTCTTTCTTTTTGTTATTTAATAAATCTTTATTGAAATTCTAAATTAAAACATACAAATCAAAATTCACGTTTCACTGAGTTTTGAAATGTATGTCTCCAACCCTGCAACATATACAAATATGCATATATTGGTAGACCACAAACTTGACATGAGTCAACAGTGTGATGCAGCAGCTAAAAAAGCCAATGCAATTCTGGGCTGCATCAATAGGAGTATAGCATCTAGATCAAGGGAAGTAATAGTACCACTGTATTTCGCTCTGATCAGACCTCACCTGGAATACTGTGTCCAGTTCTGGGCACCACAGTTCAAGAAGGATACTGACAAGCTGGAACGTGTCCAGAGGAGGGCAACCAAAATGGTCAAAGGCCTGGAAATGATGCCTTATGAGGAGCTGGGTATGTTTAGCCTGGAGAAGAGAAGGTTAAGGGGTGATATGATAGCCATGTTCAAATATATAAAAGGATGTCATATAGAGGAGGGAGAAAAGTTGTTTTCTGCTGCTCCAGAGAAGAGGACACGGAGCAATGGATTCAAACTACAAGAAAGAAGATTCCACCTAAACATTAGGAAGAACTTCCTGACAGTAAGAGCTGTTCGACAGTGGAATTTGCTGCCAAGGAGTGTGGTGGAGTCTTCTTCTTTGGAGGTCTTTAAGCAGAGGCTTGACCACCACCTGTCAGGAATGCTTTGATGGTGTTTCCTGCTTGGCAGGGGGTTGGACTGGATGGCCCTTGTGGTCTCTTCCAACTCTATGATTCTATGTCGATTCTATAGTGGGGTAAAGTGTATAAACAGATGCATCTTAATGAAAACGACATTGCCTTGGAAGGTGATGAACTCTCCTCCCCTGGAGGTTTTCAAGCAGAATTTGGATGGCCGTCTCTTAGGGATTATTTAGCTGTGATTCCTGCGTTGCTGGGTGGTCCTTGGGGGTCCTGTCCAACTCTAGTTCTACGATTCTGTGACTTAAAAGACATAATTATATTGGGGGGAAATCGCTTTACAAAAATGTGTGTATAAGGTAAAATGGTATTCACCCCAGCTCAGGGAAGAGGACTGAAGAGCCCCCCTCCCTCTGCAAGTTTCTGCTCAGCTTCCCTTGTGTTTCTCAACACTGTGTCACTCACTGCACAGTAGTAGACGCCAGCATCTCCCATCTCCACCTCGCTGATGGAGAGCTTTGTAGAGGTGCTGGTTTTGTCAATGTCCATCACCCAACGTTGTTCTTGTTCCCTCGAATATAAGCCACCGATGATGGAGTGAGGAGCTTTGTCCTGGCTCTGTTTGTACCAAAAGAGCCAATTGTAAGAAGAGATTCCATGGTTACAGGAGATCTGTGCTGTTCCTCCCAGGGGGACAGAGACTTCTGGAGGCTGGGAAATATCTCCAATGGTTGCTCTGCCTGGAAGAAATCACCATCATTCCATGACTAATCTTTCTGTACTTCCACTTATTTTTTCACCCTGTTTCACCTTTTCTTCCTTTCTGTTTTCTTTCTCAAGCCTTCACACACACACACCCCTCCGTGCAACTCTGTAGCCCCCTCTCACTCATCCCTTGTGAACGTGGTTCACCTCTCATTTATTCTTCCTTTATTCCTTCCCTTCCTCCTCCTTGATTTTCATTCCTTCACTTCATGGAGGCTTGTATGCCTCCCCCTGATTTGGATTAATTAATAGCAATGCTAATAATAATTGATGAAACTAATAGTAACTAGCCATCATGGCCCTAGAAATAGTTGTTGCGCCATCTGGAAGAGTTCTGTTGCAAGCATAATGCTATTTGCAGTTCTGGTAGTGCTGGTTCTGTAAAAACTAAGGCAGAACTACTGGAGCTTCTCATCACCCTACCATTAATTGCAATGGCACTACTCCTATTTGTATGGGTATTTATTGACCAGCAGATTAAGGGAATATTAGTTTGTGGCAATGGATGAGAGCATAAGGGTGAGCAGCTGGGGTGTTGATATTCTAAGGAATAATTTTCTAAGGAATTCCTCACTTACATAGAAGTAGTAGTCCAAGCAGATGCTTCCACTTAGCTAGCCAGGCTCTTGAGACCACCGTGAAGGTCATGGATGCTTCCGGTGGAGTTTGGCCCTCCTTTCAGAGGGCTCTGCAATGCAGAAGAGAAACAGAGGCTCCCAGAACCTACGGCTCAACTACGCTGCTGCTCCCTCTCTTCTGAGTGCAAGTCAGAAGTAGAGAGTTTGTGGTTATCTTAAGAGAGACAGAGAAACCACAGCTTGTGTCTTCTTTGAGAAAACAGTACTCTCTAGTGCTTTCCAGTGGGGAGAAAAATATCGAGCTTGGTCATGCAAAAGAAGAACAAGAAGGAAAGATGCTTTAGGCTTCAACAATCATTTTCTGATCTATAAAATTGCTTAGCATTTTTAAAAGAATATTTTATGGCTGGGATAGGGAACATGGATTCTCCAAATGTTCATAATAGAATGATAGACTTGTAGAGTTGGAAGGGACCATGCGAGTCTTCTCATCCAATGCCCTGCAATGCAGGAATCTTTTGCCCAAGGTGGGTCTCAAACCCGCAACCCTGAGATTAAGAGTCCCATACTCTGCTGACTGAACTATCCCAGCTGCTAGGTTTCAAACTCCATCCGCCCCATCCATCATAGACCAGTGGTAATGGACGATGGGAGCTGGAGTCCAGCAACAATAGAATGGATGCAGGTTTCCCCATTCTATGGAATTAAGAGTTAGGATATGTCTCAAGCTCGGGGCTGCCTAGCCTGTTATAGGCTGTCATGGACTCTGTGACTGACACTGGGTGATGGGCACGTGGGCCCAAGGAAGCCCCTCCAAGTGATGAAACTGCTTTATGTCCCCTTCTTTCATGTGTTCAAAATAGATCACAGTTGAGACAACCTTGTTCTGTGGCCTCTCCTACCTGTTTCTTGCCCAGTTACGACGCTCATTCATTGCCTTGAGTCAGAGGGCTTGAATAAAGAGGTAAATTAGGTCTAGATTGCCCTCTTGTGGACAGAATTGTAAAACCATGAAAACTGTTCAGTAGGAGGTGACACATACAGGGCACATCTACTTTCCACATTGAAAACAAAACAAAACCCAAAAATTCAGGGCCAGCCCTCCCATTGGACAAGGTGAGCCCCTTGCCTCAGGTCACAGATCAGGAGGAGTGGAAGAATGTTGCCATTTTGCTTACTCACAACTGCCCTCCAGTCCAGTCCCGTCCCAAAGTCCATTGCAGATGCACTGGCAGGGGATAGGTGCCACCTTCTGCTGCTGTTGTTGGCATATGTCTGTCTGACCCATGGGGGGAGAAGGTTTTTTTGTTGCCTGGTGCAGTAGTTCAGTGGTCTTGTTCCCAGGAAGGAATGGGCGAATCTGTCCATTTTAATTACTCCCAGTTATTCAATTCTCCAATTGTAAGTTCTCTTCCCCACATTTCCACATCAGTTGTCAGGCTGCTGCCAGCAACTCCTGACCAGTTGCCCAGCAATGTACAAAGACAAGGAAATGTTTTTTACCGTCCACTTTTTATTCAGTATTTACAGAGAGAGGCTATAGAACCCATCCTCTTGGATAATGGCATTGGCCCGAGTGAATCCCACCCCCCGTCTCTCCAACTTCCTCATTCGTCAATCGCATCATCTCTCCTACAGGTGCTGAGAAGTGCCCTCTGTCTTTGAGCTCTTTGCTCTCCTACTTTCAAGGCTTGCTGTGTTCTGGGAGAAGGGGGTCTGGAATGCTTTCTAAAGACACTGTGTCTGTCAGCCGTCACCCCCCTGGTGCTTCCTCTCCCTCCTCCTCTCCCATTATTTCCCAACTTTCGCCCTCATCTGCCTCTGAGCTGTGACCTCCCTCAAACCCCTGCTGTAATTTTGAACTGTCTTCCTCTCCTTCCTCCCTGGAAGGGTCAAGCTGGGGAGGCAGTTTCCACCATTCCTCATCTGCCCAGTCCCTGACACCAGTTTGCAAATCATTTTTCAAAAGCCTTCATGAAAACTTGTCAGCATTTCAACATAAATCTACCCTAATATCTAAACTTATCTGTATGCATTTTTGGCAATTAACACAAATTTGTAAAAATGGGGGGGGGACCCCTGATACATGCACATTGGCATGTCTTTTTTATTATTATTAACTTTATTCATTTTTAAACATTACACAACAAAAACACAAAATCCAATGCACATTGGCATGTCATTTCAACTAATATTTGCATTTTTAGGTGCACTTTTTTCAGTAGATGCGTTTAAGTATACAGTACATTACTTGGCTGGAAAATTACTTTTGCAAAATTTGGATCGGCTTGAATTTGGAAGGGTGGGTGTGTTTCAGTTCTTGCACTGTTTTGGAAAGTGTGAATAAGTAGGTTAGCCTGTAGATGCAAATAATTCTCACCCACCCACCTCCATCCCTACTCCCAGATATGTGTGGTTGCTACAAAGTTGCTACAAAGATCGTCAGTCTTCATGCAGATCTGGGCTCATTTCCCCTTGCACGTTTTTGCTCTGCTTCTCCACCGACTGACTTCACTGTGTCACTCACAGCACAGAAATAGACAGCAGAGTCATTCAGCTGGCTGGCAGATTTCTCCATGTTGAAGCTCTTATTCTTTTTATCGTGCTTGGCTTGGAAGCTGTGACTGAGTCCCTCGCCAGAGGTGGTACCAGCTCCCAAATCAGCCAAAAAGATCCTTGGAGGTTTTCCAGGAGGCTGAATGTACCAGAAAAGATAGTAGACATTATTGCCGTCATAGACACAATCAAGAGAGATTCTTGCTCCTTGGTTGACGATCATGGTCCTTTCTTTCTGGGTTACTGTCTGTCCAAAACTCCCTTCTGTAAAGACGATAATGGCAGAAGAGATTGTGTTAGATGGAGAGATGGATGGAGCAAAGCCCATAGACTCCCTTATCTACCTGACTTGGAGAATCTTGATCACCTGAGGATACATGAAGAAGGGGGGGGGAGATCTCTTCCAATGGTGAGGAAATGGATCACTTACTTAAGGCTGAGATGGTGATGAGCAGAACCAAGGCACAAAGGAGGGACATTTTCCTGGATCAAGGAGGAGAGGAACAGCAAGAAATTGGTAGGGACTCCGGTGCTAGTTGTGAGCAGTTTATGGGCTTGGCTCCACAAACACAGCTGTATGAAATGATTTGATGAAATATGGGTGACTCCTTCCTCTTAGTAAGTAATGTCAAAAAAGCAACTTAAGATAAAAGAACAGGATGTGGTTTGTGGTCCAGGTACCAATGTGTGCTATTGAATGGGAACTCAATATCTCAATATTTTATAAGAAGTAGTATGAGTAGAGGTTGCTCGATATTGCCACCTTCTGTTTGAAATCCACATGACAGCTTCAAAACCTAGAACACTTAACAAAATATATGGGACCCCAAGTTTAAGCTTTCCAGTCCATCACCCAAAGGATAAAAAAGCAGTTTTCCCTCTCTTTCCCTCTCTTTAATCAAGTCTGAAATTTCCTTCTTATGTTGCAGGATTTTCTTAGTGATGAATAGATAAGTCTATGTTCTTTATCAATTTCACATGTGTTTGTTCACTAGATTGTTCCATCATTAATGTACTTATTCATAAGATTTCTGACCTGACCTGCACCAAATGACCCTAAGGTGGGTGATAGGTATACAATTAAAAAGAAGTGAAAGGAAAAAAGGACATAAAACACTAAAACTCTGCTGGAATGTAGCCGACTCTAGCAAGGGTAAGAGGAGTGTCCTGGATAGCTCAGTTGGCTAGAGCGTGGTGCTGATAATGCCAAGGTTGCAGGTTTGATCCCCATATGGGACAGCTGCATTGCAGGGTGTCAGGGGCTGGACTGAGGAGGAATGGGGGGGGACCGCTCCCCTTCTCATGAAACTTCCCAAGAACAGGAGGACCGTATTGATTTAGAACAGTGGTTTGCAGAAGGGCATAGTTCAGAGGCTGCAGAGTGGAGAAGCTGGGAAATATTGGAAGAGGAACAGCAGGAAGAAGAAACACCAGGGAGAGACAGCTGACAGACTCTGTGTCTTTGGAAAGCATTCCTGACCCCCCCCCAGGACCAGGTGAGCATTGAGGGTAGTAGAACAGAGAGCTCAGATTAACCGACACAGGGGTGATGTAGGAGAGGCGTAGGGGGTGGGACTTTACTTGGAGCAATGCCATTATTTAGGGGACTTTACCATCAGGACTTTACTTCCTTTCTATAATTTGTTTTAATTTTTACTATAACTTTAAGACCAACTGTATCACTGGTGCTTTAAATTATCGCAGTAAATTGCTCTAATTCTTCTGTAATCTCAAACTGTAACACTGCCACTTTAATGCTTTAGCAGACCACACCTTATCTTTCCTTTAAATTCCACAAACGCATTTTGAGTCACACGACTTGAAATAATTGGTACACTTTGACCTGAAAACTCTAAGACACTAATAGGTAAGATTAACTTTCTTTGTATATTTCTTTGTACAATTTAGATATATACGTTTGTAAATTTGTAAATGACCAAATCTATAGACAACTTCAGGCTTTCAATGTGATATTTAACATAGGGTCTTTCAATTTTCCAGCTGAGGAAGAATACTGAAACAAGGCCTTGTCCTGGCGTTTCCTTCTTTTACAAACCTCAAGGAATAAAACCTATAACAGACTTGAATAACTTACATCTATCAAATTGTTTTTTGGGCCTGAGTCCTTGGTGTCCTTTTTGCTTCTTTTCCTGCATTATTCTACCAAGAACTCCAATTTCCTGTACAGTGATCCCTCGACTTACGAATGCCCCGACTTCTGTATTTTTCGACTTACAAGGGATCAAAGCGGCCGCCGCTCCTGAATTTTTTCGACTTCCGATCGGAAGCCGCGGCCGCTTTAGATAGGGTTTTTTCGAGGTACAAAGCTTTTTTCTACCTACGAATGCGTTCTCCAACGCATTCCTATGGGGACTCGACTTACGATTTTTTCGAGTTCCGACGCTCCCGTCGGAACAGATTACATTCATAAGTCGAGGGTCCGCTGTATTATTTAGGGGAGATGGCATTCCTTCGTCTCTCACTGTGAAAATTGAATAAATTAATTGGTAAGTACTTTTATTGTCTATCTGCTTCTTGGCTGCCACCGGGGGAAGGCTTGGATTCCCTGAAGCCCGACACAGGGGGTGGAACTAGGTGATCCTCAGGGTTCCTTCCAACTCTACAATTCTATATTACACGTATGAGTCCACCCAGTTTTCCCTCTGATCCATCCACCACTGCCATATTGCCCCAAGAGGGTTTCTTGTAGGGGAATGTGGACAGCTCCTTGCACTGCTGGACAGCTCCTCAGCTTCACTGATCAGTGGAGCTAGGGGCATGAGAGAGCCCCACCATCTGAAAATGATTTGCAGATGGTATTTAACTCCAAGTAGGCTTGTTAAGGGACCAGGTGGCGCTGTGGGTTAAACCACAGGCTTGCTGATCAGAAGGTCAGCGGTTCGAATCCCTGCGATGGGGTGAGCTCCCGTTGCTCGGTCCCAGCTCCTGCCCACCTAGCAGTTCGAAAGCACATCAAAGTGCAAGTAGATAAATAGGGACCGCTCCAGCGGGAAGGTAAACGGCGTTTCCGTGTGCTGCTCTGGTTCGCCAGAAGCAGCTTTGTCATGCTGGCCACATGACCCGGAGGCTGTCTTCGGACAAAACGCTGGCTCCCTCGGCCTATAGAGCGAGATGAGCACGCAACCCCAGAGTCGGACACGACTGGACCTGATGGTCAGGGGTCCCTTTACCTTTACCTTTAGGCTTGTTAAGATGCATAAGACTGAATCAGATAAGTGCTGGAGATGCAAGGAGGTTGAGGGAATGTTCCCCCCCCATATGTGGTGGACTTGTAAAAGAGTAAAAGAGTATTGGGAAATGATCCATAATGAATTGGGGGGGGGGATGTTTAAAAGTACCTTCCCCCAAAATCAGAGTCCTTTTTGTTGGGGATAATTCAGATGGAAATTCCCAGGTGTCAAAAAAGATTATTTATGTATGCCACTACTGCAGCCTGTATTTTTTTAGCCCCAAAATGGAAAATGAGTGAGGTCCCAACTAAAGAAGAATGGCAACTTAAGCTGATAGAATATGCACAGCTTGCAGACTTAACATATAGAAGAATAAGAGTTTGGATTTGATACCCCACTTTATCACTACCCTAGGGAGTCTCAAAGCAGCTAACATTCTCCTTTCCCTTCCTCCCCCACAACAAACACTCTGTGAGGTGAGTGGGGCTGAGAGACTTCAAAGAAGTGTGACTAGCCCAAGGTCACCCAGCAGCTGCATGTGGAGGAGCGGAGACGCGAACCCGGTTCACCAGATTACCAGTCTACCGCTCTTAACCACTACACCACACTGGCTCTATAGACTAAGACAACAAAAAGAGCATATGTTTAAAGAAGATTGGAAAATGTTTATTGAATATATGGGGGGAATTGTGTACACTTGAAAACGCTGGCAGCATTAAAATAAATTCAACAGTTTAAATAAGTTTTGATGGATGCAATAATGGAATACTGAATGGTTTAATTTATGTAAAATATGCAGGGATTTATGGTATGCAAAATGAACCATGGAAAGGGAAAAAGGGAAGTCATTGATATTGTAAGGATGTTTAAATGCGTATTTAAAATTGTAAAGTAGGAAATCTAATAAAAGTTATATATACAAAGAGAGAGCCCCACCATCTCTCCTTTCAGAAGGGACACTCTGCTCTCCTCCTCCTCCAACACCACCTCCCTGAGCATGAGATGATGCAGTCAAGCACCACTGCGGGACTCCAGAGCACAGCAGTATACAGCTTCATCCCAAAGAGAAACCTTCCCAATCTTCAAGTTGGCTGTGCAATTGAAGTCCCGACAAAGATCTTCCTGCATAGCCACCGCTCGTGTCCCCTTGCAAGTTTTTGCTCTGCTTCTCTACCAGCCCACCCCACTGTGTCACTCAAAGCACAAAAATAGACAGCAGAGTCACTCAGCTGGCTGGCAATCTTCACCATATTGAAAGTCTTCTGTTCTTTATTGTGCTTGGCTTTGAATCCTAGATTGACCTCATCAGTAGAAGAGGAGTCCCCTCCAAAATCATCCAGGAAGAGCCTGGGAGGTTGGCTGGGTTTCTGAATGTACCAGAATGGAAAGGATGAGTAAGAAGTTGTGTAATTGCAGTTGAGAGCAATGGGGTCTCCTTCGGTTACGGTCACAGTGCCTTCGGTTTGGGTCACTGACTGTCCAACATTCCCCTCTGTACAAAAGATAAGGACAGAAAGAGATGGCGTTAGATGGAGAAATGGACAAAACGACAGAGAATTCCTGCTCCTTTGAATCTTAGCTTTCTGTTTAGTTGGTCTCTAAGGTGCTACTGGAAGGAATTTTTTTATCTGAAGAAGTGTGCATGCACACGAAAGCTCATACCAAGAACAAACTTAGTTGGTCTCTTAAGGTGCTACTGGAAGGAATTTTTTACTTTGTTTTAAAACAATGTGTTATGTGCACTCTTCCCTGAGCAACACCCTTCACAAAGGCACACAGATAGCATGAGAATAACACCAAGGGCCTTTAAATGTCACAAGTGAAAACAATAACAGATTCACAGGCAACATTGAGCTTAAACATATACCTGAGAACAGAAGAGTTCAGATTTCAGGTGTATGGGATCAACTTCGATTCATAGTAAAATCCTGAGGAAAACTAATTGGAGTCTGATGCACATAGACATACACTTAGACTTAATGAATTCTGAGACTAGGAATTTATTTTTGAGTACTAGAACTGAAGGCAGCTCACGGTACTTCCACAGACAAATGCCATACCTGGATAACTTTCTTCTTTTCAGAAGCATAACCCAGGAGTTTGGTGTTTTGATTGCTGCTTTCGATAAAATAATTGGGAGACAAAATACTTGGCAATCTACTGGAGACCATCCATAAATCTTACCATGGACTCCCTTATCTATCTGACTTGGAGAATCTTGATCGCCTGAGGAGACATGAAGCAAAAGTCGAGCTCTTCCAATGGTGAGGAAATGGATCACTTACCGGTACTTAAAGCTGAGATGATGATGAGCAGAGACAAGGCACAAAGGAGAAGCATATTCCTGGATCAAAGACGAGGTGAACAGCAGAAAATTGGTAAGGACTCCGGTGCTAGTTCTGAGCAGTTGATGGGCTTGGCTCCAAAAACACGGCTGTATGAAATGTGGGTGACTCCTTGCTCTTGGTAAGATATGTCTAAAAAGCAACTTAAGATAAAAGAACAGGATGTGGTTTGTGGTCAGGTTGCCAATGTGTGCTATTGAATGAGAACTCAATATCTGGCATCATACTATAGGATGTAGTATTAGCTGAGATTGCTCAACATCTCCACCTTGTGTCTGAAAGCCACCTGAGAGCTTCATCTACAAGACATAGCTATCTAGTTATCTGGTTCTTTACAAAAGTTGAAGCACTCAAATCAGGGAACTATTTAGCTATCTAGGTAGCTATACCTGAAGGAGCATCTCCACCCCATTGCTTAGCCCAGACACTGAGGTCCTCCTCCGGGAGGTCTTCTGACGGTTCCCTCACTGTGAGAAGTGAAGGGAACCAGGCGGGGGGCCTTATCGGCAGTGGTGTCCTTCCTGTGGAACACACCCTCCCATCAGATGTCCAGGAGATAAAGAACTACACAACTTTTAGTTGGGAATAACTCAGATGGACATTCCCAGGTGTCAGAAAAGGTTATTTATGTATGCCAGTACCGTGTTTTGTTAGCCCAAAAATGGAAAACGAGCAAAGTCCTAACTAAAAAAGACTGGCAACTTAAATTGATAGAATATGCGCAGCTTGCAGACCTAACATATATAATATAAGAACAATAAGAACACCCGTTTAAAGGAGTTTGGAAAATGTTTCTTGAATATAGGGAGGAAAATTGTGTTTATTTGAAAACGCTGGCAGCATTAAGATAAATTCAACAGTGTAAATAAGTTTTGATGGATGTAATGATGGAATACTGAATGGTTTGGTTTATATAAAATGTGCAGGGATTTATGTTGTGCAAAATGAACCATGGAAAGAGAGGAAGG
The DNA here is from genome assembly GCA_034641395.1 of Darevskia armeniaca. Lineage (NCBI taxonomy): Eukaryota > Metazoa > Chordata > Lepidosauria > Squamata > Lacertidae > Darevskia > Darevskia armeniaca. The sequence goes on along the minus strand of JAWWNF010000882.1, from coordinate 1,355,357 downwards.
GAAGTCATTGATATTTTAAGGTTGTTTAAGTGAATATTCTAAAATATAAAACAGAAATTTAATAATAATAATAAAAAAGAACTGCACAACTTTTAGAAGACATCTGAAGGCAGCCCTGTATCAGAAAGTTTTTAATGTTTGATGTTTTACTATGTTTTTATATGTGCTGTAAGGAGCCCAGAGTGGCTGGGGAAACCCAGCCAGATGGGCGAGGTATAAATAATAAAAGTATTTTCATTGCCAGTGTGGTGTAGTGGTTAAGAGCGGTAGACTCTCTGGTGAACTGGGTTCGCATCTCCGCTCCTCCACATGCAGCTGCTGGGTGACCTTGGGCTAGTCACACTTCTCTGAAGTCTCTCAGCCCCACTCACCTCACAGAGCGTTTGTTGTGGGGGAGGAAGGGAAAGGAGAATGTTAGCAGCTTTGAGACTCCTTAGGGTAGTGATAAAGTGGGATATCAAATCCAAACTCTTCTTCTTCTTCTTCTTCTTCATCATCATCATCACCATCATCCAGTTCACACACATGAGAAATGGTTGCAAATAAAATAAACTATGGCTGTTCCATATGATCATATGAATGCTGCCATCCATACTTTGCATACAGCCTGTTTTGAGCCTCAATTTAACGTGCACCTAGTAATGCTTTCTCAAACACCAGTTCTTCGCTCAGCCACTGGGATGGTTTTTGTCCTCCCTGCCTTGTCACTCTCTTCACTGTGTCTCTCAAGGCACAGAAGTAGACAGCTGAGTCTCTTGGCTCACCGGACGCCTTTTTCAAAGGAAAGGACTCCTCCTTTTTGTCAAGGTCTGCTGAAAACCCGCTCTTTTCTATCTCCTCGCTGGGAACATCATAGCTCGAGAGCAAGTGCTGAGGGGGTTCCGGAGGATGCTGTACATACCAGAAAAGAACTGGGGAGAACGATGACTTGTAGCTGCATGGCAGCAAAACACTCTCCCCCTCTTGGATGGTAAAATCAGCTATGGTTTGGTTGACAGAGTCTCCGTTGGCAATTCCTGCAAATAAGGGGTGGGGGTGGGAACGTGAAGTTTATTTATCTATTTTATTCCATAAAATCTATACACCGCTTGAGTGTAAAAAGCCATTGCAAGAGAAATAAAACAATATAATTATCAGTTTAAAACAGTTAAAAACATTCCAAAAATATTAAAATCCATGACAAACTAAAAGAGAGAGAGATTAAAACACACATATCAATTGCTGATTTTGGCTGGGAATCTCCAAGGCTTTAATCAACCAGAGGTATCAAAAGCACAGGGAAATATTAAAAACAGGGGGATATAGAAAAAGGTCAAGGAACATTGATAATGCATGTCAAGGCCAAGAGTGGTGCGGATGCTCAGTAAGAGATGACGATGCTCCCTCTTTCAAATTTTTGAAAAAGAGAATGCTACTCACTTATAGTTAATGCCAGCAACATAGCAGATGCAGGTGAAAAGATCATGCTGAAGGACGAGGAAGCTGAGTTCCAACCTATTCAGAACTGGCTGTGGTTAAAAATGATGCTGAGCAGGAAGTCTGTTCCTTCTCGGGGTTCTCTGGCAGTTAGCAATGCCATGTTTGAGCAGGGATGAACTGGCCACACCTCCCCTCCTGGGAGTAGACATAAGTTGGTCTCTCCCATTGAGAGGAGGGTCACATGCTATAATAATAATAATAATAATAATAATAATAATAATAATAATAATAATTTATTATTTATACCCCGCCCATCTGGCTGGGTTTCCCCAGCCACTCTGGGCGGCTTTCAACACAACATTAAAATACAATAATCTATAAAACATTAAAAGCCTCCCTAAACAGGGCTGTCTTCTAAAGGTCTGATAGTTGTTGTTCTCTTTGACATCTGAAGGGAGGGCGTTCCACAGGGCAGGTGCCACTACCGAGAAGGCCCTCTGCCTGGTTCCCTGTAACTTGGCTTCTCGTAGTGAGGGAACTGCCAGAAGGCCCTCGGCACTGGACCTCAGTGTCCGGGCTGAACAATGGGGGTGGAGACGCTCCTTCAGGTATACTGTTAAGTTCTGTATGTAAGCAGGCCTTCCAAGTGTCCCTATTTTCCAGGGGACAGTCCCAGATTTACAGAAGCTGTCCCGGTTTCTGGTCTGATCCCAGATTGTCCCACTATCCCTTAGGTAAAGGTAAAGGGACCCCTGACCATTAGGTTCAGTCGTGACTAACTCTGGGGTTGCGGCGCTCATCTCACTTTACTGGCCGAGGAAGCCGGTGTACAGCTTCCAGGTCATGTGGCCAGCATGACTAAGCCGCTTCTGGCGAACCAGAGCAGCACACGGAAACGCCGTTTACCTTCCCGCTTGAGCAGTACCTATTTATCTACTTGCACTTTGACGTGCTTTCAAACTGCTAGGTGGGCAGGAGTAGGGACCAAGCAACGGGAGCTCACCCCGTTGTGGGGATTCGAACCGTCGACCTTCTGATCGGCAAGCCCTAGGCTCTGTGGTTTAACCCACAGCGCCACCTGCGCACTATCCCTTAGGACGTCCCTATTTTCGTTGGTGAAATGTTGGAGGGTATGTGTAAGCAGAATGCCCTGTCGAATGCCCTAATCTGCAACAGCAGCACTGCCACCTTGTGGCACCAGAAGGAGATGGTGGTTTCATTCATTCATGAAAGGCATTTGCCTATTGCCCTTTATAATATTCATCTCTGTGTGGCTTACTCAGGTTCACTCAGAAATCCCACAAAATCCATGGTTATGATGGCCAGGCAAGTGTGCTGACAAGAGATGACTGAGAGGACCATCTTCAAATATCTAAAGGGCTGGGTGGGTTTAACCCACAGCGCCACCTGCGTCCTGACCAGGGCCGGCGCGTCCATTTAGGCGAACTAGGCAGTTGCCTAGAGCGCCAAAATGGAGGGGGCGCTGGCCAGCCTGCCCCTCGCCCCCCGCCGTCGCCTGGTGCCGCCCCAACCAGCGGCGAAAACCGCTGCGGCGTGGGGCGCCTGGCAGGGCAGGGGGCGGGGCACCGTACATCATGCACAATGACATCACGTGGCCCGCCCCCTCGCCTAGGGCGCCAAAATCCGTGGCACTGGTCCTGGTCCTGACTAAACAATAGGAAGAACTTTATGACAATAGAAGCTGTTTGACACTGGAACACACTACTTTGAAAGGCGATGGACCTTCACTGGTGGATATTAAACAGAGGTTGGGTGGCCATCTGTCAGGGATCCTTAAGCTGTGATTCCTGCATTGCAAAAGGATCGACTAAGGGACCCTCAGGGTCCCTTCCACCTCTACAATTCTATGATTCTATGAAGGAGGGGAATGACAGTGGGTGGGTGGATTTGTGGGTGCCAAGGATAGCTTACCCATGCTGATGGGAGCTGTAGGGCACCAGGTTGGTATACCTCTAAATATAGCAACATACCTAAGTGTACTACTGGTGTGTGTTGTTGTTTTGCTTTGTTTTCCCTAGTTACATGAGGAAAATAGACATTTGCATTTTCGCAAGGAGAAAAGAACAGAAGTTAAAGGAACCTCTCCTCAGCCCCCCCCCAATCAGTTTTTGCACGAACGAAGAGTCAAAGATGACTCACTGTGGGTCTCAGAGCACAGAAAAACACAGCCTGATCCTGGAGAGAGGCGCCGTCGATCGTCAGAGGAACAGTCTTGTTTTCAGGAAACAAAGTAGTGGAAAATTTCCCCTCAGCAAATTGGTTCTTCGTCCGAGGGTTTTTGTATGCATGAAAGATCAGCTGGGGTCCTCTTCCCATGTGCTGACGGTACCAATAAAGGTCTGGGCTTGTGCTGTAAGAGCTAGAAAAATTGCAGTATAAAGAGACATACTCTCCTTCTTTGATTTCCATCTGGCTCGGGGACTGGAACACTGAATCGCTTTGGGACGTTCCTACGAAACAGAAGCAAACAAATAAAAAAATAAATTATCTGTTTATCTTCTATTTCATATATAAATTCTTCTATTTCATAGATAAAAGTGATCCATAAATTATTTTCATAATACTAGCCCTGATCATGACAGTGCAGCCATTCGAGTGTTCAGCTAGGAGCTGCGAGACCAATGGGCCAAATCCCCACATAACCCAAAAGTCCACTGGGTGACCTTGGGTCAGACACTGATGCTCAGCCTAATCTACCTCACAGGCAGGTTGCTATGAAGATAAAATACAGGCGGGAACCATTCGTGCCACCTTTAGCTCCTTGGAGGGAAGTCCAACTACCTGTTCAATTACTCACACTTTCAAGGTAACCATTGGGAGTATTACCTGATTTCAAGAGCAGGAGGAATGTTCCCAGAATTTTCAAGAAGCAGGAAGCTTTAGAGAGGAAAAGCATTCTTGGGATGATGGAAGTTCTGGCACTAAAGCTCTCGTTGTGCTTGAAAATACGGCAGCTGGAGCAAAACTCCTTTTGCGGCCTGCCTCATCAGCTTCCTGCTCTCTTATGCTGCTGCTTCATAATGAAAGTTTCATTACCTTGGAGAATTAAGGTGAGTTGGTGCTTTTTTTTTTTAGTGGAAGGGAAAACCAATGGGGGATGTGTGGAGGTCTAGGTTGCCCTCTGGTGGCTAGAAGGGAGAAATGCCGTGTTTGTTTGCCTTACAGATGGTGCCAGATTTCAGCACAAACTAAGTAAACTACAGTTTAGGACCACAGATTAAGATAATGGTATTAATAATAATAGGTTGTTGTTGTTGTTGTTGTTGTTGTTGTTGTTGTTGTTGTTGTTTTCAAGCCATACATAATTGGTTTTTAAAAAAAATGGGAACAGGGAAAAGAAACTCTAAAACAGACATTTTCATTTTCTTTATACTTTCTTTTAGAATAATACACTTGGAGGGAAGGGAGAGTAATGGGGGGTGTTTCAAAGCTGATGTAGTTTAGGACCTCAGCATGACTTAATCCAGCTCCATTACAAATCTAAAATAGTTTGAAGAAAGTGGGAACTGCAACAAAACGTTGCAGTTGGAGTTTCCCTGTCTGATGCCCTTCTCCAGTATATTCCATTCCCCCTGCTCCTGTGTGTCACTTAGCATTCTGTGGCCAATGAGCACACTCAGTCCTGATTGGACTGTTTGGCAACTCCATCCACCTCACCCTTCATTTCCTGCTTGTTTGCTCATTTTGTTTTTTACGTGTGCCAACCTTGGGACCCACCCAAACTTTCTTCTTCGCCTCCTTCTCTTCTTAATTATTGATTCATTTATTTTTTAAAAAAGGCCTTCTTAACAACCATCTCACAGGGATGTATGCTAAAAAACAGTTAAAACACAAAAACAGCAAATACATTTAAGACTAAATGTAACTAAAACCATATGAAGCAAATACTCATGGCACACACCAGCTGGGAAAGACTACTAGAGCCAAAAAAACCCAACCCCCCCCCCAAAAAAACCAGCCAACCACTTTGATATCTTAATAAGAATGATCTTCTGCAGGATACTGCATATATCAGTGAGCCCTCCTAAGATGCAGGGTCTCGAACCATTAACATCCCAGAAAGTCTTGCTTCCCCCAAAGTCACAGCCTTCAATTCAAGCAGAAATCAAGCATGGCTCTAACTCTCAGGCTTCTGCCTGAAGCCTACTTCTAGTCTAGCTCTCTCATACAACTCTGACAGTCCTTTGTGTTTCTCACTACTAGCCAGGTGACAGAGGGGGCCCACCCATTTGCCTTCTGGCGCAGAGCAAATTCCTCAGTGATACCTATACTTAGAGGCCATTATGGCCCTTGCCTGGCTCTATTCAGACCATGGTTTTACGTTTGGTAATAAGTTGCAATTCAGCAACTTCTCTTTCCAGTCTATTTCTGAAATTCCTTTGCAATAAGACAGCTACTTTGAGATCTCGTATAGAGTGTCCTGGGAGATTGAAGTGTTCTCCTACTGGTTTCTCTGTCTTGTGATTCCTGACGTCAGATTTATGTCCATTTATCCTTTGGCGTAGGGTTTGGCCTGTTTGTCCAATATAGAGAGCTGAAGGGCACTGTTGGCATTTGATAGCATATATAGTGTTAGAGAAATTCATAATGGCAATAGTAATTTGTAACAATTCATCCTACTTCATTAAGTCCTACTTCCATGCATCAGGAGATCTGCCACCTGCCACCAGGTGGGTTTTTGTCCTGCTCTCTTTCACATCCTCTTCACTGTGTCACTCATAGCGCAGAAGTAGACAGCCGAATCTCTCAGCTCAACAGATATCTTTGTCAGATTGAAGAACTTCTTCTTGGGGTCTGCCGAGGGAGTCCACTTCCAGCCCTTACTTGCCTTTTCATCCTGAGCACCGTAGTTTGAGACCAAGAGCTGAGGGGGCTCCTGTGGGTGTTGTTCATACCAGAGAAGCGTTGGAGCAGAGTAAGAGGTCTCAAAGAGGCAGCTGAGCTCCACGTGAGATCCTTCCTGGAATTCAAGGTGACCTTCTGTTTGGGACACAGAGTCTCCCAGGGTCCTTTCTGTAAAAGGAAATGTGTGGAATAGGTTGTTAAATTCAGCTGGAAATCTCCAGACAATCTAGGCAAACTCGGCCCTTCAGATGTTTTGGAACTACACTTCCCATCATCCCTGACCACTGGTCCTGTTAGCTAGGGATCATGGGAGTTGTAGTCCCAAAACATCTGGCGGGCCGAGTTTGCCTATGCCTGATCTAAGGGGTGTGAAAGAATGGAAGGAAATAAAATAGAGAGCTTTTGAAAGTCTCTCAGTTTTCAGCTTTGAACCACCCAAGAAAGCTAAATGTTAGAGAATTCAGGAAAGAGAAAAGAAAGTACACATAGTTAAATGACAGAATTCACTCCCACAATAGGCAGTGAAGGCCACCAACTTGGGTGACTCTAGAATAGAGTTGACGAATTCATGAAGGATAGTGCTATAAATGATGGCTATGTTCTGCCTCCATTCTCAGTTGTATTCCCAGCCAGACTGTCAGCGAAGATGCCCACAAACATCCTCTTGACAGACACCCTATTAACTGTCCGATTCCTTGGCTTAACTGGGTCAATTCATCAACCATAAATATATCATCATCTCCACTTGCTTATTGCTAGAGTTGTACATGCTTTCCTTGTCAGTGCATGCCTATCCCAGATAAGTGTGCACAGCATTAATTAGTTCAATTAATAGCCTAAGACCAGGGACTTATTTACAGTGTTGTCCTAAACATGTCTGCTCAGAAGTTTTATTGAATTCAATGGGTCTTATTTCCAGGTAAGTGGGCTTAGGATAGCAGTTGCAATCATTCTTGGCCAGCTTCAACCAATGGAGGCATAGTTTTCAAAGCACACTTGTTTCTGTTTTTAAGCCTTTTTGAGTTATGGGACACAACTGCAACATGAAGTGGATAGCAATGCATTATAAAATATAATTTCTTTCTAACTGTGAGTGATCCTTTATTGTGCCTTACATTATCTTCTGGTTCCTTCAGTCTTTCACAGAAGGCAACCACATTTATACTTCCTTGATTATTTTAAGTGAGTCAATTACAAATCAAATTATTATTATCCATTTACAGAATTATTCTGCTGTCTGTTAAGTTCTGCTTCTTCCTGAGCAACTGTTACTAATACCAAGACAATGTCTAGAAACCAAGCACTCAACAGTGGAGAAAGTTCTTAAACCACCCCAAAATAAGTTTATCGAAATTTTGAGTATTTATTCTCAACTTGGTTAACAGATGTAATAGTCAATAGTCAATGGTGTGTCCATTTGGATCTGGACACTGAGAATCAATGCTTCTAGAAATTATATTTCATCTCCATTTTGCTGGTGGTTTTTATCCCACCTCTTCTGCTAGGTCAACCACTGTGTCTCTCAAGGCGCAGAAATAAACAGCTGAATCGTTCATCTCAGTAGCTTCTTTCTGCAGATGGAAGGATTTTTCTGACTTGACATGTTTAGCAGAGAACTCTTCTCTTTTGGTTTGCGTGTGATCTGCAAGCTCCTCTTTCAGCAACAGTTGGGGAGTCCCACCATCAAGTTGCTGGACATACCAAAACAGATAGGGATATCCAGAATATTCATAGGTACAGCTGATGAACAATGGGGCTCCTTCGTTTACATCTAGGAGACTTGAAGTTTGATTTATGGATTCATCACCACTAGACTCTTCTGGAGAGAAACAGTATGTGGTTATTATTCTATATTTTAATAAAGGCAGAATGTTCTGTGTTCAATATGATTGGACCCAATACAGAAGTTATTATAATGTGCGAGAAGACTTGAGCTGCATGGAAAACCACACAATTGGGTCATCACCATGAGAGTCACAGCCCAACTCAACTCTCCATTCTGTTACCTATTGCAGAGGAAGGATAGGTGGTCAGAAAGAGGAGAGGGACAAAATGCAGAGCAGGAGGCTCTACTGTGGCTTTTGAACGACGCCTTGAATAATGACTACAGTAATGCAAGTAGGAGGTGTTCTTTGACTCGCTTATACTTCTCAGTTGCATCTCCCATTTGACTTTCCTGCTGTTCCTATATCAGGACCTTGCTTTAAAGGATCCAATACATTAATCATGTTGGGAAGGGGAAGTTCTCAAGAACGTCCCTGGACACATCAAGCAGAGTAAGAAAGAAAACTAAAGAGGAGACAGATCAAGAAAGCAACACGGAGTTTCTGTGATCCACAGTGAATGGTGAGAGAGTGAGGATGATGAAATCATGACCCAAGTTTCTGAAAAAATCAAGGTACGGATGCAATCAGGAGACAGAAAAACCTCTCTCTGAAGGAACACAACAGTGATGGGAGACCTGTGGCCCCATAGTCGCCTTTGACTGGACATAATTGTCAAAGGGGTCCTTTACCTTTACCTTTTTTAGATGGTGTTGCATTGCAACGATCGTATCAAATATAGAAATACTGACCTGAAGTCTACAGTGATAGAATAATATAATGAGAAAGGAAGCAGTCATAATCATTATTACTATTTTTTAAAAATATACTTACGTGAAGTTAAAACCAATAACATAATGAATGCTGATGCAAAGATCATGTTGACCCGTAAGTCTTGATCTAATCTCCTTAAACCTGGCTTGAGTTTGAATTTATCCTCAGCAGTAAATCAGGCTCCTTATCTGGGCCTCTTCTGCAGCACAGAATGCTAAAGGTGACATGAGAAATGTTTGCTTCCTTTTTCTGGTTTTGGTTAAACCACTTTGTGGTTTTCCTCTTCTAGGGACACGACTCTGCAGATGATATTCTTCAGCTTCTCTTTTAGGAGCGGGATGTACACCTCCAAAGGCAAGCAAGAGGGTGGTAGTACGGGGAGGACCTCTGTAGGGGGCAACCATAATCTAGGTCATGCAACAAGGCAAAGAAGGAGGCATTGGTCCAATCATTGGGGGTAGAATGTGAGAAAGGAGCAGAAGCTAAAGTTTCTTCACTTGAAATGTAGGTGAACTTTGTGGATGGTCCCTTAGCTGAAATAGAGAGGGGAGCAAAAGGTGGAGAATGAACATCATTCTTCATTGACAGAGCTGCCTCCTAGTGGGCATCAGAATATAGATGCCAAAATACAATGCCAATGCCAGGCATAGGCAAACTCGGCCCTCCAGATGTTTTGGGGCTACAACTCCCATCATCCCTAGCTAACAGGACAAGTGGTCATGGATGATGGGAGTTGTAGTCCCAAAACATCTGGAGGGCCGAGTTTGCCTATGCATGGTCAATGCAGTGTGCCAGTGGAAATGTCCAACACATAGAGGGATGAAATATTTTCTTGCCATGCATAAGTCTAAACCAGGGACTGATAATTATCTCTCCCTTATCCCACAGGCCAGATTTAACAAGTAGGCTGGGTGGCAGTCCACCTCAATAGCAGTACTTACTAAGCCCCGTGTTCAGTGCTTTGCAATCACATAATTATCAGCTGATCAGTGGCCCATGCCCAAGGTGATGATGAGACTTTGCAGGCCCCCTGATCAGCTGGTGGGCAGTGTCTGTAGCCCCCCCCCCAATTTTGGCACAGCCAGTCATCAACCTGCTCCACACCTCTAATTTTATCATATATGTTTCTTTGTAAAATTGCTGATTATTTCCCCATTTCGATCCATTCTATGTCTGCTTGTTTTTTAAAGTTTGATTTTATAGGCATTTTTAATGCATATTTTATATTGTTTCATGTAAACTGCTTAGACGCTTTTGTTGATTAAATAACATATACATATAGAGCGAGATGAGCATGCAACCCCAGAGTCGGACACGACTGGACCTGATGGTCAGGGGTCCCTTTACCGTTTTATAGTGAAGTGAATAAATAAATAAATAAAATGATGCACTGGTTGTTACGATGTGCATATAATCCAAGGTTGTTGCTGTTGTTTTAAAAAATAATAATACTTCCTTCTTTTCTAATTTATTTCATTTTCTGATGCTGATGCTTTTATTATTTATTTCATAGGAAGAATGGCTTTTAAAAATGATTTGCAGCCTCTCCCTAGCATCAAAATGAAGCTTTTAGGAAAGGGGTGAGGTGAGGAAATAATAATAATAATAATAATAATTTATTATTTGTACCCCACCCATCTGGCTGGGTCTCCCCAGTCACTCTGGGCAGCTGCCAGCAAATATTAAAATACATTAACATGTGTTTCTGAAAGTGTGGCCCTCCAGAAATTGCTGAGATCCACTTCAACTCATGCCATTCTGTTTGTCTGAGAATCAAGATCTACTGAACCACCCTGTTTTACAGAGAAGAAATCCCAGCTGGTTGAATCAGCTGGTTAAGTTTTGGTTGCAAGTAACACTAAGGTTGCTGGCTTGATCCAGGATTTGTTTTGGGGAAGGGCTGAAACCCAGTGGTAGAGCATCTGTTTTGCATGATGATTGTCCCAAGTTCAATCCCAGGCAACTCCAGGTACAGCTGGGGAAATCTCCTGTCTGAAAACCCTGGAATTACACTGCCAGTCAGTTGGAGAAGGTGTGGTCCTCCAGACATTGCTGACCTCCAACACCATCAGCCCCAGCCAGCATGGTCATGGATGATGGGATCCTTAGTCTGAGAACATCTGGAGAGCCACAGGTTCCCCATCCATTTGTTTTGTGAAAAGATTATCCAGCAAACACTCCAAATTCTGGATGCTGTTGGATTTAGGAAGGGATTACTACAACATCAAATGCATCTCCTGTGGCCAGCTGTTATTTATTTGACCTTGGAAACATTGAGGAAACATGTGATTTTTCTCTGCAGGGAAAACTGGCCATGTGCTTTTTCATTCGTAGTTCTGTTCCCTTCCACCAGCGACCCAACCTTCATTTAGGGTGAGGCAGAAAGGTTTGTTACACAGCAGAGACACCAGGGTGTAGCACTGTGTCACTCAGAGCACAGTAGTACACCGCAGAGTCCTCCAAGGTCACTTTGTTGAAAGAGAACACATTGGACTTTCGATCTCCAGCTACAAGCAAGACCCCATCTGGACTGTTACTCTTCACTCCTGAATTGTATCCAGAGACAATGAACTGAACTGTTTGGTTAGGTTGTTGCCGGTACCAGTGGATGGTTTGGGATGAATCAGAATGAGTGCAGGAGAGGTTCAGTTTTCTTCCATCTGATGCTTCTATGAAGGGATCTTGGAAGATCTGAGCTTCACACTGAAGAAACCCTGAGAAACAAAGGAGGGTGGAGGGACATCAACTGGACATACTTAGCACCAAGGGACAAACATGGAACAAGATTGTGACTTCGTGGATTTGTAATTACAGACCATCTCCTCCCCAAAGCCGTTCAAAACATCTTAGTTATTACATATGCTTATGCTCCCTCCCTAGAACAATGCATTTAGGTCCATGTATTGCAAATTACACTCAAACAGGGTGGATAAAAATCAACGATTTTTTTTATTTAAATCGGATTTTTTTTATTTAAATTGGATTTTTAAAATAAAATGCTTTTGGAGGAAAAATCTTTCTAAATATAGTCTTCTATTTAAGTTACATTGTAGTCCAAAGGCTATTCATCAGGAAATAAGGATTTGTTTTAAGTTTATCAAGTGTGCTAAAACTCAGTCTAAGTTTTTTTAAAAAAAATGTTTAACCACATCAGTTAACAAACATGGATACATATGCTATCATGTTATTGTTTTAGTTAAATAAATTGTTTAAATGGTTATTAAGGAAATGATTATTTTTCTCCTTCCAATAAAGTACAGCAGAAAAGTTGTCCAAATATAAACAGTTAACTTATTAAACCTCACCATAATTTCATAATTATCTGTCTATGTATTTCTAGTAGTATAACCAAATCAATAATTTTTGATATAACTGTAAAAACTACTCTGAAAATTTATTATTCCAAAAATGAAACCTTCATATGGTTGTAAATATTAAGATTATACCAGCAAGAATGAGTCTTTCTGTAAAAAAAATATTTAAATCAAGTCTTACTGACTAGTGATTTAAATCAAGCCTTACTGACCAGTGATTTAAATCGTGATTTAAATCAATTTGATTTAAATCAAATCCACCCTGCACTCAAACAATAGCAAGGGTGCCAACACTCCTTGGGGTGGGGTATAAAGCCTAATGATGATGATGAATTTCAATGGCCTGCTGAAATGTTCATGGGCATCAGAAGATAGGGGAGAAGAGGCTGACCCAAGTCATAACCTGTTCTTCATGTAGGTCTGGAATAGGGAATGTGTGGTTGGACTACAGCTCCCACCATCCCTGATCATTGACCATGGTTGGACCTATTAAGAGCTGGAGTCCAACAGTATTAGAAGGGACACCAGTTCTCCATCCTTGATGTAGGTCAGCCTCCTTCAACCGCCTGCCCTCCACATGTTGTTGTAGTACAACATCCCTGATCACTGGATACCTGGGCTGTAGCGGCTGGATGCAATGTTCCGAGACATGCGAAGGGCACCAGGTTGGGGAAAGCTGGTGTAGGGTCTCAGCATGCTTCCATAAGCGGGATCCTAGATTTTTGTCCAGAACCAGAAGAGAAGGAGTGCCAAATAACATAGACCTCTAGCTGGACCATATTAGCCTTTGGCACCACAATAGCTCAGTTGGTTAGAGTGTGGTGCTGATGATGTCAAGGTTGCAGGTTCAGTCCCCATATGGGACAGCAACATTTTCCTTCATTGCAGGCTGTTGGACTAGATGATTCTCAGCATGCTTTTTTAAAGGGGGTGTTCAAGGTACTGGCACCTCTCTTTTGTTGTTATTAAAAAGTGCAACAACTTCGTGGTGAATACCGGCACCTATTTTCCTAGAAAAAACAAAACACTGATCCTCAGGGTCCCTTCCAACTCTACAGTTCTATGATTCTATGAAATACTTTACACTGCCAAATGGAAGGAAATCAACACAGCCTTGGGAGCAAAGATTTAAAGTCTGGATTTTTTGAAAAGGGAAAAACCTACTGTACCTACCTAAAGAACAAAACATCACAATGATCGAGATTCCAGCAATGGGCATTATTCACAATCAGAAATGGAAACTTCCTTATAAAATCCCAAATGAGAGAGAGAGAGAGAGAGAGATTCTTTCTTTTTTTCAGAATAAAGTTCCCTTAAGTGAGGAGGAAAAGAGCCAGAGTCTGTAGTTCCCTGTTGCAGAAGATCCAAGATGTGGCAGGAGAGGGGGAGCCTTAGATATTAAAAGCAAGCTTCTCATGCTGTATCTCTTTGAAGGAACCAAGGGGCAGGGCTTAGTCCTCCTAGAAGACTAAGAAAGACTGCGGCACTCAAAGCGGCCTGGTGGCACCACCATATGGTGAAACATGCACACTGCATGCCTCTACTTAAACTGCAGCCGAGAATTGTTTCACAAAATGAATTACCCGTACAGTATATGGTTGCTCAGCTGATTTGTGTATGTGTGTGCATCAGCACAGTGCAGAACACTGAGAATGACAGACCAATAGTCTGTGATTTTCTCTGTAATCACAGGCTACTAATTTTGCACGGGCTGGGTTTCAGATGGAGAATTTCCAGGTCATAGAAACATGGAATTGTAGAGATGGAAGCAGGGGCAACATCTAAGCCCCCCCCCCTTAAATTTTCAAGGAGGGGGCCGGACTCCCTCAATATTCCATGGGAACGTGTGCCTGCCGTGCGTGCGTGCAGCGGAACATGCTCAGGTCACTCGCGCATGCCACACAATGCGCTTGCTTCATGTGCACAAGCCGCACAGTCCATGCACGACAGGTCAGCATGTCGAGGGGTGTGCGCAAGTGATGTGAGCACTTCATGCGGTGCCGGCTCCCTCAATTGCCGGGGCAAGCCAGCGCGCCTGGTGGACATGCTTTTATAAAGTGAGGCCATGAACTGATCTTTCCACTCTGATGCTGTGTGCAGCTCTGCAGGGTACTCTGAGATCCTGTATAGGAGCAAATTTAGCTGGATGTGTCTGCCATGACAGAAACAAATGTTCCAGTTACAGGTAGATAGCCGTGTTGGTCTGTCATAGTCAAAACAAAATAAATAAAAAATTTCTTCCAGTAGCACCTTAGAGACCAACTAAGTTTGTTCTTGGTATGAGCTTTCGTGTGCATGCACACTTCTTCAGATACCAATCATGCACACGAAAGCTCATACCAAGAACAAACTTAGTTGGTCTCTAAGGTGCTACTGGAAGAAACAAATGTGTCCTTCTGGATTATAGCTTCTCCTTGGCCTGAAACACTTGAAGGAGGAAAGGGATATCAGTGAGAGGCCAGGTCATTTTTCTTATCCCTTGGAAGTGGAGTGGAGGGAAAGAAGGGACGAGGCAGAGGAGAGAGATAGATAGTGTAATAAGAAATCAAGGCCTTATATATATATATAATTCCTGGCATCCTGATACCTGAGTGCCAGACAGGTAGCCATTCCAGAGATAACAAACCCAGATGAAAACAAAAGGGTGTGATTAACTTGGCTGAGAAACAGGGAAATGTAAATACCTCTTTTGTTTCACTTGGTGGGTGTTTAGTGGAGGACAAGAGGGGGCAGGGTCCAGGATACTCAGATTGCTGCCACCAGACCTCCCCTTTCATGATGTAACCATGATGTATCGGGGGGGGGTCCTCGGGCTACACCCCTCCTATGGTGTATGCATGGTGTTTCTGGGGGGTGGTCTTGGTCTAGGGGGGGATTCAAAATGTCTATATAGGGGCGGGCGCATTTTTGTTCTAGGTTGCTCCTCCATCCAGCATGTGGTGAGTGAGAACCCTGTTGCAACAGTATTTGTTAATACAGATCAGGCTTACTAGCCGCCTTGCTTCCCATTAGAACTCTGGTCTGGTCTCCGCCTTTTCTGCGCAGGCAGGGGTTTCAAAATAACGTCCTGTCGAGGTTCAGGATTCCACCTGGAATCGAACCCTTTATCTAGATAACTCTCTTAAATTCTTACAACAATAGATAGATAGATGATAGATAGATAGATAGATAGATAGATAGATAGATAGATAGATGATAGATAGATGATAGATAGATAGATAGATAGATAGATAGATAGATAGATAGATAGATAGATAGATGATAGATAGATAGATAGATGATAGATAGATAGAGATAGATGATAGATAGATAGATAGATAGATAGATAGATAGATAGATAGATAGATGATAGATGATAGATAGATAGATAGATGATAGATGATAGATAGATAGATAGATAGATGATAGATAGATAGATAGATAGATAGATAGATAGATAGATAGATAGATAGATAGATATAGATAGAGAGATGTAAAGGAGAGAAAGATTTTATTTTATTTTTTATTTTTTGCAATGGACCCGATCTAATGAGCAGTTCATACATCCCTGTGGCTACTCACATCCAAGGAACCATAGATATTGTGCTGCCCATCCCATTCAACCAAACTGTCCCTAACTGAGCCCTGGACTTTAAGCCATGCTGAGATCCAAAGGCATTCACACTTTGCAGGAGAGAAAATACCTGTTGAGAGAACCAGGACCGAAAGAGCCTGTCATTCCTTTCCCTTGCCTATGAGCCTAGGAGACTTCATATGAATTCTGCTAATCTGGAAGGTTTTATTTATTTTTTATTTGGTGCAAAACTTTGTTTTTCCCTGTGACTCCCTTGACAGCAGGTTTTGTGGCTGGCAGGATGTGCGTTTACAGCACTGTGACTCTCAGCGCAGAAGTAGACGGGAGAATCTTCAACCTGAGTGTGGTGCAGAGTTAAAGACGTGACCTTCTCCTTTGTATCCAGGCTCACACTGAAATAGTCATGAGGCTCAGTGGTGGACTTGGTGTTATAGAGCAAGGCCATGAACTGGATCTGTCCACTCGGATGCTGTTTGTACCATTGCAAGGTATTTGGAGATCCTTCATAGGAGCAATTCAGCTGGGTGGGCTCTCCTGCCTCGGCAGAAACAAAGGAGTCCTGGGTTACAAGTTCTCCTTGGCCTGAAACACGGGGAGGAGACAGAATAACAGGGAGAGGCCAGGTCAGTTCTCTGATCCTTTAGAAATAGAATTGAACAAAAGGAGAGAGAAATTCATGAAGAGGAAAGAAGGAATGAGGCAGAGGAGAGAGGGGGGGAAGAACAAGGAAGGAAGGAAGGAAGGAAGGAAGGAAGGAAGGAAGGAAGGAAGGAAGGAAGGAAGGAAGGAAGGAAGGAAATGGACAGAATCTGATGAACCATTAGTGTAAGCCAGATGGCTGCTTACATCTGGGGAACCATAGGGAAGATCCTACTGCCCATCTCATGTAAGCAAAGTGCCCCTAACTGAGCCCTGGACATGTCAAGATCCAGAGGTATAAACAATCCACAAGAGAGAACATACCTGTGGAGAGGACCAGGAACAAAACAGTCATCCCTTCTCCAAGAGTCAACGTCTTTTCATTTGTGTGCAAGAATGGATGAGTGTGCATCAAGTCAGTCTCACACGGAGCTGAGCTTCTATGACCCAGACCACAAGCTTGTGGCTTGGTTTTATGCGCCTACTTTCAGAGGATCAAAGGGACGTCAGATTTTGCTCCCTTCAAGCAGCCTGAAAGGAAATCTGCATAAGGGATGAATTTTCTAATTTGGCCCAAAGAATGTACCTCCACTTTCAGAATTTGAACTGGAGCGGGGGTGGGGGCTTCCTTTTCAATATTTCATTAAATTTATGAATTGCTGTAATATCCCAAAGTAATGCATAATAAAAACATCATAAACTATCAATTTTAAGTCTGCATCTGCACTAGATTGGGGGGGGGGGTTGTGTGTGCGTGCCCTGCCCTGTTGCGTCCTGGAGGGCAAGTGGGAAGGACACAACAGCTCACGACACCCTCCAAACCCCAGAAGCTGGCAGGGCGTTGTGAGGAATGTTCCCCATCACACACACAAAAATCTGTGCCGGGGCGACAGCCCCACCCAGCCCCAACTCTGACTATGCATAAAGTGTTTAATCTGCAATTCTCTTTGGAGCTCCTTAGGCAACCTAAGGCCCGTGGGCTGGATGCGGCCCAATCGCCTTCTCAATCCGGCCCGCGGACGGTCTGGGAATCAGCGTGTCGCGGACGGTCTGGGAATCAGCGTGTTTTACATGAGTAGAATGTGTGCTTTTATTTAAAATGCATCTCTGGGTTATTTGTGGGGCATAGAAATTCGTTCATTCCCCCCCCCCTCCAAATGTAGTCCGGCCCACCACATGGTCTGAGGGACGGTGGACCAGCCCACGGCTGAAAAAGGTTGCTGACCCCTATCCTACATCGTGATTTATTGCCATCTCTATCTCCTGATATTTTGAAATGTTTCCTTATCTGTAACACAGTTTGCTCACGCTCTTTAAATCACATGAAGTATGCTGTTGTTTCCTTTCTGCATAGCAGTTTCTCTTCAAGACAACTTAACTGAACAATTTGACTATTTCAGTCTCTACACACACACTTGGGAGGACTTTTTAAAAATAAAATAAAATATTTCTCACCTTTACATCTCTCTCTCTCTCTCTCTCTCTCTCTCTCTTTCTCTCTCTCTCTCTCTCTCTCTGTGTGTGTGTGTGTAAGAGAGAGAGAGGGAGACTTGCTAAGTTCTTTAATATTGGGCTTTATGTACAATAATTAACATTTGTGGGGGAACGTTTTCAGCAGCAAAGTATCACAGACTAAAGGTGCACATCAGAGCTGAAGAAGACCTGAACTTATAGTCATGAGTCTCTTCCTTCCAGCACCACTGTGCTCTACGCCACAAAAGTAGGTGCCTGAGTCTTGAATCTGAGCACCAGAGAGATGCAAGCGACTTTTCTTTCCCTTCTCCAAGTACTCTGCTGTGAAGCGTCCTTTGGTTTCGTTCTTTTCTTGGGATGCTATATACAAGAGGAGGGTCGGTGCTCTTCCAGGCTGCTGACAGTACCAAAAATGGGTGCGATATTCATTGGGGTTGGTGCAGGTGATGGCAAACAGTCCCCCTTCCTGGGCGTTCTGTGATAAGGGACTCTGGGTCACTTGGGAATCAGAGCCGCAGACTGCAAGATATTGAAGAAGGTATCAAAAGCATGCTAAAGGTTTGCCTTAATGTACACAGCCAGTTCTCATTCAGCAATTGGAAGAAGGAAGTAAGAAATAATGCCAAAAGTGCAGTACATGAAACAAAGCACTATCTGCACAAGTTATAAATGTAGGGCATGGATGGATAAAGCGAAACACAATTTTCCTTCCTCTGCCCATTCGTCATTTCTTTTTAAATGCATTTTTAAATGGCTGCAGAAAAGCTGAAATTTTCACACAAACACCCAGCCACCCTCCCAGATCCATGTTCTTAAAATATGAGCAGTGCACAAGGAGTTCCGTTCACTCTCAGGAAGGATGGGGAACTAGAGGAGAGAATGAGCGTAAGAAAGTGTAGGAAGGTTTATATATAATATAGCAGGGTTTAACGTTTCCTTATTTAAATTTACACAGCGGCGGACTTGTTTGAGTCCTTTTAAATAATTATGTCTTCTACCTTCCTGCCTTCTTGGTTGTTAATCCCTTTTGTCCCTCTTAAAAGAAAAATACACATGAATCTGAATGATAGCAAAATAAACTAGTTTACCATCAGATTTATTGAGTACATACTTAGGTTACAAAAGATATAAACTATATATTATATATAGATGTTCCTACATACAGAAAAGGTCATGACTAGCTGCCTGAAACCTTGAACTAAAGCTGCCCACGCCACAGACTCCATATTAATTTATTTCCCACTTTGCTTATTTATGTATCTGTTTCCTAAGCTAAGATTTCCTTACCAATAGTCCACTGATATAGGAAGAGTAGTCCAAAGAGATGCCTCCACTCAGTTAGCCAGGTTATTGAGGCCATCCTGGAGGCCATGGGCATCTCCCTCCAATTCAATAATGCAGACAAGCACCAAAGCTTGCTCCTTCCCGAGCTCAGTGACTTCTCCAGCCCTTAGTGGTTATCATACCAGAGTCAGAAAAACCTAAGTCAGTAAACAGCTGCTTTCTTCTAAGAAAGGAAGAACTTTTACTGCCATCTAGTAGTGGGAGGCTGCATAACTTATTTTGAAGGTTCTCCAAATAGCCTAAACCCAAGAGGAACATGGGAGCTGCCTTATACGTTGCCAGAGCCTTGGTCCATCTGTCTTGGAGTTATCTACACTCCCTGGCACCAACCTCTCCTGGGATTGAGATAGGAGTCTTTTCCTAGCCCTACCTAAAGCTGCTGAAGATTCAACTTGGAACATTCTACATGCAAGGCAGTTGCTCTGCCTCTGAGCTACTGATCTTCTCCTGGAGGTCACACTTTATGGATTAAACAGTTATTCTTTTTACCCAGAAAACCAAATAAACTCTGTGTGCGTGAAGTTCTTTGTGGGGGAAAACAAATAAAACTGCCCTTCACATGTTGTACCTACTAAAATCTTAATCATTAAACTGATTTCAAGGTGATTTGTGTCTGTAGTGTATAACTAATTTTATAGGATTATTTTTCTGCTAATTTCCTCACAGACACTAGAGTCTGCATTTATTTATTTCATAAAAATTATACAATTTTATTGATTGTCAAAAAATCTCAAAGTGATTTAAGAAAAAATGCTATTGTGAGTGAAAACAGATCGCTTAATCCTTTCTTAAAACTTTCTTCGTATTAATTGATCCCTGCTGTTCAGTTCAGGCCTCAGCACAATGATGTAGCATTTTGGGGAAAAGATACAACCCAGTAACCCAGCACTGGAGGCCAAGATGGAGAAGATCTCCACAGCCACCATGTGTTTCCCTCTTGTGCTCAGGTAGGTGGGAACAAAAGAGATCCAAACACTGCAAAATACTAACATACTGAAGGTGATGAACTGGGCTTCATTAAAACTATCAGGTAACTTGCGGGCCAGGAAGGCCACAATGAAGCTGGTGAGGGCCAAGAAGCCCATGTAGCCCAAGACACAATAGAACATGGTGACAGACCCAACATTACATTGTACAATGGTTTCTTCAGCTACTGAATACATGTCTAGATCAGGGAAGGGGGGAGACGTTGTCAGCCACAGAGTACAGATACCCACTTGAATGAGGGAACCTAGAAGGACAATGGAATAAGCCAGTCTCTTTCCCACCCATTTCTTCATCTTGGATCCTGGCTTTGTGGCTATGAATGCTAGAGAAACAATGATGGTCTTTGCCAACACACAAGAAACAGCAACTGAGAAGATGATGCCAAAAGCAGTTTGTTGGAGAAGGCAGGTTAGTTTCCTAGGTTGGCCGAGGAAAAGCAAAGAGGAGAGGAAGCAGAGCAGGAGGGAGACCAGGAGAGCGTAGGTGAGATCTCGGTTGTTGGCTATGACTATGGGGGTATCTTTGTGCTGGATAAAAATAGCCAACACCAAAGCAGTAATCAAGGAACAGAGAACACTAACTGAGGCTAAAGTGATCCCTAAAGGTTCTTCATAGGACAAAAAATGTATAACTTTGGGGATGCATCCATTTCTCTCCTTGTTTGGATATTGATCTTCTGGGCAATTGAAACATGTGTCCATATCTGAGAAACAGAAAGAAAAGCTTAAATAGCAATTCAGTTCCGATTCATCTGACCTAGCCCATTGAATGAATCATGTATTGTGAAAAAATGTACATTATGTCTGTTCCACCACTGCAGCACTGGCTGCCGAGGCACATTTGTGGCACATTTGCCATGAGAGACAGGACATCAACCAGCAGTGAACATATTGTAGCATTTAAAAGTGGTATGAGATGCCCCTGTAACACTTGTTCATTAGTGCAGGGGCCTCTCTCTGCTCCCTTTCACCTGCAGCCTGCCAGTTGCTATCTTTTGAAGAGGCGCATTCTAGCCTACCAGGGCTTCCCCTCCTTTGCTGGGGGTTTTGGTTTTCCTGTCTCCCTCAATCATAGTTGGATTTATACCTGAGGACTCTTGCTTCCTCTGGTGAAGCAGCAATTAAACTGCTAGCACACTTGCAAAGCAAAGCTGGGTCAGGCAGGGGTTCAAATTCAATAGGAGACCAGAGATTCTATGAGAGCAAATGGTTCCCTTTGATGGCCTGAAGCTTTTCCTTTCATAGGTCATTTTAATTCAGGGTATGCATAGGCTGTAACTGAATTGCCATTCCCCTGATTCTCCTATTCCTTAGTTTGCTTAGGGAACTGGGCTCTGCTCCATAACTGACCATTTGTTTGAATTCACCATGAAGAGTTCCCTCCTTCTCTTAGAATGACAATGGTGCACACCTGAGAAGTACCAGAAATGAGTTCCGTTGAGTTCTGGACAGTGCTTTGTTTCAAAAGAATTTTTAGGGGTACTCTCATTTGGCTGCTCTCCTCCTGCTCCCCCTTTCCTGCCCACAACCCCCTCTCAACCCCCGGACGAGGGATGCAAGGCAGCAGCAGTGCTGAGAGGATGAGAATGTTTGCGGGGGGGGGGGGGTCTGCCTGAGACCGGCAAAAGGAGGAGAAGCAGCAGCAGTGCCATCGCCTTCACCGTGGCCGCAAAAAACTCCCCTCCCCGGGCACTGGTCCATCCATCCGTCGGTCATGGCAACAGAAAATGTTTAGGGGTACGAGTCCCACCGTGTCCCTCCACAAAAAAGCTGTGGTTCTGCTGAAATGCCCTGTCACTCAATGGCTGCAGTTCGGGTTCAAGATAGTTCTGTCTTTTGAATTTATCCTCCTCTGCTGATCTTGTTATGTTCACTAAATAAAAGTGGCCCAGCTCAAGCCCTGCCTGCTTCTCAGTCTTTCTATATGGTCCTCAAGATGCAAGAGCTTTACTTACCAGTCTGGTTAGAAATCTTCCCCTCTGGGCATGGAGTACAATCATAGCAACAAAACTTTTCACCTTCCTTTGTTTTCTTCTGATGACCAGAGTGGCAGGGTTCATTGCACACAGAAAAGGGAAGCACCTGTACAAAAATATGAGAGGAGTTGGGAGTGGAAGTGCTTTCCTATATGCCACCCACAGGGCAATCTTATGCTTCATTTTTAGTGTACGTTCAATGTAATACTGATTTCAAAGTGGGGAAAGGGAGAACTGGCATATCAGTTTCGCATCATATTTCTGAATGCACTAGACATCATTGTTGTTCTTGCTATGCTTCTTGTTATTTAGTAACTTTTGTCATACCTACAAGCTCTCTGCAGTTCATAAACTAAAATCCGTACCTGGTTAAAACTTTGGTGCCATAGAATTTTGTCCTCATTGATGATTAACTCTTTATCTCCTCTATCACTGGGACCCACCCATCCAACTTTCACTCTCTGGAAAGACGTGTTTGGGAATGTGACCAGATTCATGATATCAAACCCTCCTCTCATTTCCCTTTTATCATTAAATGATATCATTTCTTCAGCTGAGTTGTTAAAGGAAACACCTTGAAGAAATGAGTTGATCTATTTAAGAGAAGAAGAGGAACCAAATTATTTGAGGTTCCCAATTGAACCGGATTCCAAGGTCAACTTGCAAGATGAAATGCAAACCTGCAAGACTGTAACCATGACATACCCTCCAACATTTCTACGATAATAATAACCCCATACCCTTCAACATTTCACAAATGAAAATAGTGACATTC
This sequence comes from Darevskia armeniaca, assembly GCA_034641395.1. Classification (NCBI taxonomy): domain Eukaryota; kingdom Metazoa; phylum Chordata; class Lepidosauria; order Squamata; family Lacertidae; genus Darevskia; species Darevskia armeniaca. Next base: position 1,332,394 of record JAWWNF010000882.1, on the reverse strand, counting down.
TAAGGAAATAGTGACATTCTAGAAAATAGGGATATTTCCACCCAGAGTGGCTGGGGAGACCCGGCCAAATGGGCGGGGTACAAATAATAAATTATTATTATTATTATTATTATTATTATTATTATTCCCTGTTATCATTGAATGATACCGTTTCTCCCGCTGAGTTGTTAAATGAAACACCTTGAAGAAATGAGTTTATCTATTTAAAAAGAAAAAGAAGAATCAAACTATTTGAGGTTCCCAAGTGGAACAGATTCCAAGGTCAAGTTACAAGATGAAATGTAAACCAGCAAAAGAACAACCATTACTAAGATGCAGAATATTTTTTCATCTGGTGTGTTTTTTTTGTTTTGTTTTTTACATATGAGAAAAGGGGCAGTAAAGGGGAACAGCTCCCTGGATGAGCCTCTCCTTGCATGGAAAGGTCCCAGATTCAATCCCCAGAATATTCAGTGACACTGGGAATCTCATCTTGTCTCGAACCCTGGAGATCCCAAGCCTGACAGTGTACACAATGCTAAAACAGATGGATGACAGGCCTAATGTTGTATAAAGCAACTTCCTGTCCTCCTCCTGTTAATCAGTTCATAGACATGAGAATATTTGGCTCTGTAACATTACCTGCCAAGGCTGCAGAGATGGAGATCCAACACTGTAACCAACAGTCACTGCTCTGCGTGGGGATCTGGATGAGGAAATGGCATGCAATGCGTGAGCTACAGCATAGGCAGCGTTATAGATACTGTAGCTCTGCCCAGTCATGTGCATTTCAAAAAGACCTGCAGGGAGACTTTCCAACCTCTCCTCTCCAGTACAGGTGTCATCATCCATGACAAGCATACTTGGATCTGGAAAGAGACAGTTAAATGCCTGCTCCCAGAAGTCTTTCAAAAAACCATCTGCTTTGGTCCAGTGTGTTTGGATGTTCTGAAGGAAGTGGTTGAACTCTAGAAGCTCTTCTGAGTGAATTGTAAAGGAAAGGGCACCTTGGAACAGCTGAAAATCCCAGTTTCTCTGAAGTCCGGTTGATAGGAAATCTATCTGAGCTGTCATGATCCAGACCTTCCCAAATGATGTGTTTTGCTTACCTCCATTATCTTGGAAAAGTAAAACAGTTCTGAGCCATGAAATTGCCCCATAGTCTCCATAGAATATAACTGCAGTGGCCTTTTCATCTATGAGACCTTTATAAATACTTTCCATTATATCATACATTCCTTTTATATTATCCATACGAGCTTCAAGTGAGATTCTTTTTGTGAAGGCTGAACAGATCCCATTGTTGGAAAACAATAGCTCCAGGGTCCTCAAAAAATGTTCCCCACTATTATTATTCACAACAAAGAGCCCAACCCATATCCATCTGAAATACTGTAGTATCTGGATAATCCCTACATATTGGTGGGCTTCCTTTGGGACCATGCTAAAGAAAGAAGTTGTCTGCCTTGATTGAATCTCCTCTGAAGCAAATGAGCCATAGGTGAGCTAAAAGAAAATGACAATTTAGCAGAACATTTCCTAAAGATGGTTGAAGGTGGAACTTGAAATAGTAATGGGAGAAAAATCCTGGCTCAATATTTTTTAGTTATCTGAAAGTAATGGGATTTCTGGCTATTTCTTTCACACACTAATCTTTCTCTTTTCTTTCTGAATGAAAGAATGTCAAATGAAACTTCCTCACATCCCCCTGTGCACTGATTCTACCTGTGGAGCCCTGTATAGGCTTAAGATATCTGCCATGTGGATAGAAGTGTCAGAAGTAAGTCCCCCAATCACAGCCATGAGGTTTTTCTGAGTGTCACATTTGTAGTTGGGGACAAATCTTTGCCATTTGCAGAGAAGGTCCAAAGTGGTTTGATAGGTCATTCTCGCATCAAAGTAGCTGTCATAGATGTGGAAACCAAGGGTGACATTGGGCAAGATTTTCGGATTGTCATTGATCTCTTTTACGGCAAACACCAAGGCCAGGATATTCTGATAAAACTTTGTGGTTACACTGTCAATAGGGAAGATATAAAAAGGGAGGGAAAAATACTTTAATGCATGAGACCGTTATGTCCTCTTCCGATTAAAAAACAACAACACACATTCAGCCAAAAACTAAGTTCTGATAGATGAGAGCAATTGTATTTGTCATCTGCAGTGTATCTTTGACACACCTGCTCTTTTCTTGGTTTCTGCTCTGTACTTTCAGTACAAAGCATCCTAGCAGAATGAACTTATTTCACAGTCTTATGAGTGATTTGGTATCCTTACATTAATTATGCTATTTTCATTGTCTGCAGTTTTTGGCATTTCATTTCCCTTTGACGGCACTCCTGCACCATGCCTTTTGCATTTATTTCTTTATACCTGAAACTATATCACATAGAACATAACATCACATAATACATAAAACCCCTTCATGGATCACTGCCTTGTCGTGGCGAAGGGGCTTGAATTACTCAGGGAAGCTATGGACAGGTCAAGATGGACAGGTTCTCGAAGCTACCAACATGAGTCTGACCATACTGCAGGAGGCAGTGGAAGACAGGAGTGCCTGTCGTGCTCTGGTCCATGGGGGTCACGAAGAGTCAGACACGACTAAACGACTAAACAACAACAACAAATACATTAAAAAAAATAAAGAACCAAAAAAGAAAACCCGCTAACCGATACAATCCTTCCATAACTGTTTTGGGTGTCACAGGAATCCTCCATGCTTTTATAATTACATTGTTTTTAATTAGCTCTGTTCTCAAATGTATATATCACACACACATGCTCAGATTAACAAAGTTGAAGTGTAATGTTTATGACTTCGTTGGTGGCTTTGGTAAGAATGAAAGGATGCAGTTACAGAGATTGGAGGAATGAATGTTCAGAAGAGCTTCATTTGCTTAAGCTCACTGACTTCAGTACCATCCTGTAGGCTGAGACCATGTACTGTTAATGTGCTCATTGTTCATATCAACACATTTTCTCTTTTCAGGTAACATAGGATTAGTTTATAGGGGCATAGGTAACATAGGATTGTGGGGCATATTATTGCTTACTGTGGGATGCCAAACAGGTCCTGAGAAGGATGTTCCTTGAAAAATAATTCATTAAAATAGTAAGTGATCTGAGAAGCAATCCCCCCAATGAGGAGATCACCTGCCTGGTACCATTCATGAGGCACATGGATTGGGTCAACTGCAAGGCACTTTATTGTTCTGCCTTTGCACATTGCGTGAGGCAGCAGCGGCAGCAGCAGCAAGAGCCTCATTATGGTAGCTTCAAAGCCTCTCTCAGAAGATGCAGGTTCCTCTGGGTCCAAATAACTCCCCCGTCTGACTTTGGCTGTGTTGGTGGTTGCACTTTGAGCTTTCTTTATAACATCAGCAGACATAGAAATACTTTGAATATGACATTGAGTTATTAAAACTCAATGAAAATAAAAAAGAAGTATTGACAGTAACAAACCCAGTAAGGACCTCTGTCACACACCATGCTCCACTGCTAAATCCTCCTGGTATAGGAGTTTATTTAATTTTTTTTATAGGCTTGCTTATTGGCTGTTTTCTGATATACTCAGGAAACTCTTTAGAGCTCTGTCTAGCAGAACAAATTATTGTGATCTGGATAATTGCAGAGGGAGAAAATTACTTCTTTGGATCTTGGACTTTGAGTGGCACTTTTGATTAGAAAAATATTTTGAAAAAAAGAATTCCGATAGAAAAAGCAGATTGAATGTGCTCCTTGAAGGACTGAGACAGGGGAATTTGAGTGCACAGTTCTATGGTGAGTAAACACCAGACAGAAAGTGGTACCCTAAAGCACAGCCAGCATCTTGCCTGAGGTCATAAAGAAATGCTATATCCCCAAATGATTCCATAGTCTAAAAGCAAGAAAAATGTTCTTTGCGTGTGTAGGGCACCCAGCCACTCCCACCAATAAACTCACACTGGAGACATCAATTTTGGTTTGGGTTTTGGGGCATATTTTGGCCACAACTTTATTGAATACAAATCACGTGAGTGGTTGCGTAGGCATTGGTTCACGCTGTCCAACGGGACAGAGCTGACCCTAGTCAGCAGCAAGACTAGCTGTCGCAGCGGGACAGAGCTGACCACTTGTCAGTGAAGGGAAACCATTAGCTGGGGAGAGTTAACGGGGCCGGATCACACAGAGCCTCCCCCTCCCCAGGGGTCCACAGGGACTCCTGCATGGCCCTGCACCCACCGGGTTTGGACAGCAAAGTGAGTCCCTGGATTCCTTTGCGGAATTCCCATTACCAACATCACATCTTGGGGGGGGGGGCACCGCCCACCCATACCACAGAACCAATGCCTAACCGCCAACCTTACAAGTTGTGACTATTTGCTATGTAGTAGGCAAAAACCAAATGGCTCGGCCAATCTGCCAAATGGACAAAATTCCTACCAGGCCCCTCCTAAGCAGAGGCGACCCCTAATCGGCACAGCAAGGTCAATGCCAACCTATACCAGGGAAGGGGGGGTGGGAGATCCGAAGCTCTGAAAAGAGTGACCCCAGATCCATGTGGGGATCTATTTAAGGATGCTGGGACGTCCTCCCAAATTGCTACAATCAAAACTGCCTAACAACAAGCAGGTCCTGGAAGCTGTAGCCTCAAGCCCTATCCCCAAACCAGGAGGAGTGGCTTCTTGCCCACCCCGCAACGGCAGCTCTCTGCGAGAACTTACTTTCTTATCTATCATCTATCTATCATCTATCTATCTATCTATCTATCTATCTATCTATCTATCTGGTAACATAGAGGCCAAAATCCCTTCAGCCCCCCCTCCAATAACATTTGATTGGTCCGCCCCCCCCTCAGTCGATGGGCATTGCCATTCAAATGGGTGGGTGGGTGTCATGCCATGTGATTGATTATGTGGGGCAGGGCTTACCTTCCCCACCCCAATATTTTATTCTAGTTGGCACCTCGGTCAGTTAATAATTTTATACCCAATGTTTTGAGAGTTTCTCCACAGTATAATGTGTGGGTGGCTCACCAGGATACCGCAGCTGATGTGGCACCCACAAAAGCCTTCAATGGCATTCTCAGGCAGGACCCCAGGCTCTGAACTTGAAAAAAATAATGGAAAGGAAACTGACAGCTTCATCCACCCCCAACTCCTATTTATTGCAAAGACACTTGCAGAGTGGACAAACAGAACATTTTAAACCATAGCACATTTAATAAAACAAAATCAGATCTTCTTTTCTTAAAAAAATCAACTCATAAAACTGCATACATTGATGAAGGAAACCAGATCAAGTACTCTCAATGAATACCTGAATGGAAAAGGGTGACTATGATATTGCAATCAACAATATGCATGTGGTTTAGAGGAATTCAGCCTGATCTGCAGCATTTCAATACCAAGATTCAGTCATGGAGCAGGTCCTCTTGGGAGACACCTGAAACAAGCATGTGGTGATATGAACTAATAGGGAAACTAAAATGCAAGGCAAACTTTCTGGACAGACTTGGTAATAATTTAAAATTGAATAACTATGACTCATAGGGCCTTCTCGGTGGTGGCGCCCGCTCTGTGGAACGCCCTCCCATCAGAGGTCAAAACCATAAACAAGAACATGACCTTTAGAAAACACCTGAAGGCAGCCCTGTTCAGGGAAGTTTTTAATCTGTGATATTTTAATGTATTTTTATATTTGTTGGAAGCCGCCCAGAGTGGCTGGGGAGACCAGGCCAGATGGGCGGGGTACAAATAATAAATTATTATTATTATTATTATTATTATTATTATTATCATTATCATACTATATGAATGTATCTCTTCCCAGCTACTTTGTCCAAGAGATGTTAGGGCACTTGTTTATTGATTTCATAAAATTTATACAATTTTATTGATTGTAAAATATCTCAAAGATTTTTTTTCATGAAAAATGCTATGATGAGTGAAGACAGATGGCTTAATTCTTTCTTCGTATTAACTGATCCCTGCTGTTCAGTTCAGGCCTCAGCACAATGATGTAGCATTTCGGGGAAAAGATGCAACCCAGTAACCCAGCACTGGAGGCCAAGATGGAGAAGATCTCCACAGCCACCATGTGTTTCCCTCTTGTGCTCAGGTAGGTGGGAACAAAAGAGATCCAGACACTGCAGAATGCTAACATACTGAAGGTGATGAACTGGGCTTCATTAAAACTGTCAGGTAACTTGCGGGCCAGGAAGGCCACTATGAAGCTGGTGAGGGCCAAGAGGCCCATGTAGCCCAAGACACAATAGAACATGGTGGCAGACCCAACATTACATTGTACAATGGTTTCTTCAGCTACCGAATTCATGTCTTGATCAGGAAAGGGGGGAGACGTTGTCAGCCACAGAGTACAGATACCCACTTGAATGAGGGAACCTGAAAGGACAATGGAATGAGCCAGTCTCTTTCCCACCCATTTCTTCATCTTGGATCCTGGCTTTGTGGCTATGAATGCTAGAGAAACAATGATGGTCTTTGCCAATACACAAGAAACAGCAACTGAGAAGATGATGCCAAAAGCAGTTTGTTGGAGAAGGCAGGTCACTTTCCCAGGTTGGCCAAGGAAAAGCAAAGAAGAGAGGAAGCAGAGCAGGAGGGAGACCAGGAGAGTGTAGGTGAGATCGCGGTTGTTGGCTATGACTATAGGGGTATCTTTGTGCTGGATAAAAATAGCCAACACCAAAGCAGTAATCAAGGAACAGAGAACACTAACTGAGGCTAAAGTGATCCCTAAAGGTTCTTTATAGGACAAAAATTGTATAAGTTTGGGGATGCATCCATTCCTCTTCTTGTTTGGATACTGACCTTCTGGGCAATTGGAACATGTGTCCATATCTGAGAAACAGAAAGAAAAGCTTAAATAGCAATTCAGTTCCGATTCATATGACCTAGAACAACGAGCTTCCGGTTAAGATGGCATCAGGCCAGGCAGTCAGCTCCAGAGCTCCACAGATTTTAATAGAATAGAATAGAATAGAATAGAATAGAATAGAATAGAATAGAATAGAATAGAATAGAATATATTTTATTGTCATTGTCCCCTTCGGGGACAACGAAATTACTTGGCTGCTCCATCCACCCAGATAGGGCACTCCACGCAAAAATAAAACAACTACAAAAACACTGATTAAAACCATACAGTATGATAAAACATAATAGGTAAGATTAGATGACTTCAAAGTTCAGGCTTCCCATTCATGGCCAAGATCGCTCTGGAGAAGAAGCTGTTCCTAAGACGGCTTGTTCTTGTCGTCATCGTCCTGTATCTCCGTCCCGATGGCAAGAGCTCAAAGAGACGGTGACCAGGATGCGATGGATCTTTTACAATGTCCAGTGCCTTTCTGTGGCACCTCATCAATTAATCAAGTTTTAATTGATTTTAACTCATTTTAAACCAAGTATTTTATTAACTACCAACTGTTCTTTTAACCTGGAAGCTGGAGAGCAGAAGAATGTTGAGTTACGAGATAAGCAATAATTAACAAACTTGGAGCTTATCTGTTCTGTCAGCATCCCGTTTTATCAAGTGGAAGCGCAGAAGGTGGCTGAATTCAGCACTCTAACTATTGAGATTTTAACTTAGCCTTTTGATCCTAAAATGTCATCCAGAGGCAAGAAAAGAATCCGGACCAGTTCCAGTAATGATACTGGGGCTCATAAATTCAGTAAAGCATCGGGTGATGGAGAGCAGGTGGGGGTGGGGCAGGTGAGCGTCCTGGAGGCGGGGCGCCCAGCGCAGGCAGGGGACAGCCGCGATGGCACCCCACCGGGATCGCGCTGCTGGGGGCGGGGCACTCCCCCCGCACTCCTCTTCCTCTGCCAGTGGCTTTACCTACCAGTTTGGTTTGAAATCTTCCCCTCTGGGCATGGAGCACAATCATAGCAACAAAAACTTTCGCCTTCCTTTGTTTTCTTCTGATGACCAGAGTGGCAGGGTTCATTGCACAAAGAAAAGGGAAGCACCTGTACAAAAATGTGAGAGGAGTTCGGGGTGAAAGAGCTTTTATATTGGTCACCCACAGAGTCACATTATGTTTCAGCAATTTTTAATAGGATTATTTATGCACCTATGTATTGTACTACACCTTAAAGCACTTTTCCTATTCTGTTCTTTTGCTTTGCTTTGTTTTTGTTCTTTTGAAAACAATATTAGCCCTGTTTGCGAAGGTAACTTCATTATCAGTGCACTTTCAAAGTTGGAATAAAGGGATTTGGAATGTCAGGTTTGCATCATGTCCCCACCCTTTGGACCTTCTGTGCAATGGGTGCATAGAAAAGGGCCTCAGAGAATGACTGCAGGACTAAGACCATTCATATGGGGGAAGAAGAAGAAGAAGAAGAAGAGTTTGGATTTGATATCCCGCTTTATCACTACCCGAAGGAGTCTCAAAGGGGCTAACATTCTCCTTTCCCTTCCTCCTCTACAACAAACACTCTGTGAGGTGAGTGGGGCTGAGAGACTTCAAAGAAGTGTGACTAGCCCAAGGTCACCCAGCAGCTGCATGTGGAGGAGTGGAGACACGAACCTGGTTCCCCAGATTACGAGTCTACCGCTTTTAACCACTACACCACACTGGCTCTCCTTGGAAGCCCTTGAGATATTGGGCTCCTCTGCCAAATCATGCACTTTGAACTGAACATAGAAAGTAATTGATATCTGGTTTAGTCAGGTCAGGATTGGTGTTATGTGTTTATACAGTCTTGCTGCAGTGAGCATCCTAACCACTGAATCATAAAAAAAACCAAAACAAGCAAACAAACAAAACCCCCACCCCTCTTAATACATTGAAATAACCTAACTTTAAGGTTACCAGATTGTACACAACAGAAGGCCACTTAAGCCTCTGGCAGACCAGGCAACCTCCCATCTATCCTGTCTAGGATGGCACTAACAGAGCTTTAATCCTGTTGGGATTCAGCTTCTGTGTATTAACTCCCATACACTCCATTCCGGATGCATTCCAAATCTCCAGATGACTGAGCAGGTTCATATAGATGTAAAACAACATGGTGTAGAAAGAAATAGTCTGCAGAACACAACACATGAGGCAGAACCACACTCCTCAAAAACCACCCTCTGAAAACAACCATCTAAGGAGGACATCCTGAAGGATGTCATGGTTGATGCTATCACTAGCTGTTGAGATCATATAGAGAATTAACATGGAAATGCACCCAATCTCTCATCACACAGATTGAGCAGCCAAGTTTCCATGTCAAAACTGAGCCTAAAATGAAATCGAAAGGGATCTGGAAAATCTAATTTATCCATAACCCATTGGCATGTCCTGTTAGATACATTTAAACACTAGTCAGATCATAGCTGAACAGGAAGTCCATGAATGTGACTGATTAGACCATGCATCCCCAACCTGCGGCCCTCAAGATGTTTCGGCCTACAACTCCCATGATCTCTAGCTAACAGGACCAGTGGTCAGGGATGATGGGAATTGTAGTCCAAAACATCTGGAGGGCCGAAGGTTGGGGATGCCTGGATCAGACTGACTGAGAAGGCATGAAGGACTTGAAATCAATCATAGAAGAAAAAGTCATAGAAGAAGCAAAATCAGTCTTCAATATTCAGCAAAAAGAAAAAGAAAAAGGAAGACCTTCTACCTGCTGTCGTGTCCCCAATGGTAACTGTAGCTAGCTGTCAAGAACGCACGCCACTCCGAGAAGTCAGCGGAAGAAGTCTTGAAGTTTATTGTACAGCACACAGAGAAACGTGGAAAGTCCGTGAGGATTCTGAAGAGGCCACCTCAGAATCCCCCTTTAATACACCTTGCTGGGTGACTCCCAATTCCCCCCTCCCTTCTGCCCTAAAGGTCCTGGGGCGATCCACTTCCCCACCCGGGATGGTTTGGACAAAAGAGTTAACTGCTCTGGTCTACCTGCACTATTCATGGGTGCTTTTTACATTGTTATTGTGATACTGCCGGTTCCACCGCTGATGGCTCGTTAGCGGTCGTTATCGCCCATCCTGGGGTTGTTTACCCCGTGGGGCATGCCTGGGCGAGGTCGGGCCTTGCTGCACTTGGTTTAACCCCTGCATGCCTGGCTCCGCTGTTGCCCCCTTTCCTGGCCCGCTGCATGGTTCCCCTTCCTGGCGCCTGCATGGCGCGACCACACTGTCTAGTCGGGTCGCGACACCTGCTCTCCAAGCACTCTTAAATATTTTTGTACCCTTTCTTGCAAAGCAATATTAGACAGAAGAGGAAATAGCAGGAAGTTTCTGCCGTTTCTGCAGAGAGGTTCCCACAATCCCTACCTGGTTAAAACTTTGGTGCCATAGAATTTTGTCCTCATTGACTATTAACTCTTTATCTCCTCTATCACTGGGACCCACCCGTCCAACTTTCACTCTCTGGAAAGACGTGTTTGGGAATGTGACCAGATTCGTGATATCAAATCCTCCTCTCATTTCCCTTCGATCATTAAATGATACCGTTTCTCCAGCTGAGTTGTTAAAGGAAACACCTTGAAGAAATGAATTGATCTGTTGTTGTTGTTTTAAAAAACAGAAGGATCAGATTATTTGAGGTTCCCAATTGAAACAGATTCCAAGGTCAAGTTACAAGATGAAATGTCACAAGATGAAAAGTAAACTAGCAAGATTGTAACCATGACATACCCTCCAACATTTCTCTGATGAATAGAGGGACATCCCATTCCATAATGATAACTTTACAATTGAGCACTCCTGGCAGATTCCAACATATATAAAAACATAATAAAATATTAAACATTGAAAAAAGCTTCTCTATACAGGATTGACTTCAGACAGCTTGGGGATTGAATAACTCCATACCCTCCAACATTTCACCAATGGAAATAGGGACATTCTAAGGGATGCGGGTGACGCTGTGGGTTAAACCACAGAGCCTAGGGCTTGCCGATCAGAAGGTTGGAGGTTCCAATCCCAGCTTGATCCCTGCTCCTGCCAACCTAGCAGTTCGAAAGCACGTCAAAGTGCAAGTAGATAAATAGGTACCGCTGCAGTGGGAAGGTAAACGGTGTTTCTGTGTGCTGCTCTGGTTCACCAGAAGCGGCTTTGTCATGCTGGCCACATGACCTGGAAGCTGTACACCGGCTCCCTCGGCCAATAATGCGAGATGAGCACGCAACCCCAGAGTTGGTCATGACTGGACCTAATGGTCAGGGGTCCCTTTACCTTTAAGGAAAAGTGAGACATTCCAGGATCAAATCAGAAACTGGAACAACTTTTCTAAATCAGGGACATCCCTGGAAAATAGTGACACTTGGAGGGTCTGCCATGACTGAGATGCAGAATACTTTGCCAGCTCTTTTTTTTAACATACGAGAAGAGGAGCCGTAAAGGGCAACTGCTTACTGGTTGAGCATCTCCTTGCATGGAAAGTTCCCAGATTCAAACTCCAGAATATTCTGATGACACTGGGAATCTCATATTGTCTCAAGCCCTGGACAGCCCAACCCAGACAGTGTCCACAATAGTATAAAGCAACTTCCTGTCCTCCTGTTAATCAGTCCATTGACATGAGAATATTTGGTTCTGTAACATTACCTGCCAAGGCTGCAGAGATGGAAATCCGACACTGTAACCGACGGTCACTGCTCTATGTGGGGATCTGGATGAGGAAATGGCATGCAATGCGTGAGCTACAGCATAGGCAGCATTGTAGATACTGTAGCTCTGCCCAGTCATGTGCATTTCAAAAACACCTGCAGGGAGACTTTCCAGCCTCTCCTCTCCAGTGCATGTGTCACCGTCCATCACAGGCCTACCTGGATCAGGATAGGTACAGTCAAATGCCTGCTCCCAGAAGTCCTTCCAAAAGCCATCTGCTTTGGTCCTGTGTGTTTGGATGTTCTGAAGGAATTGGTTGAACTCTGGAAGCTCTTCTAAGTGAATTGTAAAGGAAAGGGCACCTTGGAACAGCTTGAAATCCCAGGTCCTCTGACTTCCGAATGACACAAAATCTATCTGGGCTGTCACGATCCAGACCTTTCCAAATGATGCATTTTGATGGTGTCTATTATCTATTATAAAGACAGCAGTTCTCAGCCATGCAATTGCCCCATCTGTTCCATAGATGATAAGCGTACGGGCTTTTTCATCTGTGAGAGTTTCATAAATACCGTCCATTTCAGCAAATACATTTTCCATTTCTTCTAAACGAAGTTGAATTGAGATTCTTTTTGTGAAGGCTGAACAGATTCCATTCTGGGAAAACAATGGCTCCAGGATCCTCAAAAATTGTTCTCCACTGTCATATTTGGCAACAAAGAGCCCCACCCACGTCCATCTGAAGTACTGAAGTAACCGGATAATCCCTACATATTGAAGATCTTCATTTGGGACCATGCTATAAAAAGACTTCTGCATTGATTGACTCTCCTCTGAAGCATATGAGCCATAGGTGAGCTAAAAGAAAATGATAATTTAGCAGAACATTTCCTTAAGAAATTTGTACGCAACATTCGAATTAGTTTTTTAGAAAAATACTCGCTGAATTTCTAGTTAAGGGGAAATGATGCAATTTCCAGGCTATTTCTCTTTCACACTAATATTTCTCTTTTCCTTCTGAATCAGAGTGTCAAAAGAAACTTCCCCACATTCCCCTGTGCACTGATTCTACCTGTGGAGCCCTGTAGAGACTTAAGACATCTGCCATGTACGTAGAGGTGTCAAAAGACAGTCCCCCAATCACAGCCATGAGGTTTTTCTGAGTGTCACATTTGTAGTTGGGGATAAATCTTTGCCATTTGAAGAGAAGGTCCAAAGTGGTTCGATAGGTCATTCTCGCATCAAAGTAGCTGTCATAGATGTGGAAACCAAGCGTGACATTGGGCAAGATTTTCAGATTGTCATTTATCTCTTTTATGGCAAACACCAAGGCCAGGATGTTCTGGTAGAACTTTGGGGTTACACTGTCAATAGGGAAGATATAAAATGGGGGGGGGGATATTTTAATGCATGAGACTGTTATGCCCTATTTATGTTCATAAAACATATTCAGCCAAAATCTGATTTATGATAGAGGAGAGTAATATTATTTATAATCTGCAATGTCTCTTGAACACACCTGCTCTTTTCATGGTTTCTCCGTTGCACTTTCATTTCTAAGCATACATATACATATTATAATTTTCTTTTATTTGATTAATAAGAGAATATAAGGTTGATTGTTGCTTTCTGAGGTGCCAATTTGGTACAGATGCATGCCTCTCCACCCTTTTCTTGCTCTCAATTTCAGTAAGCGGGGGGGGGGGGCACATATTCCCTTTAAAATGTTGTTCTTTTTTTTGGAAGGGGTGTTGTTGGGCTATAAATATTATAAATATTGTTGTTTTATATTTTGATTTTGTTCTGTGACCTGCCCTGAGACCTCCAGGTATAGAGCAGTACAGTGATCCCTCAACTTACGAATGACCCGACTTACGAGTTTTTTGAGTTGCGAGATATCAAAGCGGCCGCCGCTTCCGAATTTTTTCGACTTCCGATCGGAAGCCGCGGCCGCTTTAGATGCGGTTTTCTCGAGTTCCGAAGGTTTTTTCGACCTACGAATGTGTTCTCCAATGCATTCCTATGGGGACTTGAGTTACGATTATTTCGACTTACGAGGAATCCGTCGGAACGGATTAACTTCGTAAGTCGAGGGTCCACTGTATATAAATTCAATCAATCAATAACAAATTCTGAACATATGATCACACATGCAAAGCTGTTTCTTGTTGTTCTTTGCTGATTCAGTGGAGCCCACATAAAATAATGTTTGTGGGGATATTATTGCTTACTGTGGAATGTCAAACAACTCCTGAGAAGGATGTTCTGTGAATAAAAGTTCATTAAAAACGTAGGTGGTCTGACTTACAATCCCACCAATGAAGAGGTCCCCTGCTTGGACCCATTCATGGGGCACAAGGATTGGATCAGCTGCAGGGCACTTCATTCTCTTGATTTCGCACATTGTGTGAGGCAGCAGCAGCAGCATCAAGAAGAGCCTCACCATGGTAGCTTCAAAATCTCTCTTGGAAGATGCAGAGTTGTCGAAACACATCCCCTGTCTCAATCAAACAGTCTTGGCGGATGCACTGTTAGCCTTATTTTTAGCACAAGCAGGTGTACAAATGCTTTGAATATGAACTTAAATGATTAAAACTCCATTATAATAAAAAAAATGTTGATAATTATGATCTCCCCCTCTCTCTATGCTCAACACTCCTACATCTCACTGTCACAGGAGCATATTTAATGCTCTTACTATGCTGGGTTGTTGACTGTTTCCTGGTGTCCTTAGGAAACTCTTGAAAGCTCTGTCTAGCTGAACAAATGATTGTGATCTGGATAATTGCAGAGGGAGATAATTACTTCATTAGATCCTGGACTTTGACTTGCACTTTTGCTCAAAAACTTTCTAAATTATAATTGGACCTGGTCCCTTCAGGAACGCGACTGGGGAATTTGAGTGCAACAGTTCTATGTTGAGTGAACCCCAGACAAGGGCCCCAGACTCTGAACTTTAATTTTTAAAAAGTAATCCTCAATATCTCCCAGAAAGAAAGACATGGCATGTTCAGTTACACTTCCCTGTATTATTATTGTTTTTTTAAGATATGAGCATCCTTGGTTGCTTCTGTCAGTGTTTTCAGCCAACAAATGAAGTCAGGGCTGTGAATGATACGTGAGTTGTTTCAGCACCAGACAGAGGGAATCTGTGAAGTCCTTTAGAGTTTTTGCTTCCCGACCACCTTTCAGTGGACTTCCTTTGATTCCAACACATATCATTCACATTCACAGTACGTTTCCAAGCACAATTCAAAGTGTTGGTGCTGACCTTTAAAGCCCTAAACGGCCTCGGCCCAGTATACCTGAAGGAGCGTCTCCAACCCCATTGTTCTGCCCGGACACTGAGGTCGACCTCGGAGGGCCTTCTGGCAGTTGCCTCACTGTGAGAAGCAAAGCTACAGGGAACCAGGCAGAGGGCCTTCTCAGTAGTGGCACCCGCCCTGTGGAACATCAGAAGTCAAAGAGATAAACAACTACCTGACATTTAGAAAACATCTGAAGGCAGCCCTGTTTAGGGAAATTTTTAATGTGTGACATTTTAATGTATTTTAATCTTTGTTGGAAGCCGCCCAGAGTGGCTGGGGAAACCCAGCCGGATGGGCGGGGTACAAATAATAAATTATTATTATTATCATCATCATCATCATCATCTTGTTCTCTAGGAGTTCTTGGAATTTCCATAATTTGCCCTTCATTTTCCCCTGGTAAGCAAGATGCACTTTTCTAAGGTTGGTTCAAAAGGGTTCAACCCTGCAGAAGAAATGTCTTGCAAATAATAATAATAATAATAATTTATTATTTGTATCCCGCCCATCTGGCCGGGTCTCCCCAGCCACTCTGGGCGGCCTCCAACAGATATTAAAATACATTAAAATATCACAGGTTAAAAACTTCCCTAAACAGGGCTGCCTTGAGGTATTTTCTGAATGACAGATAGTTGTTTATCGCTTTGACCTCTGATGGGAGGACGTTCCACAGGGCAGGCGCCACTACCAAGAAGGCCCTCTGCCTGGTTCCCTGTAGCTTTGCTTCTCGCAGTGAGGGAACCGCCAGAAGGCCCTTGGCGCTGGATCTCAGTGTCCGGGCTGAACGATGAGGGTGGAGATGCTCCTTCAGGTATACAGGACCGAGGCCATTTAGGGCTTTAAAGGTCAGCACCAACACTTTGAATTGTGCTTGGAAACGTACTGGGAGCCAATGTAGTTCTCTCAGGACTGGTGTTATGTGGTCCCGGCGGCCACTCCCAGTCACAAGTCTAGCTGCCGCATTCTGGATTAATTGCAGTTTCCGGGTGCTACACATTCAGCATGGGTGGGTGTTAAAGAACCAACTCACCAAAATGTGAATGCAGTGTGATTTAGTCAGATCTCCTGCTCTACAGCAGCTTATGACCAGAGTCTGTTAACTTCCAGTACAATGGTATACATGTCTACTTAGAAGCATGTTTCTTTGTGTTTATTGATTACCCCCAAGTAAGTGGGTACAGGATGAGTTTCATAGAAAAAGGTGGCCTCCAAAGATGGCAAGAGGTTTCAAATCACAGGCCAGAATATCTGCACCAGATGATGCACCTGTACTGTCAAGGATAGTGCAACCCATCTAGAAGAGGTCACCTTCCTGTTTCCCAGATCCAAGAGCCATACTCCACCCACCTCTATGTTTAGCTTTATTCTCAGACCCTAATTTGCCAATTAATGACTGCAGACACCAATCAAGCAGCTAAGGGAGAAGAAGTCTTAGCTCCATCAGGATATTGATGAGACTTCACTCCAAAATCAGCACTCCAAAAGCTGTCATACAGATCTTGAAAAGCATGGTGGAAAAAATGGAACACCGCTGGACTGAGTAAAAATCCCCAAAAATCACTCCAATTCACTCCCAGAGTAAAGAAAGAGAAAAAAATGACAGCACATGTAATAAAACACAAATAGGTTTTTTGTTTTGTTTTTCAACTGATAAAATGAGAAATTCTGCTACAGTAATGAAGGAAGCCATCACAGCTACCAATGTCCAATGAAGGCCTGAGTGGAAAAGGGAGTCCATTATATCAGAATCAAAAATATGCGTGTGACATAGAGAAATTCAGCTATTTCAATATCCCTTAAATACCAATATTTCATCATAGAACCTGTCAGACAGCTGAACAAAGCATTTGTTAATGTACCCTAACAGGGAAATTGAAATGCAGCTTAAACTTTGTAGTGAAATGTAATGATAACTTTAAAATGAATGTCTATAACTAATGTTATATGCATGTACTTTCTTCCAACTCCCTTCTCCAACAGGCATTAGGGTATGATGAGGGCAGATAGATGGCTTAATCCTTTCTTCGTATTAATTGATGCCTGCTGTTCAGTTCAGGCCTCAGCACAATGATGTAGCATTTCGGGGAAAAGATACAACCCAATAATCCAGCACTGGAGGCCAAGATGGAGAAGATCTCCACAGCCACCATGTGTTTCCCTCTTGTGCTCAGGTAGGTGGGAACAAAAGAGATCCAAACACTGCAAAATGCTAACATACTGAAGGTGATGAACTGGGCTTCATTAAAACTGTCAGGTAACTTGCGGGCCAGGAAGGCCACAATGAAACTAGCAATGGCCAAGAAGCCCATGTAGCCCAAGACACAATAGAACATGGTGACAGACCCAATGTTACATTGTACAATGGTTTCTTCAGCTACCGAATTCATGTCTAGATCAGGGAAGGGAGGAGACATTGTCAGCCACAGAGTACAGATACCCACTTGAATGAGGGAAGCTGAAAGGACAATGGAATGAGCCAGTCTCTTTCCCACCCATTTCTTCATCTTGGATCCTGGCTTTGTGGCTATGAATGCTAGAGAAACAATGATGGTCTTTGCCAACACACAAGAAACAGCAACTGAGAAGATGATGCCAAAAGCAGTTTGTTGGAGAAGGCAGGTTAGTTTCCTAGGTTGGCCGAGGAAAAGCAAAGAGGAGAGGAAGCAGAGCAGGAGGGAGACCAGGAGAGTGTAGGTGAGATCTCGGTTGTTGGCTATGACTATGGGGGTATCTTTGTGCTGGACAAAAATAGCCAACACCAAAGCAGTAATCAGGGAACACAAAACACTAACTGAGGCTAATGTGATCCCTAAAGGTTCTTCATAGGACAGAAAATGTATAACTTTGGGGATGCATCCATTTCTCTCCTTGTTTGGATATTGATCTTCTGGGCAATTGAAACATACGTCCATATCTGAGAAAAATAAAGAAAAGTATAAACAGAAATCCAGCGGCAATTCATCTGATTTAGCCCATTGAATGAACCATGTATTGTGACAAATTGTACATTATGACTGTTCCACCACAGCAGCACTAGCTGCCGAGGCACATTTGTGGCACATTGGTCATGAGAGACAGCACACCAACCAGCAGTGAACATATTGTAGCATTTAAAAGTGGTATGAGATGGGGAGGTCTGCTTTAGGATCCAATATAAGGAGCAAATCTTTGGTTTGATTCCCAGCCCTTCTAGCGCTTGTTCATTCGTGCAGGGGCTTCTCTCTGCTCCCTTTCGCTTGCAGCCTGCCAGTTGCTATCTTTTGAAGAACCACATTCTAGCATATCACGCATATCACCTTCCTTTGCTGGGCCTTTTGGTTTTTCTCCCTCCCACAATCGTTGCTGGATTGATACCTGAGGACTCTTACTTTCTCTGGTGAAGCAGCAATAAAACTGTTAGAAAAATTGCGAAGCAATGCAGGGTCAGGCAGGGTTTCAAAATCAATAGGCGACCAGAGATTTTATGAGAGCAAACGCATTCCTTTGCTGGCCTGAGGCTTTTCCTTTGAAAGCTCCTCTTAATTCAGGGTTGCCATGCTCCTACTTCCCCCTATTCTTTGTTTGCTTTGAGCTTCCTCCAAATATGATGCCTCTTATAGGCTTTTTTGCTTCAGGATTTATGTATTGAAGAGAAGCAGGCTGTGCTCCAGAACTGACCAGATAGGCAAGGGTTCAATCAGCTTCAACTCACCATGAACACCTCCCTCATTCTCTAAGAATGGCAATGTTGCCCACCTGAGAGGTAGCAGAACTGAGTTCCGGTGAGTTCTGGCTGAAAAAAGCCCTTTGTGTCACCCAGTAGCTACAGTTCTGCCTTTGAATTTATCCTCCTCTGCTGATCTTGTTATGTTCTCTAAATAAAAGTGGCCCAGCTCAAGCCCTGCCTATTGTCAGTCTTTTTATTTGATTATCGGGATGCAAGAGCTTTACCTACCAATCTGGTTTGAAATCTTCCCCTCTGGGCATGGAGTACAATCAAAGCAACAAAACTTTCCCCCTTCCTTCCTTTTCTTCTGATGACCAGAGTGGCAGGGTCCATTGCACACAGAAAAGGGAAGCACCTATAGAAAGGAGTAGGGGGTGGAAGAGCTTTCATATATGTCACCCACAGAGCCATCTTATGCTTCAGTAATGTGTGTTAGCTGTGTTTGTGAAGGGGGCATTATTTTAGTGCACTTTCAAGGTAATACTGATTTCAAAGTGGGGAAAGTGAGAACTGGCATATCAATTTCGCTTCATATTTCTGAATGCACTAGACATCGATGTTGTTCTTCTTATTCCTGTTGTTATTAAATTGCTTTACTCATACCTGCAAACTCTCTGCAGGTAGGTAACTACAATCCGTACCTGGTTAAAACTTTGGTGCCATAGAATTTTGTCCTCATTGATGATTAACTCTTTATCTCCTCTATCACTGAGATCCACCCGTCCAACTTTCACTCTCTGGAAAGACGTGTTTGGGAATGTGACCAAATTCGTGATATCAAATCTTCCTCTCATTTCCCTGTTATCATTAAATGATACCATTTCTCCAGCTGAGTTGTTAAATGAAACACCTTGAAGAAATGAGTTGATCTATTTAAAAAGAAAAAGAAGAATCAAATTATTTGAGGTTCCCCAGTGGAACAGATTCCAAGGTCAAGCTATAAGATGAAATGTAAACCAGCAAAAGAGTATCCATGACTAAGATGCTGAATACTTTATCATCTGTTTTTTGACATATGAGAAGAGGGGCCGTAAAACATAGCAACTCACTGGTTGAGCATGTCCTTGCATGGATAGTTCCCAGATTCAATCCCCAGAATCTTCAGTGACACTGGGTATCTCAGCTGTTTTTGCACTAAAAGAGCAATCCTCCATAGCTAGCAGGACCAGTGGTCAGGGATGATGGGAATGGCAGTCCAAAAACAGCTAGAGACCCAAGTTTGGAAAGCCCTAGTGTACACAATACTGAAACAGATGACTGAAAGGCCTAACTTAGTAAATGGCAACTTCCTGCCTTCCTTCTGTTAATCAGTTCATTGACATGAGAATATTTGGCTCTGTAACATTACCTGCCAAGGCTGCAGAGATGGAGATCCAACACTGTAACCTATGGTCACTGTTCTGTGTGGGGATCTGGATGAGGAAATGACATGCAATGCGTGAGCTACAGCATAGGCAGCATTGTAGATACTGTAGCTCTGCCCAGTCATGTGCATTTCAAAAACACCTGCAGGGAGACTTTCCAGCCTCTCCTCTCCAGTGCATGTGTCATCGTCCATCACAGGCATACCTGGATCAGGATAGAGACAGTCAAATGCCTGCTCCCAGAAGTCCTTCCCAAAACCATCTGCTTTGGTCCTGTGTGTTTGGATGTTCTGAAGGAAGTGGTTGAACTCTGGAAGCTCTTCTGAGTGAATTGTAAAGGAAAGGGCACCTTGGAACAGCTGGAAATCCAAGTTTCTCTGAAATCCGAATGATACAAAATCTATCTGGGCTGTCATGATCCAGACCTTTCCAAATGATGTGTCCTTCTGATTTCTATTATCTATAAAGATAGCTATTCTCAGCCATGCTATTGTCCCATCTGTTCCATAGATGATAAGCGTACTGGCCTGTTCATCTGTGAGACCTTCATAAATACTTTCAATTTCACCAGATATTTTTTCCATATCTTCTAAACGAGCTTGAAGTGGGATTCTTTTTGTGAAGGCTGAACAGATTCCATTCTGGCTAAACAATGGCTCCAGGATCTTCAAAAAATGTTCTCCGCTGTCATATTTGGCAACAAAGAGCCCAACCCACTTCCATCTGAAATAATGAAGTAACCGGATAATCCCTACATATTGAAGATCTTCATTTGGGACCATGATATAAAAAGACTTCTGCATTGATTGATTCTCCTCTGAAGCAAATGAGCCATAGGTGAGCTAAAAGAAAATGATAATTTAGTAGAACATTTCCTTAAGAAATTTGTAGGCACAGTTAGAATTAGGTTTTAAAGTTATGGGGAAATAATACAATTTCCCAGCTATTTCTCTATCACACTAATATTTCTCTATTATTTCTAAATAAAAGAATATCAAAAGAAATTTCCCCACATTCCCCTATGCACTGATTCTACCTGTGGAGCCCTGTAGAGACTTAAGATATCTGCCATGTGGATAGAAGTGTCAGAAGTAAGTCCCCCAATCACAGCCATGAGGTTTTTCTGAGTATCACATTTGTAGTTGGGGACAAATCTTTCCCATTTGAAGAGAAGATCCAAAGTGGTTCGATAGGTCATTCTTGCATTGAAGTAGCTGTCATAGATGTGGAAACCAAGGGTGACATTGGGCAAGATTTTCAGATTGTCATTGATCTCTTTTATGGCAAACACCAAGGCTAGGATGTTCTGATAGAACTTTGTTTTTACACTGTCAATAGGGAAGATTTAAAAAGAGAGGTGGGATTATGAAGACCTTAAACTGATTTATACCACTTGGCTACAATATCATCAATTATATGATCAATTGAACTCTGATAATAAAAATGGTTTCCAAAATGAAGAATCAAAATTTCCAGCTAGTATTCTTGAGTAATTCCAAAAGGAATCTGTCAAAAATGTATAATTTATTACTCGAATGGGAACTCAAAGATGAACAAATTGGTCGTTCCCAGAGGGTGTTACTTGGGGAATGCTTTTCAGCCCCTTTGAAACGTCAATGTGGGGTTCCACGGGGCTCAATTCTATCCCCCATGTTGTTTAACATGTACATGAAATGACTGGGTGAGGTTATCTGGAGTACGTTGTCAGCAGTAGGCTGATAACACTCAGCTGTATTCCTTCTTTACAACTGCAGGAGAGGCAGTGGATGTGTTGGACCA
The DNA here is from genome assembly GCA_034641395.1 of Darevskia armeniaca. Lineage (NCBI taxonomy): Eukaryota > Metazoa > Chordata > Lepidosauria > Squamata > Lacertidae > Darevskia > Darevskia armeniaca. The sequence goes on along the minus strand of JAWWNF010000882.1, from coordinate 1,310,702 downwards.
GTAGTGGACTGAGGGAGAGCCAACAAACTGAATCTCAATCCAGATAAGACAGAGGCACTGTTAGTGGGTGGTTCACTAGACCAGATGGGTGGGAGATCACCTGCTCTTGATGGGATTACACTTCCACTGAAGGAGCAGGTTCATAGTTTCGGGATACTCCTGGATCCTTTGCTGTTGCTCAAGGCTCAGGTGGCCTCAATGGACCTATGTGCCTTCCATCAGCTTTGGATGGTGGCCCAGCTACACCCCTATCTGGAAAGGGATAGCCTAACTACTGTTGTTTATGTTCTGCTAACCTCAAGGTTAGATTTGCAATGTGATATACGTAGGGCTGCCTCTAAAGACAGTTCAAAAAATTCAGTGGCCAAGTTGCTCACTGGAGCAAGACCGGTTGAATATATTACACAGATGCTGGTCCAACTGCACTGGCTAACAATTAGTTTCCAGGTCCAATTTGAAGTGCTGGTTTTGACCTATAAAGCCCTAAATGACTCAGGACCACAGTACCTCAAGGACCGCCTCTTTCCATATGAACCTACCATGAGATCATCTTCTGAGACCCTCCTTTGTGTGCCTCCTCCTCGAGAGGTCAGGAGGGTGGCAACACGAGAACAGGCCTTCTCTGCTGTGGCTCCCCTTCTGTGGAATGCTCTCCCCAGGGAAGTTTGCCTGGCGCCTTCATTATACACCTTTAGGCACCAGGCAAAAACATTCCTTTTTAACCAGGCCTTTGGTTGATTTGATTTATATCCAATGTCCTTTTAAAATGTGGGGTTTTTTTAACGGGTGTTATTGGGTTGTTGCTTTTATTTTGATTATATATATTGTGGTTTAATATTTTGATTTTGTTCCTGAGGCTTCCAGGTATAGGTTGGTATATAAATTCAACAAATAAATATTCCTAAATAGAATTTCTTTGAACATATGATCACACATGCAAAGAACACATGTTGTTCTTTGCTGATTCAGTGGAGTGTAGAAAAAATAGGGGAGGGAGGGATATTCTTGCTTACTGTGGAATGTCAAACAGCTCCTGAGAAGGATGTTCCTTGAATAAAAGTTCATTAAAAACGTAGGTGGTCTGACTTACAATCCCACCAATGAAGAGGTCCCCTGCTTGGACCCATTCATGGGGCACAAGGATTGGATCAGCTGCAGGGCACTTCATTCTCTTGATTTCGCACATTGTGTGAGGCAGCAGCAGCAGCAGCAAGAAGAGCCTCACCATGGTAGCTTCAAAATCTCTCTTGGAAGATGCAGAGTTGTCCAAACACCTCCCCTGTCTCGATTGAACTGTCTTGTAGTTGCATTTACCCTTCTTTTTTAGTATCAGCGGGTGTACAAATGCTGTGAATATGAACTTAAATGATTAAAACTCCATTATAATAAAAAATGTTGATAATGATGACCTCCCCCCCTCTCTCTATGCGCAACACTCCTACATCTCACTGTCACAGGAGCATATTTAATGCTCTTACTATGCTGGGTTGTTGACTGTTTCCTGATGTCCTTAGGAAACTCCTGAGAGCTCTGTCTAGCTGAACAAATTATTGTAATCTGGATCATTGCAGAGGGAGATGATTACTTCATTATATCTAGGTGTTTGAGTGGCACTTTTGCTCAAAAACTTTTTACATTATTATTTTCTTCAGATGGACAAAACCAGTTGGCTCTAGTCCCCGAAAGACTGAGACAGGGGAATTTGAGTTCTATGGTGAGTGAACCCCAGACAAGGGCCCCAGACTCTGAACTTTCATTTTTAAAAAGTAATCCTCAATATCTCACAGAAAGAAAGTGATGACATGTTTGGTTACAATTTTCTGTATTTTTATTTTATTTTAGATTCGAGCATCCTTTGTTACTTTTGTCAATGTCTTCAGCCTACAAATGAAGTCAGCGCTATGAATGGTACGTGAGTTGTTTCAACACCAGACAGAGGGAATCTGTGAAGTCCTTTAGAGCAGTGTTCCCCAACCTTGGGCCTCCAGCTGTTTTCAGACTACAATTCCCATCATCCCTGACCACTGGTCTTGCTAGCGAGGGATGATGGGAGTTGTAGTCCAAAAACAGCTGGAGGCCCAAGGTTGGGGAACACTGCTTTAGAGTTTGGGTTTCCCCACTACCTTTCAGTGGACTTCCCTTGATTCTGTCTTGTTCTCTAGTAGTTCTTGGGATTTCCATGTTGCGAGCCCTGTCACAGACCCCTTATCCCAGAAGTCAGGCCAGAAGTAAATAGACACAAACACAGTGTGGTATGGGATTAAATTAGGCCAAAACTTTATTAAATTCAAATGCAGGAAAACTTGGGCTTAGGCATTGGGTCTATATACCTCTCGGCCCACTGACTGGGCCCACTGACTCGGTAAGCCGCGGAGCGCCATCGGCCCATTGCCTTAATGCATGCAGGGTCCCCCCCCCCCCACACACAGCTGTGGTAGTTGCGGCTCCAATGCGAAAGGAGTGTCCAGAAAATTGTGGGTTGCCCCCACATGCCAGAATAGCCTTGCACAGGACTGCAGTGAATTGGTGATGTGGCAGAGGACGGGCTTTAGCATGAATGAAAAGGGGGCCCATGCAGCCAGGATGGACTTTTAGGAACCTACGAGTTTCACACACTGTTCAGGCGCCATTGAGTGGGTAGGGGGCCAGCATTAAGTTTGTGCCCCTCTGCAACTGATCTGTTTTAGAGGCATGGATTCTAAGTTTCAGATCACGCCCAGTGAAGCTTATATCATCAATGCGGGGGGGGGAGATAATTACCGCCTGTGCATTCACCAATGAGTAGGGCCCCAAAGAAAGCCATGGAGTAGGCAGCACGGAATAGGTGATCCTCGTACCTGAACAAGCACACAGCGGGCAGTTTGCCCCATATTGGCTGTAAGGTGTCAGAAGTGATCGGTTTTCTAGTATCTGGCTGGGGTGTGTGTGTGTAAGCACCTCCAGCCACCGATCAGCTTCTTAACATGAAATGTATTACAGGGGTCTGGTTGCTGGAGGAAGTGACAAAAATAAGATATGGCTGCCCTATGGAGTGACATGGTTCTGATGGCCAGGCCTCTCCACCTAAGGGAAACCATGTATTTCAATACACCCGCTTCGGAAGCTGCCTGTCTGGGAGCAAAGACATAGCAGGCTCACAACCCCCCATGCCCTAGAATAAGATCTACTAGGGAAAGGCGTTTTGGCATGTAATACTCCCTGTGTCACTTCTCTTGTCCAATCTCCAAAGAAGGCGTCTGGAAGCTAAGCTGCCTCAGGTGCGAGGTCTCGAAAATGCTCCATCTGGAAATGAGATAAGGCATCCGCTATTTCATCATTTAGGCCTGGGACAAACTGAGCTGTGAAGGAAATGTTGCCCCTAAGACATTCAAGCATGGATGTCAGAGGACTGGGTAGCCCTGTCCCCTCCCCCGCGCTGACACAGTACCGGGAGCCCATGCCAGTTATTTCGACAGATTCAAGCGAAAGCCCCGAAGAAGAAGAAGAGGTGGGGCGGGGGCTTTCAGTAACATCCCAGAGCCAGACCGTTGCTTCAAGAAACAGGAAGGGGAGGGGGTGGTTTCCCTTTCGGGAGTGTTTCAGCAGAAGGCGGGAAGAACTGGATTAAAGCAGTTAGGACATCTCCATTGATTGAGATGGATGTGTTTTACCATCGCCGGAGAATTGTAAAGTAATTAGGACCAATAAACAGTTAATTGATTTACGAGACGGACTCGGCTGGAATGCTTCGCTCGAAACAACAGCCAGAGGGCTGTTACAATGAACAAGTGAAGCACCTGAATGACCCGATTACTTGCCTTTGAATCTTACCACTGCCTGGTTGTCAGACCAAAAGCATACCCTGGTGTTCTCGAACTGGTCGCCCCATAGGTGAAGGGCGACTTGAATGGGAAAGAATTCAAGAAAGGTTAGATCCCGCCAAATGCTTGCCGAATGCCAGGCCGTCGGCCAAGGATGGGCCAAGGATCAAAGCCCTCCAAAGAACACTCCAAAGCTGAAGCAGCCGAAGGTGTCAGAGTGCACTTTCAGCTCATCTTTTGTGTTGAGCGGCTGCTGCCAAAATAACACTCCATTATATTCCCTAAGAAAATTCAACCAGATCTTGAGATCCTCCTTAATGTTGCGGGACACCCTGATATGGTGATGGGGGGCGAGACCCCCAGCGTTGAGCTGCACCAGACGCACACAGCAGGCTCTCCCTGGGGCAATGACTCTGCAAGCAAAATTGAGATGTCGAACCAGAGATTGGACTTGCCACAGCGTAGTCTTTTTAGCATTGATCATGGCAGACAATAGAGATTTCAAAGTGTCCAGTTTCACCTCAGGTAGACGGGAGGTTTGCTAATACGTGTCCAACTCAATACCCAAGTCAGACCCATTCTGTGTTTCACTTCTATTAACTTGTTTTAAAAAGAATCATGGGGGGAATATGCAACAAATGCATACATTCACAGAAAAGACATGCAAAATACATTATATGAAATATTGGATACAGAAATGTGTCTATCAGGATAAATGACCCCTAAAACACAGGAAGAAATCGTGACGAAATTTTAAAAAATACGGCTATATTGTAATTTGCTTTGGAAATGAAAAGTGGATTAAAGTTCTAAAGTTCAAAAGAACAATAAGCTGAGAGAAACGATACTGACAGTTTCCTCCAACCACATCTCTTTGTTGAAAAACACTCCCAGGGAGAAGAAACAGAAAAAAACCCTCAACATATGTAATAAAACAGAAATAGATTTATTATTTTCAACTGATAAAATGCATGTGGAACATGTCAACATGTTAGAGAGCTGAACAAAGCATTTGATTATGTGCCCTAACAGGGAAGTTGAAATGCAGCTTCTACTTTGTAGAGAAATGCAGTAATAACTTTAAAATGCATGTCTATAACTGATGTTGTATGCATGTATTTTCTCCCAACTGCCTTCTCCAACAGACATTAGGGTAAGATGAGCGAAGACAGATGGCTTAATTCTTTCTTCGTATTAATTGATCCCTGCTGTTCAGTTCAGGCCTCAGCACAATGATGTAGCATTTCGGGGAAAAGATACAACCCAGTAACCCAGCACTGGAGGCCAAGATGGAGAAGATCTCCACAGCCACCATGTGTTTCCCTCTTGTGCTCAGGTAGGTGGGAACAAAAGAGATCCAAACACTGCAAAATGCTAACATACTGAAGGTGATGAACTGGGCTTCATTAAAACTGTCAGGTAACTTGCGGGCCAGGAAGGCCACAATGAAACAAGTAACGGCTAAGAAGCCCATGTAGCCCAAGACACAATAGAACATGGCGGCAGACCCAACATTACATTGCACAATGGTTTCTTCAGCTACCGAATACATGTCTAGATCAGGGAAGGGAGGAGACATTGTCAGCCACAGAGTACAGATACCAACTTGAATGAGGGAAGCCAAAAGGACAATAGAATGGGCCAGTCCCTTTCCCACCCATTTCTTCATCTTAGATCCTGGCTTTGTGGCTATGAATGCTAGAGAAACAATGATGGTCTTTGCCAACACACAAGAAACAGCTACAGAGAAGATGATGCCAAAAGTAGGTTGTTGGAGAAGGCAGGTCACTTTCCCAGGTTGGCCGAGGAAAAGCAAAGAGGAGAGGAAGCAGAGCAGGAGGGAGACCAGGAGAGTGTAGGTGAGATCGCGGTTGTTGGCTATGACTATGGGGGTATCTTTGTGCTGGATAAAAATAGCCAACACCAAAGCAGCAATCAGGGAACATAGAACACTAACTGAGGCTAATGTGATCCCTAAAGGTTCTTTATAGGACAAAAAATGTATAACTTTGTGGATGCATCCATTTCTCTTCTTGTTTGAATACTGATCTTCTGGGCAATTAGAACATGCATCCATATCTGTGAAGCATAAAGAAAAGCTTAAATAGAAATCCAGTTCTGATTCATGTGACCTCCTTAGTTTGCTTTGAGCTTCCTCCAAATATGATGCCTCTCACAGGACTTTTTTATTTCAGGATATAATTTTTGAAAGAGAGCAGGCTCTGCTCCAAAACTGACCAGAGAGACCAGGATTCAAGCATCTTCAATTCACCTTGAACACGTCCCTCATTCTCTTAGAATGGCAATGGTGCACACCTGAGAAGTACCAGAACTGAGTTCCGTTGAGTTCTGGATAGTGCTTTGTTTCAAAAGAATGTTTAGGGGTACTCTCATTTGGCTGCTCCCCTTGCCCTCCCCCCTCCCTGCCCACAATCCATCCATCCGTCAGTCATAGCAACACAAAATGTTTAGGGATACGCGTCCCACCGTTTCCCCCCACAAAAAAGCACTGGTTCTGCCTGAAAAAGCCCTGTGTGTCACCCAATTGCTACAGTTCTGGTTCAACATAGTTCTGCCTTTTGAATTTATCTTCCTATGCTGATCTTGTTAAGTTAACTAAAAAAAAGTGACCCAGCTCAAGCCTAGACTGTGTGTCAGTCTCTTTATGTGGTTATCAGGCTGCAAGGGCATTACCTACCACTCTGGTTAGAAATCTTCCCATCTGGGCATGGAGTACAATCATAGCAACAAAACTTTTCACCTTCCTTTGTTTTCTTCTGATGACCAGAGTGGCAGGGATTATTGCACAGAGAAAAGGGAAGCACCTGTACAAAAATATGAGAGGAGTTTGGAGTGGAAGGGCTTTCCTATATGCCAACCATAGGACAATCTTATTCTTCATTTTTAGTGCACTGTCAAGGTAATACTGATTTCAAAGTGGGGAAAGGGAGATTTGGCATATCAGTTTCGCATCATTTTTCTGAATGCACTAGACATCATTGTTGTTCTTATTATTCCTGTTGTTATTTAGTAGCTTTACAAAAAGGTGCAAACTCTCTGCAATTCGTAACTACAATCCGTACCTGGTTAAAACTTTGGTGCCATAGAATTTTGTCTCCATTGATAATTAACTCTTTATCTCCTCTATCTCTGAGACCCACCCGTCCAACTTTCACTCTCTGGAAAGACGTGTTTGGGAATGTGACCAGATTCGTGATATCAAATCCTCCTCTCATTTCCCTGTTATCATTGAATGATACCGTTTCTCCCGCTGAGTTGTTAAATGAAACACCTTGAAGAAATGAGTTGATCTATTTTAAAAGAAAAAGAAGAATCTAACTATTTGAGGTTCCCAAGTGGAACAGATTCCAAGGTCAAGATACAAGATGAAATGTAAATCAGCAAAAGAATAACCATGACGAAGATGCAGAATCTGGTGTGTTTTTTGTTTTGTTTTGTTTTTTACATATGAGAAAAGGGGCAGTAAAGGGGAGCAGCTCCCTGGTTGAGCCTCTCCTTGCATGGAAAGGTCCCAGATTCAATCCCCAGAATCCTCAGTGACACTGGGAATCTCATCTTGTCTTGAACCCTGGAGATCCCAAGCCAGACAGTATACACAATGCTAAAACAGATGGATGACAGGCCTAATTTTGTACAAAGCAACTTCCTGTCCTCCTCCTGTTAATCAGTTCATAGACATGAGAATATTGGGCTCTGTAACATTACCTGCCAAGGCTGCAGAGATGGAGATCCAACACTGTAACCAACGGTCACTGTTCTGTGTGGGGATCTGGATGAGGAAATGACATGCAATGCGTGAGCTACAGCATAGGCAGCATTGTAGATACTGTAGCTGTGCCCAGTCATGTGCATTTCAAAAACACCTGCAGGGAGACTTTCCAGCCTCTCCTCTCCAGTACACGTTCCATCGTCCATGACTGGCATACCTGGGTCAGGATAGATGCAGTCAAATGCCTGCTCCCAGAAGTCCTTCCCAAAACCATCTGCTTTGGTCCTGTGTGTTTGGATGTTCTGAAGGAAGTGGTTGAACTCTGGGAGCTCTTCTGAGTGAATTGTAAAGGAAAGAGCACCTTGGAGCAGCTGAAAATCCAGGTTTCTCTGAAATCCGTATGATACAATATCTATCTGGGCTGTCAAGATCCAGACCTTTCCAAATGATGCGTTTTGCTTATTTCTATTATCTATTATAAAGATAGCCATTCTCAGCCATGCAATTGCCCCATCATCTCCATAGAGGATAAGCGTACTGGCCTTTTCATCTCTGACACCTTCATAAATACTTTCAATTTCACCAGATATTTTTCCCATATCTTCTAAACGAGCTTGAAGTGGGATTCTTTTTGTGAAGGCTGAACAGATTCCATTCTGGCTAAACAATGGCTCCAGGATCTTCAAAAAATGTTCTCCGCTGTCAAATTTGGCAACAAAGAGCCCGACCCACTTCCATCTGAAGTACTGAAGTAACTGGATAATCCCTACATATTGAAGGTCTTCATTTGGGACCATGCTATAAAAAGAAGTTGTCTGTATTGATTGACTCTCCTCTGAAGCAAATGAGCCATAGGTGAGCTAAAAGAAAATGATAATTTAGCAGAACATTTCCTTAAGAAATTTGTAGGCACAATTCTAATCATTATATTATTATTTTTTTAGAAAAAATGGCTGAATTTCTAGTTAAGGGGAAATAATGCAATTTCGCAGCCATTTCTCTCACACACTATTTCTCTTTTCCTTCCTGATAAAAGAATAGTAAAGGAAACTTCCCCACATGCCCCTATGCACTGATTCTACCTGTGGAGACCTGTAGAGACTTAAGATATCCGCCATGTGGATAGAAGTGTCAGAAGTAAGTCCCCCAATCACAGCCATGAGGTTTTTCTGAGTATCACATTTGTAGTTGGGGACAAATCTTTGCCATTTGAAAAGAAGGTCCAAAGTGGTTTGATAGGTCATTCTCCCATCAAAGTAGCTGTCATAGATGTGGAAACCAAGGGTGACATTGGGCAAGATCTTTGGATTGTCATTGATCTCTTTTATGGCAAACACCAAGGCCAGGATGTTCTGGTAGAACTTTGGGGTTACACTGTCAATAGGGATGATATAAAATTGGGGGGGGGGGATATTTTAATGCATTAGACTGTTATGACCTATTCATGTTCATAAAACATATTCAGCCAAAATCTGATTTATGATAGAGGAGAGTAATATTATTTACAATCTGCAATGTCTCTTTACACACCTACTCCGTTGCACTTTCGTTTCTAAGCATCCCAGCAGAATGAACTTATTTCCCCATCTTATTAGTGGCTTTATATCCTTACACTAATTATTTTATTTTCATTATCTCTATTTTGACATTTCCTTTCCCTGTGCTTGCACTCCTGCACCATGCCTCTCTGCTTTATATATCTATATGTTTTCCTGTAATCCTGAAACTATAATATAGTGGTACCTCGGTTTAAGAACTTAATTCGTTCTGGAGGTCCATTCTTAACCTGAAACTTTTCTTAACCTGAGGTACCACTTTAGCTAATGGGGCCTCCCGATGCCGCCGCGCCGCCACTGTGTGATTTCTGTTCTCATCCTGAAGCAAAGTTCTTAACCTGAGGTACTATTTCTGGGTTAGCAGAGTCTGTAACCTGAAGTGTCTTTAACCTGAAGCATCTTGAGGTACCACTGTACTGACAAAGACTCATCTGCTGAACATGATGGGGTCTTCGATGGGGGTCCACACAAGCTTTTGGAATAAAGTATTGTTAAGTGTTTAAAGTGTTCCAGGAGTCCTCTATGCTTTTTGTCAATAAGTTGGTTTTATTTAGCTCTCTGTTCACTCCTGTATCAAATCCATTTCCATACATATACATATTCCTTTATAATTTTCTTTTATTTGATTAACAAGAGAATATAAGGTTGAATGTTGCTTTCCGATGTCTGCCTCAAACACAGATGTCTGCCTCGCCACCATTTTTTGCTCTCAATTTCAGTAAGCGGGGGGACACACCTATGCCCTTTAAAAATGTGATTCATTTTTTGGAATGGGTGTCGTTGGGTTGTTTTATTTTGATTATAAATATTGTTGTTTTATATTTTGATTTTGCTCTGTGCCCTGCCCTGAGACCTCCAGGTATAGAGCAGTATATAAATTCAATCAATCAATCAATAAAAAAAATTGAACATATGATCACACATGCAAAGCTGTTTGTTGTTGTTCATTGCTGATTCAGTGGAGCCCACATAAAATAATGTTTGTGGGGATATTGTTGCTTACTGTGGAATGTCAAACAGCTCCAGAGAAGGATGTTCCTTGAATGAAAGTTCATTAAAAACGTAGGTGCTCTGAGTAACAATTCCACCAATGAAGAGGTCCCCTGCTTGGCCCCATTCATGGGGCACAGGGATTGGATCAGCTGCAGGGCACTTCATTCTCTTGACTTCGCACATTGTGTGAGGCATCAGCAGCAGCATCAAGAGCCTCACCATGGTAGCTTCATAATCTCTCATGGAAGATGCAGAGTTGTCGAAACACATCCCCTTTCTCAATCAAACAGTCTTGGCGGATGCACTGTTAGCCTTATTTTTAGCACGAGCAGGTGTACAAATGCTTTGAATATGAACTTAAATGATTAAAACTCCATTATAATAAAAAAATGTTGACAATAATGACCTCCCCCCCTCTCTCTCTATGCTCAACACTCCTACATTTCACTGTCACAGGAGCATATTTAATGCTCTTACTATGCTGGGTTGTTGACTGTTTCCTGGTGTCCTTAGGAAACTCTTGAGAGCTCTGTCTAGCTGAACAAATTATTATGATCTAGATAGTTGCAGAGGGGAAAAATTGCTTCATTATAATTTGGACTTTGATTGGCAATTTTGCTCTTTTTTTGTTTTTACTCCCCCCCCCCAATGGAATAACACGTTGACTCTGGTCTCTGAACTACTCAGAAAGGGGAATTTGAGTGAAAAGTTCTATGGTGAGTGAACCCCAGACAAGGGTCCCAGACTCTGAATTTTAAAAAAGTAATCCACAATATCTCCCAGAAGGAAAATAATGACATTTTGAGTTATACTTTTCTGTATTCTTTTATGTTGGTTCATCCGAGTTCAACCCTATTGAAGATATTTCCTGCAAGTACTGCTACACAATCAGCATGGATGGGTGTTAAAGAACTAACTTTGCAATTTGATAATACACGGTGTGATTTAGGCAGGTGTCCTGCTTAGCAGCAGCTAATGACCAGGGTCTGTTAACTTCCAATACAATGGCATGCATGTCTACTAAGAAGTATGTTTCTTTGTGTTTATTGATTACCCCCAAGTATATGGGTACAGGATAAGTTTCATAGAAGAAGGCAGCTTCCAAAGATGGCAACAGGTTTCAAATCACAGTCCGGAATATCTGCACCAGATGATGCACCTGTGTTGTCAAGGGTAGAGCAACCCATCTAGAAGAGGTCACCTTCCTGCTTCCCAGATCCAAGAGCCATACTGCACCCACCTCTATGTTTAGCTTTATTCTCAGACCCTAATTGAGCCATGAATGACTCCAAACACCCATCAAGCAGCTAATTCTTATGTCAGGGAGAAGAAGTCTTGGCTCCATCACTCCAAATCTGAAGATCAGCACTCCCAAGCTGCCCTACAGATGTTGATGAGCATGGTGAACAGAATAGAACACTGCTGGACTGAACAGAAATCCCCACGCCAATTCATTTGGAAGTACAATTCCCTTTCCCCAGGAAAGCATGTAGGAGCCCTTGGAACTCCACTGACAGGCACACAGAAACATACAAGAGTGTGCAGCCAGGATTCTGATCCCAATGAATTGGAAGAGTGAAATTACACCTACAAAGTCAGAATGGCAGGTAAAAATGACAGAATACAATCAATTGGCAATAATGAAGGGAGAGTTAGAGGGTACTCAATGTAGAAGGTGAATAAGGAATGTATAGTATTTAAAGAATATTTGAAAAACTACTATGATAGCAAAAATCTCCTGGCAGAGCTTGAATGATTCTTGTAATGTATAGATAATAAACTAAAGACTTTTTCTTTGAAAGAAATTAAGGAAACAAAGTACAATAACATGATACTGTGTAAAAAATAGCAAATGAGATTCAGTTTTTTGAGAACAATCGGAAGTTTATTCTCTTTCTTATCTTTATTCTTCATTTTCTTTTTCTTTTTTCTTATCTATTTTATGTTGTATTTTTCTTTTTTCCATGTAAGTGTACGTTCATAAATTGTAACATGGTAAATTGTTGTGTACATATGTGTTGAATGTTTAATAAAGATAGATAGATAAATAGATAGACAGATAGAAATCTGAAACACACAAGAGTAGGCTAGCTCTTATGAGCCAAGAAGGACAAGTGTCGAGATTTTTGTGATAGGCCAAATACTCTCAAATGACTTCCCAAAATCATAAAGACTCAATGAACTGAAAATAACCCCAAATTATATAGTTCTGGTCCCTTTCCAATCTGGGTTACACTTCCTTAAAAGAAGAAGAAGAAGAAGAAGAAGAAGAAGAAGAAGAAGAAGAAGAAGAAGAAGAGTCTGGATTTGACATCCCGCTTTATCACTACCAGAAGGAGTCTCAAAGCAGCTAACAATCTCCTTTCCCTTCCTTCCCCACAACAAACACTCTGTGAGGTGAGTGGGGCTGAGAGACTTCAAGAAGTGTGACTAGCCCAAGTTCACCCAGCAGCTGCATGTGGAGGAATGGAGACGTGAACCTGATTCACCAGATTACAAGTCTAAAGCTCTTAAACACTACACCACACTGGCTTGCTCTTAGTGGTGGAGAAATTTCATTCTCTTTGCATTGTAAGAAGAAACTAACTCATTCGATTTTCTTGACACAATATGCAAGCCAAAACACAGCTATCATTGAAAATTGGAACTTCTTTGAACTTCTTTGAACTTTCTTTGAACTCTCCAATAAATCATGTTGGAGAAAATATGCAACCAATACATATATTTATAGAAATAACATGAAAATACATTCTATTAGAAAATATTGGATAGAGAAAAGTATATATCAGGATAAATGACCCCTAAAACACAGAAATAATTATGAGGGGTTTGTTTTGTTTTGTTTTTAAAAAAATGCAATTTGCTTTGGAAAAGAAAGCTGGGTTAAAGTTAAAAGAACAAGAAACTGAGAGAAATGATACTGACAGTTTCCTCCAACCACAACATCTCTTTCTTGAAAAACACTCCCATAGTAAAGAAATAGAAAGAAACCACAGCACATGTAATAAAACAGAAATAGATTTATTTTTTCAACTAATAAAATGAGAAATTATGATACAGTAATGAAGGAACCCAGCACAGCTACCAATGTCCAATGAAGGCCTGACTGGAAATGGGAGAACATTATATCACAATCAAAAATATGTATGTGATGTAGAGAAATTCAGGGTTTTTCCCCCAATATCTTTTAAATACCAATATTTCATCATGGAACATTCAACATGTCAGACAGCTGAACAAAGCATTGGGTTATGTACCCTAACAGGGAAATTGAAACTTTGTAAAGAAATGTAGCAACATATTTAAGAAGAATGTCTATAACTTATCAAAACCTTTATTGGCATCACTTACAAACATTCAAAATAAATAGGCCAGTACGATCTCGTTGCCATATCATCAGTACAGTCACTTGCCAAAGGGAAGAGGAGGCCAGCAATCAATTTCACCCCTGTGGGTCTCCAACAAGGGCAGGGAATTACTTCAGCAGCAAAAGATCAAATAGAGGAATTTAGCTACTGTCTGGGTGAACTCCTGTCACTCTAGAACTTATGTTGTGTGCATGTACTTTCTCTCAACTGCCTTCGTCAACAGACATTAGGGTATTATGAGTGAAGTCAGATGGCTTAATTCTTTCTTCGTATTAATTGATCCCTGCTGTTCAGTTCAGGCCTCAGCACAATGATGTAGCATTTTGGGGAAAAGATACAACCCAGTAACCCAGCACTGGAGGCCAAGATGGAGAAGATCTCCACAGCCACCATGTGTTTCCCTCTTGTGCTCAGGTAGGTGGGAACAAAAGAGATCCAAACACTGCAAAATGCTAACATGCTGAAGGTGATGAACTGGGCTTCATTAAAACTGTTAGGTAACTTGCGGGCCAGGAAGGCCACAATGAAACTAGCAATGGCCAAGAAGCCCATGTAGCCCAAGACACAATAGAACATGGTGACAGACCCAACATTACATTGTACAATGGTTTCTTCAGCTACTGAATACATGTCTAGATCAGGGAAGGGGGGAGACATTGTCAGCCACAGAGTACAGATACCAACTTGAATGAGGGAACCTAGAAGGACAATGGAATGAGCCAGTCTCTTTCCCACCCATTTCTTCATCTTGGATCCTGGCTTTGTGGCTATGAATGCTAGAGAAACAATGATGGTTTTTGCCAACACACAAGAAACAGCAACTGAGAAGATGATGCCAAAAGCAGTTTGTTGGAGAAGGCAGGTCACTTTCCCAGGTTGGCCAAGGAAAAGCAAAGAAGAGAGGAAGCAGAGCAGGAGGGAGACCAGGAGAGTGTAGGTGAGATCGCGGTTGTTGGCTATGACTATAGGGGTATCTTTGTGCTGGATAAAAATAGCCAACACCAAAGCAGTAATCAGGGAACATAGAACACTAACTGAGGCTAATGTGATCCCTAAAGGTTCTTCATAGGACAAAAAATGTATAACTTTGTGGATGCATCCATTTCTCTTCTTGTTTGGATACTGATCTTCTGGGCAATTGGAACATGCATCCATATCTGAGAAACATAAAGAAAAGCTTAAATTGAAATTCAGTTCTGATTCATGTGACCTAGAACATTGAATGAACCATGTATTGTGATGAATTGTACATTATGGCTGTTCCGCCACAGCAGTACTGACTGCAGAGGCAGATTTGTGGCACATTGGCCATGAGAGACAGCACACCAACTAGTAGTGAACATACTGTCACATTTAAAAGTGATATGAGATTGGGAGGTCCGCTTTATATCAGGAGCAAACATTTTGGTTTGATTCCCAGCCCCCGTAACACTTGCTCATTCGTGCAGGGGCCTCTCCCGCTCCCTTTCGCTTGCAGCCTGCCAGTTCCTATCTATTTTATTTTTTAGAATAGGTGCATTCAAGCCTATCAGGACTTCCCCTCCTTTGTTGGGGGTTTTGGTTTTCCTGCCTCCCTCAATCATAGTTGGATTTAGACCTGAGGACTCTTACTTCCTCTAGTGAAGCAGCAATTAAATTGCTAACACAACTGAAAGGATTTCAAATTCAATAGGAGACCAAAGATTGTAGGAGAGCAAATACATCCCTTTGGTGGCCTGAGGCTTTCCCTTTCATACCTCCTGTTAATTCAGGGTATGCATAGGTTGTCAGTGGGTTGCCACACCCCTACTTCAGCCCATTCCTTAGTTTGCTTTGAGCTTCCTCCAAATATGATGCCTGTCATTGGGCTTTTTCGTTTCAGGATATAATTTTTGAAGGAGAGCAGGCTCTGCTCCAAAACTGACCAGAGAGACCAGGATTGAATCATCTTCAATTCACCATGAACACCTCCCTCATTCTCGTAGAATGGCAATGGTGCACACCTGAGAAGTACCAGAAATGAGTTCTGTTGAGTTCTGGACAGTGCTTTGTTTCAAAAGAATGTTTAGGGGTACTCTCATTTGGCTGCTCCCCTCCCCCTTCCTGCCCACAACCCCCTCTCAACCCCCGGACGAGGGATGCAAGGCAGCAGCAGTGCTGAGAGGATGAGAATTTTTGCGGGGGGGGGGGTCTGCCTGAGACCAGCAAAAGGAGGAGAAGCAGCAGCAGCAGCGCCATCGACTTCACCGCGGCCGCAAAAAACTCCCCTCCCCGGGCATTGGTCCATCCATCCGTCGGTCATGGCAAAAGATAATGTTTAGGGGTATGAGTCCCACCGTGTCCCCCCACAAAAAATCTCTGGTTCTGCTGAAATGACCTGTCACTCAATGGCTACAGTTCGGGTCCAAGATAGTTCTGCCTTTTGAATTTATCCACCTCTGCTGATCTTCTTATGTTCACTAAACAAAAGTGTCCCAGCGCAAGCCCTGCCTGCTTCTCAGTCTTTCTATATGGTCATCAAGATGCAAGAGCTTTACTTACCAGTCTGGTTTGAAATCTTCCCCTCTGGGCATGGAGTACAATCATAGCAACAAAACTTTTCACCTTCCTTTGTTTTCTTTTGATGACCAGAGTGGCAGGGATTATTGCACAGAGAAAAGGGAAGCACCTGTACAAAAATATGAGAGGAGTTTGGAGTGGAAGGGCTTTCCTATATGCCATCCACAGGACAATCTTATGCTTCATTTTTAGTGTACTTTCAATGTAATACTGATTTCAAAGAGGGGAAAGGGAGATTTGGCATATCAGTTTCGCATCATATTTCTGAATGCACTAGACATCATTGTTGTTCTTGCTATGCTTGTTGTTATTTAGTTGCTTTACACAAAGGTACAGTTTAGTAACTACAATCCGTACCTGGTTAAAACTTTGGTGCCATAGAATTTTGTCCTCATTGATGATTAACTCTTTATGTCTTCTATCACTGAGATCCACCCGTCCAACTTTCACTCTCTGGAAAGATGTGTTTGGGAATGTGACCAGATTCATGATATCAAACCCTCCTCTCATTTCCCTGTTATCATTAAATGATACCGTTTCTCCCACTGAGTTGTTAAATGAAACACCTTGAAGAAATGAGTTGATCTATTTAAAGAGAAAAAGAAGAAGCAAACTATTTGAGGTTCCCAAGTGGCACAGATTCCAAGGTCAAGTTACAAGATGAAATGTAAACCAGAAAGAGAGTAACCGTGACTAAAATGCAGAATACTTCATCATCTCATTTTTTACATATGAGAAGAGGGACAGTAAATGTGAGCAGCTCACTGCTTGAGCCTCTCCTTGCATGGAAAGGTCCCAGATTCAATCCCCAGAATCCTCAGTGACACTGGGAATCTCATCTTGTCTCTAACCCTGGAGATCCAAAGCCAGACAGTGTACACAATGCTAAAACAGAGGGATGACAGGCCTAATTTTGTATAAAGCAATTTCCTGTCCTCCTCCTGTTAATCAGTTCATAGACATGAGAATATTTGGCTCTGTAACATTACCTGCCAAGGCTGCAGAGATGGAGATCCAACACTGTAACCAACGGTCACTGTTCTGTGTGGGGATCTTGATGAGGAAATGACATGCAATGCGTGAGCTACAGCATAGGCAGCATTGTAGATACTGTAGCTGTGCCCAGTCATGTGCATTTCAAAAACACCTGCAGGGAGACTTTCCAGCCTCTCTTCTCCAGTGCATGTGTCATCGTCCATCACAGGCATACCTGGATCAGGATAGAGACAGTCAAATGCCTGCTCCCAGAAGTCCTTCCAAAAGCCATCTGCTTTGGTCCTGTGTGTTTGGATGTTCTGAAGGAAGTGGTTGAACCCTAGAAGCTCTTCTGAGTGAATTGTAAAGGAAAGGGCACCTTGGAACAGCTGGAAATCCAGGTTTCTCTGAAATCCGTATGATACAAAATCTATCTGGGCTGTCAAGATCCAGACCTTTCCAAATGATGCGTTTTGCTTATTTCTATTAACTATTATAAAGACAGCAATTCTCAGCCATGCAATTGCCCCAACATCTCCATAGATGATCAGCGTACTGGCCTTTTCATCTCTGAGACCTTCATAAATACCTTCAATTTCACCAGATATTTTCCCCATATCTTCTAAACGAGCTTGAAGTGGGATTCTTTTTGTGAAGGCTGAACAGATTCCATTCTGGGAAAACAATGGCTCCAGGATCTTCAAAAAATGTTCTCCACTATTATTATTCACAACAAAGAGCCCAACCCATATCCATCTGAAATACTGAAATATCTGGATAATCCCTACATATTGGTGGGCTTCCTTTGGGACCATGCTATAAAAATAAGTTGTCTGTATTGATTGACTCTCCTCTGAAGCAAATGAGCCATAGGTGAGCTAAAAGAAAATGATAATTTAGCAGAACATTTCCTTAAGAAATTTGTAGGCACAATTCTAATCATTATATTATTTTTTTAAAAAAAACAATGGCTGAATTTCTAATTAAGGGGAAATAATGCAATTTCGCAGCCATTTCTCTCACACACTATTTCTCTTTTCCTTCCTGATAAAAGAATAGTAATGGAAATAGTAATGCTCCAACTACCGCACAATTGCGCTCATTTCACACACTAGCAAGGTTTTGCTAACAATTTTACAAGGCAGGCTTAAGCAATATGTGGACCGAGAACTCCCAGAAGTGCAAGCTGGATTTCGAAGGGGCAGAGGAACCATAGACCAAATTGCAAACATGTGCTGGATTATGGAGAAAGCTAGAGAGTTCCAGAAAAACATTTACTTCTGCTTCATTGACTACGCAAAAGCTTTTGACTGTGTTGACCACAGCAAACTATGGCAAGTTCTTAAAGAAATGGGAGTGCCTGATCACCTCATCTGTCTCCTGAGAAATCTCTACGTGGGACAAGAAGCTACAGTTAGAACTGGATAGGGAACAACTGATTGGTTCAAAATTGGGAAAGGAGTAGGACAAGGCTGTATATTGTCTCTCTGCTTATTTAACATATATGCAGAAAGGCTGGACTGGATGAATCCCAAGCCGGAATTAAGATTGCCGGAAGAAATATCAACAACCTCAGATATGCTGATGACACAACCTTAATGGCAGAAAGTGACGAGGAATTAAAGAACCTTTTAATGAGGGTGAAAGAGGAGAGCGCAAAATATGGTCTGAAGCTCAACATTAAAAAAAACTAAGATCATGGCCACTGGTCCCATCACCTACTGGCAAATAGAAGGGGAAGAAATGGAGGCAGTGAGAGATTTCACTTTCTTGGGTTCCGTGATCACTGCAGATGGTGACAGCAGTCATGAAATTAGAAGACGCCTGCTTCTTGGGAGAAAAGCAATGACAAACCTAGATAGCATCTTAAAAAGCAAAGACATCACTTTGCCGACAAAGGTCTGTATAGTTAAAGCTATGATTTTCCCAGTAGTAATGTACGGAAGTGAGAGCTGGACCATAAAAAAGGCTGATCGCCGAAGAATTGATGCTTTTGAATTATGGTCCCATGGACTGCAAGAAGATCAAACCTATCAATTCTTAAGGAAATCAGCCCTGAATGCTCAATGGAAGGACAGATCCTGAAGCTGAGGCTCCAATACTTTGGCCACCTCATGAGAAGAGAAGACTCCCTGGAAAAGACCCTGATGTTGGGAAAGATGGAGGGCACAAGGAGAAGGGGATGACAGAGGACAAGATGGTTGGACAGTGTTCTCGAAGCTACCAACATGAGTCTGACCAAACTGCGGGAGGCAGTGGAAGACAGGAGTGCCTGGCGTGCTCTGGTTCATGGGGTCACGAAGAGTCGGGCACGACTGAACGACTAAACAACAACAACAACAATGGAAACTTCCCCACTGCACTGATTCTACCTGTGGAACCCTGTAGAGACTTAAGATATCTGCCATGTGGATAGAAGTGTCAGAAGTAAGTCCCCCAATCACAGCCATGAGGTTTTTCTGAGTGTCACATTTGTAGTTGGGGACAAATCTTTGCCATTTGAAAAGAATGTCCAAAGTGGTTTGATAGGTCATTCTCCCATCGAAGTAGCTGTCATAGATGTGGAAACCAAGGGTGATATTGTACAAGATCTTCGGATTGTTATTGATCTCTTTTACGGCAAACACTAAGGCCAGGATGTTCTGATAGAACTTTGTGGTTACACTGTCAATAGGGAAGATATAAAATGGGGGGGGGGGGTATTTTAATGCATGAGACTGTTATGCCCTATTTATGTTCATAAAACATATTCAGCCAAATTCTGATTTATGATAGAGGAGAGTAATATTATTTACAATCTGCAATGTCTCTTTACACACCTACTCCATTGCACTTTCATTTCTAAGCATCCTAGCAGAATGAACTTATTTCCCCATCTTAGTGGTGGCTTTATATGCTTACATTAATTATATTATTTTCATTATCTCCATTTTGGCACTTCCTTTCTCTGTGCTGGCACTCCTGCACCATGCCTCTCTGCTTTATATATATATGTTTTCCTGTAATCCTGAAACTATAATATAGTGGTACCTCGGATTAAGAACTTAATTCGTTCTGGAGGTCCATTCCTAACCTGAAACTGTTCTTAACCTGAGGTACCACTTTAGCTAATGGGGCCTCCCGATGCCGCCGCGCCGCCACTGTGGTGATTTCTGTTCTCATCCTGAAGCAAAGTTCTTAACCTGAGGTACTATTTCTGGGTTAGCAGAGTCTGTAACCTGAAATGTCTTTAACCTGAAGCATCTTGAGGTACCACTGTACTGACAAAGACTCATCTGCTGAACATGATGGGGGTCTTCGATGGGGGTCCACACAAGCTTTTGGAATAAAGTATTGTTAAGTCTTTAAAGTGTTCCAGGAGTCCTCTATGCTTTTTGTCAATAAGTTGGTTTTATTTAGCTCTCTGTTCACTCCTGTATCAAATCCATTTCCATACATATACATATTCCTTTATAATTTTGTTTTATCTGATTAACAAGATAATTTAAGGTTGACTGTTGTTTTCCGATGCCTGCCTCTTCACCCTTTTTCGCTCTCAATTTCAGTAAGCGGGGGAACACACCTATACCCTTTAAAAATGTGGTTCATTTTTTGGAAGGGGTGTCGTTGGGTTGTTGTTTTATTTTGATTATAAATATTGTTGTTTTATATTTTGATTTTGCTCTGTGACCCGCCCTGAGACCTCCAGGTATAGAGCAGTATATAAATTCAACCAACCAATCAATTAAAATATTTGAACATATGATCACACATGCAAAGCTGTTTGTTGTTGTTCATTGCTGATTCAGTGGATCGCACATAAAATAATGTTTGTGGGGATATTGTTGCTTACTGTGGAATGTCAAACAGCTCCAGAGAAGGATGTTCCTTGAATGAAAGTTCATTAAAAACGTAGGTGCTCTGAGTAACAATTCCACCAATGAAGAGGTCCCCTGCTTGGCCCCATTCATGGGGCACAGGGATTGGATCAGCTGCAGGGCACTTCATTCTCTTGACTTCGCACATTGTGTGAGGCAGCAGCAGCAGCATCAAGAGCCTCATCATGGTAGCTTCATAATCTCTCATGGAAGATGGAGTTGTCGAAAAACATCCCCTGTCTCAACTGAACAGTCTTGGAGGATGCACTGTTAGCCTTATTTTTAGCACGAGAAGGTGTACAAATGCTTTGAATATGAACTTAAATGATTAAAACTCCATTATAATAAAAATGTTGACAATAATGACCTCCCCCCCTCTCTCTATGCTCAACACTCCTACATTTCACTGTCACAGGAGCATATTTAATGCTCTTACTATGCTGGGTTGTTGACTGTTTCCTGGTGTCCTTAGGAAACTCTTGAGAGCTCTGTCTAGCTGAACAAATTATTATGATCTAGATAGGTGCAGAGGGAAAAAATTGCTTCATTATAATTTGGACTTTGATTGGCACTTTTGCTCTTTTTTTTCTCCCCCCCCCCAACAGATGGAATAACAAGTTGACTCTGGTCCCTGAACTACTCAGACAGGGGAATTTGAGTGAAAAGTTCTATGGTGAGTGAACCCCAGACAAGGGCCCCAAACTCTAAATTTTAAAAAAGTAATCCTCAATATCTCCCAGAAGGAAAACAATGACATGTTGATTTACACTTTTCTGTATTCTTTTATGTTGGTTCTTCCGAGTTCAACCCTATTGAAGATATTTCCTGCAAGTACTGCTACACAATCAGCATGGATGGGTGTTAAAGAACCAACTTTGCAATTTGATAATACACGGTGTGATTTAGGCAGGTGTCCTGCTTAGCAGCAGCTAATGACCAGGATCTGTTAACTTCCAATACAATGGCATGCATGTCTACTAAGAAGTATGTTTCTTTGTGTTTATTGATTATCCCCAAGTATGTGGGTACAGGATGAGTTTCATAGAAGAAGGCGGCCTCCAAAGATGGCAACAGGTTTCAAATCACAGTCCGGAATATCTGCACCAGATGATGCACCTGTACTGTCAAGGGTAGAGCAACCCATCTAGAAGAGGTCACCTTCCTGCTTCCCAGATCCAAGAGCCATACTGCACCCACCTCTATGTTTAGCTTTATTCTCAGACCCTAATTTGCCCATGAATGACTCTAGAAACCCATCAAGCAACTAATTCTTATGTCAGGGAGAAGAAGTCTTGGCTCCATCAGTCCAAATCTGAAGATCAGCACTCCCAAAGCTGCCCTACAGATGTTGATGAGCATGGTGAACAGAATAGAACACTGCTGGACTGAACAGAAATCCCCACTCCAATTCATCTGGAAGTACAATTCCCTTTCCCCAGGAAAGCATGTAGGAGCCCTTGGAACTCCACTGACAGGCACACAGAAACACAAAAGAGTGTGCAGCCAGGATTCTGGTCCCAATGAATTGGAAGAGTGAAATTACACCTACAAAGTCAGAATGGCAGTTAAAATGACAGAATGCATTCAATTGGCAATAATGATGGGGAAAGTTAGAGGGTACTCAATGTAGAGGGTGAATAAAGAATGGGTAGTATTTAAAGAATATTTGAAAAACTACTATGATAGCAAAACTCTTCTGTCAGACCTTGAATGATTCTTGTAATGTATAGATAATAAACTAAAGACTTTTTCTTTGAAAGAAATTAAGGAAACAAAGTACAATAACATGATACTGTGTAAAAAATAGCAAATGAGATTCAGTTTTATGAGAACAATCGGACATTTATCTTATCTTTCTTATCTTTATTCTTCATTTTCTTTTTCTTTTTTCTTATCTATTTTTTGTTGTACTTTTCTTTTTCCATGTAAGTGTACGTTCATAAATTGTAACATGGAAAATTGTTGTGTACATATGTGTTGAATGTTTAATAAAGATAGATAGATAAATAGATAGATAGATAGATATATGAAACACACAAGAGTAGGCTAGCTCTTATGAGCCAAGAAGGACAAGGGTCGAGATTTTTGTGATAAGCCAAATACTCTCAAATGACTTCCCAAAATCATAAAGACTCAATGAACTGAAAATAACCCCAAATTATATAGTTCTGTTCCCTTTCCAATCTGGGTTACACTTCTATTTCCTTAATAGAAGAAGAAGAAGAAGAAGAAGAAGAAGAAGAAGAAGAAGAAGAAGAAGAAGAGGAGGAGGAGGAGTAGGAGGAGGAGTTTGGATTTGATATCCCGCTTTATCACTACCAGAAGGAGTCTCAAAGTGACTAATATTCTCCTTTCCCTTCCTCCCCCACAACAAACACTCTGTGAGGTGAGTGAGGTTGAGAGACTTCAAAGAAGTGTGACTAGCCTAAGGTCACCCAGCAGCTGCATGTGCAGGAGTGGAGATGCGAACCCGATTCACCAGATTCCGAGTGTACCGCTGTTAACCACTACACCACACTGACATGCTCTTAGTGGTGGAGAAATTTGATTCTCTTTGCAATGTAAGAGGAAACTAACTCATTCTCTTTTCTTGACACAATATGCAAGCCAAAAGACAGGTATCATTTAAAATTGGAACTTCTTTGAACTTTGTGGCACAACTCTCCTATAAATCATGTTGGGGAAATATGCAACCAATGCATATATTTATAGAAATAACATAAAAATACATTCTATTAGGAAATATTGGATACAGAAAAGTGTATATCAGGATAAATGACCCCTAAAACAGAGAAATAATTATGAGAGGTTTGTTTGTTTGTTTTTTTGAAATGTGAGTATATTGCAATTTGCTTTGGAAATGAAAGATGGATTAAAGTTCAAAAGAACAAGAAACTGAGAGAAATGATACAGACAGTTTTCTCCAACCACAACATCTCTTTGTTGAAAAACACTTCCAGAGTAAACAAATAGAAAGAAACCACAGCACATGTAATAAAACAGAAACAGATTTATTTTTTCAACTAATAAAATTAGAAATTCTGATACAGAAAAGAAGGAACCCAGCACATCTACCAATGTCCAATGAAGGCCTGAGTGGAAAAGGGAGAACATTATATCACAATCAAAAATATTAATGTGATGTAGAGAAATTCAGTGCCCCCTCCCAATATCCTTTAAATACCAATATTTCATCATGGAACATGTCAACATGTCAGAGAGCTGAACAAAGCATTTGGTTATGTACCCTAACAGGGAAACTGAAACTTCGTAAAGAAATGTAGCAATATCTTTAAAAAGAATGTCTATAACTGATGTTGTGTGCATGTATATTATCTCAACTGCCTTCGTCAACAGACATTAGGGTATTATGAGTGAAGACAGATGGCTTAATTCTTTCTTCGTATTAATTGATCCCTGCTGTTCAGTTCAGGCCTCAGCACAATGATGTAGCATTTTGGGAAAAATATACAACCCAGTAACCCAGCACTGGAGGCCAAGATGGAGAAGATCTCCACAGCCACCATGTGTTTCCCTCTTGTGCTCATGTAGGTTGGAACAAAAGAGATCCAAACACTGCAAAATGCTAACATACTGAAGGTGATGAACTGGGCTTCATTAAAACTGTCAGGTAACTTGCGGGCCAGGAAGGCCACAATGAAACTAGCAATGGCCAAGAAGCCCATGTAGCCCAAGACACAATAGAACATGGTGGCAGACCCAACATTACATTGCACAATGGTTTCTTCAGCTACTGAATTCATGTCTAGATCAGGGAAGGGGGGAGACATTGTCAGCCACAGAGTACAGATACCAACTTGAATGAGGGAAGCCAAAAGGACAATGGAATGAGCCAGTTTCTTTCCCACCCATTTCTTCATCTTGGATCCTGGCTTTGTGGCTATGAATGCTAGAGAAACAATGATGGTCTTTGCCAACACACAAGAAACAGCTACAGAGAAGATGATGCCAAAAGCAGTTTGTTGGAGAAGGCAGGTCACTTTCCCAGGTTGGCCAAGGAAAAGCAAAGAAGAGAGGAAGCAGAGCAGGAGGGAGACCAGGAGAGTGTAGGTGAGATCGCGGTTGTTGGCTATGACTATAGGGGTATCTTTGTGCTGGATAAAAATAGCCAACACCAAAGCAGTAATCAGGGAACACAAAACACTAACTGAGGCTAATGTGATCCCTAAAGGTTCTTCATAGGACAAAAAATGTATAACTTTGTGGATGCATCCATTTCTCTTCTTGTTTGGATACTGATCTTCTGGGCAATTGGAACATGCATCCATATCTGAGAAACATAAAGAAAAGCTTAAATTGAAATTCAGTTCTGATTCATGTGACCTAGAACATTGAATGAACCATGTATTGTGATGAATTGTACATTATGGCTGTTCCGCCACAGCAGTACTGGCTGCTGAGGGACATTTGTGGCACGTTGGGCATGAGAGACAGCACACTAACCAGTAGTGAGCATATTGTCACATTTAAAAGTGCTATGGGATTAGGAGGTCCACTTTAGGATCCAATATAAGGAGCAAACATTTGGGTTTGATTCCCAGCCCCTGTCCCTCCTTTACTGAGGATTTTGGTTTTTCTCTCTCCCACAATCGTAGCTGGATTGATATATGAGGACTCTTGCATCCTCTGGAGAAGCAGAAATTAAATAGCACAATTGCAAAGCAAAGCAGGTTCAGGCAGGGTTTAAAATTCAATAGGAGACCAGAGATTGTAGGAGAGCAAATGCTTCCCTTTGCTGACCTGTGGCTTTCCCTTTCATACCTCCTGCTAATTCAGAGTAACTGTAAGCTGTCACTGGGTTGTCATGCCCCTACTTCCCCCTATTCCTTAGTTTGCTCTGAGCTTCGTCCAAATATGATGACTCTCGCAGGGCTTTTTTGTTTCAGGATATAATTTTTGAAGGAGAGCAGGCTCTGCTCCAAAACTGACCAGAGAGACCAGGATTCAATCATCTTCAATTCACCTTGAACACCTCCCTCATTCTCTTAGAATGGCAATGGTGCACACCTGAGAAGTACCAGAACTGAGTTCCGTTGAGTTCTGGATAGTGCTTTGTTTCAAAAGAATGTTTAGGGGTACTCTCATTTGGCTGCTCCCCTCCCCCTTCCTGCCCACAACCCCCTCTCAACCCACGGACAAGGGATGCAAGGCAGCAGCAGTGCTGAGAGGATGAGAATGGTTGCGGGGGGGGTGTCTGCCTGGGAGCTGCAAAAGGAGGAGAAGCAGCAGCAGCGCCATCGCCTTCACCGCGGCTGCAAAAAACTCCCCTCCCCGGGCACTGGTCCATCCATCCGTCGGTCATGGCAACAGAAAATGTTTAGGGGTACGAGTCCCACCGTGTCCCTCCACAAAAAAGCTGTGGTTCTGCTGAAATGCCCTGTCACTCAATGGCTACAGCTCGGGTTCAAGATTGTTCTTCCTTTTGAATTTATCCTCCACTGCTGATCTTGTTATGTCCACTAAATAAAAGTGGCCCAGCTCAAGCCCTGCCTACTTGTCAGTCTCTTTATTTGGTTATCAGGATGCAAGAGCTTTACTTACCAGTCTGGTTTGAAATCTTCCCATCTGGGCATGGAGTACAATCATAGCAACAAAACTTTCCCCCTTCCTTCCTTTTCTTCTGATGACCAGAGTGGCAGGGTTCATTGCACACAGAAAAAGGAAGCACCTGTACAAAAACATGAGAGGAGTTTGGAGTGGAAGGGCTTTCCTATATGCCACCCACAGGACAATCTTATGCTTCATTTTTAGTGTACCTTCAATGTAATACTGATTTCAAAGGGGGGAAAGGGAGATTTGGCATATCAGTTTCACATCATGTTTCTGAATGAACTAGACATCATTGTTGTTCTTATTATTCCTGTTGTTGTTTAGTAGCTTTACTCAAAGGTGCAAACTCTCTGCAGTTCGTAACTACAATCCATACCTGGTTAAAACTTTGGTGCCATAGAATTTTGTCTTCATTGATGATTAACTCTTTATCTCCTCTATCTCTGAGACCCACCCGTCCAACTTTCACTCTCTGGAAAGACGTGTTTGGGAATGTGACCAGATTCATGATATCAAATCCTCCTCTCATTTCCCTGTTATCTTTGAATGATACCATTTCTCCCGCTGAGTTGTTAAATGAAACACCTTGAAGAAATGAGTTGATCTATTTAAAAAGAAAAAGAAGAATCAAACTATTTCAGGTTCCCAAGTGGAACAGAATCCAAGGTCAAAATACAAGATGAGATGTAAACCAGAAAGAGAGTATCCATGACTATGATGCAGAATAGAATCATAGAATCATAGAGTTGGAAGAGACCACAAGGGCCATCCAGTCCAACCCCCTGCCAAGCAGGAAACACCATCAAAGCATTCCTGACAGGTGGCTGTCAAGCCTCTGCTTAAAGACCTCCAAAGAAGGAGACTACACCACACTCCTTGGCAGCAAATTCCACTGTCGAACAGCTCTTACTGTCAGGAAGTTCTTCCTAATGTTTAGGTGGAATCTTCTTTCTTGTAGTTTGAATCCATTGCTCCGTGTCCGCTTCTCTGGAGCAGCAGAAAACAACCTTTCTCCCTCCTCCATATGACATCTTTTTATATATTTGTACATGGTTATCATATCACCCCTTAACCTTCTCTTCTCCAGGCTAAACATACCCAGCTCCCTAAGCCGTTCCTCATAAGGCATTGTTTCCAGGCCTTTGACTATTTTTGGTTGCCCTCCTCTGGATGATACTTTATCATTTCATTTTTTACATATGAAAAGAGGGGCAGTAAAGGGGAGCAGCTCACAGCTTGAGCTTCGCCTTGCATGGAAAGGTCCCAGATTCAATCCCCAGAATCTTCAGTGACACTGGGAATCTCATCTTGTCTCTAACCCTGGAGATCCCAAGCCAGACAGTGTACACAATACTGAAACAGATGGATGATAGGCCTAATTTTGTATAAAGCAACTTCCTGTCCTCCTCCTGTTAATCAGTTCATTGACATGAGAATATTGGGCTCTGTAACATTACCTGCCAAGGCTGCAGAGATGGAGATCCAACACTGTAACCTATGGTCAATGCTCTGTGTGGGGATCTAGATGAGGAAATGGCATGCAATGCATGAGCTACAGCATAGGCAGCATTGTAGATACTGTAGCTGTGCCCAGTCATGTGCATTTCAAAAACACCTGCAGGGAGACTTTCCAGCCTCTCCTCTCCAGTGCATGTGTCACCGTCCATCACAGGCATACCTGGGTCAGGATAGAGACAGTCAAATGCCTGCTCCCAGAAGTCCTTCCAAAAGCCATCTGCTTTGGTCCTGTGTGTTTGGATGTTCTGAAGGAAGTGGTTGAACTCTGGGAGCTCTTCTGAGTGAATTGTAAAGGAAAGGGCACCTTGGAGCAGCCGAAAATCCAGGTTTCTCTGAAATCCGAATGATACAAATCCAATCTGGGCTGTCATGATCCAGACCTTTCCAAATGATGCATTTTGTTTATTTCTATTATCTATTATAAAGATAGCCATTCTCAGCCATGCAATTGCCCCATCATCTCCATAGAGGATAAGCGTACAGGCCTTTTCATCTCTGACACCTTCATAAATACCTTCAATTTCATCAGATATTTTTTCCAAATCTTCTAAACGAGCTTGAAGTGGGATTCTTTTTGTGAAGGCTGAACAGATTCCATTATGGGAAAACAATGGCTCCAGGATCTTCAAAAAATGTTCTCCACTATTATTATTCACAACAAAGAGCCCAACCCATATCCATCTGAAATACTGAAGTAACTGGATAATCCCTACATATTGGTGGGCTTCCTTTGGCACCATGCTATAAAAAGTTGACTGTATTGATTGAAACTCCTCTGAAGCAAATGAGCCATAGGTGAGCTAAAAGAAAACGATAATTTAGCAGAAAATTTCCTTAAGAAATTTGTAGGCACAATTCTAATCATTATATTAAAAAATAATAACTGGCTGTATGTAGAAATACTGCAATTTCGAAGCCATTTCTCTCACACACTATTTCTCTTTTCCTTCTGAATAAAAGAATAGTGCACTGATTCTACCTGTGGAACCCTGTAGAGACTTAAGATATCTGCCATGTGGGTAGAAGTGTCAGAAGTAAGTCCCCCAATCACAGCCATGAGGTTTTTCTGAGTGTCACATTTGTAGTTGGGGACAAATCTTTGCCATTTGAAAAGAAGGTCCAAAGTGGTTCGATAGGTCATTCTCACATCAAAGTAGCTGTCATAGATGTGGAAACCAAGGGTGACATTGGGCAAGATCTTCGGATTCTCATTGATCTCTTTTATGGCAAAAACCAAGGCCAGGATCTTCTGGTAGAACTTTGTTGCTACACTGTGAATATTGTAGACATATTTTTAAAAAATGGGCGAAAGAATACTTCCATACATGACACCATTATGCCACACTCCCATGCATTTGATACCTTCAGCCGAAATATCATATATTATATATATATGAGTATTGGCATCTGCAATTTGCATCTTATCTTTGACATAGCTGCTATTACTTTGATCTGCAGTTATTCTTCCTTCAGCTTTCAGTTTTAAACATTCTTAGAGAACAAACTTATCCCAGTATTATTACCAATTCTGTATAATTACATTAATTATGCCATCCTCACTGTCCGCAATTTTCTGTATTTCATTTCCCTCTGTTGGCACTCCCACACCCTGCATGCATGTGCCTGTTTCTATATCCCTGAAACTATTTCTATATCCCTGAAACTCATTATAGCACTTCATTAATTTGATGAAGGTGTTGGTTGTCCACAAAAGGTTATGCCATAAAACACTGCTAGTCTTTGAAGTGCCATAGGACTCGTTCATGCACCCCTCTACTCCGCTATAATTAAATTGTGAGCATCTGAATGTATGCAAATATGGTGTGAGAAAAGAACAAGCATCTATCTCCAAAACAGGAGTTGCTCGCAGGGTGTGGCAGAGCTGTTGCTATAGCTAGGCTTCTGACAATAGAATGCTATTCTAGGCAGGAGATTTAAACATCTAATAGAATGCAACTATACTTTCCATTAAAGTTCTCAAAATAGATCCAGTAGACTAGATATGGTGTGGGCCTCCAAAGATTTGGGGATGAGAGTGAAAAAGGTGGAGATCCATCTGAGAACCATCTCAGACCACAAATTGGTTTCAATAATAATATTAGGGGGAGAAGCAAAAATGTTACAGACGGTGAATAAATGAGGCTTTTAAAAATAATTCAGAAGTGGTAACCAAAGGGAAGGTGATTGTAATAGAATATTTTGAAATTAATCTCAACAAAGAGGTTGATGCAAATGTGGTGTGGGACGCAGGCAAGGTGGCCATGAGGGGATATATGATCCAACAGAATGCATACCAAAAAAGAATAAAAGAGGATAAGATTCAAGAGATTTTAAAGAAACTAACAAAGGAAAAGATTAGTAAGAATTCTGGTAATAAAGAGCTAGAACAAGAGATTAAAATATTACAAACACAATACTACATGTTAATCAAACAAGACATAGAAAGGAAAATCAAAGCAACAAGACAAAAAAGATTTGAATTTGCAAATAAACCAGGAAAGTGATTAACTTTGCAATTAAAAATTGAAAACAATAGGCTATTATAAAAAATTCCAAGATGAGTTAACAACCCCATTAAAAGATATTATGAACAAGGTATTAAATACAGGGGAAATGGCAGAATTCTGGAATCAAGCATATATTACATTCACAACAAAACAGGACCCACTGGAGACAAAGGTTTATAAGCTGATATCATAATTAAATAATTATAAATGTTTTACGTTGATATTGGCAAATAGATTGAAAAAGATCCTTAATAACTGGATTCGCGAAGACCAGGTAGGATTCCTCCCTGGGAGACATATGAAACAAAATGTCAGGAATTTCATAAATGTGTTGGAGTACCCAGAAGTATGTAATTAGAAAAGGGCTGCGATAATATTTGTGGATGCCGAAAAGGCCTTTGATAACGTCTCCTGGCTGTTTATGATAAAACTGTTAGAAGGGATGGGGTTTGGTGAGACCTTTATAAAAGGTAGGAAATCAATCTATAATGAGCAAATGGTCAATATAATTGTGAACAACAACATATCAGAAAAATGTATGATATATAAAGGGACGAGAGACAATAAAGGCAACACAATTATTGTCGCTGATTCCTGTTTGCAACACAGGGGTGATTTATTTCATAAATATAAAGGGACGAGGCAAGGTTGTGCAATGTCCCCGCTGTTATTTATACTAATATTAGAAGTACTGGCTCAAAATATAAGGATGAATAAAAAAAATTCAAGGAGGAACAGTTGGCCAGCAAAATTACATATTAAAAGCATTTGCACATGACATTGTATTAACCTTAGAACAACCAAGAGTGAGCATACCAGAGATGACAGACAGATAAATAGATTTGGAAAATTGGCTGGCTTTAAATTAAATAAAGGGAAAACCAAGATGCTGGTAAAAAATATGAATAGTCAAACAAAAAAGAAATTGAATAAGAATGTGGGTGAGAAATAGAGAAAAAAAATATCTGGGGATTTGGTTAACAACAAATAGCTATAATATGTATCAAGACAACTATGTAAAAGCTTGGAAAGAAATAAAGAGAAATTTGGAAATATGGGAGAGAATGAAGCTATTGCTGCTAGGCAGAGTTTCTGCCATCAAAATGAATGTCCTTCCAAAAATGCTATTTCTATTTCAAAATGTCCCATTCATAAATAATATTCTATGCTTCAAAGAGTGGCAGAAAAATGTATTAATGATCCATATGGCAGGGAAAGAAGTCCAGAGTAAAATATAAAATTATGATTGTTGCAAAAAAAAAAAATTAAAAAATGGAGGCTTCACCCTGCCAGACCTTCAACTTTACTTTGAGGCATCATGCTTATGTTGGATAAAAGATTGGATTTTGTTGAAAAATATCAGATTGTTAAATTTTGAAGGACATGATATACAGTTTGGTTGGCATACCTGCCTATGGTATGGAAAAGCAAAAATATATAAAACTTTTACAAATCACATAATTAGAAAAAACCTGAGATTCCTGCATTCCAACTCTACAATTCTATCATTCTATGAATAGTGTCACTGCTACTTAGCAAGGTGCCAATCTTGCAGTCATGCCCGTCCTCTATTTTTGTGGCTCTGTCTCACCAAGAAATCTGCTCATGCTTTACGAAAGAAAATAGCTCTAATTGACAAAATTTAATATTTCCTATAATCTCAGTAAAATGCAGAATATTCAGAAAGCAGTTCAGTTAAGAGGACTGGCCCTGGATTCTAAATATAATTTCTTTGAACATAAGATCACTCATGCAAAGACTGCTTTTTTAGAAATTGTTTTGTGATTTGGTGGAGCTGAGAAAAAAACATCAGGGATGAGAAGAGAATATAATGCTTACAGTGGAAGGCCAAGCAGCTTTTGAGATGGATGCTCTTCAAAGTAAACTTCATCGAAAGAGGTAGTGACCTGAGAAGCTATCGCACCAATGAGGAGGTCACCTGCTTGGTACCATTCATGGGGAACATGGATTGGACTGCCTGCAGGGCACTTCATTGTGCCAATCTTGCACACAATGTGGGGCAGCAGCAGCAGCAAGAGCCTCGCCATTGAGGCTGCAAACCCTCTCCCTGAAGATACAGGTACCTCTGTGTCCAAACACATCCCCTGTCTGACTTTTAGCATCAGCAGGCTTACAAATGCTTTAAATGTGAACTTAGATACTGGGCATTGGAGAGAGCTGTCAGGGGTGAACTTGGACCACCGAAACAGCCTTATTAGAAAAGCTACAGGACGCGGATGGCGCTGTGGGTTAAACCATAGAGCCTAGGGCTTGCCGATCAGAATGTCGGTGGTTCGAATCCCCGCGACGGGGTGAGCTCCCGTTGCTCGGTCTCTGTTCCTGTCAACCTAGCAGTTCGGAAGCACGTCAAAGTGCAAGTAGATCAATAGGTACCGCTGCAGCGGGAAGGTAAACGGCGTTTCCATGCGCTGCTCTGGTTCGCCAGAAGCGGCTTAGTCATGCTGGCCACATGACCCGGAAGCTGTACGCCGGCTCCCTCGGCCAATAATGCAAGATGAGCGCCGCAACCCCAGAGTCGGTCACGACTGGACCTAATGGTCAGGGGCCACTTTACCTTTACCTTAAGCAACCGACTGAAACTAACACAGGGACAAATATAAGAGGACACCTGCACTCTGGTGGGGCTCCCCTTTACTACACACACAGCCCAACAAGACAACAACAAGAACCCACCAACAGCATATAAATCGATACGGCTGACTTGACCCAACAACCCCGCTCTCACACAAGCAAACACAACCCACTGCAGTCAGCTATAGGCAATCAACCATGCCCTGGGCACCCCAACCTCTCTCAATGCCAATGGAAACTGATAAAGAATGTTACGATCGACAAATAGAGAGGATGTATGTACTTTTGTAACCCCGGAAAAATATTTAATAAAGAGAAAAGGAAATAAAAATGTGAACTTAGATTGCTAGAATTCCATTAAAATAAAAGAGGTGTTGGCAGTAATGATACAGAGACCTGTTGCTCTCTTCCTGCCCTCACTTCTAAATCTCAGCGGTGGAGGCGCCTGTTTATTTCTAGGCTGGCTTGTTGACAGTTTTCTAACCTCTTCAGGAAAGTGTGGAGCTTTGCCCAGCTGAACAGATTACTGTGATCTGGCTAATTGCAGGAGGAGATAATTGCTTCCTTGGATTTTGGACTCGGAGTAGCACTTTTGGTCAGAAACATCTTGAAACTGTTTCTCCTGCCCTAGATCCTAGAATGTGACATGGGAATTGGATTCCAGAGTCCCGATGGTGAGCAAACCCCAACCAGAAAGTGGGACCCTAAGGTAGAGTCATCATCTTGCCCAAGAACCTAAGGAAATTCTAAATCCTATTATTATTATTATTATTATTATTATTATTATTATTATACCCTGCCCATCTGGCTGAGTTTCCCCAGTGACTTTGGGAGGCTTCCAGCATATTTATTATATTAAAAAGATAATAAAACGTCAAACATTAAAAAGTTCCCAATATAGGACTGCCTTCAGATGTCCTCTAAAAATTGTGTAGTTCTTTATCTCCTTGACATCTGATGGGATGACATTCCACAGGTTCTGATTGGAGGGCATTTCATAGGCTTAGAGAAAATGGTTCTCTTCTCTAAAATTGAGGAGATGTTTCATACTTATTTATTTATGAGCTGATCAATTTGCACCGAAGGTTTTTGAAATCTTCCAGACAGGTCAGACCGGGAGAGATCTTGGAGGGCTGCTGCTGGTCAGTGTAGACAATATTGGGTTAGATGGATCAATGGCTGTGACTCCGACAGCATAAGGTAGCTCCCCATGTGCCTATCCTGCCTTATACCAAGTCAGAGTATTTGCCCATCTAGCTCAGTACTGTCTTCACTGGCTGGCAGCATATCTCCATACCAGGTATTCTAGCCCTACCTGGAGATGCCAGGGATTGGACCAGGCACCTTGTACATGCAAAACAGATGGCTTCTGATCACTGTGTTACAGATCTCTCCCCCCCCCTCCTGTTTCAGCGTTTTTGCACAGGCTACAAATGCACCTGCACTGGTGTGCTTCCACAGCACAGAAGTAGCTGGCAGCATCTGTGAGCTGGACCCCTCTGATGTTCAGGCAACTCGACTTGTCCTGTTTACTCAGTTCAGCACTGAAGTTGGGCTCTTTGCTTTCTTTAGCTGTCAGTAACCGGAGCAGAAAAGTAGGTCCCTCTCCTGGGTATTGCCTATACCACTGCAAGCTGAAGAAATTGCTAATTTCGTACTGGCAGGTGATGGTGGAATTTTCTCCTTCTTTGCTGATCTCCAAGTTTTTCTGATGCACCTTTTCCTGGCATCTGATCCCTGTGTAGGGGGAAAAATATATTGTGTATTTTTTTCTCTACAACAAATAACTTTTCGAACTGCTCACTGGGTCAGGTGCAAAAGACTTTGAAAATCAGTGG
This sequence comes from Darevskia armeniaca, assembly GCA_034641395.1. NCBI lineage: Eukaryota > Metazoa > Chordata > Lepidosauria > Squamata > Lacertidae > Darevskia > Darevskia armeniaca. The sequence goes on along the minus strand of JAWWNF010000882.1, from coordinate 1,275,859 downwards.
GGCCTTCCTTGCCACGAACTTTTTGGTGATGCCACTTACATCTCGCAGAACTTGGCAGGCCTGGGTCAGTGATGACCCTCCAGATGTTCTTGGACTCAACTCTCATAACACCGGTCTTGAAAGGTCTACATTGGCTCCCAGTACGGTTCCGAACACAATTCAAAGTGTTGGTGCTGACCTTTAAAGCCCTAAATGGCCTCGGTCCTGTATACCTGAAGGAGCGTCTCCACCCCCCCCCATCGTTCTGCCCGGACACTGAGGTCCAGCTCTGAGGGCCTTCTGGCGGTTCCTTCACCACGAGAAGCCAAGTTACAGGGAACCAGGCAGAGGGCCTTCTCGGTAGTGGCACCCGCCCTGTGGAACGCCCTCCCACCGGATGTCAAAGAAAAAAACAACTACCAGACTTTTAGAAGACATCTGAAGGCAGCCCTGTTCAGGGAGGCTTTTAATGTTTAATAGTTCCAGTTACAGGTAGGTAGCCATGTTGGTCTGCCATAGTCAAAACAAAATAAAAAATAAAATAAAAATTCCTTCCAGTAGCACCTTAGAGACCAACTAAGTATGAGCTTTCGTGTACATGCACACTTCTTCAGATACCTGAAGAAGATTACTGCATTTTAATGTTCTGTTGGAAGCCGCCCAGAGTGGCTGGGGAAACCCAGCCAGATGGGTGGGGTATAAATAAATTATTATTATTATTATTATTATTATTATTATCATCATCATCATCATCATCATCATCATCATCATCCAGCATGGCCCTTGAGGGAGGACCATAGCTCAGAGGTAGACTATCAGTTTGCATGCAGAAAGCCTCAAGTTCAATACCTATAATCTCCAGGTAGGTTTAGGCGAGACCCCTGCCTGATCCCATGGAGAACTGCTGCCAACCCATATAGACATTACAGAGCTAGATAGACCAAGGTTCTTAGTTGATATAAGGCAGCTTCCTATGTACAGTATTTTTCCATGTATAAGACACCCCCATGTATAAGAAGCCCTCTATTTTGTGGGACTCCAAATTAAGAAAACATCCCTCAGCACTAGCCGTGTATAAGACGAGCCCCAATTTCAAACCTAATTTTTTGGTTAAAAAACCCTAGTCTTATACACAGAAAAATACAGTATCTTATGCTCAAGGGCTGTTGTTGTTGTTGTTGTTGTTGTTGTTGTTTCAATTTATGTACCGCCCTTTATCAGAAGATCCGAGGGCAGTGTACAATATTGAAAACACATTCTAGAACATTAATAATAATAATAATAATAATAATAATAATAATAATTTTATTTATACCCCGCCCATCTGGCTGGGTTTCTCCAGTCACTCTGGGTGGCTCCCAACAGAATATTAAAAACATGATAAAACATCAAACATTTCAAACTTTTCTAAACAGGGCTGCCTTCGGGTGTCTTCTAAAAGGCAGATAGTTGTTTCTTTCCTTGACATCTGATGGGAGGGCGTTCCACAGGGTGGGTGTCACTACCGAGAAGGCCCTCTGCCTGGTTCCCTGTAACCTCACTTCTCACAGTGAGGGAACCGCCAGAAGGCCCTCGGCACTGGACCTCAATGATAAAAACATAATAAATTCCACAATTATGGGGGATGTGGTCCAGCGACATTGAGAGGGTCACAGTTTCTCCATCCCTCCTTTAAAATGGGAAGCATCTTGCATAAGCAGAGAACAGAAAAAATAAACAGAGAGAAAAGATTCAGCTTCTACCCTCAAAAGCTATTGACAACATGATGATATCTCCATCACTGCCCTTGGTTTAGCTCTGCAGAAGCCACAGGCAGCAACTAACAGCCAAGCCCTGTGTGCAGCTAATTTTTAAAATGAGATGGAGTCACCATTTACCTTCTTTTCCTGCTATTGTTCTCAGTCAATCAGAAGCAAGCCTTCTTCCTACAACTGAACACAAGAGGACTGTAGGACTGTAGGGTGGGAAATTCAGCTGCAGATTCCAGAAAGAGACAACCTGGAGAAGCCCTTCTGTCTGTCCTACATGTATCTCATAGATATAATCATAGAATTGCAGAGCTGAAAAAGACCACGAGGGTCATCTAGTCCAACCCCCTGCAATGCAGAAATCTTTTGCCCAACGTGGGGCTCGAACCCATGACCCTGGGATTAAGAGTCTCATGCTCTAACCAACTAAGCAATATTCATGCTTGTTCTGTCTCTATGCAAACTAAGGCTTTTAGCATGGGGACCAGCAGTCTGGAATTGCTACAGCAGACAGCTACATTTCTGATAGTTCTTTGCAGAGAATGATTTTGTTTCCCCAAGCATTTTTAGAGAATGAATTTGGTTCAGAGTTGGTTGCTTACTCCTTATATTATAATCCTATGGTGCCTTATTGGACTTACTAGCTGGCCCGGGCACGCCTTGCTGTGCCTGACTCAGGGTCCTTAAAGGGGGAGGATGTGTCCGTCCGTCCCCCCTGGGCTATGGGTTTTATTGTATGCCACCAAACTATCTTTCTGATGAGTTGGTGGTTTCTAAATACTCTTATAAATAAATATGACGTTTATTGCATCCATTTAGTTCTGATCTACTTAATAAACGCCTTCTTGGATCAATAAGTGCCTTCTCTAGCTGACAGCAGACCAAGGCTGGTGGGGCAGTGGCATGTTTGCCCTGATGGATGATCTTGAAATTGATTTCATCCTTGAAGTTTCCAGTGATTGGACTACTTGAAATCCAGAAGGCTTAAGCTGGTCATGATCATGAGAAAACTTCTGCTCCACAAAGCCCGCATGTAGGGCCCCTCCAGGTTTTGTGTCAGGCCAGGTGTGTCTTTGTGGCACTGTGGCTCAAGAGCACAGAAATAGACAGCAGAATCATTCAGCCCGGTGTTCATCAGGTACAAGGAGGTGGTTTTCTTCTTTTTGTCCAGGCTGATTTTGAAGTGGTCATAAAACTCAGTTCCAGTCTGAACCATCAAGTGTATAAACTGGGGCTGCCTGCCCAACTGCTGCTTGTACCACTGCAAGCTATATTCAGTTCCTTCGTAAGAGCAGTTGAGTTGGACAGGTTCCCCCTCCTTGACAGAAGCAAACTGGTCCTTCTGGGTCACAGAAGACTGGCCTGAAGTGCCTGGAACAGGAATTATGATTGAGAACATAAGAAGATCCTGCTGGATAAGATCAGTGGTCCATCTATCATTATTATCATTCACCCTAAGTTCTCAGGATGGGTTAAAACAATTAAAACCCAATATTAATAACAGTTAAAAAAAATAAGTATTAGCATTATTAACAGTAATAATAATAATTGCATTTATTCATTGCTTCCAGAAAGAAGAAGAAAAACTTACAAATACATAAAAACACAAACAGCATGAAAATTCAAAATACAAAAAATCTTCCAGTGCTCATCCAACATATGAATATTGTGAATATCAAAGAAATAATTATTTACGAAGAAGAAGAGGAGGAGGAGGAGGAAGAAGAAGAAGAAGAATGGGAAATGGCTCAGTTTTCTTTAGCTTTAATGAAGGGCTGGAGAACCTCCAGATGTTCAACTGGGCCAAAACTACCATCATCTCTGATCACGCCATGCTGGCAGCTGGGACTAGAAGCAGCAGCACCTGGAGGGCCAAAGGTCCCCTACACTTCCTTTACTGGGAAAAGTAGCCCAATCAAATCAACATTTACTTGAAAGTAAGTCTCACTCTGTGCCCAATGGGACTACTTACTGAAGTAAATGGGGTATGAGAAAATTGCAGCAGCTAAGCCTATGTTACATTTTCATCAGATTGCACCTGCTGCCTTCCTAAAAGGAATGATTTTAACCATATCTGCTCAAAAATAAATCCTTTTTAACTCGGTGGGATTTCCCCTCTGTTCGGTGGGAACTCTCTGTTTCTCATTTTTTCCAATCTTAAATTCAGCATTCCACATTTAGCAGAAGAAAATGAGTGTTCCAGCAAAGTGCCAGTGAATTCTCAGTTTTACTCCATTTCTTTCTTACTTCTTTCTTCCTGTTACATCCATTGAAGAATCTGAATAAATATGGGTAAGATTAGGTCAGCCTCCCCATTACAGCCAGCATGCCGAGAGCCCTGAATCATGAATGAGCTGGGATCCAACTGTGTTATCCCTTTACTAGAGAGAAAATACCTGTGGAGAGAGCCAGGAGCAAAGGAATGATCCGTCTCGCCAGGGTCTCCATCTTCTTTTTGGGTGACAGATGTGATGAATGTGCGAGTTTTATTTGCAGCAAGGGCTGTGGCACAGACCACAAACTTGTGGGTGGTTTCATGTTCCTCTCTCATGGGACCCAAGAAAATAGCACTTTTTATACGCAACAGCGGCAGCTAGAGTACTGGTGGCTAAAAACTGGAAGAGCGAGGAGACTCCCTCAATGTCAGAGTGGCAAATTAAATTTTGCGAATATATTGAACTAGCCAAGATGACAGCATCAATTAGAATGCAATCCAAACAAAAATTAAGAAATGAATGGAAGTGTGTTGAAGAATATATTGTACAAAATATATTACTTCAATAGAAATCTCTGGATAAGTACTGATTGAGTTCATCAAGCTAAGATGCAATGATTTTAAAATAGAGGACTGATCAATGTGATGAACAATTATGAACACAACGTTAGAGTTTTAAGGTAGCGAGAAGGATATCATGCATGTGGGTGAAGGAAATCACATGGATATTTAGGTAAATGGTGACTTGGGAATAATAATAATAATAATAATAATAATAATAATAATAATTTAATTAATTAATTAACAACTTTTATTTATATCCCGCCCTCCCCGGCCGAGACTGGGCTCAGGGCAGCTAACATCAAATATATAACATTGGTATAAAATCAAACAATAATTAAATTACCTCCTAAAAACAAGTCAGGATCAAATTAAAATCTAATCAGATGGCTTTCCGCAGGATTAGGGTTGGGAACAGTAAATGTTCATCAGGCCCAACTGTTTACGCTGTTGTTATATGGGCCTGTGAGAATGCTGGGAGGCCTGTTTCATACTAGTTCTTACACAAAAAGAGAAGGGTTAGATATAGGGAATCCGTATATATATAATACGGATCCGTATATATAATATAATGTAAAGGTCAGGACCGGTGCTGGCAATTTTGGCGCCCTAGGCAAGGGGGCGGGCCACGTGACGTCATTGCGTATGACGCACGTTGCGGAGCGGTGCCCCGCCCCCTGCCCAGCCGGGCGCCCCCCGCCGCCGCGGTTTGCTTGCTCTGCCGCTGGTTGGGGTGGCGGCGGGCGGCGGCGGGGGGCAGGCTGGCCAGCGCCCCCTCCATTTTGGCGCTCTAGGCAATTGCCTAGTTCGCCTAAATGGACGCACCGGCCAGGGGCATAGCAACGGGGGGGCGGGGGGCGGGCCGCCCCGGGTTCCACCCCAGAGGGGGGTGACACTTTTAAAAAAAATATTTTTTAAAAAAATTTTTTTTAATTTTTTTTTTAAATTTTAACTTCATTGAAAAAAAGAGATAATAGACACACACACAACCCCCCACACCTCACAAAGTGGCACCATCAGAGGGGGTGACACTTTTTTTTAATCATTTTTTATTATTTTAACTTTATTGAAAAAAAAGAGATAATAGACACACACACACACACACAAAACCCCCACACCTCACAAAGTGGCACCATCAGAGGGGGGTGACACTTTTTAATTTTTTTTTAAATTAAAGTGGTGGGGGGTGACAAAAAAAATTCCGCCCCCGGGTACCACCTGGGCTTGCTACGCCTCTGGCGCCGGCCTTGGTAAAGATAAAGGTAAAGGGACCCTTGACCATTAGGTCCAGTCACAGACGACTCTGGGGTTGCGGAGCTCATCTCGCTTTACTGTGGTAAAGTGGTTCCTTTACTGTGAATCACATGTATTCCAAGTATTATTACGGTATATTAGTTTACATTCCCAGAGTGTTAGGGAAAGGGTGGTATCTCTGGTAGTGGACACACCATTCTCCTTCTGAGGTAGTTTGTCCATCTTTGGTCCCCACCCTGCACTCAGCTGTCACCCGTGGCTCCTAAAAGCTGACAACATGTGACAGCGGCCACACCCCGAGATTGGCTTCAACCGGCCGGCTAAACCAGGCGAGGGGAGCTGATGCATCTCAAACCCTCGGTGAGGGGACAGAGACAGGTCTCTATCAGAACATTCTTCACAACTTGACAGAACTATATAGTTTCCAGTGCCCAGTGCTTTTTCTCGGGGGGTACTCAAGGGTAAAAGGGGCGGCTCCTGCCAACCTAGCAGTTCGAAAGCACACCAGTGCAAGTAGATAAATAGGTACCACTGTGACAGGAAGGTAGACGGCGTTTCCATGTGCTCTGGCTTCCGTCACGGTGTTCCGTTGCGCCAGAAGCGGCTTAGTCATGCTGGCCACATGACCCAGAAAGCTATCTGTGGACAAACGCTGCCCCACTCGGCCTGAAAGCGAGATGAACACCGCAACCCCATAGTCACCTCAGACTGGACTTAACCATCCAGGGGTCTTTTACCTTTACTCAAGATCTGCAGTACTGGCTCCCTTTTTTTCTAGATGAAAAGCACTGGTTGAAAGTGCGGCACTTAGTATAACAACATTATAGTGAGCAACAGCACCTTTTTAAAATGTTTTTAATGATTATTGTATTTTAATGTTCTGTTGGAAGCCACCCAGAGTGGCTGGGGAAACCCAGCCAGATGGGCGGGGTATAAATAATAAATTATTATTATTATTATTATTATTATTATTATTATTATTATTATTTTCTAGAAGAAAATGCTAATGTCCCTTGTGGGCATCGGCATCTACTCCAGGGGGCCCCAGGGGCTGGCCATCCATAATTTTTATCCTGTGGGTGCCTGCCCTCCACCCCCCAGTGCCAGCGGCCACCCACCAACTTGTGGGTTGGGGAACTCGCTTGACTTCTCTACAGTTGGAATCAATGCAATCTGCAGCGCTAGAAGTCAATGAGATCAGTAGGTGGCAGCAGAGAGCCAAAATAAAAACCAATGAAGAGCTGCTATAGCATTTGACCTCAGACTAGGGATGGGAGCAATCTATTAGTTTCACTTTCTCTCCGTTTCTCATTTTTCCAGTCTTTCCACATCAGCCTGTGTGAATTATTCTGCTTTCTTTTCTTTTTTTTAAGTCTTCATGAAAAACTTGTCAGCATTTTAGTGCATTTCTGTGTGCGATTTTGCCCAAGATACACATTTTTGCAAGCAGTTTCCTCTAACATAATTATACATATGTTAAATGTATTGTATGCACACGTTCCCCAAATGTGTGCTTGCCCTGTTATAAACATAGTTATATAACAGATTTTACCTTCTTTGTAGCAGATTTGGTGTGCTGCTTATTTGATGTCAAGCACTGAGGCTGCAATCCTCTACTTACTGGGAATAAGCCTCACTGAACCCAATAAGCTTTACGTCTGAGTAGTTATGTATAGGGCTGCATTGTTATTTATTTACTTATTTACTTTCCTAGTTTATTTATTAAAATGTCTTCCATGCAGCTTTTCAGGTTGATAGAACTTTCCAAGGTGCCTCAGAATAAAAGGAACACAAAGAAGAAACACCAAAACTACTTTACTAACTACTCAATTAAAATTGGGAAATCATCTAAAACGTCTTAAATACAAAATGAATGCAAATTTATTCTTTTATTAACCCCTCCATTTAAGGTGTGTGTGTGTGTGTGTGTACATAGAAAGAAATGTTGGAGGGTATGGTAGGATGTCCCTATTTTCTTCAGATAAATGTTGGAGGGTATGGAATAGGACGTCCCTATTTCCATTGGAGAAATGTTGGAGGTTATGATAATTTATTATGTAAATATCCATCGCAGAAATGTTGGAGGTTATGATAACATACAGTGGTACCTCGTGTTTCGGGCAAGATCCGTTCCGGAAGCCCGTCCTTAACGTGAAATGCCCGCAACTCGAAGCGTTGTGTCTGCACAGGTGCGCGGCACAATTTGATCTTCTGAGCATGCGTGAGCGGCGATACCCAGAAGTAACCTGTTCCAGTATTTCCTGGTTGCCACGGGACGTAACGTGAAAAGACGCAACATGAGGTACAACTGTATTACGGAAAATAGGACATTGCCTGCAGGTCCTGCAATATAATTTATATTGTTATGAGGTCTGAGGGTGATAGGCTGTGTGCCTGAGCCACCTTTTAATTCCTGGATCCAGCATGGATACAATTCCTGGAATAGCCAGGCTAACTTCCTAGTGAGGTAATAGCCCCCTAAGTATGGGTCACAAAAGACAGCAAATGGGTGAGCATAGGTGTAGGGAGCCTCTGGCTCTCAGTGCTCCAGCCTCCACAACATTTGCCATGAAGGGGCCAGGCAACCACAATTTTTTGTGCTGGAGCCGCACACAGCATGGGGGCATGCACAACTGATGTCAGTATGCCCACCGGCGCATGCACATGACATCAGCACACCCGCTGATGTGCACAGGTGACATCAGCATGCCACAGGGCGTGCTGAAATCACGCATGCACACCAGTAGGCAGGCCGACGTCAGACGCTTGTGCACGACCCTGGCACAAAAGTGACATATACAGCATGTTGGCAAAGCTGCAATCGACCTACACACATGTTTTAGAAACAGCAGATCAGCAATTTTGACCAAAATAATAATAATGGAGCAACTTGTTGCTAGACACTTTAATTCTGAGAACTATAGCCTGTCGGACTTATCAATAATTGCTATAGAGATTCCAACAAAGAGGGAGAACATTTGGATTAACATGCTAGACATATTAACACCAAACGGCTTCAACCTGGAGGATGGTATCAGAATTTCTTCAGCTCAGTGGATTGAAGGACTTCTGAGCTTTCCTGAAATATACTCGGAGTCGAGTGTGAATTTCATGCTCTTTATTCAGCTCCTACCGTAGTAGCAAGGAATGGATGTTTCCCCCAAAAACGTCTGCTATAAATACATTATTTACACAATGGGCCCCACCTGATTGGCTAATTCCGGGATACTTCTGTAGGCCAATCAGGTTGTGGATTCACTTCCACCTGGAGCTGGATTGGGTGGCTCCTGCGGACCAATCAGACTGCTGCATTCTGAATCCTATTGTTCTAGGACCAATCAGACTGCTGCATTCTGGATCCTATTCAGCTCAGTACATAACATTTCCATTCCAAAAGTTCAGTACGTATTATTTTGGAAACAGCATCATTTTTTTATCGGAGCAACTCACACAGAGAGAGAGAGAGAGACTACAATATTTCTTTTCTGTGATCCAACAAGTGCCTGACATTAGGAACGTTGATAAAGAAGATTTATTTGACAACCATCCCATTTCAAATTGTATTTCTGCAGTTGCTAAGGCAAAGTGTTTCCATGTTAACTTCTGGTCCTCTGCGGAGCTCATTAGAGGCACACACAGTGATTTCCCAGCTCCGAACTTTGCTGAATCCTTAATTGTCTCATTTGCTGCTAATGGCTTTTGGGTCATGCAATCCCCCCTGTCTAATTAAACAGCGCCTGTAATTAGAGCCTTCCCCTGTGTCTAGTTAGGCAAGGCCTTGGGAGCGGCACCAGTGTTCGAATGCTTAAGGAGAGAATTCAATGCCCCGTGCAATTTATGGCACAGCCGAAATGGAGGCGAGCCAAAGTCAAATCAAACAGTTTGAACTCCTGCCGTTCCCTCCAGGCCAATTACAGCGTTAACAGGTAACAATAGGTATATTGGAGAGGCAGCTGTGTGGTTCCTATGCTTCGCACACTCTCTGCAAGCCAGCAGCGGGTTTAATGTTCCAATTACACCAATTGGGGAGGTCACTCGATTGATTTCATTAGCACGGCAACCGTGCAGAGTTCATCCCCCTGTGAGTTTCGCTCTCCTGTGAAATGAGCAAATGCTAAGCAGATGCTAAGGACAGGGGAAAGGGTATCACGTAACATTTCCGAAGACTAGTGTGGCATGCTGGGGAATGAAAAACAAATGCCTATGCTTCTCTTGGAAATGCTGCCGGCTCAGTAGCTCAGTGGTAGAACATCTGCCTTGCATGCGGGAGGTCACAGGTTCAATCCCCTGTGGGAAGGGCTGGGAGAGAGCCCTCCCTCAAACTCTGGAAAATCTCTGCCAGAGAAGATACTGAGCGAGGTGAACCAGTGGTCTGACTCAGTGGAAGGCAGCATCATGTGTTCCCATGCGCTGGTGAGGAACTAGTGAGGAAACAGGAAATAGAAATATTCCAGGATAAGAGCATCAGAAAAGCCCCGGTGGATCAAGCCAATTGACTAGTTCAGCAACATCTTCTCTCAGCAAGCCAACCAAATGACTATGGGAAGCCTGCAAGCAGAAACTGAGCACAATAATGCCATAGTGGAGCAGCTTGCAGATGGCCAGGAAGCGGTCATAGGCCATGACGGTATAGAGGAAACATTCAGTGCAGCCCAGGAAGTAGAAGAAGAAGAGTTGGGTCACGCAACCACTGGCAATAGAATTCTCCAGTATTGTCACAGAAGCAATAGGTGCAATGTATGCTTAAAACCCCTTTCAAACTATCTCAGAACCGCACTTGATGAACGAACATTGGTTTTGCACCCCTATGTTAACTCAAAAACAAACTTGAATCTGATTTACGATACTCAGTTTGCCAGAGTAAAACAAAACAAAACAAACATTTTGAAGAGTCATCCAAGCTACACAACAGGAGAGTCTCCATACATTCCTTCTTGACGATAAAGCCATCAGCTGCAATGGATTAAAATGTAGAAGGGACTTTCAAAGGCCTCGATATCAGATGTACCCATGGCTAAATTTCTGTAGCCCTTTGGGGAAAAGGAGAGGCAGAGGCAAGCTTTATGGCTTCTCTGAAACTGCCAATCAGGGGCATCTGACAATGCAGTAGACCATTGTGGTTAGGAGCCATTGATAGGCTTATCCTCTATGAATTTGTCTAATTCTCCTTTAAAGCCATTTAAGTTGGTGGCCATCGCTACCTGTCTGAAGAAGGCAGGGTCAACCCATCCATGGGGCGCCCAGGGATGGCTGTAGATAGGATTTCTGAATCAAAGAGAGTTGGGACAGGATTACCCTCGGGGTCTCTTCCAACCCCACAAATCTATGATCCTCACAGGCCTCTTGTGAGATCTCGCCAGAACCTGGACGCTGCCTCCACAGCCATGTGACACCAGTGAGTGAGGTCCCATCAGTAATATACATTTAAAGCCACGCCAGACATTTGGCTCCCAAAAATCGTTCAAAAACTGGAACACTCACTTCCAGGTTTCGATCGTCCGGGAGCTGATTTGTTCGAGATCCAAGGTACGACTGTATACATAGCACATACCACTTACAGTAGTCATGGCCAGGGGCGGAGGAAGCCTCCTTGCTACCCGGGGCGGCGCCGACCAGAGGCTCCACCCCAGCAGCGGGGAGAAAACCCCTTTAAAAGAAAGGAAAGCTAAGGCAAGCAGCCTGCTTGCCTTGGCTTTTCCTTTTTTAAAAGAGCTTTTTATCCTGCTGCTGGGTGCCCGCAGAGGCGAGGGGAGGAGCGGACCAGCCAGGATGGGGTGTCACCCCTCCTCGCTGGCCCGCCCCTTTCCATTCCCCGGCTCTGCAAGCCAACCAGCGGCGGGAAAAGCCACTGGAAGGGGGGGGGCTATTTTCAGCGCTGCCGGGGCGGAGCCGCCGGAGCGGCCAGTGGGGGGGGGCGACACCGCTCCTCGCTGGCTGCCCCTGCGGCTCCACCCTGGCAGTGCCGAAAATAGCCTTAAAAAAAATTAAAAAATTCTTAAGCCCAATTTGTCACCCCCAGCAGGGCGCTGCCCGGGGTGGCCCGCCCCCCCTTGCTACGCCCCTGGTCATGGCTTCCCCCAAAGAATTCTGGGAGCTGTAATTTGTTAAGAGCTGTAAACAGTTGCCTGCTCCCCTCACAAAAACAATTCTCAAGGTTCCCTGTGAAGAGGAATTTATTTTAAAACTATTGCAACCATCGTAGTTTAGCGAGTGGAATATGAACAAACTGCCATGTGAAGGCAGCCTTATACTTGGGCACTTAACTGGCTTCAAATTGTCTTTTTGCTTGCAAATCTTGCCTTAAGGGCATATTTGTGTATGAATAAGTATTAGCATCACTAAAGAATAGCCAGACTGCCCAGGTAATTAAATCAGTGGCCATTATCAGGTATCCTGGCAGACAGGATTTCTGTTGTAGACTGCCTCCTTCTGTGATGTATGTATGATGTTTTTTTTGGGGGGGGGGTGATCTTGGGCTACAGGGTGAGCAATTTCCTCAATGCCCTTTCCACTTCCTTGTTCCGCAGTGTGTATATGAACGGGTTCAACATGGGAATGATCTTGGTTTGGAACACAGCCAGTGCCCCATAGGTGGAGGCACTTGAAGATGGACGCAAATATATAAAGACGGGAGGCGCATATTGGAGCAGCACCACAGTAAGGTGAGCACTGCAAGTGGAGAAGGCCCGGCGCCTTCCCTCTGTTGTCCGGATTTTCAAAATGGCGGATGCGATGTAGGCATAGGAGATACATATGAGCACAAAGCAGCCGGCAGCCACGGCGCCAATGTTGGCCAGCATGACGGCATGGTTCAAGGCTGTGTCGGCACAGGCTAGCTTGAGCACTGGTGGTATGTCGCAAAAGAAGTAGGCCACTTGGTTGGGACCGCAGTAGGGCAGACGGAAGGTCAGGCTGGTATGGATAGCAGCATGAAAGGAACCAGTGAGCCAGGTCCCAGCTGTGAGACCAGAGCAGAACCTCCTGTTCATGAGTGTACTGTAGTTCAGTGGGCGGCAGATGGCAAGGTAGCGGTCATAAGCCATGACGGTGAAAAGGAAGCACTCGGCGCTCGCCAAAAAGTGGTATGAATAGAGCTGGACGATTCAGCCTCCAAAGGAGATGGTTCTGTAGCTGGACCTTAGGAAGCCCGCCAAGACTTTGGGCACAGTGACAGAGGAGAGACCGGTTTCTATGACAGAGAGGTGGCACAGGAAGAAGTACATGGGGAGACTATGGAGTAGGGGTTCGAATAAGATGGTGATCAGGATGAGGACGTTCCCCAGGACAGTCAGCATGTAGATGACCAAGAAGATGAGGAAGAAGAGAAGGGGAAGTTCGGCTGTGTTTGGCAGCACCCCCAAAACAAAGACCATCACAGTTTGGTTGGCAGGGTCCATCTGATAGCACAGGAGGCAAGGAACAAAGCGAGCATCAGAACCGAAGGGCAAGACAGGGTCACATAGAATCATAGAATCATAGAGTTGGAAGAGACCACAAGGGCCATCCAGTCCAACCCCCTGCCAAGCAGGAACACCATCAAAGCATTCTGGCTGTCAAGCCTCTGCTTAAAGACCTCCAAAGAAGGAGACTCCACCACACTCCTTGGTAGCAAATTCCACTGTCGAACAGCTCTTACTGTCAGGAAGTTCTTCCTAATGTTTAGGTGGAATCTTCTTTCTTGTAGTTTGAATCCATTGCTCCGTGTCCGCTTCTCAGGAACAGCAGAAAACAACTTTTCTCCTTCCTCTATATGACATCCTTTTATATATTTGAACATGGCTATCATATCACCCCTTAACCTTCTCTTCTCCAGGCTAAACATACCCAGCTCCCTAAGCCGTTCCTCATAAGGCATCGTTTCCAGGCCTTTGACCATTTTGGTTGCCCTCCTCTGGACACGTTCCAGCTTGTCAGTATCCTTCTTGAACTGTGGTGCCCAGAATTGGACACAGTATTCCAGGTGGGGTCTGACCACAGGATAACCGAAGGATGCAACAAGATGCCCAGACCTTGAACAATTCTTTTGTTTTTTGTTTTTTATTATTATTAAGGATTTTATTGATTTACAAAGGTTTATGGACCAATGGTACCAAGTAGTATGGGAAACAGCCCTACTAGAAAAACTAACCAGTAAGCTAAAACTGAGACGGGGAGAAACAGAAGAAGAAGCCTTCACCCCGGTATGGCTCCCCTTTGTCACACACACAACCTCGAACAATTCTTAACTGAAACAGACTGCCTTCTCCTTCTTGACCCAGCCAGGGTGGGTGTGCTCATTCCAAGGTTTGAGGATATTAAATTATCTAGGCAGCAGTTGCAACATGCAATTCAGTGGCTCACTACATGGGACAGCAGCACATATACACTAAGGTTGGCAGTCTGATCCCTGCAGCTCCTAACAAGAAGAAAAGTAAATTAGTCATTCAAATGAAGAAAGAAAATAATAATGGTCAGGCTCATTGCATTTTCTCTGTCTTTGTCTCAGCCTCTGCTCTTCACTCGTTTCCTCTGTGTGTAGAAATGCCTACAGGTGTTGCATTGAAATGATAGTCTCACAACCTAAAACTTGGAGAGTATGCTATGGGGAGGCCACAAGCAGGACCTGAGTGCAACAGCACTCTTCTCCCCTGCAGCTTCCAGCAGCTGGAATTCAGGAAGAGATATTTTTAGGAGAAACTGATCTCCAGCGTTGTTTAGGTATTGAACCATCAGCTAGAGAGCTTCCCAGAAGGAGAATACATGCATATCTTAATAGTAGCATAGCTTTTGCATACACTCACCTCCTGTAAAGCTGCAGTGCTGTGATGAATGTAGGCATAGTTTTCAGTGTGGCACAGTTCTCGAGTGTCCACCATTCTATATACTTGCACAGTCCAAACCACAGGGGGAAGGATACGCTCCATAGGGGCCTGATAGGACTTTGGTTGATGCCCAAGGGATATCAGGAATGCTCCCTCCTTCGCTGGATAGCCCCAAGTATGGTGAGACAGGGAGGAAAACTCCCAATTCAGTGGGTGTGGGGTAGATGTTGAAGGTTTAACTGACTTATCATATAATAATTTTTTAACCATAGAAAAACTAATGGGCAAGGAGAAAGTCTAGCCAGCAACTTTCTCCCTGACTCAATACATGTGCATTGAGCTCTCTGTGGGGCTGAGTAGCAGCAGACCTTGGCATCTCAAATTTCAGCAGCACCCTGTGTGATGCCAAAATTCAGTGTGGCCCCCACCTCTCCCTTTCCATTCTACATCATACCGGTAGTTGCAGCGCTCACAAGGCTCTGTGCCCAGTGCAAAAAAACGGTCATGTTTCCCTAAACCCATCTCTGGGCTGAGAAGCATTCAGCATCTGTTCCCCCTCCTCTCAGTTTGAAATGATACAACCTTGAAATGAGAGGACGCGGTTTGGTTATATCCGGAATTGTACTTGGCAAAACTGCTTACCCCGCCCCCCTGCCAGACCAAGAACAATGGAACATGCTGTTGGTTTTCCGAAGACCAGTTTTGAAATCTCAAAATTCCACAGTGCTCCTTATGTCAGGAGCGTAGGATAGGGAGGCGGGGGGCGGTTCGCCCCAGGTGCCATCATGGAGGGGGGTGACAAATTATCAAGGAACAATTACTACCCTACTAGGGCAGTTCATAAAAAATTTTTTTTAAAAAATAATGCCTACTCCAAAGGTCTTATCTTACTACACTAGGGATTATATAGCTACATATGAAATTTCATGCATATCAGTTAATATCTTGACCCTCCTCCACGAAAACAGCTGTTTACTTGGCCGTTTTCCTGCGTCGTGAAGGCTGAAATTTCAACAAAGCACATGCCTTTGCTAAACTCTTTTCGAGCACCTGCTAAAAGCATTCTTCTTCAGGCAAGCTTACCTAGATGCTTAGGAAGTTGAAGTAATTTTAATCTTAATATTTTAGCTTTTGTATGTTTTAAAGTAGGAGTGTTAATTTTTCTTGATTTTACTGCTGTGGTGTTTTTTTTTTGTTTTGGTAAACCACTTTGCAGGTTTTTTAAAATATTTTTTATTAAATAAATAAACAATAAATATAAATAAAATAACACAAGCCAAAACACAATCCATCCTGTAGATTTAAGTATCTGTCCATAGTCACCTACTTGCTATCAGAGGCTCAGAATCCACATTCCTTTGTAAGAAAATATGAAATAACACAAAACCATTTTTGCAGGCAAAAAAAAATAAAAGTCAATGTGTGTGGGGGGGGGGACAAGAAATTTTCCGCACCGGGTACCACCTGACCTTCCTACGCCTCTGCCTTATGTGAGGCTCTTAATTTATAAAGCCCTGTTCAAAGTTGGGTCCGGGATAACTTAAGAACTCACTGAGCTCTTATCTCCCTACCT
This sequence comes from Darevskia armeniaca, assembly GCA_034641395.1. Classification (NCBI taxonomy): domain Eukaryota; kingdom Metazoa; phylum Chordata; class Lepidosauria; order Squamata; family Lacertidae; genus Darevskia; species Darevskia armeniaca. The sequence continues at coordinate 1,259,728 of JAWWNF010000882.1, read as the reverse complement.
CGATCATTGAGATTACCCAGAGGGCATGGTTGTCATTCCTTATGCTACAGTGGCCCTGCTGGCTTCAATCAGAAGTCGGACATGTAGGCCTCATTTGCACTATACATTTAAAGCGATATCAAAGCACTTTAAACAGCCATGGCTTCGCCCGAAGAATCATGGGAATTCTACTTTATTGATGGTGCCAAGCATTGTTAGAAGGCCCCTATTGCCCTCAGAGAGCTACCATTCCCAGAGTGGTTTAACACTCAATCCCTCTTCTCATGGACTGCTGAGAATTGTAACAGGGAAATGAAAGGGGTTTTTCCAACCAACTCTCAGTTACTTGAGGAACTGGAGTTCCCAGGATTCTTTGGAGGAAAGCAAGACAGTTTAAAGTGGTATCATGCTGCTTGAAATGTATAGTGCAGATTGAGCTGGCTGCTATTGGATGAAGGAATCAAACTCAGACTATGTATCTCTCTATATATCTCAAATCAGAACAGAGTGGAAAGCAGGAAAGTGTTATAAATTAGGTGTCATGCAGGGCTACACAAGCTAGGATGCATATCCAAACAAGTGACACACTTTCTATTAAGTATAATTGTTTAATTCACACTGAAACAGAAATTGCCTGTATGTATATTACTAAGGGTTTAACATTAGAAAATTCCATTGAAGTATACTAAGCTAGAAGAGTGCTCTCTAAGCTTCTAACTGAGTTGATAATTAACTGTTGATGTTCTCTGCTAGCTCTCACATGAATGTTTAACCTTAGAACACATGTGATTAAGGTTGTTGTTTAGTCGTGTCCGACTCTTCGTGACCCCATGGACCAGAGCACACCATGCACTCCTGTCTTCCACTGCCTCCTGCAGTTTGGTCAAACTCATGTTGGTAGGTTCGAGAACACTGTCCAACCATCTCGTCCTCTGTCCTCTCGTCCTAACCCAACCTCTGTCCTCTGTCCTCTTGTCCTAGTCCTAACCCTTCTCCTTGTGCCCTCAATCTTTCCCAACATCAGGGTCTTTTCCAGGGAGTGTTCCCTTCTCATGAGGTGGCCAAAGTGTTGGAGCCTCAGCTTCAGGATCTGTCCTTCCAGTGAGCACTCAGGGCTGATTTCTTTCAGAATGGATAGGTTTGATCTTATTGCAGTCCATGGGACTCTCAAGCACCATAATTCAAAAGCATCAATTATTCGGCGATCAGCCTACTTTATGGTCCATCTATTAAGGTATTCAATTGCAAAACTCCATAATGAAGCAATGTTGTCTCTTGGGTTTTTGTTTCTGGGCAGTCAGAAAGCCTCTTCAGGAACTGGCTGTATGCAGCTATGGAAGAGACAGAGCTTTGATTTATTGCCCTGATCATAATTATGTTATATATTTAAGAAGAGAAACCTATGCTTGGATAAGAATATGCTTTATGGAATTATTTGGATGTATCATTGGTTGTTTTTGTACCTATTTTGAAGAAGTTCTGGTTAGTAGAGCTTTGAATCATAATGATGGGTCTGGAAAATTTTTATTCCCAAAGGAATGAGCTTTTATATATCCAATTGCTTCATGCATGTGCAATATTAATATGTGCAATACCTCCTGAAACGACTATCTCCCAGCCTGATATGGAGATGCCTGGGATTCAACCTAGGAACTTCTGCATGCAAAGCAGATGCTCTACCACTAAGCTATGAAGCCGCATTCTGTCAGGATGCTGTCAGCGGTTCCAGCTGTTTGCCCCAGGAAAGTATAAAGACAGGGGAAGGTTCTTACCATCTTTTTTTATTCAATAATTACAGAGAGAGGCTAGAGAACCCAGCCTCTTGGATAATGGTGTCGTCCTGAGTGAATCTCCGCCCCCTCTGTCTCTCCAACTTCTTCATTTGTCACTTCTACGGGTGCTGCTACATGCCCTCTGTCTTTGAACTCTTTGCTCTCCTACTTTTAAGGCTCACCGGGTTCTGGGAGAGGGGGGTCTGGAAGGCTTTCCAATGACACCGTGTCCGTCAGCTGTCGCCAGTCATGTCTTCCCCCCAAAAAATTCTGGGAGCTGTAGCTTGTTAAGGGTGCTAACCCCTGTTCCTCTCACAAAAGCTACAGTTCCCAGGATTCCCTAGGAAGAGAGATTGTTGTAAAAACCATTGCAACAATTGTAGTTTGGTGAGGGGAACAGGAATAAACTGCTGTGTGATTGCAGCCTTAAGCTTGAGCACTTAACTGGCTTCAAATTAGGCAATTGTGGACACACACATCTCAGGAATCTCACTGTGATGTTTCGGATATGGCTTTTGGTTCAGATCCAAGCAACACCTATAGAGAGAAGGCATACCACAGCTGAGAGTAAGAGTAAGAACATTCAAATCACTCCCTATTATATTGTATGAAAGTTGGACCACTCAGGTTCTGTTGCTCTACGTGCTTTTGCCTCTTCTCATGCCACCACTGGAATGTGTCCCTAAGAAGGTTTCACAGATGGGACTCTGGCCCTCATGTTGAAAATGGTACACCACCCCCTCTTCCATCCCAGTCCAATAAATCTGCATCTAAATTTGTGCAGATCCCTGTGGAATCTGACTGCCCAACCTATCGTTCCTGAGAAGCAATATGTCTCTTGAATGATTTCCTCAATGCCCTTTTCACTTCCTTGTTCCACAGTGTGTATATGAACGGGTTCAACATAGGAGTGATGATGGTGTAGAATACAGCCAGTGCCCCATAGGTGGAGGCACTTGAAGATGGACGCAAGTATATAAAGACTGGAGGTCCGTAGTAGAGCAGCACCACTGTAAGGTGAGCACTGCAAGTGGAAAAGGCACGGCACCTTCCCTCTGTTGTCTGGATTTTCAAAATGGCGGATGCGATGTAGGCATAGGAGATACATATGAGCACAAAGCAGCCGGCAGCCACGGCGCCAATGTTGGCCAGTATGACGGCATGGTTCACGGCTTTGTCGGCACAGGCTAGTTTGAGCACTGGTGGTATGTCACAAAAGAAGTAGTCCACTTGGTTGAGACCGCAGTAGGGCAGACGGAACGTCAGGCTGGTATGGATAGCGGCATGAAAGGAACCAGTGAGCCAGGTCCCAGCTGCGAGACCAGAGCAGAACCTCCTGTTCATGAGTGTGCTGTAGTTCAGCGGGCGGCAGATGGCAAGGTAGCGGTCATAAGCCATGACAGTGTAAAGGAAGCACTCTGTGCTTGCCAAGAAGTGGAAGGTATAGAGCTGGACGATGCAGCCTCCAAAGGAGATGGTTCTGTAGCTGGACCTTAGGAAGCCCATCAAGACTTGGGGCACTGTGACGGAGGAGAGACAGGTGTCTAGGAAGGAAAGGTGGCACAGGAAGAAGTACATGGGGAGACCATGAAGTTGGGGTTCGAACAAGATGGTGATCAGGATGAGGAGGTCCCCCAGGACAGTTAGCATGTAGATGACCAAGAAGATGAGGAAGAAGAGAAGGGGGAGTTCGGCTGTGTTTGGCAGCCCCTCCAGGATGAAGACCGTCACAGTTTGGTTGGCAGGGTCCATCTGATAGTACAGGAGGCAAGGAACAAAGTGAGTAATCTGAACCGAAGGGCAAGAGAAGATCAAAGGTGAACCAAAGGATGCGATAACATGCAAGTTGCAACATGCACTACAGTGGCTCACCACAAGGGGATGTTACATACAAAGGTTGGCAGTATGAGCCCTGCAGCTCCTAACAGGAAGAAAAGTAATTTAGGCATTCAAATGATGAAAGAAAATAATAATTGTCAGGCTTGTTTCATTTTCTCTGTCTCTTTCTTTATCCATTCCTTCTCCCTCTCCCCCGCTCTCCTTCTTTTTCTCTTTTAACTGCCATGGGTATTTATTGCTAACCCTGATGACTATGTTCCACCTTCACTGTTGGAGGAAGGATGCTTCTGAATTCCACTTGCTTGGAATCACAAGTAGGGAGAAGTGCTCCTGCATGGAAGTCCTTGTTTACAGCTTCTCTTAGGCATCTACTAACTTGGCTCACCATCATATCAGGATGCAGGACTAGAATTTGACATTTGGCTATTTTTGAAAAACCAACCAAACCTCAAACTCAAAATTTAAAATAAGATGTCACGTTTTCTTGATTTCCGGGAATTTTCCTAGATTTCATCAATGTTTATAATGTTGTAAAATAAAAGTCAATTTTAGAAGAATTAAATTCTCCGAAGTTTTGGAGAGGGACGCTTTCCTCCCTTTGATACAGCTGCTTTTTACAGATCTCTGTCTGCAAGCTCCCAGCACATTTTTCTGGACAAGCATACAATGGGAACAAGCATTGCTTTCTACTGATCTAGCTTGCTGCTAGTCTGGATTCTTTTCATTTTTAAAAATCATTTTAAAACATAAGAACATCCAAAGGCCTATCTGGTCCAGCATTCTGTTCTTACAGTCAACTGGATGAGACCTGAGTGCAGCAGCACTCTTCTCTCCTGTAGCAACTGAAATTGTTTAAGTAATGAACCACCAGCTAGAGAGCTTCCCAGAAAGATATGTGCATATCTTAATAGAAGCATAACTTTTGCATTCAGATACTCTCACCTCCTGTAAACCTGCAGTGCTATGATGAATGCAGACATTGTTTTCAGTGTGGTACAGTTCTTGAGTGTCCACCAGTCTATATATTTGCACAGTCCAAACCGCTGCCTTCTAGGGGAAGGATACACTCCATGGGGGCCTGAGAGGGCCTTGGCTGATGCCCAGGGAGTATCAGGGATGCTCCCACCATTAAGGGGGCAATCTCGGCGCTCTCTTCCTTTCGCCCAACGCGACTGACATGACAACATTGTGCTGCTGATACCGGCAAGAGCATAACCAGCTAGGACAAATATAACAGTTTCCTCTGGGTATTCTAGCAGGATCACTTCATTAATTCCCCCTGTTGAGAGACAGAAGCTTCATTCTCCTAGCAAACACAGGGGAGGGATAACTTTTACATACCAAAAGCTACATTCCCTCTGGGTTTACAGGGGCCATATTCCAGTTGTGGGTGGGGTCAAAGGCAAAAGTAGACACAGCCATGGATGTGAGTTTTACCTTTGTACAATAAGTTAATTTCTACACATGCTTGTATGCCTCTCTATATCCTATTAGGCTGTCTGACACTATGATTTTTATTATGTTTTAATCATTGATGCTCTGTAATGTGTTTTTAATGTGCCCTGGGATTTTCTGATAAAATATAAATTGTAATCATCATCATCATCATCATCATCAAACATCATCAGTGCATGCTTAAGCCATGAAACTCACACCAATAAGACACCATGATAGACTCCAACTTTGTTGACTTTAGATTAGAGAGATTCATGGAGGATAAGGTTATCAGTGGTCACAAACCCTGATGGCTATGTTTTATCTCCACTGTCAGAAGCAGTATAAGTCTTAATTCCAGCTGCTGGAAAGCACAGGAGGGAAAATTGCTGTTGCCCTCAGGCCCTCCTTGAAAACTTCCCATGGGCATCTGGGTGGCCACTGTGAGAACAGGATGCTGGCCTAGATGAAACTCTGCCTGAACCAGCAGGGCTCTCATTGTATTCTCCATTCAGGCAAGCAAGGAGCATTATCAGAGCTCCCTGTCACATTCCAACCAGGCAAGAGGAGAGTATGAAGTAGGGCTGATCAGGGGTGTGGCTTGGGAAAGGGTGTGTGGCCTAGACACATGGGCAGAGGAGGGAGGGAGGACACCCACCTGTCCTGTTCCAGAACTGAGCTACCTGCAACACGACTGGTCAGTTCACGGAAGCCACACCTATCACTCAGTCAGGTTGCCAATTGCATTGCTAGAATGCGCTACAACGTCACCCAAGTGACCCCAGTGAGCATTTCCGTTTCAAATATTCTGATTATTTCTACTATTAGTTAAGTATTTTTATTTATTTACTTGATTTAAGGGGGCAGAGGATTGCATTTGGTCCCAGGACCCGAGGTTCCCACCCCTACTGTAACATTTGCCAGGGAAACAAAATTTAAAAATTCCTTCCAGTAGCACCTTAGAGACCAACTAATTTTGTTATTGGTATGAGCTTTCGTGTGCATGCACACTTCTTCAGATACTCCATTTACCAGGGAGTAAGTCCTGTACTAGGGATGCGGGTGGCGCTGTGGTCTAAACCACAGAGCCTAGGGCTTGCCAATCAGAAGGTCGGTGGTTCAAAACCCCATGATGGGGTGAGCTCCCATTGCTCGGTCCCTGCTCCTGCCAACCTAGCAGTTCAAAAGCATGCCAGTGCAAGTAGATAAATAGGTGCCGCTCCGGCGGGAAGGTAAACGGCGTTTCCTTGCGCTGCTCTGGTTCACCAGAAGCGGTTTAGTCATGCTGGCCACATGACCTGGAAGCTGTCTGCGGACAAACACCGGCTCTCTCAGCCTATAGAGCGAGATGAGCGCCGCAACCCCAGAGTCGTCCGCAACCGGACCTAATGGTCAGGGGTACTTTTACCTTTACCTTTACCTTTAAGTCCTGTACTTCTCTACCTCCACCTCCACAGACCCCTTCATTTGTCCTACTTTGCGCATTGAGTTTTTTGTCTAGTAGGAATGTGTCCTTAGACTCTTATAGTGCCATCTTGCTTCTCTGGATGAATGCATCCATCTTACTCTTCTGGACGGATAAGTGTGTGTGTGTGTGTGTGTGTGTGTGTGTGTGTGTGTGTGTGTGTGTGTACAAAGCTTAATGTATAAGACTAAAATTTATGTACGTTGCTCCACTGACTCTGGTCACTCTGACCAGCCACCCAAAGGAGTTGCTGCCAGGTTGGGGGAAGGGGTGATGAAGAAGCCAAAGCAAATTGGTTCAGCCTGCTTGAGGATTTTATATCTTCCTCCCACCCCAAGTTAAGAGCATGGATACAGTAGCCTTTGTGTTGCTGCAGTTGTACAGCTTGAGCAGGTGAGAACTTGGTGAGAAAGATTTGTTGAGTTCTGCCATGTTGTTGTTCAGTCGTTCAGTCGTGTCCGACTCTTCGTGACCCCATGGACCAGAGCACGCCAGGCACGCCTATCCTTCACTGCCTCTCGCAGTTTGGCCAAACTCATGTTAGTAGCTTCGAGAACACTGTCCAACCATCTCATACTCTGTTGTCCCCTTCTCCTTGTGTCCTCCATCTTTCCCAACATCAGGGTCTTTTCTAGGGAGTCTTCTCTTCTCATGAGGTGGCCAAAGTACTGGAGCCTTAACCTCAGGATCTGTCCTTCTAGTGAGTACTCAGGGCTGATTTCTTTAAGAATGGATAGGTTTTATCTTCTTGCAGTCCATTGGACTCTCAAGAGTCTCCTCCAGCACCATAATTCAAAAGCATCAATTCTTCGGTGATCAGCCTTCTTTATGGTCCAGCTCTCACTTCCGTACATTACTACTGGGAAAACCATAGCTTTAACTATACGGACCTTCGTTGGCAAGGTGATGTCTTTGCTTTTTAAGATGCTGTCTAGGTTTGTCATTGCTTTTCTCCCAAGAAGCAGGCGTCTTCTAATTTCGTGACTGCTGTCACCATCTGCAGTGATCATGGAACCCAAGAAAGTGAAATCTCTCACTGCCTCCATTTCTTCCCCTTCTATTTGCCAGGAGGTGATGGGACCAGTGGCCATGATCTTAGTTTTTTTGATGTTGAGCTTGGGTGGTGCTTATTCCCATCAGAAGCGTGAACCATGCAGCCCTTTTCCACTTGGCCTGTGAGCACAGGGCCCTGACTGACCAGCTACAGAACCTGAGGCTGCTAAGCAGACTCTTGGGCTGGGGTATTGTTCATGGGGTTTTGTTGGGGAGGTTGTTGCTGTTATTGATATACAAAAAAAAAAATCCTTACATTAGATCTTAGTATGTGGAAATTGTTTAATTTGGTTGTGTATTTTTGTGTATTTTGTGACTAGTTTTGTTATGTCAGAATTGTGTGTGTTTTTTCCTAGTTGTAAGCTGCCTTGAGCATGGTTTCTTGAGCATGGAAAGGTGGCATACAAATAAAATTACATATATACATACATGATTTTATATGTATGCCGCCTTTGCACAGTTAAAACCATGCTCAAGGAAACTTACAATTTTTTTTTTAAAAAAAATGCATAACTACAACATAACAAAAGTAGTCATAAACATTTAAAAAATACCCAACCAATAGAACAATTTCCATATAAATCACAAGATCTAGAATAAAAATACAGTGGTACCTCGGGTTACATACGCTTCCGGTTACATACGCTTCAGGTTACAGACTCTGCTATCCCAGAAATATTACCTTGGGTTAAGAACTTTGCTTCAGGATGAGAACAGAAATCGGGCAGTGGCGGTGCAGCAGCGGCGGGAAGCCCCATTAGCTAAAGTGGTGCTTCAGGTTAAGAACGTTTTCAGGTTAAGAACGGACCTCCGGAACGAATTAAGTACGTAACCAGAGGTACCACTGTACAGAAAAACCAACAGCACCCCCACAACAAACCCCAGCCCCATATGTATGGGGAAGTTGATTCATCCCACATTCCCTTTCCCCAATGCCCACTTTTAAGAAAACTGATTAGCTAGAAACATTCTTTAGATCACCCAAGATTCTTGTTCACCACAGACACCATTGGAAAATGAACACATTTCTATTATGCACCAACATAGTATAAGACAGCATTCCCCATAATGTCTGAGTGAACACAGCTAATGGCCAGTGAAATCCTATTAGCTGCCCAGGTAATCATTCAATTGGTGAAGACATCTTCCTGCTCCACAGCTTTCTTAATGCACACTTCATCTCCTTGTTCCTCAATGTATAAATGACGGGATTCAGGAGTGGGGTTACAGTGGTGTAGAACACAGCCACCACTCCGTCCAGTGGGTCTTCAGACCCTGGCCTCAGATAGATGAACACTAGGGGAACATAGTAAGTTATGACAACTGTGATGTGAGCAGCGCAAGTGGAGAATGCTCGGCGGCGTCCCTCAGCACTACGGATCCTCAGGATCGCAGAGATGATGTACACGTAGGATGTGAGGATGAGGAGGAAGCAGGTCATGGCCAAGAAGCCAATGTCTACAAAGGTCACCATCTCGTTGAGTGCCGTGTCAGCACAGGCCAGCTTAAGCACAGCTGGGATGTCACAGAAGATATAGCCCACTTGGTCCCCATGGCCATAGGGCAAGTGGAAGGTGAGAGTGGTCTGTATCATAGAGTGCAAGGAGCCCCCGAACCAGGTCCCAAAGGAGAGGCAGAGGCAAGCTTTATGGCTCATGATAGTGCCATAGCGGAGCGGCTTGCAGATAGCCAGGAAGCGGTCATAGGCCATGACGGTATAGAGGAAACATTCAGTGCAGCCCAGGAAGTGGAAGAAGAAGAGTTGGGTCACGCAACCACCAAAGGAGATGACCCCACCACCTTCAAGAAACCCAGCGACCACCTTGGGTACCACCACTGAGGAGACAGTCATATCCAAGAAGGACAAGTGACAAAGGAACCAATACATGGGTTTGTGCAGCCGGGGCTCAAATGCCACTGCCAAGAGGATCATGAGGTTTCCTATGAAGGTGAGCAGGTAGATGAGCAGGAAGAAGAGGAACAATGGGACTCGTAGTTCACGGGGATAAGGAAACCCGACAATGATGAAATGGTACAGTCCCGTTTGGTTTTCACACTCCATGTAACTTAATGTTCACCTTAGCGTTGTTAATGATTAGACTGCAAAATCCGAACAAGGGAGAGAAGGGGTTGGCATGCCACATCAACTGCTCAATTCTGGATAAAATTACTTGTAACCACTTAGGTTATTTCTAGGATAAAATGAAAGTACAGATAAAATTAATATTGCGGGTGGGTGGCAGATTCCAAACCGTACCCTCAATTTTCTCATGGACTATCAAACATCTAGACCATTAGTTATATAAATTTCAAACTAGGTGTTCAAGTTTTTAGTTGGACTGCTATGCTCGGAGATTGATTTTGCTGAGAATCATAGTACTGATCTTCAAATAAACAAAGTTATGTTTGAGCTCTAAGAGTAGGTTGTTTTGTTTTGTTTTTTGTAAGGATTTCATCTTTCACTAACAGGTTTTTGCATTATAGCTTTGTACAGTAGCCAAAACACAAGTTAATTTTTTGATTTCAGAAGACCTTGGCTGCAACTGAAAGCAAAAGTTGTCTCTGAAACTTAGTATCATCTCTGTTTATTCATTCCAACTATTCTCCAGGAATTACATAAAACAGGTCTCATGTTCAATCCCAGGCATCTCTAGGTAGGTCTGGGAGAGACCTCCTGCCTGAAACCCTGGAGAGCCACTCAGGTCTGACACAGAATATAACAGCTCTGTATGATCCTACGAAACAAAAATGACACTGAATTGCCATACAAATTGGCTTGGCACACCAATCTTCCAAGCAATGCTGAAATTCAGTCTGGGAGGCAATTCTCAAACAAGTATTCTTCAGATCCAGAATTTGCAAAACAATTTGAATTCTGAATGTGTCCATTTTGGTTCCATCCCTAAAAGATGAATTAATATTCTCTCAGAAACAGAATATATCCTTTGGTTCAGACCCTGAAATCTTCACCTGAAGAAATAATCTCAGGAAAGAGAGATGGGGGAAATCACTACTGGCCTGAGACTCTGAGTAGCTGATGCTAATCATCATCATAGACAGTACTAGGCAAGAAAGGATGGTAGTCTATCTCAGCAGAATGGAGTTTCCTAGGTTCTGAAGCTCAATAGTTCTAGATATTGACTGTGTTCAGAGACAACACCAAATTGTGGTTTGGTGTTTGAAGAATGTACGCACATCTTCCTATTCTCTTCTCTGGTATAGCCATAAGGAGGAGATCAGATGCTTCAGGTTCTGATTTAGAGTAACCAATGTTTAGTGTGCCTTACATTCCTGTGTCATCCAAACTCCATAACTGTGGTTAATGATGGTTAGCAAAAAACCAAGTTGGTTATTAACTGATGCTGTTGTTGCTGTTGTTATTTAAATTTAATTATTAAATTATTATTTATTAAATTTGAATCAACTGTGGTTTGTCACTGGCTTGTTTCTATTGATAGATAAGAGTAACTACAGTTTGCCCAGGTTTTGATGGCACAGCAAACTGCGGTTAATCAAAACTTCTCCTCACAGTGGCGAAGGAGAGAAGAGCATGCAGAACTGGAGAAAACTAGTAGGACTGGCCAAAGACATTCGGGATAAACAGCAAATGGCACCTTATAATACCCAGGACCAGTCAAGTTATTTTGGCACCCAGAAATCCCTCGAGGACTTCTCCTTTTGTCTGGCAGTAAAAGTGAAAAATTAAACAATCCACCGTTTGCTGTCTTTTCATGACACCCTCAAGCAGCTGCTTGAGATGACTGTCCACTCCACCTGATAGCAGGGCTGGTCCTGGTGCTAGATTATGTCTTATAATGAGCACTCACACTATATTGTGGGTGCCTTTTGCGGCTTTGTGTGTGGTGCTACAGTTCCCATAGAACTTGCTAGTAGAAGGGGGCTGGCCTGCTTCTCAGAGATTCACGCCCAGCCTCAGCTTTAAGTTTCATTTCCTGGGAAGTGGGGCCAGACCCATTATAAATAGGGGGAGCAGCCGGTATTAGCCAGGCAGTCGGCTCAGGAGCTTCACCCACCCACCCCTCCCTTTGTTAATGTTTCTTGTTTAGAGGTTTACATTTTTGTCCTGTTTAGCAGGCGCTGCTACGGACTTTGACTGGTTGCCGTTGAAGGACCGGGAAGAAATTTTCCTGCATTGGCAGGTTTTGTCTTCCCTGTAGCAATTCATCACAACTTTGGCGGTTATGGCCTTGGGTGGAATCCTTTGGTATTTTCTTCCCTATAATGGAGGTGGGTGGGTGAAGTGGTGACTTACCCCCATGTGGTGGCGATTCCAGCGTCCCCTCTTAAAGGGGTTATATATATGGGTGTCACTGGCCATACACTGAAAGGTTGTCAGTGAACTACCCTGCATGCGGGGATATGGGCTTGGCTGCCTGCCTACACTTACGTCACACAGAGCACCCCCATATCCCATTTACCCTGGTGTGCCCCAGTTCCCCGGCTGGGGGGCTGGGGGGGATACACGCCCAAGGCCTAAGCCAAGGTCTTCCTACATTCGGAAGCAAAGCTACAGGGAACCAGGCAGAGGGCCTTCTCAGTAGTGGCGCCCGCCCTGTGGAACGCCCTCCCATCAGAGGTCAAAGCGATAAACAACTACCTGACATTTAGAAAATACCTGAAGGCAGCCCTGTTTAGGGAAGTTTTTAATCTGTGATATTTTAATGTATTTTGATATTTGTTGGAAGCCGCCCAGAGTGGCTGGGGAGACCCGGACAGATGGGCGGGGTACAAATAATAAATTATTATTATTATTATTATTATTATTATTATTATTATTATTATTATTAAGTTGTGGCCTAATTTTAATTCCATAATGTTGTCAGAGTCTTTATTTCCTTTATTTCCTTTCCCACGTTCCCTGGGGGCTGGGGCTGTCGCGCCTGGTCACGTAATTCTTAACTATGTCGAACTCATCCCATCACGAAATCTTACCTTTCTGCTTGATGTAATGTGAGATGTTCTGTAGCCTGCAGAAACTGAAGCTCTCTTTTAATTTACACCGCAGTCCTTTTCAGTGTTTCCTTAGTCTTCTTTCTCTGCATTTCAAGACAGTCACCACTCTTAAACATAAAGCCAATGCCTAGGTGAGAAAAGAACGCCAATCCTTTCTCAATTTAGGCTTGTTCGCATGTTACATGGAACAGAGGCACACATGTACAAGTTCCTATGTGAAGGAGTATACACTTGTTGATCTGTACAATTCTACTGTTGTGTACACATGTACACACAGTGCACTCATTGAACATTATATGTGAATAGCTGTATGAGCATATGGCTCAACTATTTGGGTATTTTTGACAGCGACATGTGAGCGACCTGCGTATCTCTTTAACCTGAAAACATAGAAGACAAAAATGCTCTCCTGTTCCAGTAAGATAATCTCTAATCCAAAGTCACTCCACAATGCATGCTATGAGCATAACAATAACCCTCCCTTTGTCTTGAGTATTTCACCAATGGTTCTGGGATTCACCTAGTCCTAGACGGTAACATCATGGCAATTTATGTCATCAGGCTTCATCACCACCAGTTCCCATAACATTAATCTGTTTCCCTCAGGATCACCCACAGCCAACTAGTGGGTGGGGATTTCCTTTGTTTTCAAAATAAATCTATAATGATATCTCATGTTGGCAAAATATAATGAGAGGTAACTGAAAAGGGGGAGGTGGTGATATGTTATTACTATTACATTACAATTGCATTTATGAATCACCTTTTCTCCAACCGAATCCAGGAATTGCATCAATGATTAAAACAAATACAAAAAAATGAGGTTCATAAATAACATAAGACTCAATTTAAAACACACGGTCAGTTACATCATTCAGTAGATGTCAGGGATTGGACTCAAGGGGACGAGATGGAGGAGGAATGGTGGAGATCACACACACACAGCCCTTCTCCTGACGCTGCAGGAGAAGAGGAATGCAGTGTTGATTTACAGCAGTAGTTTGAGGAAGGTCACAGCTCAGAGATAGACAAACAGAAGAGTTGGGAAGTGTTAGGATAAGGGGGGGGAGAGCAGTCAGCTGACACGTTGTCACTGGAGAGTATTTCTGACCCTCCCCCCCTTCTCCCAGAACTTGGCATTTGTTAAGGGTGCAGGAGCAAAGGTCTCAGAGACACTTGACCACGAGCGGCCACCGTAAAGGGAAACGCTGTTGCTAGGAAGGAGGGAGGAGAGGCTGAGATGGAGCACTTTTGTCCCTCGCTATTATGAATGAACAAACTCATTAAAAAGGACTCTACCTTGTTATCTCTACCTCTTGCTGTCACAAGGGGAGGAATAGACTTCCCAAGCCCTGACAGTAGAGAACTGGCAGCCTTCACTCCACAAACTAATGATGTAATGGATTTGAAGTAGGGGAATCTTCAAACAGCTATCAGTTTTACATTCCCACCAGCATATGAGATGAAGTCCCTGTGGCGATCACACAGAGCCCCCGGACGTTTGACCGTCTATTGACCCTGTGCCACCACTTTTCTGTCTTGCTGCCACAAACCAGGCCCCTACCGGGTAACACACGGAGTCCAGTCAGAGTTAACTCGAACAAAAGATTGTGTTTATTTAGTGTAGTTTAACAGCATATGGTTTCATAACGTTCACAAGATTACAGTTCTTTAATTGTCTTATTTGTTCCTAACTCAACTGAACTACTGCCTCTTTCCTCACTGACTAACTGACTCTCAACTGCCAACCAACCACTCACTTCAAACCTCCCTCAGAACCTCTGCATAACTTCTGCTTATTACTATTATAACCAACATAATTCCATTTATATAATCTTCCTAAGCATAAAAGATACATAACAAAAAGATCAATTAAACTTTCTTAAAAGATGATTGTCAACTTCCCTGTTCCTTCTTTCCTTTGATTCTCAACGATAAAATTTTACTAATCTATTTTAACTCTGACACCTCTTAATCTACCACTTGTCCCGTACATTTTTGTTCCTGTTCGTTATTATATCACAATATTTTATATTGTTTTTATTTATATCACAAGAGTTCGTCTGAAACATACACCGTGTTCATGTCACACTTCTCTTTTAGATAACATAGAAATCTGTTCCACTCTTCACCAAATTTGCCTCTCGGGTTATTTTTTAGCTTTTCAGCTAAGTATGCTAGTTCAATGTATTCTATTGTTTTGAGAAGCCATTCTTTCTTACTTGGGAGTTTATCACTTTTCCAATATGAAGCCACCAAAATCCTTGCTGCAGCAGACGAATATAGAAAGAAGGTCTTAAATTTTTTGGGTATCTCTGGCACTATTATTCCTAATAGGAAGGTTTTAGGAGATTTTGGAAATTTGATCGCTAATATACCTTCCATACCTTAATTCATAATATAACTTCCATACCTTAATTCAGTTTATTAGTTGCTACCCACATAAGGAGACTCCAAGCAACTTGCAGAATTTGAGAGCATAAAGCATGACACAAAATAAAAAAGAATGGTACATTACAATAAAAGTCATACAATAATCTATAAACAGACCCATAAATAGCAGCAAAACTTTCAGCAAGATAAGTGGTGAGCAGAGCAGAGCTGGATTTTTAGCACATATGATACTGTGCCAGGGCAAGCCAAGATACAATCAGATGTCTTAATGAAGAATTGGATTAATCAGGTTATTTATTTACTAGTGGCTTAAGCCCATTAAAATAACGGGCGCTAGAACATATGTGTTCTTCTCTTCGCCTGCGCTGCTCCGCCCGCCAGATAAGGAGGAGGAGGCAGGAGGCAGCGGAGGCCCAGGAGGAGGAGGCGGCAGGAGGCGGAGGCCTCGCCTGGGAAGCCGCCCGCGGGAGGAGCAGGAGGACGAAGAAGAAAAGGGGGCTCTGCCGCCGCCATGGCGCTGGTGACCCTGCAGCGCTCGCCCACCCCGAGCGCTGCCTCCTTGTCGGCCAGCACCAGCGAGGTGAGGGGGCTCCTCCTTCCGCAGGCCTCACCAGCCTTCGCAGGAGCCTGGAGGGCCAGAGCTGCCCCTCCCCACAGCGTGGCCTGCCTGCCTGGCCTTCGCCAGCCCCGCTGCATCAGGCGCCGGTGGGGCCGGGCCTCCCCACGGGGCCCCGCGGCTTCTCCCTGCCCGCTTGACATCGCTCGGCCCGGCGAAACTGTTGAAGCGGCGGGTGTGCGCGGGCACGCCCACAACTTCAACAGTTTCGCCCGGCCGCCCAAAGTCTCTGCCTTCCCAGGCTGCCCAGGCGAGGCCTCCGCCTCCTGCCACCTCCTCCTCCTGGGCCTCCGCTGCCTCCTGCCTCCTCCTCCTCCGGGTGCTAGACCGCGCATGCGCCACCAGCCCTCGGCCGGGCCTAAGGAAATGCGGGCTTCCAAGATGGTGGCCGGGGGAGCCGCTGGCATCGCTCACCTCAGGGTGTAAGCGGCGGCCGTGCAGGCCAAGCCCTCCTCGCCTTGCCCTTCCTCGCCCTCGGCCTCCTCCTCCTCCTCGCTCGTGACAGAGAGACCCCTCGCCCGCCTCGGATGCGCCCGCTCCCCTTCTTGGGAAGTCTCTGCGTTCCAAGTCCCAACGACTGTCCGTGGGGCACATGCGCAGTAGCGCAATCCCACGGACACAGGGACTGGACGCAGAGACACTTGCACTTTATTATATAGGATTATTTATACCATTTAACTGCAATTGTCTCTAAGCAGTGTACAATAAGCTGAACAAATACAGTGATACCTCGACTTACGAATGACCCGACTTCCGTATTTTTCGAGTTATTAGGGATCAAAGCGGCCGCGCACTTCCGAATTTTTTCGACTTCCAAAAGGAAGTCGCAGCCGTTTTAAATAGGGTTTCCTCGATTTACGAAGTTTAGATGGGGTTTTTTCGACCTACAAATTTTTTCTCCCCAATGCATTCCAATGGGGACTCAACTTACGATGTTTTCCAACCTACGAAGGTCCCGTCAGAACGGATTATCTTCGTAAGTTGAGGGACCACTGTACAATAGAGAGAAACTCCATTACAAGCCAGCTGTAAAATCAGAAATGAGCTTAAATTCTTACTGAAATAAAAAGTTATCGACTAGTCGCCAGAAGTTCCAACAGGGAGTGGCCCTGTCTCATCTCAGTTGGCAGTGGGTTCCACAAAATTGAACCCACTGTATTGAATGCATGATGCTTCGTGAATATGAGTTGTGCCACCAAATTATGGGAGACAAATAACCGTAACTCCCCTGAAGACCTCAGTGCTCAAGCAGGGATTTGTAGAAAGAGACAGGTGGAAGATTCAGTTTCAAAAAAAAGACAAGCATCCCACCACCATTATTCTCACAGCAACCCATGAAGTAGGTCAGGTCAAGAGATTATGACTGAACCAGCCAGAAACAGTTTGCTCCCCCTTTCATAGTACTAGAACCAGGGCCATGGAATGAAGCTGAAAGCAAAGAGATTCACGACGGAAGAAGGGCATTCATCGTCCCATAACACTCCATTAGACTGTGAATTTTGCTACCACAGGACGTGGTGGGAGCCACCAACAAAGATGGTTTTAGAATAGGATTGGAGAAGTTGATGGAGGATACAGCAACTGGTGGCTACTGGTAATGGCGGCTACATAAAGACCAGTTTACTTGAACTCACCACTTGCCAAGCTCTCTCTCTCCTTCATTCCTTCCCTTTCATTCAGGAGGATATCTTCCCAAATACAAGTTTCTTCATTGCCCTTTTGATTTCTTCACTTCTCAAGGAATAGATAATGGGGTTTAGTGCAGGGGTGATAGCTGTGTAGAAAATGGACATCACCTTCTGAACCGAGTTGGTTGTGGCTGGCTGCAAGTATATGAGGACACAAGGGACGTAGAGGGTCAAGACCACGATGAGGTGGGCTGTGCAGGTGGAGAAAGCTTTTCTCTTTCCTTCCTCCGAGCGCATCTTCAGTATGGTGGCAACAATACGTACATAGGAGCCCGTGATCAAGAGGAAACAACTGAGGGCGACCACGCCAACATTGATCATGATGACAACTTTGTTTATCGATGTGTCAGCACAGGCCACTTTGAGCAAAGGTGGCACATCACAGAAGTAGTGTTCAAGCTCATAAGGGCCACAGTAAGGGAGACGGAAAGTGAGGACGGTCTGAATAGTGGAATGGATGGTCCCGACGAGGCAAGTTCCAGCCATGAACTGGGCACAAACCATCCTGCTCATAATGGAAGAGTAGCGAAGTGGGTTGCATATGGCCACATAACGATCAAAGGCCATGACAGTGAGGAGAAAGCCCTCTGTGCCCCCAAAGAAGTGGAAGAAGTAAAGCTGAGCCACACAGCTCTGGTAAGAGATGCTTTGAGAGCCATTGATGAACCCAGCCAGCATCTTCGGAACGGTGGAAGTGGAGTAACAAACATCTAGGAGGGACAGTTCTGAGAGGAAGTAGTACATAGGGGAGTGGAGCTGAGGACTGAGGCGGATTGTGAAGAGTATGACGGCATTCCCGAGCAACGTCAAGACGTAAATGGCAAGAAAGAGAGTGAAAAAGAAGATCTGAAGACCCTGGACTTCAGAGAAACCCAGGAGAGTGAATTTAATCACAAGAGTGAAGTTGTCTTTCTCCATCTACCTTCAATTGATTGTTGTGGTTGTTAATGGCACACACCTGAATGGGAAGAAAATGAGAATTTTGAAGAAGAGGAGAAACTAATCAGTCCATTTTGATTTATCGCCATTTCAATTTTTCCAATCTTGAGTTCAGTTTGCCACATTTGCACATCAATTTACATTTTTTAAAAAAAAAATCCTCATGGAAATTTGCCAGCATTTCTCCCAATATAGTCAGAATTCTACATGCAATTTTGGCTAATAGACACATTTTGGCAAATAATTTTGCCTAACATAATGCATTCTGTATATTGATTTCACTAATATATGCATTTCTACGCACTCGTCCCCCTAATATGTTCATTTTTGTACACAGCATTTGGTCAGAGAGCAGCACTGTGAAATACAGAGAATAGCAAATTTTGATGGATAGCTGTGTTTTCCTTCACTTTTTATTTCAGGAAGTTGAAACTAGGCAGGTTTGCTTTTCTGTTCTTCCAACCCCCACTTCTCACAGCCACTTCCCACAGCATCGTCTGCCTAATCAAATTAGGAGTAATATGCAGATCAGGTGTGTCCTCACCCTGAAATATCTGGGCTGAGGAGATAGCCCTCTTGAAGTCATATGCATGCTGAACATTAATCTATCATGGCTTTCCCTAAATATCCCTTCAGATTCCCATTATCCCTGACCAATGTTGACTGTGGCTAAAAGGAGTTGTGTATCCAGCAGCATCTGCGGAGTAGATACCATGGTTAGGGAATACTGAGCTATGAGAACATCGATTCTTAACTATGGGCCTTTTCAATTGGCAGTATTTGAACTTACCTGAACCACAAATAAGCTGGCAAAAATCAGTTGCATTGGCCTTCAAATGCACAACATAGTTGTATCTCTCTGGCAGAAGATCTCCCTGTCTTTATAAGAGCTCTAGGATGTCTTCAGACAATGACTCTTGCATCAAAGTCACATGCGTGATCTACAAGAACATGAGTCCCTCAACTATGGAAATTTCCAGTTGGAAGGATTTGAACTGTTGGTAAAACTGAATGTCAGATTAGTTGCATTCACATGTCAATGCACAATATTCTTGCATCTTGCAAATACTCTGACAAATAGATCTCCCTGTATTTTTAGAGAGGGGTGATCTAAGTCAATGACCCATGCAACTTCATTAGCTGCCTTGAGAAGGAGCCAGTATTTGCATCTACTTCAGAAGTTGCAAGGCGCTTGAACAAGAAACTCTAGAATGTAAAAGGACAAGACAAATGTCTTCCTCAGCCACATTTCAAGGTTGGTTTGAGTATACCAGCTGGAGGAATTATGAACCCTCTTCTCACCATATCTCTGGTTCTTATTCAGCATGGGAGACAAGATTCCTCCCCAAACATATTTTGACAACAGTTTGGTGACTCCAAGGAAAAGTACCCTAAAGGATCTACACACCAAGTTTAATGAGCAATTATTGATGTTTGCATCATTAGTGCAGAATAATAACTACCAGTGTCAGTCAATTTACTAACCTAGCAAGTTTTTTTAAATATAGATGGTGATGATGATGATGATGATGAAGAAGAAGAAGAATTTGGATTTGTTATCCGGCTTTATCACTACCCGAAGGAGTCTCAAAGCGGCTAACATTCTCCTTTCCCTTCCTCCCCCACAACAAACACTCTGTGAGGTGAGTGGGGCTGAGAGACGTCAGAGAAGTGTGACTAGCCCAAGGTCACCTAGCAGTTGCATGTGGAGGAGCGGAGACGCAAACCCGGTTCCCTAGATTACGAGTCTACCGCTCTTAACCACTACACCACACTGGCTGATGATTATGATGATTTATTGAATTTATATACCGCCCTATACCCAGGGATCTCAGGACAGTTCACAGAATAAAATCAAGATATAAAATCACAAAATACATAATAAAAATAAAAACAACAGCCCAATAGCCTCCCCCCATTGCTTTCATCCAACCTTCCAGGCTGATTTGGTCCCAGTTCTGGTTGCACATATAAATGGGGTGCAAGAAGTAATTCCTTAACTATGACATGCATGAATACTAATATTTGTCTGCCTCTATACATTGGTATAAGGGACCCAGGTGGCGCTGTGGGTTAAACCACAGAGCCTAGGGCTTGCTGATCAGAAGGTCGGCAGTTCGAATCCCTGCGACGGGGTGAGCTCCCGTTGCTCGGTCCCAGCTCCTGCCCACCTAGCAGTTCGAAAGCACGTCAAAGTGCAAGTAGATAAATAGGTACCGCTCCGGCGGGAAGGTAAACGCCGTTTCCGTGCGCTGCTCTGGTTCGCCAGAAGCGGCTTTGTCATGCTGGCCACATGACCTGGAAGCTGTCTAGGGACAAACGCCTGCTCCCTTGGCCTATAGAGCGAGATGAGCGCGCAACCCCAGAGTCGGACACGACTGGACCTAATGGTCAGGGGTCCCTTTACCTTTATACATTGGTATAGCAATGTTAGTGGCAGAGAGCTATTGAGGGCCAGCACTAAGTCTACTAGCTCATGGAGTTGAGATCAATTGATGGCCTCTTTCAAAACAAAACAAACAAACAAAAAACCCTACCCAAGGTCGGAATTGCATATTTTGGGTCAACTTTTATTTATTACAATTGCTCCGTGCTTATTCATTACACTGATGTGCAGTTGTAGAGAAAAGAATACAAGCCACCAAGTTGTGGAAGCAGACAGTACAGAGAAAACTTAGTGTCTGAACCCTGCATGCTACACTCATTTTCATGTTATCGTAGAGTTGGTAGGAACTCCCAAGGGTCATCTAAGCCCAACCATCTGCAATGCAGAAATCACAGCTACCTTTTGAGGTTGTCCATTCCACTCTTACCATCAGAATAGATGTTAAATGGAGTTACACACTGTGTTTTATTGTAACTGTTGGAATAAGGGTGCCTGGGCTACTTATGCTGCCTTGTCAGCCAGCTACCCTGCCCTCAGTTAAGAATGCTGATTCTGGTTTACACGGAATGTAAGCAGCCTCTGGAGAGCAGGGGTAACAGATCTGGTGAGGGAGTGAAAGGGCTTTCTCTTTGTGAAAGAGACAATATTCCAGGTCTGAGCTGGTCTCCTGCAGAATGCTTCCATTAGGGCATTGAGCATCAAAGTAAAGCGTGAAGAAAAGGTCAGTGTGGTGTAGTGCACAGAGTGTTGGACTGGGGCCTGGGTTCAAATCTCCACCCTGCCAAAGAAGCTTAGTTGGTGACTTCCGGTTTGCTGCGGCCACCAAAAAGAAGCGCGGAAAACTCCTCCGGGGGATTCCGAGCGACGTCGGGATTTTCTAGGGGTCTCGCAAAGGCTCTGCGGACCCTGAAATCTCGAGGGGGCACCTCGAGGGCTGCAGTACCCTGCAGCATGGAGGCTTGCTCTCCCAGCTTCGGGTTTTAGCCAAAATCCGAAAGCCGGGATTGAGCTGCCGGCGCAAAGGGGAGGCATCACTAACCCAACGTTGCACAGTCTCTGGCTTCTGGTGAAAGTGACGAGCTTCCAAGATTTAAAATTGGAATTTGGCTATTAAGGGGATATCTATACCCCGTGAAAATTACTAAATTAGGTATTAGAGAAATTCAGATTGCTGAAGGATGCAACAAGGGAGTCCGTCCAACAGCGGTGTGGAAGATGGCGCAGGTCTAAAAGTTACAGGAGAAAAGAACAGAAGTGGAAAGACCGCGGAGTGAGTTATAATTTTAAAGACCTCAATAGAGGCTTTGTTGATTTGTGAACTTTATGAGGGGAAAAGAGTGAAAAGGAATTTCGTGGTTTAGCCTGGGGGGAGATCTTGCTGCAAAGTGGGAGAGGGACACTACACCCCAGCCCATAGACAGCTTTGGCCAGTCACTATCTTTCAGCCTAACCTACCTCATAGGATTGTTGTGAAAATAAAAATGGGGATGGGGAGAATCATATGTACCAACTTGAGCTCCTTGGAGGAAAGATGGGATTTAAATGTGATAAAGAAAGAAATGAGAGTTTGCAATGTAAGGGTTGTTGCATTTCTTTCCATGCAGTATTTTATCTCTCCTAAGGACTTCTAATTTCATCAGACACCTGGTCTTACTACATTCGGTCATGAAATACAACAAATAACATTTTAGAATGAGAACAGGTTTAATAACAGAAAAATAAAGTTTTGATAAATTTGCACTTCTCCAAATTGTGCAATATAGGTGTCCAACCAAAAATGTATATTAGGACAAAGTATGCATAAAGATGCATATATTGGTGATAGTAACATGCAAAACTGCATTATATTTAAGGGAAATTGCTTGCAAAAATATGTACATCTGGAGAAATGTGCTCTAAAATGCTGATGATGTTTAGGGAGCACATTTTGTTCCTGCAAACTGATGCAGAAATGTAGCAAATTCAACCTAAGATTTGAAATATGTGAAACTGAGAGAAACCAACACTGACACTTTCAAGGATTCCCAAGTGTGATTGTCAATGGAGAGAGAGATGTAATGGGGAGATATAGTGCTGTACAACAGAGCTGGTCAAAGCCTGGACCAACTCTGGGAAATTCAGGGGGGACCTTTCGGTGAGAGCCAGTGTGGTGTAGTGGTTAAGAGTGGTAGACTCGCAATCTGGTGAACCGGGTTCGCGTCTCCACTCCTCCACATGCAGCTGCTGGGTAACCTTGGGCTACTCACACTTCTTGGAAGTCTCCCAGCCCCACTCACCTCACAGAGTGTTTGTTGTGGGGGAGGAAGGGAAAGGAGAATGTTAGCCGCTTTGAGACTCCTTCGGGTAGTGATAAAGCGGGATATCAAATCCAAACTCTTCTTCTTCTTCTTCTTCTTCTTCTTCTTCTTCTTCTTCTTCTGTTCACAGAGGATTAGAATCTTCTAACCATGGTTCAACTTGTCAGTTTGCATTTCTTGGTACAGAAAGTATTGATCTGATGTGTAGAGATCTTTCCTATTCTGATTAATTCAAGAGGGTTCTGGAAGGTTCTCTCTGTGAAAGAAACTGGTGCAAGCTGGAAGTTTCTAGCTGACATGTAAGTTTCTATTCTGCCTAGAAACAAGCAGAAGGTTCATGATGTTTGAGTTATTCCTTCAGAGAAGCTGAGTACGGCTGGCTTAAAATGATTCTGTTATCTCTTTCTGTCAAGGTCAGGCTTACTATCATTATAAGGCCAGAAGGAGCCTGGGTTTCACCTTTCTATCTCTCTTTCCTTCTGGTGTGGTGTTCTGTATATAGTATGCTTAGTGTTAAGGTTTTAGTCTTATTATAAGTTATTGTAAGTTTTAGTTAAGTCTGCTGCAACTGGATTTCTTATGGACAGTGCCAATCCTGAATTTATTGGATTTGTGACCATTATGCTCATTTGCCTTCAGTAGCCATAAAGCTCTGCTGAATGAAATATTAATTGCCTCTGGTCTATTTTTGGGGAATCCTGCAACTAAGTTTTTACTCTGCTAACTATACATTGGAGTTTTGCTATGGATCAATATGAGTAGAATTCATGGCACAACTATCCCCCACAAATAGACATTGGATTGTATCTAACAAAGTTATGCTCAGAATAGACCCATCAAATTATTGGAGAAAATATAGTCATGTCCATTAAGAACATAACATCAGAAGAGCACTACTGGATCATGGCCAAGGCCCAGCTAGCCCAACATCCTGTTTTCACAATGGCAAACCAGTAACCCACAGGAAGATCTGTGCTCAACAGCAACTCTCCCCACTTGTGATTCCCAGCAACTGGCATTCAGAGGTTCTACTCTGAGCAAGACTAGCAGTGGCTACAACTCATAGAGGTACAATTCATCCCAAGTCATGGTGCTTCTATCTACAGAAGCTGCATTGCTGTCCTTCAAGAAAACACCTTCTTGAATGCCAGTTTCTTCACCATCTTCTTGATTTCTTCGTTTCTCAAAGTGTAGATGATGGGGTTCAGGGCAGGTGTCACAGATGTGTAAAATAGGGCCACAATGTTCAGGGCAGAGTGGTCGGTGGAGGGCTGCATGTAAATGACTATGCAAGGGCCATAGAGGAGGAGGACGACAGTGAGGTGAGACGCGCAGGTGGAGAAGGCCTTCTTCTTCCCTTCCTCGGAGCGCATCTTGAGAATTGTGGTGGCAATGCGGATGTAAGAACCAAGGATCAAAGCAAAGCTGCTCAGTGCCACAACACCAATGTTCACTGTGACCACGGTCTCATTCAGAGAGGTTTCTGCACAGGCTACCTTCAGTAAGGGCGGGACATCACAGAAATAGTGGTCAAGTTTGTAAGGCCCGCAGTAAGGGAGGCGAAACGTGAGCACAGTCTGAAGAGTCGAATGAAGTGCCCCCACCAGGCAGGTTGCAGCCACCAGTCTGATGCAAGACACGTTGCTCATGATCCCAGAGTACCGGAGAGGGTCACAGATGGCCACATAGCGGTCATATGCCATTACAGTGAGCAGGAAACACTCGGTGCCTCCAAAGAAGTGGAAGGCATAGAGCTGAGCCACACAGCCCTCAAAGGAAATGGCTTGGGAACCGGTCAGGAAGCTGGTCAGCATCTTGGGCACGGTGGTGCTGGAATAAAGCACATCCAGGATGGAAAGCTCGCCAAGGAAATAGTACATGGGGGAATGGAGCACAGGGCTGGACCAGATGGTGAGGAATATGAGGATGTTTCCGAGAAGAGTCAACATGTAGATGAAAAGGAAGAGCAGGAAAAAGAGGAGCTGGAGCTCCAGAACATCAGAAAACCCAGAGAGAGTGAACTGAATCCCCACAGTCAGGTTGGGCTTCTTCATCTAATCGTGGTTGTGTTCCAGATCATGGGAGCCTAAGTAAGAAGGTATAGCACCTAAGCAAGAAGATCAAACAAAAGCAGAAATTCTTATCTCCCCCACAGCTGCCATTAGAAAAAACAGAGAAAAAAATGTTAAATACACATCACTATGCCATCCCTTTACTAGGCACTGGGCAGAACACAACGAGCAGGATTTAATAAGCAGAAATATTGGGTGTACATCTGATGGATGAGATGGGGTGGAGGCAAGCATGATGATGGAAGTGGATTGGGTGTTCAGTGCCAGTAGAGGTGCTGGCAAGTTGAGGATAGGCTACTTCTAGGGGTGGAGGAGAAATTTGATTCAGTTCACATCTGAAGGCAAACCTACGTAATTTAAAATTCCCACACAACTCACAAACCAAAATGCAGCCATTCATTCAAAATTCGCACTTCTCTGAATTTTGCAATGCAGTACATTGCAAAAAATTTTTGCAATGTACTGCATTGCACTTCTCTGAATTTTGCAATGCAGTACAATACATCAGGAAAATTCCTGACATTTCCTGGTTTTTTTGGTGCAAAAATGGTGTTAGGGGGATTTTTGCAGAATTTGGAAAATGTCCAGGGAAATGCGATGGAAAAAGCAGCGGTAACAGCTCTAAAAGCTTAAAATAACTATTTTGGGGGGAGGTTCCCCAACAATTTGGGTTTGTTCCCCCCAAAAAACTCAACAACTTTGTGGGTGTCAGGAATTTTACTTTTTGAAATATGGCAACCCTAAATACAGTTGTTCTGCCATGTGATGTGTACAACAATGAATGAACATTAGTTTTGCACCCCTATGTTAACACAAAAACAAACTTGAATCTGAACTACGATACTCAGTTTGCCAGATTAAAACAAAACAAACATCCAAGCTACCTTTCCTCCAAAGGGCTACAGAAATTCAACCATGGGTACATCTGATATCAAGGCCTTTGAAAGTCCCTTCTACATTTTAATCCATTGCAGCTGATTGCTTTATCGTCATGAAGGAATTTATGGAGAGTCTCCTGTTGTGCATCTTGAACATGGGCAGGATGGAAAGAGAAAACATTTTATAAACATTCTGTAACCCCAGGGAGACAACCAAATAATTCCCCTAAGAGTGAAGGTGCTGAGACGCATTTGATTTATTTCCCTTGCTATTTCCTAACCAAGGGACAAGATTGATGTAGCAATAAGAGGGGGTTCATAGGGAGTGGACTATAGGTTCATTCCTTATCTAAGATTCTATAGTGTGACAAATATGATTACATTGGCAGTCCCCCTTCTGCCAATGCTTTTCTTCTAGAAAAACAGTGCCAGTACTCACTATGAAGTTGTTACACTAAGTGCCTGTAGCGATCACACCAGATCCCCAGACGTCTCACGGTCCATTGACTCTGATGCCACTACACAGCAGTTTGCTGCCACACCCAGGCTTCCTCCCTCCCTGGGAAAGTACGCTCACAGACAGGGGTTTGAACACTTGAACAAGTTTTTATTAGGTAACTCACAACTCTCAACACTTAAACACATTGGTAATGCACTTTATTCGTCCCTAACCTGACCTTCATCTATTTCTCCTCAGTCTCCTATCCTATCTCCGCCCTCCCAACCAACCGCCTATCCTCAACTGACACCTTCTCAACTGCCCTCCAGTTCCACCCCTCTCCTGACTGGTTACTCACTTTACCCCTTCTTCTCCCTCCTGCCCTATCATCTCTCCCCCCCCCCAGGGATGGATGATCGTTACATACCTCCCCCCTTAACTAGGTTTGATTCAGGAGGGCTAACTCTTCAAGTTGCACTCCTGATCAAACTGCCTTTCCAATACACCCAACCTTTTCTATACTTACACATCCATTCAGGTCCCCCGATTTCAACAATACATCGGTTTGTGGTCCAAGCATATGCACACATAACAATTTTTTATAACCTGCTTAGTTACCCAAGAGGGTAGTTGTGGTTCGTGGTTAACCCTTTCCATCTGGACTCCTGGACAACGCATCGGCTACCACATTCAGGGACCCTTTCACGTTCTTTATGGTGAAATTATAGTCTTGCAATAAGAGGGCCCACCTCATTAGTTTGCTGTTGTTCTTCATAGACCTCAACCATATCAAGGGCGAATGGTCAGTGCATAATGTAAAATGTCGGCCCCAGATGTATGGTTTTAACTTCTCTAACGACCAGATGATGGCAAAGCACTCCTTTTCTATGGTGGACAGATGTTTCTGTCGTGGCAACAGTTTCTTGCTTACATACATGATCGGATGTAGGTCAGCTCCTTCTCCCGGTTGACACAACACCGCTCCGACCCCAGCATTGGATGCATCCGTGAAGATGGTGAATTCCAGATCGTAGTTGGGAGCAGCAAGAACTGGTTCAGTCATCAACGCATGTTTTAATGCATCAAACGCTTGTTGGCATTCTGCTGTCCATTTAACACTATCGGGTTCTTTTTTTCTTGTTAAGTCCGATAATGGTGCGGCGAGCTCACTAAATCGCGGAATAAACTTGCGGTAATATCCGGCTATGCCTAAGAAAGCTCTGACTTTCTTCTTAGAGGTGGGGGTAGGCCAGTTCCAAATTGCCTCTATTTTTATTTCTAAAGGTTTTATTTTTCCTCCACCCACCATGTGTCCAAGGTATTGGATTGTAGCGCCCCCTATCTGGCATTTGCTAGCTTTAATTGTCAAGCCTGCCTCCTTTATCCGTTGCAACACTGCCTGTAGATGCTCTTTATGTTCGGACCAGGTTTGGCTATATATGGCAATGTCATCTAAGTATGCGACTGTGAACCCATTTAATCCATGCAGGATCTTGTCCACTAGCCTTTGGAATGTTGCTGGCGCATTCTTTAATCCGAACGCCATGACTTTGAATTCATATAGGCCTAAGGGACTTCTAAAAGCAGTCTTTTCTTGGTCCTCGGGAGCCATTTTTACTTGGTAGTACCCTTTTGTCAAGTCCAGACATGTAATGAAATGACATCGGCTTATGGACTCAATTAGGTCATCTAAGCGGGGCATGGGATAGGCGTCCGCTTTAGTGATATGGTTCAATTTTCTATAATCAATACAAAACCTGATAGAGCCGTCAGGTTTGTCTAACAGAACCACTGGGGCTGACCAGGGACTTTCTGAGGCGGTTATAATTCCAGCCTTCAGCATTTCTTGAACTTCATTACGAATTTTTAACACATATTCCCCGGTAATTCTATAGGGGTTTACGGCAATGGGCTTAGACTCTCCCGTGTCTATATGATGCACCACCCCTGTTGCGAGCCCTGGAGTATTACTGAAGATTGTCTTAAATTTCTGTAGGATGGTTCCTATCTCTTCCTGTTGTGAAGGGGTTAAGGTAGGTGCTAGCTTAACGTCTTTTACGCTACATTCTTGCTCCCCTCTCCCTTCCCAGCATGGTATTTCTGCTTCTTCCGGATCCTCTCGGATCGCATAGAGGGCCCAGCTTTCAGCTCGATAGTATGGCTTGATCATGTTTACATGAACTACCTTTCTCCCCTCATTCCCCTGCTGGATATGGTAGTTTACATTGTTTATTTTAGACAGGATTTGATATGGCCCCTCCCAAGCTAGTTGCAATTTGTTCCCCTTTATCGGCCGTAATAGTAATACTTCATCTCCCGGTTTAAAGGTTCTTTCTCTGGCCTTTTTATCATACCAGTGTTTTTGCTTTAATTGAGCTTGTTTTAGATTTTCCCCAGCTAATTCTAAGGACCGCTGTAGAGTGTTTTGCAGATTATATACATAATCTATCACTGACTCAGGATCATTCTCTCTGTGATCCTCCCAATTCATTCTGAGGAGATCTAAAGGTCCCCTTACTTTGCGTCCTAGCAAGAGCTCAAAGGGACTGTATCCTGTACTTTCCTGGGGAATGTCACGGTAAGCATACAAGAGTGGCTGTAATTAGCAATCCCAGTCATTTGGGTTCTCTGCTACATAGGCCTTGATCATTCGAATCAAAGTCCCATTAAATTTCTCGATTAACCCATTAGTTTCTGGATGATACGGGGTAGAAGTTATGTGGGTAATGCCACACACTTCCCACAACCTTTTCATGAGCCTTGATGTAAAAGATGTGCCTAGATCAGTGACCAATTCACTGGCGAATCCTAGGCGACTCATGTAATTAATTAGCGCCTCTGCTACTGTTTCTGTTCCTATGTTTCTTAAGGGGATTGCCTCCGGATATCTGGTCGCAAAATCAATAATCGTCAAAATATATTGATTTCCCCGTTTAGTTGCCTTGGGTAACGGCCCCACCAAATCAAGCCCTAATCTCTGAAATGGTGTAGAGATTACAGGCAAAGGACATAGTTTTGCCCTTGTTTTATCTTGCCCTGATCCCCTCTTCTGGCAAATGTCACAGGCTTGGCAATACATTTTAATTTGTTTCCCCATGCCTGGCCAATAGAAATTTTGAGCAACCCTTCGTTTGGTCCTTGTTATTCCCATATGCGATCCAAAGATACTATTATGGGCTTGCTGTAAAATTCTTTCTCTATACATGTAGGGAATCACCAATGTTTTATGGATTCCTCCTTCAGATTTGTAAGGTGTTTTCAGGGTTTCACGATATAGAAGCCCTTTTTCTAGGTGGAATCTCTCTGGGCAATCAGGGGTTAATGGTACAGGAACCTTTGCTGCTTCAAAACAACTGTTTAGTTCCCCATCGTTCTTTTGCTCCTGAGAGAAACTAGCCTTTTGAGTGTTTTTAAAAGGAACTAGGAAGCCGGCCTCACTTAAAGTGTCAACTTGAGGACTCTGAGTTCTGCTCTCATTTGCAACAGTATCACTTTCCCCTGTATCTGTTGACTTTTGGCGTCCCTGAGAACGGGTAACCACCAAAGCACTTTGCACATGCTCCAGGAGATCCCAGCCAATAAGCACTGCCGTGGGAATCTCCTCTGAAATGGCCACTTTCCACTTCAATCACGCCATTTAAGGTTTACCTCAGCCATCTTTAAAACAACGGGCTCCCTGGATATTCCTTTTAATTTTATAGTTTGTCCTTGGATTACACTACTAGGACTAATCACATCCTGATGCACAATCGAAATTTCTGAAGCCGAATCTTTTAGGCCCAGATATTTTTTACCTCCAATCCAAATCTGTTCTCCCGATTTCTTTAAAAGTAAATCATTCTGCTTAATCAAATAACAGTGTTTCACTGGCACCTCAGGAATCTCGCTTGGTTCGGGCCTAGCTAAGGCCTCGGTTTCCATGGCAACCTCCCCCTGACTTTGGATACAAAAAGATTGTTTCTGCGTGCTGTTGCTCCCTGCCTTAACTGGTGCTAACTTACATTCAAAACTCCTGTGCCCAAACTTATTGCACACCCAACATTTTATATCCCTTCCCCCCCTATAGTTAGATTTATTTTCTTTTCCTTCTGAGAAACGAGTGTAACCTTGGCCTCTGTCAATTGGGGTTTTTGATTGTGGTTGAGTACCTTGATCTTTTGTTGGGGAATAATTTCCTTTTACATTTTGAAATCTGTTCTTTGGGACCTCCCAAATCTTCCCCTGAGACCTTGAACTATTAACTCCATGGTCCCTGATTTCTGCTATTCGGTCAGCGATTTTGGATGCCTCTAAAATAGTTCTTGGGGCTCTTTCCTTGACTAAATACTTCAGCTCTCCCACTATGGTGGCATAAAATTGCTCCAAAGCAAAAACTTCTGTTATCTGCTGAACTGAACTGGCACTTTCCTGTTCTAACCATATTTTTAAATAATTTGTAATTTTTGCTCCCAGCTGAGCATAGGTTTCGTCCTTTAATTTTTCGACATTCCTGAATCTCTTCCGTGACTGCTCCGCAGTTATACCAAATCTCGTGTATATTAGCTGTTTATATGCCTCAAAATCTCGGGCTTGTTCTTCAGGCATTTGGGCATATATTTCAGCAAGTGGGCCACTTATTTTTGCCCGTAAAATCATCATTTTGTCCTCCTCAGCCACTTTGAAATCGTCACATGCCCTCTGAAAGGCTGTCAAATATGCCTCAGGACTATCCTTTTCCTTGAATTCAGGGAAACGTCTTAAATCAAATTTCACTTGGCCACTGCTGTTATTACTATTATTTTGATTCTCTACCTCAGCTAATTGTAGTTTCCTCATTTCCAACTGAAACTGCATTTTTTCGCTTTCACTTTCTCTCTCAGCTCTAATTCTTTCCCTGTCTGCCTCAGCTCTAATTCTTTCCATGTCTGCCCCAGCTCTAATTCTTTCCCTTTCTATTTCCATTTTAAATTGCTGTTCTATTTTCCACTTTTCAAATTCTAGGGACTCTCGCGGATCTCTAGTCTCTGGTGAAATATTAACTACCTCCTCCAAACTCTGTTCTTCCCTCTGAGGATTCCCATTCTCCTCTTCTTCAGAGCTATCAACTGTTGTTTCCCTCACTGGGTTTTTTAGTCTTTTGGGCAGCATGTTGTATGAATGAGTAGCTTCAATTAAATTAACAAAATAAGGGAAATCTCCTCTCAGCCCTGTTCCCTCTGGCTAGGCTTCTTCAGACTCTGGTCCCAAAGTTTTGCTACGGGACTTCTCTCTTCCCTTTAAGCCAACTTCCCCTGACCACGAGCCAAACCCCTCTGCCAGAACAGATTTTTGAGATTTCTTGCCCTTATTATCCTTGGCCTCTCAGCAACCTGTGGTTTCTCCCAATAACACCCACGGTTCAGGTACTCAATACGCAGATTGGCCCTTCCCCTCTCCCGGTGTATTACTTTTCCTCACAGGCTCTTGGGCTTATCGTATCCCACCGCTGCCACCAATTTTGTAGCGATCACACCAGATCCCCAGACGTCTCACGGTCCATTGACTCTGATGCCACTACACAGCAGTTTGCTGCCACACCCAGGCTTCCTCCCTCCCTGGGAAAGTACGCTCACAGACAGGGGTTTGAACACTTGAACAAGTTTTTATTAGGTAACTCACAACTCTCAACACTTAAACACATTGGTAATGCACTTTATTCGTCCCTAACCTGACCTTCATCTATTTCTCCTCAGTCTCCTATCCTATCTCCGCCCTCCCAACCAACCGCCTATCCTCAACTGACACCTTCTCAACTGCCCTCCAGTTCCACCCCTCTCCTGATTGGTTACTCACTTTACCCCTTCTTCTCCCTCCTGCCCTATCATCTCTCCCGCCCCCCCAGGGATGGATGATCGTTACATAGCCACATTTGTAACTAGTGCTTTTCACCAGGGAAAACAGGTGCCGGTACTATATACCCTTGAGTACCACCAGGAAAAATATCACTGCCTACTGCTTATACGCCATTGACTCCAAAAGCACTGCACAATTGATATTCTCCCCTGTAATTATTAAAATTGCAATAATCAATTCACCTGGCCAAGGCTCCAGAAGTCAGAGTGGAAAAGGATCAACAGGCAAGTCTGAAATGATTATAAGCTCCCCAGTTATTCATAGGCAGCTATGGTAAGGGAGGAGAGAGAGGGTGGGCTCTGTTACTTGTCAGTTTCCCTCTTTCATATCAAATCACTGCATTTTATTTGGCATCCAAGGCATTCTGTTGTGACAGTGTTCAAGTTGACAATAAGGTGGGTACGTGTCCCTTAAAGTGGCAAATTGACAGAGTCAGCTGCCACCCAATTTGTCTTGTTCAGATCAGGTGGGGGAGAGTAATAATACTGTAGAGAGAAGCAGGAGAGTCCATGCACACAAGGGAATTTGCCATCAGGATGTTGCTCCTGCTGCTTCTGCTGCTCCCCAATATGGTGTCCCAAGTACAAAGTGCTAAATGCACAACAAATCATCCTGTTCATGTTCCACACGAGTGGTATGAGCCAGATGACCTGGTCATTGGTGCAATGGCATCTCATATCTATTACATAGTCCCCAAATTATCCTTCAATAAACACCCTTCACAGGCCTTCATTGACAACCCAATGTAAGTAACTGGTTCTTCATATTATTTAATTTATTCTTTAAAGCTTATATCAGACTGGAAAGAATGTTGATTGATTTGGGGGGGATGCCTTAGAACTTAATTTTTAAAAAATAAATATTTTAATGAATTTCCTCTTTTATAACAAATTACAAATAGCAATTATCCAATTTTCCTTTTTTTTTCACCCACCCCACCCCCCGAGACTTCCCTCATCTTCCCTTTGTGGTTTGTTACAAAAATTGTTATCTACTGCATGTTAATGTACTTTAAATGCTATTACACTATCTTCCTCCATGTTTTAATTAAATAAAAATTTGTGTGTTTATTCAAAACCTGCCCATGAGTCCATTTCTTTATGTTGTTTTTTTAAAAAAATGAAAAGATTCATTTTTAAGGTCTCTATTGTCCTTTTCATGCAATTTATCTGTTAACTTTGCTAATTCTGCATAGTTCATCAGTTTTTCTTGCCATTGTTCTTTCGTTGGTACTTCTTCAGTCTTACAACATTGGACTAATAAGATTCTTGCCGCTGTTGTAGCATACATGAATATTTTCCATTTTTCTTTCACCAGTTCTTGACATAAAATGCCTAGCAAAAAGGCTTCTGGGTTTTTTTTACAAATGTCATTTTAAATATTTTTTCAATTCATTACACTGTATATCATTTCCCAAAAGTTTTTAACAATTTTGCTTTCCCACCACAAATGATAAAATGTGCCTTCCATTTCTTTACATTTCCAACAGTTTTTTGATCCTGTTCTGTACATTTTCACCATTTTTACCGGTGTAATATACCATCTATACATCATTTTCATGTAATTCTCTTTCAGCAATATGCAGTTCGTGAATTTAAAATTCACTTTCCATAGTTTTTCCCAGTCTTCGAATTGCATATTATGTCTTAAATCATTACTGATTTGACTTCTTCGTCTTTGGTTTCCCATTCTAATAAAATATTATACGTTTTCTTTAATAATTTGGTATTATCCTCTATAATTTCCTCTATATAAGAAAGGATTCAGTTACACAATTTCTAGATTCTAAAAAGCACAGGCACATAGGCTATGTACATTCTGTCAATGAACATTAGGCATTTTTTATTCAATTCTGTAGAGAGAAAAGAGAGAGTAGGAGAAAGAGAAAAGGATGACATGAAAACATAAGAAAACATATAGCCAAGCAGGGGGGTATTTAACTTTGCTGATGATACGAAAATGTTCCGGGCGGTAACAACAAATGTGGGTTGCAAAGAGCAATAAAATGATCTCTCCAAACTGGATGCATGGGCAGGAAAATGGAAAACGCTGTTCACCGCATGCTCATGGGGTCTCAACTGGTTGTAAGAAATTATCAATGAGATGTTGTGATCCTAGTAGATAGTTTGATGAAGATGTCAACGAAGTGTGGAGCAGCTGTAGAAAACACTTTGTCATTTAAAAAAATGAGTATTATAAAAGGGAGGGGCTGCATCCTCTCTTTATAGGCAGGCAGGTGAATATCTCATATCTAGATTATGTGCACTGTTTAATTTCCCCATGAAATAGTAACTCACTTCATTTGCAGGGTGTTGACAAAGTTCTACCAGCACATCCTTGCTTTGGTGTTTGCTGTGGATGAGATCAACGAGAATCCCAGGATGTTGCCCAATATGTCTTTTGGGTTCCACATCTATGATAGCTATTATGATTCAAAGATGACCTACCGAAACACTGTGGACCTGATCTTTAAATCACATCACTTTGTTCCCAACTACAGGTGTGGCATCCACAAAAATGTAATAGGAGTCATTGGGGGACTTAGCTCTGAAACATCCTGGTGCATGGCAAACGTCTTAGGTCTTTTCAAGATTCCACAGGTAGAATATGGGTTTTGGGGAAAAGAGATTTCATGCCATAATTCATTCTTCTTCTTTCCTTGCAGTTGAAACCTATTCATTGATAAATATGATGTGGTGAAATGAAAAGGCGATGTAATATTTGGGGTGGGGACATAATATGTATATCCAACAATGTGTACCGTATGGGAGGGGCAATTTGTGTTTGAAAGATGTAATAGAAGATTGCTGCAAAGGTGCAAGGTTCATAAATGAGGCATCTAGATCAATCCTGAAATCACTGCACTGGATATCTGAGAGCTGCTAATCTCAATTCATGATGTTGTCACTGGCTTAAAGGTAAAGGTACCACTGACTGTTAGGTCCAGTCACGGGCGATTCTGGGGTTGCACGTTCATCTCGCTCTATAGGCCGAGGGAGCCGGCGTTTGTCCGCAGACAATCAATGTGTTCAAGTATGAAGCTGTGATGATGCCATAATAATAACTATATAACTATAAATTTCTACAGAAACCATTGAGCAAGATTGCCTTTGTTTTTCTATGCAAACTGAGGTTGGTGCTGTCCCCAAACATTGTACATTTGGGATATATAGGCTTTGCATTTATATTAAAAGAAATTTGAATAACATGAGTACTTTTTTGCACTTGGATATGGTTGGCTTTTCCCTTCTCTAGATTTCATATGGTTCATTTGAACAAGCCATAAATGATCAAACCAAGATCCCTTCTTTCTACCGCATGATCCCCAATGAAGACCTTCAGTATCAGGGAATTATCCAGTTATTTCTGCATTTCGGATGGAAATGGGTTGGGCTCATGACTACAGCTGATGAAGCTGGTGAACATTTCTTACAGACAATTGAACCCATGTTTTTCAAGAATGGAATCTGTTCAGCATTCACAGAAAGAGTTGAACTCAATGTGCATTATAATGGTGACTTACTAGAAATGGTGGACATGAAGATTTTGTTACCACCTTTCACAAGCAGCAAAGCCAGTGCAGTTCTTGTATACGGAGAAAGTAGTTTTATTATATGGTTGTCAAGTGCTTTAAAGGTAATGGAGTTAACTCAGCTACTATTTCCTCATAAGAAGTCACACGCAGGGAAAGTATGGATTACAACAGTCCAACTTGATTTCATATTGTATAGCCTTCAAAAAAATTTAAATGTTAATATACAAATGTTCCATGGTGCCCTCTCCTTTGCAATTCACTCCAAGGAAATTCACAAGTTTCAAGACTTTCTGAAGACAATACATCCTCATTGGACAGACAGAGATGGTTTTATCAAAGATTTCTGGGAAGATGCATTCAGTTGTGCACTTTCAAATTCCACTGCATCAGCAGACACATGTACTGGAGAGGAGATGCTGGAAAGCCTTCCTGCACCATTTTTTGAAATGAGCATGACTGGCCACAGCTACAGTATCTATAATGCTGTCTATGCTTTGGCACATGCCTTAAATAACATACACTTTGCTGAAGTGAAACGCAAGAGTAGAGATGCTAAGGGAAAATTCTCTCCTCAAAATGTAGAACCTTGGCAGGTAACGTTCTCTCTTACAAAGCTTTCGCTGTATTGATCCATTATGTGAGTAAGCATTTAATTATCAGTAAAGAAATTACAGAAAAGGACTTGAGAAATTAGAAAGCAACCTTAAGTCATTTTATTGTATAAAGTGTGAGAATTAGAATATTTCCTATAATGATAGTAAACAGATTTTAGATGGCACAGACATTCATAAGCAAAAAACTTACAAATAATTCACATTTTACAGGGAGCAGTTGCACATAGAAGCAAAATCATTTAAAGCCAGAATAACCTCTAGAAAACCATTAAAAAAAAACTTCTTAAGAATTCATGTACTTACTGGCAAGGGACAAATGTGGCTCTTCCTCTTCCTTCTCCTCTTCCGTTCCCTCACTGAATGATGCTTCAGATGCTTCAAGGACCAAAGAGTTTGAGAGATAGCCAGAAGAATACTTCGCCTGTTGCACAGGGCACAATTGTGCAGCTTTGCAGTCAGTGAGGCCACAGTCACACCATTCTCCTCATACATCTTGACAGCAGAAACTAATGAAAGGTCCAGTCAGATGTTCTCATGTTCCATTCCTATGCTTAGAGAACATGATGCTTGAGAACATGAACATGAGAACATGAGCTCTTACATGACTTCTCAAATTCATTCTCTTTCTTGGAACTTGAAAATGGCAGGTCCAAGGAAGCAGGTCTATATACTTAACTCTTTGACATTTATTTATGGAAGTCTGTCAACTGTTGAATTTACACTGATTCATGTTTTCCTAGTCTTCCCATATGGGGACTTGAAACAAGGATGCTCTTCTAAACTGAAGTGTTTAACTTTTAGAGGAAAGGGATTTAATACCATCTAGGAAAGCTATTCAACAATCATAATCAGACTATTAGAATGCTGTACTGACCTTTGGATTCACTTTCCACCTAGCTACACTCATTCCTGCAGAGAATCTCATTCAACAACAGTGCTGGGGATGAAATTAAATTCAATGAATATGGAGAGTTGGCAGCTAGCTTTGATATTACAAACCTGGTCACATTCCCAAATAGATCTTACATCAGAGTCAAAGTGGGAAGGTGGGATCCTCAGGTCCCTTCCAGCAAAGAGTTCACCATTAACAAGGACAGATTCAAATGGCACAGAGGCTTCACTGAGGTACAGAAATAACTGCACAGGCCCTGAAATTCCATAATTAAGACCACAGTGAGGAGATAGAATCAAGGAATATCCCAGACTTAAGAAGCTCTTGCTGCAGAGGTCAAACGCAGGAGCCACCCACCCAAAGCATTTCTCTTCCATAAGGATTCAACCCGCATCCCATCCATCACTGTCTTCAGACACCTGGCCAACACCTTCACTACCTCCTCTGATTCCAATGGAATGGAGAGATAGAGCAGCACATCAGCAGCGTACAGATGACACCATGAGCCAGATCCTAGGATATTATTCCTAACAGTTTCATAGAGATAATAAATAGCACAGGAAACAGAATGGACCATATTGGGACACTACAACCCCAAAGCCATGGAGTGGTTTCCTAGTCCTGGTTTCTCAAATGACCCTACAAGAAGTAACAGAAATAATTCACCCCAACCTTGTCTTCCTATTAAACTCTTCCTATATCTTTGGATAGGTGCCACCTCTTTCTATATGTAATGACAACTGCCGTCCTGGTTATGGGAAGAAAAAGAAGGAGGGAAAGAAGTTCTGCTGTTATGATTGTGATCCATGTGCAGAAGGAATGATCTCAAATGAAAAAGGTGGGAGATGTCATCTTAGGATATACCCATTTATTTTAATAAGCTCTGAACTCTTTGGTAATCTTGTTGTCATTAAACTGATGGAGGAGGGAAGGCTTAATTAAAATGGATGTGTTGTTCTAATTGTTTATAGTTAGTATCAATATAATTCTATCCTTAAAACAGATTAAAAATGTTTTAAAATGGGAGGTAATCTAAGATTCTATAGTGTGACAAACATGATTACATTGGCAGTCCTCCTTCTGCCAATGCTTTTCTTCTAGAAAAACAGTGCCGGTACTCACTATGAAGTTGTTACACTAAGTAACCTGAGTAACCTGGCGAACCTGAGCAACACACGGAAATGCCGTTTCCCACGGGAGCGGTACCTATTTATCTACTTGCACTTTGACATGCTTTCAAACTACTAGATGGACAGGAGCTGGGACCAAACAACTGGAGCTCAACCTTTTGCCAGTGCTTTTCTTCTACGGGAAAAAACAGTGTTGGTACTCACTATGAAGTTGTTACATGAAGTAACACATTTTTAACCAGTGCTTTTCACCTGGGAAAACAAGTGCCGGCAACACATACCCTTGAGTACCAGCAGAGAAAAAGCACTGCCTACTGCTTATACGTCATCGACTCCAAAAGCACAGCACAATTGATATTCCCCCCTGTAATTATTAAAATTACAATAATCAATTCACCTGGCCAAGGCTCCAGAAGTCAGAGTAGGAAAAGGGTCAACAAGCAAGTCTGAAATGTTTATAAGCTCCTGGGTGCTTCATAGGCAGCTATGATAAGGGAGAAGAGAGAGGGTGGGCTCTGTTACTTATCAGTTATCTGATTCCCCCTTTCATATCAAATCACTGCATCTTATTTGGCATCCGAGGCATTCTGTTGTGACAGTGTTCAAGTTGACAATAAGGTGGATACATGCCCCTTAAAGTGCCATATTGACAGAGTCAGCTGCCACCCAATTTGTCTTGTTCAGATCAGGTGGAGGAGAGTGATAATACTGTAGAGAGAAGCAGGGGAGTCCATGCTCACAAGGGAATTCGCCATCAGGATGTTGCTCCTGCTGCTTCTGCTGCTCCCCAATATGGTGTCCCAAGTACAAAGTGCTAAATGCACAACTATTAATCCTGTTCATGTTCCACACGAGTGGTATGAGCCAGGTGACCTGGTCATTGGTGCAATGGCATCTCATATCTATTACATAGTTCCCAAATTATCCTTCAAAAAACACCCTTCGCAGGTCTTCATGGGCAGCCCAATGTAAGTAACTGTTTCTTCATATTATTTAATTTATTATTTAAAGCTTATATCAGTCTGAAAAGAATGTTGATTGGTTTGGGGGGGGGAAATGCCTTAGAACTTAAAAAAAATATTTTAATGAATTTCCTCTTTTATAAGAAATTACAAATAGCAATTATCCAATTTTCCTTTTTTTTCACCCACCCCACCACCTGAGATTTCCCTCATCTTCCCTTTCTGATTTGTTACAAAAATTGTTGTCTTCTGCATGTTAATGTACTTTAGATATTATCTTCCTCCATGTTTCAATTAAATAAAAATTTGGGTGTTTATTCAAAACCTGCCAATGAGTCCATTTTTAAAATGAGATTTTATTATAAATCTCCAGGCAAATAGGCTATGTACATTCTGTCAATGAACATTAGGCATTTTTTAAATTCAATTCTTTAAAGAGAGAGAAAAGAGAGAGTAGGAGAAAGAGAAAAGGATGACATGAAAACATAAGAAAACATATAGCCAAGCAGTGAGATATTCAACTTTGCTGATGATATGAAAATGATCAGGGTGGTAACAACAAATGTGGGTTGCAAAGAGCAATAAAATGATCTCTACAAACTGGCTGCATGGGCAGGAAAATGGGAAGTGCAGTTCACTGCATGCTCATGGGGTCTCAACTGGTTGTAAGAAATTATCAATGACATGTTGTGATCCTAGCAGATAGTTTGATGAAGATATCAACGAAGTGTGGAGCAGCTGTAGAAAACACTTTGTCATTTTAAAAAATGAGTATTATAAAAGGGAGGGGCTGCATCCTCTCTTTATAGGCAGGCAGGTGACTCTCTCATATCTAGATTATGTGCACTGTTTAATTTCCCCATGAAATAGTAACTCACTTCATTTGCAGGGTGTTGACAAAGTTCTACCAGCACATCCTTGCTTTGGTGTTTGCTGTTGATGAGATCAACGAAAATCCCAGGATGTTGCCCAATGTCTCTCTCGGGTTCCACATCTATGATGGCTATTATGATTCAAAGATGACCTACCGAAACACTCTGGACCTGATCTTTAAATCACATCACTTTGTTCCCAACTACAGGTGTGGTATCCACAAAAATGTAATAGGAGTCATTGGGGGACTTAGCTCTGAAACCTCCTGGTGCATGGCAAACGTCTTAGGTCTTTTCAAGATTCCACAGGTAGAATATGGGTTTTGGGGGAAAGAGATTTCATGCCATA
Source organism: Darevskia armeniaca (assembly GCA_034641395.1). Taxonomy (NCBI): domain Eukaryota; kingdom Metazoa; phylum Chordata; class Lepidosauria; order Squamata; family Lacertidae; genus Darevskia; species Darevskia armeniaca. The sequence continues at coordinate 1,219,278 of JAWWNF010000882.1, read as the reverse complement.
ATTCATTCTTCTTCTTTCCTTGCAGTTGAAACCTATTCATTGATAAATATGCTGTGGTAAAATGGAAAGGGGATGCAATATTTGGGGTGTGGGCATAATATGTATATCCAACAATGTGTACAGTATGGGAGGGGCAACTTGTGTTTGAAAGATGTAATAATAATAATAATAATAATAATAATAATAATAATAATAATTTATTATTTATACCCCGCCCATCTGGCTGGGTCTCCCCAGCCACTCTGGGTGGCTTCCAAAAGAACATTAAAATACAATAATCTATAAAACATTAAAAGCCTCCCTAAACAGGGCTGCCTTCAGATGTCTTCTAAAGGTCTGATAGTTGTTGTTCTCTTTGACATCTGAAGGGAGGGCGTTCCACAGGGCGGGCGCCACTACCGAGAAGGCCCTCTGCCTGGTTCCCTGTAGCTTGGCTTCTCGTGGTGAGGGAACCGCCAGAAGGCCCTCGGCACTGGACCTCAGTGTCCAGGCTGAACGATGGGGGTGGAGACGCTCCTTCAGGTATACTGGACAGAAGCCATTTAGGGCTTTAAAGGTCAACACCAACACTTTGAATTGTGCTCGGAAACGTACTGGGAGCCAATGTAGGTCTTTCAAGTCCGGTGTTATGTGGTCTCGGCGGCCGCTCCCAGTCACCAGTCTAGCTGCCGCATTCTGGATTAGTTGTAGTTTCCGGGTCACCTTCAAAGGTAGCCCCACGTAGAGCGCATTGCAGTAATCCAAGCGAGAGATAACTAGAGCATGCACCACTCTGGCGAGACAGTCCGCGGGCAGGTAGGGTCTCAGCCTGCGTACCAGATGGAGCTGGTAGACTGCTGCCCTGGATACAGAATTAACCTGTGCCTCCATGGACAGCTGTGCGTCCAGAATGACTCCCAGGCTGCGCACCTGGTCCTTCAGGGGCACAGTTACCCCATTCAGGACCAGGGAGTCCTCCACACCTGCCCGCCTCCTGTCCCCCATAAACAGTACTTCCGTCTTGTCGGGATTCAACCTCAATCTGTTAGCCACCATCCATCCTCCAACCGCCTCCAGACACTCACACAGGACCTTCACCGCCTTCACTGCTTCTGATTTGAAAGAGAGGTAGAGCTGGGTATCATCCGCATACTGATGAACACCCAGCCCAAACCCCCTGATGATCTCTCCCAGCGGCTGCATATAGATGTTAAAAAGCATGGGGGAGAGGACAGAGCCCTGAGGTACCCCACAAGTGAGAGCCCAGGGGTCTGAACACTCACCCCCCACCACCACTTTCTGAACACGGCCCAGGAGGAAGGAGCGGAACCACTGTATAACAGTGCCCCCAGCTCCCAACCCCTCTAGGCGGTCCAGAAGGATGTTATGGTCGATGATGTCAAAAGCCGCTGAGAGATCCAGCAGAACTAGGAAACAGCTCTCACCTTTGACCCTAGCCCGCCGGAGATCATCGACCAGTGCGACCAAGGCAGATTCAGTCCCATGATGAGGTCTGAATCCCGATTGGAAGGGATCCAAATGGTCCGCTTCTTCCAGGCGTGCCTGGAGTTGTTCAGCAACCACACGCTCAATCACCTTGCCCAAGAATGGAAGATTTGAGACTGGGCGATAGTTGGCCATATTGGCCGCATCCAAATATGGTTTTTTAAGAAGCGGTTTAATAACTGCCTCTTTTAGCGGATCTGGGAAGGCTCCCTCACAGAGAGAGGCATTCACCACCCCGCGGAGCCCATCGTAATGGAAGATTGCTGCAAAGGTTCAAGGTTCATAAATGAGGCATCTAGATCAATCCTGAAATCACTGCACTGGCTATCTGAGAGCTGCCAATCTTAATTCATGATGTTGTCACTGGCTTAAAGGTAAAGGTACCACTGATTGTTAGGTCCAGTCATGGGCAACTCATCTCGCATGCTCATCTCGCTCTATAGGTTGAGAGAGCCGGCGTTTGTCCGCAGATAATAAATGTGTTCAAGTATGAAGCTGTGATGATGCCATAATAATAACTATATAACTATAACTTTCTACAGAAACCATTGAGCAAGATTGCCTTTGTTTTTCTATGCAAACTGAGGTTGGTGCTGTCCCCAAACATTGTACATTTGGGATATATAGGCTTTGCATTTATATTAAAAGAAATTAGAATAACATGAGTACTTATTTGCACTTGGATATGGTTGGCTTTTCCCTTCTCTAGATTTCATATGGTTCATTTGAACAAGCCATAAATGATCAAACCAAGATCCCTTCTTTCTACCGCATGATCCCCAATGAAGACCTTCAGTATCAGGGAATTATCCAGTTATTTCTGCATTTCGGATGGAAATGGGTTGGGCTCATGACTACAGCTGATGAAGCTGGTGAACATTTCTTACAGACAATTGAACCCATGTTTTTCAAGAATGGAATCTGTTCAGCATTCACAGAAAGAGTTGAACTCAATGTGCATTATAATGGTGACTTACTAGAAATGGTGGACATGAAGATTTTGTTACCACCTTTCACAAGCAGCAAAGCCAGTGCAGTTCTTGTATACGGAGAAAGTAGTTTTATTATATGGTTGTCAAGTGCTTTAAAGGTAATGGAGTTAACTCAGCTACTATTTCCTCAAAAGAAGTTACGTGAAGGAAGAGTATGGATTACAACAGCACAACTTGACTTCATATTATATAGCCTTCAAAAAAAATTAAATATTAATATACAAATGCTCCATGGTGCTCTCTCCTTTGCAATTCACTTCAAAGAAATTCACACATTTCAAGACTTTCTGAATAGAATACATCCCCATTGGACAGACACAGATGGTTTTATCAAAGATTTCTGGGAAGATGCATTCAGTTGTGCACTTTCAAATTCCAGTCTCTCAACAACCATGTGTACTGGAGAGGAGATGCTAGAGAGCCTTCCTGCACCATTTTTTGAAATGAGCATGACTGGCCACAGCTACAGTATCTATAATGCTGTCTATGCTTTGGCACATGCCTTAAATAACATACAGTTTGCTGGAGTGAAATGCAAGAGTAGAGATGCTAAAGGAAAATTCTCTCCCCAAAATGTAGAACCTTGGCAGGTAACGTTCTCTCTTACAAAGCTTTCGCTGTATTGATCCATTATGTGAGTAAGCATTTAATTATCAGTAAAGAAATTACAGAAAAGGACTTAAGAAATTAGAAAGCAACCTTAAGTCATTTTATTGTATAAAGTGTGAGAATTAGAATATTTCCTATAACGATAGTAAACAGATTTTAGATGGCACAGACTTTCATAAGCAAAAAACTTACAAATAATTCACATTTTACAGGGAGCAGTTGCACATACAAGCAAAATCATTTAAAGCCAGAATAACCTCTAGAAAACCATTGAAAAAAACATCTTAAGAATTCATGTACTTACTGGCAAGGGACAAATGTGGCTCTTCCTCTTCCTTCTCCTCCTCCTCTTCCTCACTGAATGATGCTTCAGATGCTACAAGGACCAAAGAGTTTGAGAGATAGCCAGAAGAATGCTTCACCTGCAAGGCCGGTGCGTCCATTAAGGCGAACTAGGCAGTTTCCTAGGGAGCCAAAATGGAGGGGGCGCTGGCCAGCCTGCCCCCCCCGCTGCCGCCCGGTGTCGCCCCAAACAGCGGCGGAGCAAGCAGCTTGGGGCGAAAACCGCGGGGGCGCCAAAATGGAGGGGTCACTGGCCAGCCTGCCCCTCGCCCCCCGCCGCCGCCCGGTACCGCCCCAAACAGTGGCGAAACCGCGACGGCGCGGGGCGCCCAGCCGGGCAGGGGGCAGGGCACAGTACGTCATGTGCAATGACGTCACATGGCCTGCCCCCTCGCCTAGGGTGCCAAAATCCCTAGCACCAGTCCTGTTCTCCTGTTCCACAGGGCACAATTGTGCAGCTTTGCAGTCAGTGAGGCTACAGTCACACTCTTCTCCTTCTCATACATCTTGACAACAGAAACTAACGAAAGGTCCAGTCAGATGTTCTCATGCTCCATTCTGTGCTTAGAGAACATGATGTTTGAGAACATGAACATGAGAACATGAGCTCTTACTTGACTTCTCAAATTCCTTCTTTTCTTGGATCTTGACAATGGCAGGTCCCAAACAAGTAGGTCTATGTACTTAACTCTTTCACATTTATTTATGGAAGTCTGTCTACTGTTGAATTTACACTGATTCATGTTTTGCTAGTCTTCCCATATGGGGAATAGAAACAAGGATGCTCTTCTAAACTGAAGTGTTTAACTCTTAGAGGAAAGGGATTTAATACCATCTAGGAAAGCTATTCAACAATCATAATCAGTCTATTAGAATGCTGTACTGACCTTTGGATTCTCTTTCCACCTAGCTACACTCATTCCTGCAGAGAATCTCATTCAACAACAGTGCTGGAGATGAAATTAAATTCAATGAATATGGAGAGTTGGCAGCTGGCTTGGATATTACAAACTTGGTCACGTTCCCAAATAGATCTTACATCAGATTCAAAGTGGGAAGATGGGATCCTCAGGTCCCTTCCAGCAAAGAGTTTACCATTAATGAGGACAGAATCAAATGGCACAGAGGTTTCACTGAGGTACAGTGCCCTGAAATTCCATAATTAAGACCCCAGTGAGAAGATAGAATCAAGGAGTATCCCAGACATAAGAGGCTCTTGCTGCAGAGGTCAAACGCAGGAACCAACAACCCAAAGCATTTCTCTTCTATAAGGATTCAACCTGCATCCCATCCATCACTGTCTTCAGACACCTGGCCAACACCTTCACTACCTCCTCTGATTCCAATGGAATGGAGAGATAGAGCAGCACATCAGCAGCGTACAGATGACACCATGAGCCAGATCCTAGGATATTATTCCTAACAGTTTCATAGAGATAATAAATAGCACAGGAAACAGAATGGACCATATTGGGACACTACAACCCCAAAGCCATGGAGTGGTTTCCTAGTCCTAGTTTCTCAAATGACCCTACAAGAAGTAACAGAAATAATTCACCCCAACATTGTCTTCCTATTAAACTTTTCCTATATCTTTGGATAGGTGCCACCTCTTTCTATATGTAATGACAACTGCCTTCCTGGTTACGGGAAGAAAAAGAAGGAGGGAAAGAAGTTCTGCTGTTATGATTGTGATCCATGTCCAGAAGGAATGATCTCAAATGAAAAAGGTGGGAGATGTCATCTTAGGATATACCCATTTATTTTAATAAGCTCTGAACTCTTTGGCAACCTTGTTGTCATTAAACTGATGGAGGAGGCAAGGCTTAACTAAAATAGATGTGTTTTTTTATGGTTAATATCAATATACCAGTAATTCTATCATTAAAACATATTAAAAATGTTTTAAAATGGGAGGTAATCCGCCCAAAGCCTGCAGCACTGCAACCAAACCTGACGGTCGCCTCTGGACTGGCTCCGCCTCCCCGCCATCAAGTCTGGTTGTGCCCAACCCGCCTTCCTGCTCTGCTCTTGGGCGCATTTAGAGCCATGTGACACTGGCATGCAAGTGCGAGGCTGGGCAGGTGTGACTTTTGATGCTCCATGGTTTCTCTCCAGTCTGTTTCTATTCGGGAGTAAGCCGCCTTGAGTTCAACAGGACTTAACTCCCAAATCAGTCTGTAAGCATATAAATATAGCAACCTAAGAAGGGACTGATAGGTTTACATGTTCACTGGGCTTTCCCACGGAAACCCACAAAGAAATTCATCCCGTGGAGGCTGCGATCGAATGGCAGCTGAAGACGTGCCAAAGTATTATTATTATTATTACTATTATTACTATTATTATTATTATTATTCTGGCTGGGTTTACCCAGTCACTCTGGGCAGCTTCCAACAGGACATTAAAAACAGGGGAAAAACTTCAAAGGCTGAAAACTTCCTTGAACAGGGCCGCCTTCACATGTCATCTAAAAAGTCAGCTGTTTATTTCCTTGACATCTGATGCTAAGACAGGGCTTGTAATGAAGCTCGAGCCTTCTTTCTTGAGGTGTGTGTGTGTGTGTGTGACAATCATTATTATCCCAAATTTAAAAATTGGGAGAGGGTGGCTCTTAGTACAGCCCTCCAGTGTACACTAGTATAGTGGCGAAAATGATGGAATCTTCTGGAAAAAGTGTATTTCTGACGTTTGATGGTTCATAACACCACTTTTTTTTTTTTTTAGTAATACGTGCTTTTTTCCTGTGGGGACACAGGGGGACACATACCTCTAAACATTTTGTGAATTTAAAGGGAGAAAAAATTCACTGTACTTATTTTCCAAGATTTGAACTGTATTTATTTTCCCTGATGGTGATTTTCTTGAGTCAAAATGAGAGTACCCCTAAACATTTTAAAGGAAAAAAGCACTGAGTTAGACCATAAAATATATATCAATTGAAAAATAATTTAATGAAGAATGTAATGCAATAACTTTTATGAATGATTATTTATTACAACAGCAGTCATAAAGAAGAAATGTGAAATACACACAAAAAATGAGACATACAGATTACATTGCCATGTTGGAACTTTGCGATAAATAAGTGGGTTTGGGGTTGCAGTTTGGGCTCTAAAAGGTTCGCCATCACTGATCTAGGGCAAAAGCATTTGGGCCAGAAGTTCTTAAACATTTTGAGGTAGAAAACACTATCCTAGAATTTCAATGAGGAAATAATTAAGAATAGTATTGGATGCTTGAAATTGCCATGCATTCTTTATTTGTTTACAGACATGGAAACATGTGTCAGTTGCCCAGCAGATCAATATACAAACAGCATCCAGGATCTGTGCATTCCTAAAATTCCAAACTTCCTAGCCTTTAATGAAACCTTGGCCATTGTTTCAACTTCCTCTGCACTTTTATTCTCTCTTATCACAATTGTGGTGCTTGGCATCTTCATTAAGCATCGCAATACAGCCATAGTCAAAGCCAACAACCGAAGCCTCACCTATGGTCTCCTTATCTCCCTCCTCTTGTGTTTCCTCTCTTCCTTGTTGTTCATCGGAAAACCTAATAAGGTGACCTGCCTTCTCCGACAAACTGCTTTTGGCATTGTCTTCTCTGTGGCCCTCTCCAGCATCTTAGCCAAAACCATATTGGTGGTTTTGGCTTTCATGGCTACCAAACCAGGATCCAATATGAGGAAATGGGTAGGCAAAGAACTGGCTTATTCCATTGTCCTTTCCTGCTCCATTGTTCAAGTAGGAATCTGTGTCCTCTGGCTGGCAACCTCTCCCCCATTCCCAGATGTGGACATGCACTCAATGACGGAAGAAATCATATTTCTTTGTAATGAAGGGTCAGTCCTCATGTTCTATTGTGTTTTGGGCTACATGGGCTTCCTGGCCACTTTCAGCTTCACAGTGGCCTTCCTAGCCAGGAAGTTGCCTGACACTTTCAACGAAGCCAAGTTCATCACCTTCAGCATGTTGGTCCTCTGCAGTGTTTGGCTCTCCTTTATTCCAACTTACCTGAGCACCAGAGGAAAATACATGGTGGCTGTGGAGATCTTCTCAATCTTTGCTTCTGGTGCTGGGCTACTGGTTTGCATTTTTTCTCCTAAATGCTACATTATTGTGGTGCGGCCTGACCTGAACAACAGAGAGCAGCTAACACAAAGAAAGGTTTAAAGGACGGAGAAATTTGTGGTTCTGTTTAATTCTTAGGCTAAATGGACTTTCTGGCAGGCATCACTTTCCCTGTAGTTTCCCCACCAAGACCTTACCAGATAATTCAATTTACCTTCCTACTCTTCTCCTGCATCCCTATGGGTGCCACACATTTCTTCTCAAGAGGTTATGTGCCTTTCCTGTGGAGACCATAGGTAGCTGCAGAGAAGGGAGAGGAAGTGAAACACAGGAATACTAGAAACAGCCTAGTTCTGAGTCAGACCAGCTGTCTATCTAGTGGGAATGTGCACCAAATTTGGCACAGTCCCGAGTGCACCAAATTTGGCACAGTCCCGAGCGAAGTTGAGTCATAGAATAATAGAATCATAGAGTTGGAAGAGACCACAAGGGCCATCCAGTCCAACCCCCTGCCAAGCAGGAAACACTATCAAAGCATTCCTGACAGGTGGCTGTCAAGCCTCTGCTTAAAGACCTCCAAAGAAGGAGACTCCACCACACTCCTTGGCAGCAAATTCCACTGTCAAACAGCTCTTACTGTCAGGAAGTTCTTCCTAATGTTTAGATGGAATCTTCTTTCTTGTAGTTTGATTCCATTGCTCCGTGTCCGCTTCTCTGGAGCAGCAGAAAACAACCTTTCTCCCTCCTCTATATGACATCCTTTTATGTATTGGAACATGGCTATCATATCACCCCTTAACCTTCTCTTCTCCAGGCTAAACATTCCCAGCTCCCTAAGCCGTTCCTCATAAGGCATCGTTTCCAGGCCTTTGACCATTTTGGTTGCCCTCCTCTGGACACGTTCCAGCTTGTCAGTATCCTTCTTGAACTGTGGTGCCCAGAACTGCACACAGTATTCCAGGTGAGGTCTGACCAGAGTGGAATACAGTGGTACTATTACTTCCCTTGATCTAGATGCTATATTCCTATTGATGCAGGCCAGAATTGCATTGGCTTTTTTAGCTGCTGCATAACACTGTTGACCTATGTCAAGTTTGTGGTCTACCAAGACTCCTAGATCCTTTTCACTTGTACAGCTCTCAAGCCAGGTGTCACCCATCTTGTATTTGTGCCTTTCATTTTTTTTACCCAAGTGTAGTACTTTACATTTCTCCCTGTTAAAATTCATCCTGTTTGCCTTGGCCCAGTTCTCTAATCTGTTAAGGTCATTTTGAAGTGTGATCCTGTCCTCTGGGGTATTAGCCACCCCTCCCAATTTGGTGTCATCTGCAAACTTGATCAGGATGCCCTCAAGCCTATTTGTCTATTTGGAAAGATCTGGGCATCAGTTAAATCAAGTTAGAACAGCTATATATCACTCCAGGTCAAGTTAGTTGCCTAAGAATTTTCTGAGGTCGTCAAGCAGTGGTGTATCAGGCAAGAAAACACAGTTATGAGGCTGGAAATTCTTTGAAATAATTTAGACCTAATGCACTATGGGTGTGTCTTCCCATGATAAAGGCACTTTCGCCGTAAGGAATAGGTGGGGTTGCAGGCTTCACAACCTCCCCACGTGCGCAGGGTGTGAGGCCAGACCTGCGTGACTGAGGGATTCCCGGCTGTGTCACACCCCTGGCCGGCCAGTCAGGTTCGGCAGGGTGTGTGGCCTGCCCCATAAAGGCAGGACGCAGCCGGGGATCTCCCTCTTTTCCTCCTTCCAGCTACTCCGTTTTTCCCACCCTCCCACATTTCCCAGCACAACTCACAAAACAAAATGCAGCCATTCAATCAAAATTCTCACTTCTCTGAATTTTACAATGCAGTAAGTCTCACCATACATCAGGAAAATTCCTGACATGTCCTAGTTTCGGGTGTAAAAATGGTGTCGGGGGATTTTTGCAGAAATTGGACAATGTCCGGGGAAATGCGATGGAAAAAGCAGCGGTAACAGCTCTAAAAGCTTAAAATAAATATTTGGGGGGGAGGTTTTCCCCAACAATTTGGGTTTGTTCCCCCCAAAAACTCAACAACTTTATGGGTGTCAGGAATTTTACTTTTTGAAATATGGCAACCCTAAATACAGTTCTCCCGCCATATAATGTGTACAACAATGAACGAACATTCGTTTTGAACCCCATGTTAAAGCAAAAACAAACCTGAATCTGATTTACCATACTCAGTTTGCCAGAGTAAAATAAAACAAAACAAAACAAACATTTTGAAGAGCCATCCAAGCTACCTTTCCTCCAAAGGGCTACAGAAATTCAACCATGGGTACATCTGATATCAAGGCCTTTGAAAGTCCCTTCTACATTTTAATCTATTGCAGCTGATTGCTTTATCGTCATGAAGGAATTTATGGAGAGTCTCCTGTTGTGCATCTTGAACATGGGCAGGATGGAAAGAGAAAACATTTTGTAAACATTCTGTAACCCCAGGGAGACAACCAAATAATTCCCCTAAGAGTGAAGGTGCTGAGACGCAGGCAAACGTGTTCATAAAATATATTGATTTATTTCCCTTGCTATAGGGAGTGGACTGTAGGTTCATTCCTTATCTAAGATTCTATAGTATGACAAATATGATTACATTGGCAGTTCCCCTTCTGCCAGTGCTTTTCTGCTAGAAAAACAGTGCAGGTACTCACTATGAAGTTGTTACACTAAGTGCCACATTTGTAACTAGTGCTTTTCACCTGGGAAAACAGGTTCCGGTACTATATACACTTGAGTACCACCAGGAAAAAATATCACTGCCTACTGCTTATACGCCATCTACTGCAAAAGCACTGCACAATTGATATTCTCTGCTGTAATTACCGGTATTAAAATTACAATAATCAATTCACATGGCCAAGGCTCCAAAAGTCAGTGTGGGAAAAGGATCAACAAGCAAGTCAGTAATGATTATAAGCTCCTGGGTGCTTCATAGGCAGCTATGGTAAGGGAGGAGAGAGAGAGTGGGCTCTGTTACTTATCAGTTATCTGTTTCCCCCTTTCATATCAAATCACTGTATCTTATTTGGTATCCAAGGCGTTCTGTTGTAACAGTGTTTAAGTTAACAATAAGGTGGATACGTGTCCCTTAAAGTACCAAATTGACAGAGTCAGCTGCCACCCAATTTGTCTTGTTCAGCTCAGGTTGAGGAGAGTGATAATACTGTAGAGAGAAGCAGGGGAGTCCATGCACACAAGGGAATTTGCCATCAGGATGTTGCTCCTGCTGCTTCTGCTGCTCCCCAATATGGTGTCCCAAGTACAAAGTGCTAAATGCACAACAAATCATCCTGTTCATGTTCCACACGAGTGGTATGAGCCAGGTGACCTGGTCATTGGTGCAATGGCATCTCATATCTATTACGTAGTCCCCAAATTATCCTTCAATAAACACCCTTCACAGGTCTTCATTGACAACCCATTGTAAGTAACTGGTTCTTCATATTATTTAATTTATTCTTTAAAGCTTATATCAGACTGAAAAGAATGTTGATTGATTTGGGGGGGAATGCCTTAGAACTTAATTTTTTAAAAACTAAATATTTTAATGAATTTCCTCTTTTATAACATATTACAAATAGCAATTATCCAATTTTCCGTTTTTTCACACACACACACACACACACACACACACACACACACCATGACTTCCCTCATCTTCCCTTTCTGGTTTCTTACAAAAATTGTTATCTTCTGCCTGTTAATGTACTTTAAATGTACACTATCTTCCTCCATGTTTTAATTAAATAAAATTTTGGGTGTTTATTCAAAACCTGCCAATGAGTCCATTTCTTTATGTTGTTTTTTTAAAAAAATGAAAAGATTCATTTTTAAGGTCTCTATTGTCCTTTTCATGAAATTTATCTGTTAACTTTGCTAATTCTGCATCGTTCATCAGTTTTTCTTGCCATTGTTCTTTCGTTGGTACTTCTTCAGTCTTCCAACCTTGGGCTAATAAGATTCTTGCCGCTGTTGTAGCATACATGAATATTTTCCATTTTTCTTTCAGCAGTTCTTGACCAAAAATGCCTAGCAAAAAGGCTTCTGGTTTTGTTTTGTTTTTTACAAATGTCATTTTAAACATTTTTTCAATTCATTATATATCATTTCCTAAAAGATTTTAACAATTTTGCATTCCCACCACAAATGATAAAATGTGCCTTCCATTTCTTTACATTTCCAACAGTTTTTTGATCCTTTTCTGTACATTTTCGCCATTTTTACCGGTGTAATATACCATCTATACATCATTTTCATGTAATTCTCTTTCAGCAATATACAGTCCGTGAATTTTAAATTCACTTTCCATAGTTTCTCCTAGCTTTTGAATTGCATATTATGTCTTAAATCTTGTGCCCATTTAATCATTACTGATTTGACTTCTTCATCTTTGGTTTCCCATTCTAATAAAATATTATATGCTTTCTTTAATAATTTGGTATTATCCTCTATAATTTCCTCTATGTAAGACAGGATTCAGTTACACAATTTCTAGATTCCAAAAAAAAAGAAAAAAAAGAAATTCATTTTTAAAATGAGATTTTATTATAAATCTTCAGGAACATAGGCTATGTACATTCTGTCAAGGAACATTAGGCATTTTTGTATTCAATTCTGTAAAGAGAGAGAAAAGAGAGAGTAGGAGAAAGAGAAAAGGAAGACATGTAAACATAAGGAAAACATATAGCCAAGCAATGAGGTATTTAACTTTGCTGATGATATGAAAATGTTCAACAAATGTGGGTTGCAAAGAGCAATAAAATGATCTCTACAAACTGGATGCATGGGCAGGAAAATGAAAAATACAGTTCACTGCATGCTCATGGGGTCTCAACTGGTTGTAAGAAATTATCGATGAGATGTTGTGATCCTAGTAGATAGTTTGATGAAGATGTCAATGAAGTGTGGAGCAGCTGTAGAAAAAAAATCATTTTAAAAAATGAGTATTATAAAAGGGAGAGGCTGCATCCTCTCTTTTTAGGCAGGCAGATGAATCTCTCATATCTAGATTCTGTGCACTGTTTAATTTTCCCATCAAACAAAATCTCACTTCATTTGCAGAGTGGTGACAAAGTTCTACCAGCACATCCTTGCTTTGGTCTTTGCTGTGGATGAAATCAACGAGAATCCCAGGATGTTGCCCAATGTCTCTCTCGGGTTCCACATCTATGATAGCTATTATGATTCAAAGATGACCTACCAAAACACTCTGGATCTGCTCTTTAAATCACATCACTTTCTTCCCAACTACAGGTGTGGCATCCACAAAAACATAATAGGAGTCATTGGGGGCCTTAGCTCTGATACCTCCTGGTGCATGGCAAACGTCTTAGGTCTTTTCAAGATTCCACAGGTAGAATATGGATTTTGGGGGGAAAGAGATTTCATGTCAGAATTCATTCTTCTTCTTTCCTTGCAGTTGAAACCTATTCATTGATAAATATGCTGTGGTAAAATGGAAAGGGACTACAATATTTGGGGTGGGGACATAATATGTATATCTAACAATGTCTACAGTATGGGAGGGGCAACTTGTGTTTGATAGATGTAATGGAAGATTGCTGCAAAGGTGCAAGGTTCATAAATGAGGCATCTAGATCAATCCTGAAATCACTGCACTGGCTGTCTGAGAGCTGCCAATTTCAATTTATGATGTTGGCACCCAGTCACGGATGACTCTAGGGTTGCGTGCTTATCTCGCTGTATAGGCCGAGGTAGCCGGAGTTTGTCTACAGACAATCAATGTGTTCAAGTATGAAGCTGTGATGATGCCATAATAATAACTATATAACTATAAATTTATGCAGAAACCATTGAGAAAGATTGCCTTTGTTTTTCTATGCAAACTGAGGTTGGTGCTGTCCCCAAACATTGTACATTTGGTATATATGGGCTTTGCATTTATATTAAAAGAAATTTGAATAACATGAGTACATTTTTGTACTTTGATATGGTTGGCTTTTCCCTTCACTAGATTTCATATGGTTCATTTGAACAAGCCATAAATGATCAAACCAAGATCCCTTCTTTCTATCGCATGGTCCCCAATGAAGACCTTCAGTATCGGGGAATTATCAAGTTATTTCTGCATTTTGGATGGAAATGGGTTGGGCTCATGACTACAGCTGATGAAGCTGGCGAACATTTCTTACAGACAATTGAACCCATGTTTTTCAAGAATGGAATCTGTTCAGCATTCACAGAAAGATTTGAACTCAATGTGCATTATAATGGTGACTTACTAGAAATGCTGGATGACTCAGGGGTTTTGTTACCAACTTTCACAATCAGCAAAGCCAATGCAGTTCTTGTATATGGAGAAAGTAGATTTAATATATGGTTGTCAACTACTTTAAGCATAATGGAGTTCACTCAGCTACTATTTCCTCAAAAGAAGTTACGTGAAGGAAGAGTATGGATTACAACAGCACAACTTGACTTTATATTATATAGCCTTCAAAAAAAAATAAATGTTAATATACAAATGCTCCACGGTGCTCTCTCCTTTGCAATTCACTCCAAGGAAATTCACAAGTTTCAAGACTTTCTGAAGACAATACATCCTCATTGGACAGACACAGATGGTTTTATCCAAGATTTCTGGGAAGATGCATTCAGTTGTTCACTTTTAAATTCCACTCCCTCAACATTCAACGATCACAGGTGTACTGGAGAAGAAATGCTGGAGAGCCTCCCTGCGCCATATTTTGAAATGAGCATGACTGGGCAAAGCTACAGTATCTATAATTCTGTCTATGCTTTGGCACATGCCTTAAATAACATGCAGTTGGCTGGAGTGAAACGCAAAAGGAGAGATGCTAAGGGAAAATTCTCTCCCCAAAATGTAGAACCTTGGCAGGTAACATTCTCTATTACAAAGCATTCGCTGTATTGATACATTATGTGAGTAAGAATTTAATTATCAGTAAAGAAATAAGAGAAAAGGACTTGAAAAATTAGAAACCAACCGTAAGTAATTTTATTGTATAAAACATGTAAATTTGAATATTCCCTATAATTATAGTAAACAGATTTTAGATGGCACAGACTTTCATAAGCAACAAACTTTCATAAGCCAGAAACAAAAGCTGTTCAACAATCATAATCAGACTATTAGAATGCTGTACTGACCTTTTGATTCTCTTTCCAACTAGCTACACTCATTCCTGCAGAGAATCTCATTCAACAACAGTGCTGGAGATGAAATTAAATTCAATGAATATGGAGAGTTGGCAGCTGGCTTGGATATTACAAATCTGGTCACATTCCCAAATAGATCATACATCAGAGTCAAAGTGGGAAGGTGGGATCCTCAGGCCCCTTCCAGCAAAAACTTCACCATTAATGAGGACAGAATCAAATGGTACAGAGGCTTCACTGAGGTACAGAAATAACTGCACAGGCCCTGAAATTCCATAATTAAGACCCCAGTGAGGAGATAGAATCAAGGAGTATCCCAGACTTAAGAGGCTCTTGCTGCAGAGGTCAAACACAGGAACCACCCACCCAAAGCATTTCTCTTCTATAAGGATTCAGCCCCCATCCCATCCATCACTGTCTTCAGACACCTGGCCAATGCCTTCACTACCTCCTCTGATTCCAATGGAATGGAGAGATAGAGCAGCACATCATCAGCGTACAGATGACACCATGAGCCAGATCCTAGGATATTATTCCTAACAGTTTCATAGAGATAATAAATAGCACAGGAAACAGAATGGACCATATTGGGACACTACAACCCCAAAGCCATGGAGTGGTTTCCTAGTCCTAGTTTCTCAAACAACCCCACAAGAAGTAACAGAAATAATTCACCCCAACATTGTCTTCATATTAAACTTTTCCTATATCTTTGGATAGGTGCCACCTCTTTCTATATGTAATGACAACTGCCTTCCTGGTTACGGGAAGAAAAAGAAGGAGGGAAAGAAGTTCTGCTGTTATGATTGTGATCCATGTCCAGAAGGAATGATCTCAAATGAAAAAGGTGGGAGATGTCATCTTAGGATATACCCATTTATTTTAATATGCTCTGAACTCTTGGGCAACCTTGCTGTCATTAAACTGATGGAAGAGGGAAGGCTTAACTTAAATAGGTGTGCTGTTCTCCTTGTTTATGGTTAATATCAATATACCAGTAATTCTATCATTAAAACATATTAAAAATGTTTTTAAAAGGGAGGTAATCCACCCAAAGCCGGCATCACTGCACCCAAACCTGATGGCCGCCTCTGGACTGGCTCCGCCTCCCCGCCATCAAGTCTGGTTATGCCCAACCCGCCTTCCTGCTTTGCTCTTGCGCGCGTTTAGAGCCATGTGACACTGGCGTTCAAGTGCAAGGCTGGGCGGGTGTGATTTTTGATGCTCCATGGTTTCTCTCCTGTCTCTTTCTATTCGGGAGTAAGCCGCCTTGAGCTCAACAGGAATTACCTCCCAAGTTAGTCAGTAAGCATATAAAGATAACAACCTAAGAAGTTACTGCTAAGTTTATATGTTCGATAGGCTTTCCCGCAGAAGCCCACAAAGAAATTCATTCCGTGGAGGCTGCGAACGAACGGCAGCTGAAGAAGTGCCAAAATATTATTATTATTATTATTATTATTATTATTATTATTAACCCTCCAATCTCTTTTCGTGGCTTCCAAGAGCACATTAAAAACAGGAGGGGGGGGGACTTCAAACGTTGAAAACTTCCCTGAACAGGGTCGCCTTCACATGTCTTCTAAAAAGTCAGATAGCTGTTTATTTCCATGACATCTGATGCTAAGACAGGGCTTGCAATGAAGCTCAAGCCTTCTTTCTTGAGGGGAGTGTGTGTGTGTGTGTGTGTGTGTGAAGATCATTATTATCCCAAATTTAAAAATTGGGAGAGGGTGGCTCTTAGTACAGCCCTCCAGTGTACACTAGTGTGGTGGCACAATGATTGAATCTTCTAGGAAAAGTGTACATTATTTCTGAGGTTTGATTGTTCATAACACCACTTTTTTTGGAGCAATACTGGTGCTTTTTTGTGCGGACACAGGGGGACACATACCCCTAAACATTTTGTGAATTTAACGGGAGAATAAATTCACTGTACTTATTTTCCACGATTTGAACTGTATTTATTTTCGCCGATGGTGATTTTCTTAAGTCAAAATGAGAGTACCCCTAAACATTTTAAAGGAAAAAAGCACTGAGTTAGACCATAAAATATATATCAATTGAAAAATAAGTGGTGGTTTGGGGTTGCAGTTTGGGCACAAAGTCTCTAAAAGGTTCGCCATCACTGATCTAGGGCAAAAGCATTTGGGCCAGAAGTTCTTCAACATTTTGAGATAGAAAACACTATCCTAGAATTTCATTGAGGAAATAGTTAAGAATAGTATTGGATCCTTCAAATTGTCACACATTGTTTGTTTGTTTTCAGACATGGAAACATGTGTCAGTTGCCCAGCAGATCAATATCCAAACAGCATCCAGGATCTATGCATTCCTAAGATTCGAAACTTCCTAGCCTTTGATGAAACCTTGGCCATTGTTTCGACTTCCTCTGCACTTTTATTCTCTCTGATCACAATTGTGGTGCTTGGCATCTTCATTAAGCATCGCAATACAGCCATAGTCAAAGCCAACAACCGAAGCCTCACCTATGGTCTCCTTATCTCCCTCCTCTTGTGTTTCCTCTCTTCTTTGTTGTTCATCGGAAAACCTAATATGGTGACTTGCCTTCTCCGACAAAATGCTTTTGGCATTGTCTTCTCTGTGGCTCTCTCCAGCATCTTAGCCAAAACCATATTGGTGGTTTTGGCTTTCATGGCTACCAAACCAGGATCCAATATGAGGAAATGGGTAGGCAAAGAACTGGCTTATTCCATTGTCTTTTCCTGCTCCATTGTTCAAGTAGGGATCAGTGCCTTCTGGCTGGCAACCTCTCCCCCATTCCCAGATGTGGACATGCACTCAATGACGAAAGAAATCATATTTCTTTGTAACTTTCAGCTTCACGGTGGCCTTCCTAGCCAGGAAGTTGCCTGACACTTTCAACGAAGCCAAGTTCATCACCTTCAGCATGTTGGTCTTCTGCAGTGTTTGGCTCTCCTTCATTCCAACTTACCTGAGCACTAGAGGAAAATACATGGTGTCTGTGGAGATCTTCTCCATCTTTGCTTCTGGTGCTGGGTTACTGGTTTGCATTTTTTCTCCTAAATGCTACATTATTGTGGTGAGGCCTGATCTGAACAACAGAGAGCAGCTAACACAAAGAAAGGTTTAAAGCGCGGAGAAATATGTGGTTCTGTTTAATTCTTAGGCTAAATGGACTTTCTGGCAGGCATCACTTTCCCTGTAGTTTCCCCACCAAGACCTTACCAGAAAATTGATTTCCCCTTCCTACTCTTCTCATGCATCCCCATGGGTGCCACACATTTCTTCTCAAGAGGTTATGTGCCTTTCCTGTGGAGACCATAGGTAGCTGCAGAGAAGGGAGAGGAAGTGAAACACAGGAATACTGGAAATAGCCTAGTTCTGAGTTAGACCAGTTGTCTATCTAGTGGAAATGTGCACCAAATTTGGCAGTCCTGAGATAATTTGAGTCTATTTGGAAAGATCTGGGCATCAGTCAAGTTAAGGTAGAACAGCTATATATCACTCCAGGTCAAATTAGTTGCCTAAGAATTTTCTGAGGTTTTCAAGCACTGGTGTATCAGGAAAGAAAACACAATTATAAGGCTGGAAAACCTTAAAAATAATCTAGACCTAATGTACTATGGGTATGTCTTCCCATGATAAAGGCACTTCCGCCTTAAGGAGGAGGTGGGGTTGCAGGCTTCACAACCTCCCCACGTGCGCAGGGTGTGGGGGCCAGCCCTGCGCCACTGGGGGATTTCTGGCTGTGTCACACCCCTGGCTGGCCAATCGGGTTCGGCAGGGGGTGTGGCCTGCCCCATAAAGGCAGGACGTAGCAGGGGATCTCCCTCTTTTCCACCTTCCAGCTGCTCCGTTTTTTCCACCCTCCCACGTTTAAGGTTTTCTTTCTTTGACCTTTCTCTGGACTTCGGTTGGTCGCTGTTGAGCGGCCTGGTAGGAATTTTTCCACTTGGCAAATTGGCAGAAGCCACTTGGTTTTCGCCTACCTCTTAGCAATTCATCACAAATTTCAGGGTATTGGCGGTAGTGCCATCACCTGCCCTACATATTGAAGGGTAGTCCGTTAAAGGATTCCGGGGGCGTGGCCCTGTCCGAAGCCTACAGAGGTTAGGGCCTAAGGCATGCCCCCTATCGGTGACCCCGGGGGAGCTCCTAGTTGATGTGCATCAGCAGGACTCCCCCTACTGGTAGTTAACCCTTCCCAGACTTCCAGCAAATGGGCTGCAGTCAGATATAGTCGGTGAGATCCAATGCCTAAGCCAATACCACTCAACATCTGTAACCAATAAAGTTGTGGCCTTTTTTTAGCCCATTAATGTTAAATAATTGTGTCAGGTGTCATTATTTCTACCTGGGGGGGGGCGGGAACTCACCACGCAATGTAGGAGACTGGCTACCTGATTCTCCTTCCTATCTTATGCTACAGCACCCCTGTCTTCACTCAACTGCTCTTAGATGGGGGCAGAGATCCTGCAGGGGGCTCAACCACAAGCAGCTTCCCCATAGATATGTTCTTTGCAAAAGAGAACCCTGCGGAATTGAACCCCCCCAAAACCTGAGTTTGAAGAAAGTCCAACTTCATTTTCTCCCACTCCACTGCCAGCCATATGTTTAATTAGAGCTTTTGACAGTAATTGGACATTAAGCCAGCTCTTGAACTGCTTCAGAATGGATCTGAGATCGTGCCAGAGTTCCCTGGCTTCATCAAGTGTTGCCTTGACTGTTTGGGGTGCCCTGGATTGCTTTTCACCCTTGTTTCCACCTTCATTCCATGTCTATGCCAGCTCCATGACCTTTTGTGAACAATCTCTGGAACACTAGCTACCCGTATGGATACATGCTTTTGCATGTAACAGAGAAGCAAAGACTCCAAAGAATGACAAAGAAAAGCCGTCTAGAAGTCAGCATCATGTGTTCACATGAGTCCAAGCCATTTTTGCCGAGTAATTTGAGATTTGAGAGTACTCTCCAATGGTAGAATTCTCCAGCATTGACACAGAAGCAATAGGTGCAATGTATGCTTAAAACCCCTTTCAAACTATCTCTGAACTGCACTTGATGAACGAACATTATTTTTGCATCCCTATGTTAACACAAAAACAAACTTCGATCTGAATTATGATACTCAGTTTGCCAGAGTAAAACAAAACAAAACAAAAACATTTTGAAGAGCCATCCAAGCTATCTTTCCTCCAAAGGGCTACAGAAATTCAACCATGGGTAAATCTAACATCGAGGCCTTTGAAAGTCCCTTCTACATTTTAATCCATTGCAGTCGATTGCTTTATCGTCATGAAGGAATTTATGGAGACTCTCCTGTTGTGCATCATGAACATGGGCAGGATGGAAAGAGAAAACATTTTATAAACATTCTGTAACCCCAGGGAGACAACCAAATAATTCCCCTAAGAGTGAAGGTGCTGAGACGCAGGCAAACATGTGTTCATAAAATATATTGATTTATTTCCCTTGCTATTTCCTAACCAAGGGACAAGATTGATGTTGCCATAAGAGGGGATTCATAGGGAGTGGATTGTAGGTTCATTCCTTATCTAAGCTTCTAAAGGTAATGGTAAAGGGACCCCTAACCGTTAGGTCCAGTCGCGAACGACGCTGGGTTTGTGGCGCTCATCTCGCCCTATAGGCCGAGGGAGCCGCCGTCTGTCTGTAGACAGCTTCCGGGTCATGTGGCCAGCATGACTAAGCCGCTTCTGGCGAACCTGAGCAACACACGGAAATGCCGTTTCCCACGGGAGCGGTACCTATTTATCTACTTGCACTTTGACATGCTTTCGAACTACTAGATGGACAGGAGCTGGGACCAAACAACTGGAGCTCAACCTTTTGCCAGTGCTTTTCTTCTAGGGGAAAAAACAGTGTTGGTACTCACTATGAAGTTGTTACACGAAGTAACACATTTTTAACCAGTGCTTTTCACCTGGGAAAACAAGTGCCGGCAACACATACCCTTGAGTACCAGCAGAGAAAAAGCACTGCCTACTGCTTATACATCATCGACTCCAAAAGCACTGCACAATTGATATTCTCCCCTGTAATTATTAAAATTGCAATAATCAATTCACATGGCCAAGGCTCCAGACGTTAGAGTGGAAAAAGGATCAACAGGCAAGTCTGAAATGATTATAAACTCCTGGGTGCTTCATAGGCAGCTATGGTAAGGGAGGAGAGAGAGGGTGGGCTCTGTTACTTATCAGTTTCCCTCTTTCATATCAAATCACTGCATCTTATTTGGCATCTGAGGCATTCTGTTGTGACAGTGTTCAAGTTGACAGTAAGGTGGATACGTGTCCCTTAAAGTACCAAAATTGACAGTCAGCTGCCACCCAATTTGTCTTGTTCAGATCAGGTGGAGGAGAGTGATAATACTGTAGAGAGAAGCAGGGGAGTCCATGCACACAAGGGAATTTGCCATCAGGATGTTGCTCCTGCTGCTTCTGCTGCTCCCCAATATGGTGTCCCAAGTACAAAGTGTTAAATGCACAACTATTAATCCTGTTCATGTTCCACACGAGTGGTATGAGCCAGGTGACCTGGTCATTGGTGCAATGGCATCTCATATCTTTTACATAGTCCCCAAATTATCCTTCAATAATCACCCTTCGCAGGTCTTCATTGACAGTCCAATGTAAGTAACTGTTTCTTCATATTATTTAATTTATTCTTTAAAGCTTATATCCGACTGAAAAGAATGTTGATTGATTTGGGGGGGGAATGCCTTAGAACTTTTTTTAAAAAATAAATATTTTAATGAATTTCCTCTTTTATAACTAATTACAAATAGCAATTATCCAATTTTCCGTTTTTCACACACACACACACACACACACACACACACACACACACACCGTGACTTCCCTCATCTTCCCTTTCTGGTTTCTTACAAAAAATTGTTAGCTACTGCCTGTTAATGTACCATTTCTTTATGTTATCTGTTAACTGTTAACTTTGCTAATTCTGCATAGTTGATCAGTTTTTCTTGCCATTGTTCTTTCGTTGGTACTTCTTCAGTCTTCCAACCTTGGGCTAATAAGATTCTTGCCGCTGTTGTAGCATACATGAATATTTTCCATTTTTCTTTCAGCAGTTCTTGACCAAAAATGCCTAGCAAAAAGGCTTCTGGTTTTGTTTTGTTTTTTACAAATGTCATTTTAAACATTTTCAATTCATTATATATCATTTCCCAAAAGTTTTTAACAATTTTGCATTCCCACCACATATGATAAAATGTGCCTTCCATTCCTTTACATTTCCAACAGTTTCTTTGATCCTGTCCTGTACATTTTCGCCATTTTTACCGGTGTAATATACCATCTTTACATCATTTTCATGTAATTCTCTTTCAGCAATATGCAGTCCGTGAATTTTAAATTCACTTACCATAGTTTTTCCTAGTCTTCGAATTGCACATTATGTCTTAAATCTTGTGCCCATTTAATCATTACTGATTTGACTTCTTCATCTTTGGTTTCCCATTCTAATAAAATATTATATGTTTTCTTTAATAATTTGGTATTATCCTCTATAATTTCTTCTATATAAGAAAGGATTCAGTTACACAATTTCTATTTTTCCCCCAATTTTTTTAATTGATTTTTACAATTTTCAAGCACATAACATAACTGTTAAATTTCCATACTTCCCCCCTCTCACTGTGGGAAGCAACTTTCATCCCCTTCTCTCACAAGGATAGGCATAATAATTGTACATTTAACCTTACTTACAGTGTTTAATATCATTGCTTGGGCCTGGCCCAATTTTGTGGGCCAGGCTTTCCTTCATTTCTCAATTTCATATTTCGATTGATATCCTCTCTAACAGTTTTCATACTCCTAACTTTAAAATAGCCTAAAAAACAAAAAAACATTCATTTTACTTAACTCCTTTTTCCAAACCTCAGCATCATAGTACTTCTGATCCTTCCCTATAACCTTATCAAATTCCCTTACTCCAACCTAATTTTGTACTTTTTGCACCCTCCCTCTGGTCTCGAAATTTTTAGCTAAATTTCTCCCTACTTAACTCCTAGTTTTTAACATATAATAATTAATGCCAGTGTCCAATTCCAAACATCATAGTCCTTTAAGCCAGAAAGAAAACCAAGTTCAAATATGTCCTTTTAAACCCACCCCAACCTTCACGGCAGTCCAACTCCAACAGTCAATAAAAATCATAAGGCACTTTTTTTTTCTTGCTCTGTAGTATGGTGTCCTTCAAAACTTCATCCTTGATCAGATCAAATCCTACTGTCTGTACATCTTTTTCCTTCTTTTGCATTTTTCTATCCATCTTTTTCTTCTCCTTAACTGGTCCATCCTTTATATCCTCTGTAGGCACCTCTCTGCAGAACAGTTCTTTTGAATCAGATGTCAATGATCTCTTCTATTATTTGTTGTAAATCAGAGTCTGTGGTAGGATTTTCCCCTTTCGCACATTCCACCAGCACTATTTCCTGTGAAACTGGCACTTTGTTTTCCTTTTTCTGCAAGTTGTCCAAAGCCAAATTTGAAGCTCTGACAGACTGTTGAATTTCACACAGTATGTCTAGTGCTTTTCTCAGGAAGTCAGCACGCCTTCCTTGTGCCATTTTCAAGGTCAAAAAACAACTTTTTAGTCACAACAATCCGACATATTGTAATCCAAAGTCCATATCTTACTTTTCTTGCTAAATTTCCCAAAACCTTGGGGGAAAAGGGTTACTTTCTTTCATTCAATATTTGCAACAATTATTTCCTTCCAAAACCGTCACAGAAGTTTCCTTCTTATCTGTCACTTTTGACAGCAGCGTTGGTTACAAAGTCCCACTGCTTCCCTCTGTTTCAACA
Organism: Darevskia armeniaca; assembly: GCA_034641395.1. Taxonomy (NCBI): domain Eukaryota; kingdom Metazoa; phylum Chordata; class Lepidosauria; order Squamata; family Lacertidae; genus Darevskia; species Darevskia armeniaca. The sequence continues at coordinate 1,195,771 of JAWWNF010000882.1, read as the reverse complement.
ACAAGGGACTGTTTTAAATCCCTTGCGACTTCCAATTAAGTCCAAATTGTCTTTTTACTCACAATTCCGATGTTTCCAGTCCTTATTTTAGCGGAGAAATTAAGCGCTCAGAGCTGTCAGCAGACGCAGCTTCACACTGCAAAGGCAGTTGCTGGATCCACAGGGCTCCGTCTTAACCCCGATCTCTCTTGGCAGCTCTTATCTGAGCTTACCAGGGAGCAGGGGAGATGTGAAAAGCCCACGCCAGATCTCCATGCCCCCAGGACGCTCTTCCTGGGGTTCTTCAAGGGGTCCGCAGCGCGGTTGCGGATTTCCACTCCACCTAACCGTGCTGGGGATCTCGGAGCCGAGATTACCCCCAACTGACTGCTCCGGCGCTTAACTGGAAGTCCCAGTTACACAATTTCTAGATTCTAAAAGAAAAAAGAAAAAAAGAAATGCATTTTTAAAAGGAGATTTTATTATAAATCTCCAGGCACATAGGCTATGGACATTCTGTCAATGAACATTAGGCATTTTTTAAATTCAATTCTTTAAAGAGAGAGAAAAGAGAGAGTAGGAGAAAGAGAAAAGGATGACATGAAAACATAAGAAAACATATAGCCAAGCAGTGAGATATTCAACTTTGCTGATGATATGAAAATGATCAGGGTGGTAACAACAAATGTGGGTTGCAAAGAGCAATAAAATGATCTCTACAAACTGGCTGCATGGGCAGGAAAATGGGAAGTGCAGTTCACTGCATGCTCATGGGGTCTCAACTGGTTGTATAAATTATCAATGAGATGTTGTGATCCTAGCAGATAGTTTGATGAAGATGTTAACGAAGTGTAGAACAGCTGTAGAAAACACTTTGTCATTTTAAAAAATGAGTATTATAAAATAGAGGGGATGCATCCTCTCTTTATAGGCAGGCAGGTGAATCTCTCATATCTAGATTCTGTGCACTGTTTAATTTCCCCATGAAATAGTAACTCACTTCATTTGCAGGGTGTTGACAAAGTTCTACCAGCACATCCTTGCTTTGGTGTTTGCTGTGGATGAGATCAATGAGAATCCCATGATGTTGCCCAATGTCTCTCTCGGGCTCCACATCTATGATAGCTATTATGATTCAAAGATGACCTACCGAAACACTCTGGACCTGATCTTTAAATCTGGACCTGATCTTTAATTGTCAGTAAAGAAATAACAGGAAAGGACTTGAGAAATTAGAAAGCAACCTTAAGTCATTTTGTTGTATAAGGAATGAGAATTAGAATATTTCCTATACTGATAGTAAACAGATTTTAGATGGCACAGACTTTCATAAGCAACAAACAAAAGCTATTCAACAATCATAATCAAACTATTAGAATGCTGTACTGACCTTATGCTTCTCTTTCCAACTAGCTACACTCATTCCTGCAGAGAATCTCATTCAACAACAGTGCTGGAGATGAAATTAAATTCAATGAATATGGAGTGTTGGCAGCTGGCTTGGATATTACAAACTTGGTCACATTCCCAAACAGATCATACATCAGAGTCAAAGTGGGAAGACTGGATCCTCAGGCCCTTCCTGGCAAAGAGTTCACCATTAATGAGGACAGAATCAAATGGCACAGAGACTTCACTGAGGTACAGAAATAACTGCACAGGCCCTGTAATTCCATAATTAAGACTCCAGTGAGGAGATAGAATCAAGGAGTATCCCAGTCTTAAGAGGCACTTGCTGCAGAGGTCAAACGCAGGAACCACCCACCCAAAGCATTTCTCTTCTATAAGGACTCAGCCCCCATCCCATCCATCACTGTCTTCAGACACCTGGCCAACACCTTCACTACCTCCTCTGATTCCAATGGAATGGAGAGATAGAGCAGCACATCATCAGCGTACAGATGACACCATGAGCCAGATCCTAGGATATTATTCCTAACAGTTTCATAGAGATAATAAATAGCACAGGAAACAGAACGGACCATATTGGGACACTACAACCCCAAAGCCATGGAGTGGTTTCCTAGTCCTAGGTTCTCAAATGACCCTTCAAGAAATAACAGAAATAATTCACCCCAACCTTGCCTTCCTATTGAACTCTTCCTATATCTTTGGATAGGTGCCACCTCTTTCTATATGTAATGACAACTGCCGTCCTGGTTATGGGAAGAAAAAGAAGGAGGGAAAGAAGTTCTGCTGTTATGATTGTGATCCATGTCCAGAAGGAATGATCTCAAATGAGAAAGGTGGGAGATGTCATCTTAGGATATACCCATTTATTTTAATAAGCTCTGAACTCTTGGGCAACCTTGTTGTCATTAAACTGATGGAGGAGGGAAGGCTTAACTTAAATAGGTGTGCTGTTCTCATTGTTTATAGTTAGTATCAATATAATTCTATCCTTAAAACATATTTTAAAAGCTTTAAAATGGGAGTTAATATATTTTACCTCCAACTTCTTCAAAGTTAGGGTGGAATAGAAGTGGTGGTTTCTCGTGTAAGACTTAGGTTGTTTGACAAGAGGGTGAAAGTCTCATTAAACTTTCCTTTCAGTTGTAATGTATTTCAACATTTCATTTGTAATGTATTTCTCATTTTGCATGCACTCCATGTCATTACAAAGGAAAGGGAATTGGACCAGTAAAAACTGATAACACCCATGTAGAAAATTCCAGATTTGATACAAAATTTTGTTTTTCATGCATCTAAGGCAAAAGGGTTTAGGCCAGAAGTTTTTAAACATTTTCAGATAGAAAACACTATCCTAGAGTTTCAATGAGGAAATAATTAAGAATAATATTGGATGCTTGAAAATGTCGTGCATTATTTATTTCTTTTCAGACATGGAAACATGTGTCCATTGCCCAGCAGATCAATATCCAAACAGAATCCAAGATCAATGCATTCTTAAGATTCCAAACTTCCTAGCCTTTGATGAAACCTTGGCCATTGTTTCAACTTTCTCTGCGCTTTTATTCTCTCTGATCACAATTCTGGTGCTTGGCATCTTCATTAAGCATCGCAATACAGCCATAGTCAAAGCAAACAACAGAAGCCTCACCTATGGTCTCCTTATCTCCCTCCTCTTTTGTTTCCTCTCTTCCTTGTTATTTATCGGAAAACCAAATAATGTGACCTGCCTTCTCCGACAAAATGCTTTTGGCATTGTCTTCTCTGTGGCCCTCTCCAGCATCTTAGCCAAAACCATATTGGTGGTTTTGGCATTCATGGCTACCAAACCAGGAACCAATATGAGGAAATGGGTAGGCAAAGAACTGGCTTATTCCATTGTCTTTTCCTGCTCCATTGTTCAAGTAGGGATCAGTGCCTTCTGCCTGGCAACCTCTCCCCCATTCCCAGATGTGGACATGCACTCAATGACGAAAGAAATCATATTTCTTTGTAATGAAGGGTCAGACCCCATGTTCTATTGTGTTTTGGGCTACATGGGCTTCCTGGCCACTTTCAGCTTCACGGTGGCCTTCCTAGCCAGGAAGTTGCCTGACACTTTCAACGAAGCCAAGTTCATCACCTTCAGCATGTTGGTCTTCTGCAGTGTTTGGCTCTCCTTTATTCCAACTTACCTGAGCACCAAAGGAAAATACATGGTGGCTGTGGAGATCTTCTCCATCTTTGCTTCTGGTGCTGGGTTACTGGTTTGCATTTTTTCTCCTAAATGCTACATTATTGTGGTGAGGCCTGACCTGAACAATAAAGAGCAGCTAACACAAAGAAAGTTATAAATGACAGAGAAATTCATGGTTCTGTTGGGTTTGAGGCTACCTGGACTTTCTGGCAGGTATCACTTTCCCTGTATTTTCCCCAACAATGACCTAACCGAAAACCTTATTTTCCCTTCCTACTCTTCTCCTGCATACCCATGGGTGCCCACATTTCTGCTCAAGAGGCTCTGTGTCTTTCCTTGGAAGACCATAGGAAGCTGCAGAGAGAGGAGGAGAATTGTCACAGAGGAATACTGGAAACATCCTAATTCTGAATCAGACCAGTTGTCTATCCAGTGGGACTATGCACCAGATTTGGCACAGTCCTCAGCAAAGTTGAGTCCTTTTGGGAAAACTGGGGATCAGTCAAGTCAAGTTAGAGCAGCTATGTGTCACTCTATGTCAAGTTAGATGCTTCAGAATTTTCTGGGGCTGTCAGGCAGTGGTTTATCAGGCAAGAATACACAGGTATGAGGCTGAATAAGCTGTGAAATAATCTAGACCTAACTGAGCTCTGGGTGTGTCTTACCAGAATAATGCAGGAGAGCCCGTTTCTCCTTCCTACAGGATGCCCCCCCACAGGATACATGGTTTTTCATGTAACAGAGAACCAAAGACTCCAAAGACTAACAAAGAAAAGCCATCTAATAAGCGGCTGCCAACCGTGTGAACTAGACTCGTTTAATAAAAAGAAAATGTTACTAAGCTATGGTCCTTCCCTTGTTTGCTCATGGAAATTTGCTTCACTCATATGTGGACACAATGGCATGGCACCCTATATCATTGATTTTGCTTTTGGAATAATGACCAAATTTCTATTGAAACTCTTTTTAACAGCGGCACAGCAAGATCCTCAGAATGGACAAAATAGAAGTAAAAGAAAATTAAGATTTTGGGTAATGGGAATCTAAGCAGAATTCTGCTGTTCTTTTGATCGGCTTAGAAGTTGAGAGAAACATTATATGCAAGTAAGGCTGTCAGCCAGGGTTTTTCAGAGAGATTGTGTTTGTCCTGGAAAGCTGATGAAGAACAAAGTGAAATTAGAATAGCAGGTTCCAAGAACAGAAGAAGATGAAGTTTGTGAGGCCTGGCAGTTCTTGCTGAGATTGGTCTATTTGGATCTGAAATTGCTTTATTTTTAAGCATTGTCTTCAGTAGTGAACACATCTAGATGCTATTTAGCACAAAGTATTTTGCTATTTTCATTCGGCTTTAGGTTTATTGCTGAAACTGTGGTTATTTACCATATGCCTTAGTGCACTACCACCCAAACAAGTGCATACACTTGGCTTTTCAAAATTTTATTGAAAAAATTCAACATAGAATACAATAAGAATCAACCAAGTTTACAGAACAAGGCTAATAATAAGGGAGGGGGAACCAAAAAAGAGAAAGAGAGAGAAGATGGGCCCTTTATCATATTTATATCATATGTTGTTGTTGTTGTTTAGTCGTTCAGTCGTGGTAGCTTCGAGAACACTGTACAACCATCTCTTCCTCTGTCGTCCCTTCTCCTTGTGCTTTATATCACATATCTCCTCTCATTTATTCACACACAGAGAAGTAGACCTTCCCATCTCCCTCCTGAGACCCTACTTCTTCTCCCAGTCTCTCCCCCTGGGAGACCCTTTCTACCATGCTTTTCATGGATGGACCCTCAGGCTCTGACTGTACACTTCCTGTCCTTTATGTGAGATAAAGAATTCCTTCTCCACCTCCTAAGCTTTTTATAAAAGTTTCCAAATCTGAATGATAAAGATACAAAAAGAAAACAAGAGGGGGTGGGGGGGAATAACAAACAAAACAAGGTTAAAAAGATAAAAAAGGAGGAAAAATAAAATAAAAAGAAATAGGTACATCCACATCTCTATCTGCCAATTGTATGTATTACAATTATTTAAAATTGTTGGTATATATGCTCAAGGATTATTTCTCACTGTAGTTGGTTATCAGCTTTTCTCCCAAACTGCTAATGGTATCTTCCCCAGTTTCCTTCACAGAGCTCCAACAATGTACTTCTGACACTCAGAAATGGTTGGCTCAACTCTATTTTAAAAATGATAGAGAAATTTTAGGAAGCGTATTGATTTCTGTTTGCGTGTTTAGACTTTTTACCCTTCCCCAAATAGCTTCAGACAGGGGACAGATATTTGGTTTGGTTTTTGGCAGAATTTAGGTCACAACTTTATTGATTACAATCAAGTGAGTGGTTGCATAGGCTCTGGTTCCACTAGCTCCCTGCACCCTTGCAGGCAGAACTGTCCCAGAGCCCCATTCGTAGGACAGCCAAGGATGAACACCAGGGACAGCTGCTGGAGGGTATGCCAAACCGCTGCCCTGATGTCCCCTGGACTCGGGCGCGGGCAGGACCCCTGTTGGGGAACGCCAAACCAATGAGACCCTGGATTCCTTTACCAGAATATCCTGCATTTGCATAGGCGTGGCCACATCAAGTGCCACGCCTATCACCTGAACCAGAGCCTATCCGCAACTTACAAGTTGTGATGATTTGCTACGCGGCAGGCAAAACCCAAGTGGCACCAACCAATCAACCAAGTGGGGAAAATTCCTGCCGTGCCCCTGCCCCAATGGCAGATGACACACGATGGCATAGGAAGGTCTAGCGCAAGCCCTAAATATAGGGAGAGGTGGGCGGGTGTTCCGATGCGAAAACCCGAAAGAGGAAGCTCAGTAGCCTCGCATGGGCTTATATAGGTCCCTCGTTGCTGCTTCTTGGAGGTACACTATTGGCCAGATTATGCCCCAGCAACACGGGACCAACCTATCGGGGGTTGTGGCTGATTCCCAATTAACCACCCACAACACTGGGTTGGGTAGCCGGTCGCACCGCAAGACGTGCCCTCTTTTGTAGAGGACCCGCTTTATCAGTGGTTTCAAAAAATAACAAAGATTTGTGGATATCCTGCATTGACAGGGTGTGAACTGGATGACCTTCGAGGTTAATCCCAATCTATGATTCTGTAATGTCACAAATATGATTACGGTACTTTTGCAGTTTCCTTAGTGCTGATGTGCCATAGAATCCAAAAGCCCTAGAAAAGTGATTCTCTCTCCTGCAATTATTTAAATTACTATAATGAATTCAACCGTCTGAAGCTCCAGATGTCAGAGTGTAAAAAAAAATCAAAAATCAAAATGCAAGTCTGAAATGATTATAAGCTCCTCAATGTTCCATAGACAGCTATGGTAAGTGAGGAGAGAGGGGCTGGGCTTTGTTACCTCTCAGTTTTCAGTTTCCCTCTTTCATATCAAATCACTGTATCTTATTTGGCATCCAAGACATTCTGTTGTGACACTGTTGAAGTTAACAATAAGGTAGATACATGTCCCTTAAAATACCAAATTGACAAGAGTCAACGACCACACAATCTCTCTTTTTCAAATCAGGAGGAGGACAGCAATAATGTTGTAGAGAGAAACAGGAGTGTCTATGCAGGGAAGGATATTTGCCATCAGAATATTCCTTTTGCTTCTCCTTCTCCCCAACATGGGGTCCCAAGTACAAAGTGGTAAATGCACCACATATAATCCTGTTCATGTTCCACACGAGTGGTATGAGCCAGGTGACCTTGTCATTGGTGCAACGGTATCTTATATATATTACATATTACCCGACGTTTCTTTCAAAAAACACCCTTCCCAGGAATTCATTGATACCCCACTGTAAGTAACTGGCACTTAATATTGTTTTATTTATTCTTTATATGCCATGTCTGACTGATAAACCTTTGATTGATTGGAGAAAAAAGCTCTAGAAATTTTTTTTTAAAAAAAGAATGGAAAGATTTTCTACACACACACACAGTTTTATTAGAAATCTCCATGCATATAGGCTATGCATATACTGACAATGAACACTGAGCTTTTTTAATTCAATTCTATAAAGGCAGAGAGAAAAGAGAGTAGGAGCAAGAGAAAAGGGATGGCATAAAAACATAAGAAGAACAAATGCACAAGCAGTGAGGTACTTAACTTGGCTGATGATACCAGAATGTCCATGGTGGAGAAATCAAACATGGGTTGCACAGAGCAACAAAATGATCTCTTCAAAGGGAATGCATGGGCAGGAAAATGGCAAATGCAATTCACTGTAAGCACGTGCAATATGATGAGCAAAATATTAATTTCACTTCTACAGTCATGGGGTCTCAACTGGTTGTAAGAAATCAATAAGATGTTGTGGTCCTAGTAGATAGTTTAATGCAGACGTCAATGAAGTTTGCAACCTGCTGTAGAAAACACTTTAATATATTTTTATTGACACAGTATTATCTAAAGTTTGTCTAAATAAATAAATAAATTTTGCTGGCTGTGCCCTTTCTTAATAGGCAGGTGGGAGAATCTCTCCTATATCTAGATATTATGCACTGTTTAATTTTCCCATTAAACTTTAACTCAGTTCATTTGCAGGGTGATGACAAAATTCTACCAGCACATCCTTGCTTTGGTGTTTGCTGTGGATGAGATCAACGAGAATCCCAGGATGTTGCCCAATGTCTCTCTTGGATTCCACATCTATGATAACTATTATGATTCAAAGATGGCCTACCGAACAACTCTGGACCTGATCTTTAAATCACGTCACTTCGTTCCCAACTACAAATGTGGCATCCAGAAAAATGTAATAGGCGCCATTGGGGGCCTTAGCTCTGATACCTCCTGGTGCATGGCAAACATCTTAGGTCTTTTCAAGATTCCACAGGTAGAATATGGATTTTGAAAAACAGATTTCATACTTTCCTTCAGTAGGAATCTACTGATTCATAAATATGAAGTTGTAGAATGGACAAAGTAAAAGGGCCATAATATGCGTATCCAACCATGTGTGTAAGAAGGTACAATTTGTGTGTAACAGATGTAATAGAAGATTGCTGCAAAGCTGCCAAGGTTTGTAAAGGAGGCACCTAGACTGGTTCATATATATCAATCCTGAAAGCACTGCACTGGCTTCCTGTCAGCTACTCAATTTATGAAATTGACAATGGCTTCAAAGGTATGAATAACTCAGGACACATTAACTTAAAATGTTCCTCCCCTTAAAAATCAAGATAGTCCTTTCCCAAAGTATGATGTTAATCTACATTGTTCACTTTCAGAGGCTAATTGAAAACACTGTTTTCTTGCTATTTTTCTGGCATTTGTCACCTGTCATTTCAGAGAGTTATATACAAAGTGGTGTCATTATTGTGATATTCTGCTTCATTGTTGAATTTCATTTCAGTTGTTTTAATTAGTGCTGGTACAGTATTTTTTATGATGTGGTTTATTATGCTCAGAGAACAATAACATATATAATCTTATGGAGTTCTTCATGATTCCCCAGGAAACCTCTACAACTGCTGTAAAGATTACAGAGGAAAAGTACATGATCCACCTGCACTTTGAAGTTTTGTTCAAACACCTACTTAGTATATTAACATGAACGATGATAAATGCTCCCCTGTTATTGGATACAATCAGTATCCAAGTATAAAGCTGTGATGATGCCATAATAATAAAAATAAATATCTACAGAAACCATTGAGCAGGGCCATCTTACCCATAGGCGCTAGGGGTGCGGAGCACCCGGGTGCCGGGCTGTCAGGGGTGCCAGGCCAAGAATCCAGAGTCTGAGAGTTGAGTCCGGGGAAGAGCCTGCCCGTCAGTCAGAGGGCCGTGGTGGGTTCTTCTGCTGCGGGCGGCTCTGCGCCGTGAACTAGGGGGCAACCGAGCTAGCGAGACGCTGAGGCGGCCAGCCGCTTCCGCCCTCCTGCATGCCTGGGACTGGGCAACCTGGGGGAGAGGCGTCGAGAGGATCTGTACACCCCAGCACCGCATATGCTTAAGATAGCCCTGCCATTGAGGGGTTGTTACTGTCCCTAAACGTGGTACATTTGAGATATATATGTTTGTTTGTATGTGTATATGTATGTATATATATATATATATATATATATATATATATATATATATATATATGTATATGTATATATGTATATATGTGTGTGTGTGTGTGTGTGTGTGTGTGTGTGTGTGTGTATATAGAGAGAGAGAGAGAGAGAGTGTTTGAATAAATTGGAATATCATGACTTGTTGTTTCCACTTGGAAATATTTAGTTCAATAATCCACTTAGTATATTAACATGAGCGATGATAAATGCTGCGATGATGCCATAATAATAATAAATATATCTACAGAAACCATTGAGCATGGCCGTCTTACCCATAGGCGCTAGGGGTGTGGAGCACCCGGGTGCTGGGCTGTCAGGGGCGCCAGGCCAAGAGTCCGGGGCCTGAGAGTTGAGTCCAGGGAAGAGCCTGCCCATCAGTCGGTGGACCGTGGTGGGTTCTTCTTCTGCAGACGGCTCTGCGCCGTTAACTCGGGGGCAACCGAGCTAGAGAGACGCTGAGGCGGCCAGCCGGCTCCATGCTCCTGCGTGCCTGGGACTGGCCAACCTGGGGAAGAGGCGTTGGGAGGATCGTTGCACCGCAGCACCGCATATGCTTAAGAGAGCCCTGCCATTCAGCAAGATTATCTGTGTTTTCCTATATAGGCTGGGGTTGGTGGTGTCCCTAAACATGGTACATTTGGTATAATTAATATATATATATATATATATATATATATATATATATATATATATACTAGCGAACCCGGCCACGCGTTAGTGTGGGATTTTGAAATGTTTTTGTAATGCTTAGGTCTAATGTTGAGTTTAGGTTAGGTTAGTTTTTCTTGTTTGTATCATAAGACTTGATGGTAGACTACATTCTTTGTGTAGATATGTAAGTTTTATGGATTTCCAACACTAGAACATGCAACATACAATTGTCCATGAGAGAAGCAATCAGTTTCCAGCTGTATACCGCAGCAGTTCAAAGTTTCTCCTTGGGATTTGTTGATAGTCATTGCATATGCTAATTTATTGGAAATTGTAGTCTTCTAAATCGGAATGGTATATCTGATGGTATTATTGGAATTCGATAACTGGAGCTTCGTGTGTAAACTGATACAGCAGTGCAGAAAGGATTGTGTGTGGACACAGGATAGGGAGCAAAGCGTAGTTCCCGAGCTTTCTCATCCTACATCCCCCCCCCCCGCCATAAGGAATGGTATGGCCCGGGCCTAAAAACCTTTTCCTGCCTGGAGCCAAAACTACTAAGAATGTTTCTAGCTGGGGAAGGAGAGTTTAGGCCTTCCTCTTAACTGTTTTTTTCTTTTCTTTCCTACACTGATTGCCTGCTTAGGGTTATTTGTTTGTGCATACACAGTAAAGAATCGGCCTGCTCCCGCTGAAGCCGCCTTCGATCCCCTAGGCCGGCATGCGGTAAGGCCCTTGCCCAGGTTATGTGGTGGGATGGGGGCCTTGGCAGAGGCTGGGGCTAGGGAGCTTAATAGGCTGGTGACGTCTAATATGGGCGCCATTTGGAGTCTTCAGAGCTGCTGTTGGTGATGTCTAATGTAAGCGCCTTTTTTGCCTTTATTCTATATTTCAAGTATGTCAGGTGTCTTTTTTTAAGATTTTTATTATGCCAGATTACTCTCTGAGTAATCATGGAAATCTGTGTCCAAATTTGATGCCATTTGGACCAGCGGTTACGGGGCAAGCTTGCGACCGCTGCACACGCAATGGGAACATTTATATATATATATATATATATAACATTATATATATATATATATATATATATATATATATATATATATATATATATATAACATTTATATATATATAACATTTATATATATATATATAACATTTATATATATATATATATATATATATATATATATATATATATATATATATATATATAATGTGTGTGTTTGAATAAATTGGAATATCATGAGTTCTTGTTTCCACTTGGAAATATTTGTCTTTTGCTTTTTCCAGATTTCATATGGTTTATTTGAACCAGACATAAATGATGGAACCAAGTTCCCTTCCTTTTACCGCATGGTCCCCAATGAAGACCTTCAGTATCAGGGAATTATCCAGTTACTTCTGCATTTCGGATGGAAATGGGTTGGGCTCGTGACTACAGCTAATGAAGCTGGCGAACATTTCTTACATACAATTGAACCCAAGTTTTTCCAGAATGGAATCTGTTCAGCATTTACAGAAAGAGTTGATCTCAATCTGCATTTTAATGGTGACGTACTAGAAATGCTGGATGACTCAAGGGTTATGTTACCTACCTTCAAAACCAGCAAAGCCAATGCAGTTCTTGTATTCGGAGAAAGTAGATTTATTCTATGGTTGTCAAATGCTTTAAAAGTGATGGAGTTAACTCAACTACTATTTCCTCATACAAAGTCAAGTGAAGGAAAAGTATGGATTACGACAGCACAAATTGATTTCATATTACACAGCCTTCAAAAAATTTATTTTGTTGATATACGAATGTTCCATGGTGCTATCTCCCTTGCGATTCACTCCAAGGAGATTCACAACTTTAAAGACTTTCTTCAGAATATATATCCTGATTGGACAGACACAGATGGTTTTATCAAAGATTTCTGGGAAGATGCATTCGGTTGTTCACTTCCAAGTTCCCCTCTCTCAATAATCATGTGTACTGGAGAGGAGATGCTGGAAAGCCTTCCTGCACCATTTTTTGAAATGAGCATGACTGGCAACAGCTACAGTATCTATAATGCTGTTTATGCTTTGGCACATGCCTTAAATAGGAAGCAGTTGGCTGGAGTCAATTGCAAGAGAAGAGATGCCAGGGGAGAAATCTCTCCACAATATGTAGAATCTTGGCAGGTACTGTTCCCTTTTACAAAGCATTCACTGCATTAATAAATTATGTGAGATGGCTTTTCATTATCAGTAAAGAATAGAACTTAAGAAATTAATAATAAAGCTAAGTAACTTTAATTGAATCAAAGATGGGAATTAGAATATTTCCTGTAATGATGCTGAACAGACATTAGATGGGGAACCATAGGGTTCTGTCTTGGGCCCAGTCTTATTCAACATCTTTATCAATGACTTAGATGATGGGCTTGAGGGCATCCTGATCAAGTTTGCAGATGACACCAAATTGGGAGGGGTGGCTAATACCCTAAATTTGCTGTATTTAACTTGGGATCACACTTCAAAATGACCTTAACAGATTAGAGAACTGGGCCAAGGCAAACAGGATGAATTTTAACAGGGAGAAATGTAAAGTACTACACTTGGGCAAAAAAAATGAAAGGCACAAATACAGGATGGGTGACACCTGGCTTGAGAGCAGTACATGTGAAAAGGATCTAGGAGTCTTGGTAGACCACAAACTTGACATGAGTCAACAGTGTGATGCAGCAGCTAAAAAAGCCAATGCAATTCTGGGCTGCATCAATAGGAGTATAGCATCTAGATCAAGGGAAGTAATAGTACCACTGTATTCCGCTCTGGTCAGACCTCACCTGGAATACTGTGTCCAATTCTGGGCACCACAGTTCAAGAAGGATACTGACAAGCTGGAACGTGTCCAGAAGAGGGCAACCAAAATGGTCAAAGGCCTGGAAACGATGCCTTATGAGGAACGGCTTAGGGAGCTGGGTATGTTTAGCCTAGAGAAGAGAAGGTTAAGGGGTGATATGATAGCCATGTTCAAATATATTAAAGGATGTCATATGGAGGAAGGAGAAAAGTTGTTTTCTGCTGCTCCAGAGAAGCGGACACAGAGCAATGGATTCAAACTACAAGAAAGAAGATTCCACCTAAACATTAGGAAGAACTTCCTGACAGTAAGAGCTGTTTGACAGTGGAATTTGCTGCCAAGGAGTGTGGTGGAGTCTCCTTCTTCGGAGGTCTTTAAGCAGAGGCTTGACAGCCACCTATCAGGAATGCTTTGAAGGTGTTTCCTGCTTGGCAGGGGGTTGGACTGGATGGCCCTTGTGGTCTCTTCCAACTCTAGGATACTATGACACAGACTTTCATAAGCAACAGACTACCAAGAACTACACGTAAGTGAAGCTGTGCCAGCCACCTTCTCCACACTGCAAACCCCTCCGTTTTATCCCAATATCCCTCCGGAATCCTGTCTCTTCCTGTCCAGTTACCCAGTCATGTAAAGTTGGAGGCCAGGGTCCATGGCCCCATGCCAATAATTCTGAGGGAGCACAACCATGCACTGGCTTCTCTCTCCATCCTCCTCTTCTGCCTCGGAGACTGGATTGCTGTCTGCCACAGCCTCTACCATCTCACTTAACCCTGTTGCCTCTTCAGTTTCCAGCACCCCCTCCTCCCACTCTGCTCCCTTTTCTGCCACACCTTGTCATCCCACCACCAATCCCCTCTTTGAGCCTCCTTTCCTTGGGGTGTCCCTTGGGGGTTCCTCAGCTGCTGCTTCCTGCCACTCCTCTACATCCAGCAAGTCCATGACACCATGTCAAGTCCACTCTATAAACTAAGGAAAGATCCAGTCAGACGTTCTCATGTTGCATTCCTGTCATTTGAGAACATGAGCTCCCATCGCTTCTCTTACATGACTTCTCAAATTCTGTCCCTTTACTGGATCTTGACAAAGGCAGTCCCCAGGAAGCAGTTCTAGGGGCTCAACTCTCCTTCATAATATCCTTATGGAAGTCTGTCAAATGTTGAATTGACACTGATTCATGATTTCCCCCTCCTCCTGTATTGTGGACTGAAGTGTTTACCTCCTAGAGGTAAAGAAATTAATTCCATCTTGGAAAGCTATTTAACACTCTTAATAAGACTATTAGAATGCTTTATAGACCTTTTGATTCTCTTTCCCCTTAGCTCCACTCATTCCTGCAGAGAAATTCATTCAACAACAGTGCTGGGGATGAAATTACATTAAATGAACATGGAGAGTTAGCAGCTGGCTTCGATATTACAAACTTGGTCACTTTCCCAAATAGATCATACATCAGAGTCAAAGTGGGAAGGCTGGATCCTCAGGCCCCTCCTGGAAAAGAGCTCACCATGAATGAAGACAGAATCAAATGGCACAGAGACTTCACTCAGGTATGGAAATAACGGCACAGTCCGTGAAATGCCATAATTTGTGGTTATCCACAAAATGCAATGTAACAAAAGCAATTCATACATTGTTAATTTTGAAATTTACTATTAAATAGAGCTTAAAATAATATGTTTTCATATCAAGATGGATAGTGCTTTAATTGAGAAATACTCTATTTGAAAGAGTGACTTTTTCTTTATTTTTGAACCTTTATTTTTTGCACCTGTTAGCCTTCAATTTTGCTAATGGCACTTTTCTTTTTACATGATATTACATAGGATACTGACTTTCCCTTTTAATTTAATGCATGCTAATAAGCCATTTATGAGAAATGCTGTAAGGTCTGTCTGTACATAAGCAAATGAGCCACAATACCAAAACGAGCAAAATGCACAGAACTCATCTTCCACTAAGAAGGAGCAATGGCTATCAGAGAGTCCAGCATAGTCCACCATTCTTGTTTATGAAATTCCTGAAGCAATTCTCCAATTAGTGGCATTAGATTGAAGACTAAGCTAGCTATATCAGTATTTGGGTTGAGGATGAACATCATCGTTTTCTTGCGTTTGTATGAACCTATGTTCAGGACATATACATCTAGGAGCGTTTGTAGCTGGTGAATCGGTCTAAGGTGACCGGAGGACTCCTAGCTAGTACCAAAAAACACTTCAAATTCTAGTGATGAGTTAGAATCAGCGCTCATAGACCTCTGGCTCCAAAGGGTTTCCTATACAGGTAGGTGATAAATACCATAGGAGACAGAATGAGGTCTAACAGGGCACAACAACCGAAAGGTCATTCAATGATTTCCAAGTACTAGTTTCTTGTACTGACCCTGCAGGTAGGAGCAGAACCACTATAATGGGTTTACTTTGATTCCTTGTGCCACCACAAAGGAACACCATGTGAACTCCTTGAAGCAAATGCTGTTAGATTGTGACTCCAAAGGCAGGGGTGAAATTACACCGAATTCTAACACAGCTGTAAGGTTGGGTGGTCCAGATATGAATATTGAAATCTTCTTAAGTTTGTATGAAGCTTAGAACATCAGGTTTTTACCCCACCTTATGTGCCATTTATATGGGTGACACTGTGGTCTAAACCACTGGGCCTAGGGCTTGCCGATCAGTAGGTCGGTGGTTTGAATCCCAGGGTGATTTCCGTTGTTCAGTCCAAGCTTCTGCCCACCTGCGTACAAACATCGGCTCCCTCAGCCTATAGTGTGAGATGAGCGCCACAACCCCAGAGGTGTCCGCAACTGTACTGAATAATCAGGGGTCCCTTTACCTTTACGTTTATGTGCCATTTGTGTACATATGGTTAATTTCACACTATTAGTCCTCCTATTTACACTTAAATCACCTGATATTGGATATTTGAAAAATCCCCCCCCCCAAAAAAATATCGTAATATTAAACTCTTCCAATCTCTTTGTACAGGTACCACCCCTTTCTATATGTAATGCCAACTGCCGTCCTGGTTATGGGAAGAAAAAGAAGGATGGGGAGAAGTTTTGTTGCTATGATTGTGATCCATGTCCAGAAGGAATGATTTCAAATGAGAAAGGTGGGAGATGACATCGTCAGATATTGCAAAAGCTCTGGGCTCTTGGCAATTCTGTTGGTGATAAACTGCTGCAGGACAAAAGGCTTAAATTAACAGATGTGTTGTTCTCATTGTTTATATATAACATCAATATATTTTTAAATTTAAAAAATCTTGAAGCATTTTTAAAATATATATATTTTACCTTCATGTTCAGGCATAGGCAAACCCGGCCCTCCAGATGTATTGGGACTGGAACTCCCATCATCCCTAGCTAACAGGTCAGAGATGATGGGAATTCTAGTCCCAAAACATCTGGAGGGCTGAGTTTGCTTATGTCTGTTCAAGTTCTACAAAATTAGGGTGAAATAAAAGTGATGATTTCTCCTCTAAGAATTAGGTTCTCCAAAGAATCTCCAAAGATTTCAGCTGTAATTTATTTCTTAATTTGCTGTACAGTTAATGTGGTTCGAAATCACATCAAATTGCAAGTAAATAAATAGGTACCGCTCTGGTGGGAAAGTAAATGGTGTTTCCGTGCGCTGCTCTGGTTCGCCAGAAGTGGCTTAGTCATGCAGGCCACATGACCCAGAAGCTGTCTGTGGACAAAACGCTGGCTCCCTCGACCTATAGAGCGAGATGAGCGCCAAAACCCTAGAGTTGTCTGCAACTGGACCTAACGGTCAGGGGTACCTTTACCTTTATGACAAACCAGGGGAACTTTAAGAGCAGATGTCCTCCGTGTAGAAAATTCCAGATTTGATTCAAGAGATTTATTTTTGATGCCTGTAGGGTAAAAGCGTTTGGGCTTGAAGTTTTTAAGCCTTAAGCCTGCTAGATGGATTATTGATGAGGAAATTTGAATGCTTCAAATTGTCATGCATTGTTTGTTTGTTTTCAGACATGGAAACATGTATCAGTTGCCCAGCAGATCAATATCCAAACAAGGGCCAGGATTTATGCATTCCTAAGATTCCAAACATCCTAGCCTTTGATGAAATATTGGCCATTGTTTCAAATTTTTTTGCACTCTTATTCTCTCTGATCACAATTCTGGTGCTTGGCATCTTCATTAAGCATCGTGATACAGCCATAGTCAAAGCCAACAATAGAAGCCTCACCTATACTCTCCTCATCTCCCTCCTCTTGTGCTTCCTCTGTTCTTTGTTGTTCATCGGAAAACCTAATAAGGTGACTTGCCTTCTCCGACAAACTGCTTTTGGCATTGTCTTCTCTGTGGCCCTCTCCAGCATCTTAGCCAAAACCATACTGGTGGTTTTGGCATTCATGGCTACCAAACCAGGATCCAATATGAGGAAATGGGTAGGCAAAGAGCTGGCTTATTCCATTGTCCTTTCCGCCTCCATTGTTCAAGTAGGGATCTGTGTCCTCTGGCTGGCAACCTCTGCCCCATTCCCAGATGTGGACATGCACTCAATGACGGAAGAAATCATATTTCTATGTAATGAAGGGTCAGTCCTCATGTTCTATTGTGTTTTGGGCTACATGGGCTTCCTGGCCACTTTCAGCTTCACAGTGGCCTTCCTAGCCAGGAAGTTGCCTGACACTTTCAACGAAGCCAAGTTCATCACCTTCAGCATGCTGATCTTCTGCAGTCTTTGGATCTCCTTCATTCCAACTTACCTGAGCACTAGAGGAAAATACATGGTAGCTGTGGAGATCTTCTCCATCATTGCTTCTGGTGCTGGGTTACTGTCTTGCATTTTTTCTCCTAAATGCTACATTATTGTGGTGAGGCCTGACCTGAACAACAGAGAGCAGCTAACACAAATAAAGTTATAAATGACAGAGAAATTTGTGGTTCTGTTGGGTCTGAGGCTCAAGGGACGTTCTTGCAGGCATCCCTTTCCCTGTCATTTCCCCACCAAGACTTTACCAGAAAATTTACTTTGCCTTCCTGCTCTTCTCCGGCATCCTCTTGGGTGCCCCACATTTCTGCTCAGGAGGCTCTGTGCCTTTCCTGAACAAAAATGGGGAGACCATTGGAAGCTGCAAGGTGTGCATTCCCAGGGTATTGTTGGAGATTGACTGCCTGATTCTCCTCCCTACCTGATGCACCACCCCACAGCATCCTTGCTTTCATTCAATGGTTGTTTGGGGGCAGAGATCCTGCAGGGTGCTCAACTACATACAGTTTCTCCACAAGTAAGTTGTTTGCAAAAGAGAACCCTGTGGAATTGGACCCCTTCTCCAATCCTGAATTTGGAGAAGATTCAACTTCCTGCTTCCAGCCATATGTTTAATTAGAGTTTTTGACAATAATTAGACATTAGGCCAGGACGCGGGTGGCGCTGTGGGTTAAACCACAGCGCCTATGGAGCTCACCCCGTCGTGGGGATTCGAACTGCCGACCTTCTTTTCGGCAAGCCCTAGGCTCTGTGGTTTAACCCACAGCCCACCCGCGTCCAACTACATAATTAGTAGATCATTAATGAGAATCTGGGAAAGATACAGAGATTTAATAGAGCAAAAAACACCTTGGTGGTTATCACCAATTGAGGCTTCACTGCTCAAACCGCTTGGCAAAAAAGAAAATTGGCCTGCATATAGGGACTTACTGAGAGATGAAGAAGGCAAATGGAAATTAAAAGATTATGAAGAGATAAAAGGATACGTTCAGAGTTGGTTACATTATAGGCAATTAAATGAAATGTACAAGGAAGATAAGAAAAATGGGTTCAGTTGTACAACTTCGAGATTCCAAAAAGAAGTTGTAGGAGAAAAGGTAAAGCTGTTGAAAAAAAACTTATAGTGTTTTCTTAGAATGGGAAACGAAGTTTGAGGAGGTGAAATCAGTAATGATTAAATGGGCACAAGACTTTGGGCATAATATACAATTTGAAGATTGGGAAAGGCTGTGGAAAGTGAATTTGAAATTCACAGATTGTTCTTTGTTGAAGGAAAATTATATGAACATGATGTATAAATGATATATTATACCAGTCAAAATGGCAAAAATGTATAAAACTGGGACAAGTACATGTTGGAAATGTAAAGAAAAAGAAGGGACCTTCTACCATATGTGGTGGGAATGTAAAGAAGTGAAAAAATCTTGGGAAATGAATCATAGAATCATAGAATCGTAGAGTTGGAAGAGACCACAAGGGCCATCCAGTCCAACCCCCTGCCAAGCAGGAAATGATTTATAATGCACTGAAAAAAATGTTTAAAATGACTTTTTTAAAAAACTTAGAAGCTTTTTTATTAGAGATTTTAGGACAAAATATGCCAAAGAAAATAAAGAACTTATTTATGTACGCTACAACTGCGGCAAGAGTTCTGCTAGCACAAGGTTAGAAGAAGGAAGAAATACCAACAAAGAAACAATGGCAAGAAAAATTGATGAACTATGCGGAACTGGCAAAACTAACAAACAAATTGCGTGAAAAGGACAATCGGGACTTTAAGGAAGAATGGGAACCTTTTACAAATTATCTGAAAAAACAAAGAGATTTAGATTCATTGGCAGGATTTGAATAAACATACACAAATTTTATTAACAATTGAGATATTGAATATCAGGATAATAATATTTGAAATTGTATAATATGCAGAAATGATATGGAATTAATAAAACAAATAAGGGAGCTGGGGGAAGTCCTGGGGGAGGGGGAGGGAGAAAGAAAAAGGAGGAAAACTTATGGGATTGTATTGTTTCATAATTTGTATGGAATTTGTTTAATAAACTTTTTTTAAAAAAATGAAAAAAAATTCAACATGGAATACAATAAGAATCAACCTAGTCTAGAGAACAAGGCTAATAAAAAGAAAAAACCCAAAAAATAAGGAGAGAAAGCGAGAGAAGATGGGCCCTTTATCATATTTATATCATATATATCCTCTAATTTATTCACACACAAGAGAAGTAGACCTTCCCATCTCCCCCCTGAGACCCTCCTTCTTCTCCCAGTCTCCCACTGGGAGACCATTTCTACCATGCCTTTCATGGATGGACCCTCGGGCTCTGACTGTACACTTCCTGTCTTTTATGTGAGGTAAAGGAATTCCTTCTCCACCTCCTAAGCTTTTTATAAAAGTTTCCAAATCTGGATGATAAAGATACAAAAAGAAAACAAGAGAGGGTGGGGGGAATAACAAATAAAACAAGGTTAAAAAGATAAAAAGGAGGAAAAATAACATAAAATAAAATAAAAACAAATAGGTACATCCACATCTCTATCTGCCAATTGTATGCATTACAATTATTCAAAATTGTTGGCATATACGCTCAAGGATTATTTCTCATTGTAGTTGGTTATCAGCTTTTCTTCCAAACCGCTAATGGTATCTCCCCAGTTTCCTTCACAGAGCTCCAACAATGTATTTCTGACACTCAGAAAAGGTTGGATCAACTCTATTAAAAAAAATGATAGAGAAATTTTAGGAAGAGTATTGATTTCTGTTTATCAGTGGTTTCAAAAAATAACAAAGATTTCTGGATATCCTGCATTGACAGGGTGTGAACTGGATGACCTTCTAGGTCAATCCTAATCTATTATTTGTAATGTCACAAATATGATTACATTGGCAGTTTCCTTAGTACTGATGTGCCATAGACTCCAAAAACCCTAGAAAATTGATTCTCTCTCCTGTAATTATTTAAATTACTATAATCAATTCAACAGGCTAAAGCTCCAGATATCAGAGTGGAAAACACGCAACACGTATGTCTGAAATGATTATATGCTCCTCAATGCTCCATAGACAGCTATGGTAAGTAAGGAGAGAGAGGCTGGGCTTTGTTACCTCTCAGTTTTCAGTTTCTCTCTTTCATATCAAATCATTGTATGTTATTTGGCATCCAAGACGTTCTGTTGTGACAGTGTTGAAGTTAACAATAAGGTGGATACATGTCCTTTAAAATACCAAATTGACAGAGTCAACGACCACACAATCTCTCTTTTTCAAATCAGGAGGAGGACAGCAATAATATTGTACAGAGAAACAGGAGTGTCTATGCAGAGAAGGATATTTGCCATCAGAATATTCCTTTTGCTTCTCCTTCTCCCCAACATGGGGTCCCAAGTACAAAGTGTTAAATGCACCACAAATAATCCTGTTCATGTTCCACACGAGTGGTATGAGCCAGGAGACCTGGTCATTGGTGCAACGGTATCTTATATAACTTACATATTACCCGAAGTTTCTTTCAAAAAACACCCTTCCCAGGCCTTCATTGATGCTCCAATGTAAGTCACAAGTACTTAATATTCTTTTATTTATTCTTTATATGCCATGTCTGACTGAAAAAACTTTTGATTGATTGGAGAAAAAAGTTTTAGAACTTTTTTTTAAAAAAGAATGGAAAGATTTTCTACACACACACACACACACAATTTTATTAGAAATCTCCATGCATATAGGCTACACATATACTGACAATGAACGCTGAGCTTTTTTAATCCAATTCTATAAAGGCAGAGAGAAAAGAGAGTAGGAGCAAGAGAAAAGGGATGGCATAAAAACATAAGAAGAACAAATGGACAAGCAGTGAGGTACTTAACTTGGCTGATGATACCAGAATGTCCATGGTGGAGAAATCAAACATGGGTTGCACAGAGCAACAAAATGATCTCTTCAAAGGGAATGCATGGGCAGGAAAATGGCAAATGCAATTCACTGTAAGCAAGTGCAATATGATGAGCAAAAAATTAATTTCACTTCTACAGTCATGGGGTCTCAACTGGGTGTAAGAAATCATCAATAAGATGTTGTGGTCCTAGTAGATAGTTTAATGCAGACGTCAATGAAGTTTGCAACCTGCTGTAGAAAACACTTTAATAAATTTTTATTGACACAGTATTAACTAAAGTTTGTCCAAATAAAAAAAATAAATTTTGCTGGCAGTCCCCTTTCTTAATAGGCAGGTGGGAGAATCTCTCCTATAGCTAGATAATATGCACTGTTTAATTTCCCCATTAAACATTAACTCACTTCATTTGCAGGGTGATAACAAAGTTCTACCAGCACATCCTTGCTTTGGTGTTTGCTGTTGATGAGATCAACGAGAATCCCAGGATGTTGCCCAATGTCTCTCTCGGGTTCCACATCTATGATAACTATTATGATTCAAAGATGGCCTACCGAACAACTCTGGACCTGATCTTTAAATCACGTCACTTCATTCCCAACTACAAATGTGGCATCCAGAAAAATGTAATAGGAGTCATTGGGGGACTTAGCTCTGATACCTCCTGGTGCATGGCAAACATCTTAGGTCTTTTCAAGATTCCACAGGTAGAACATGGATTTTGAAAAACAGATTTCATACTTTCCTTCAGTAGGAATCTACTGATTCATAAATATAAAGTTGTAGAATGGACAAAGTAAAAGGGCCATAATATGCGTATCCAACCATGTGTGTAAGAAGGTACAATTTGTGTGTAACAGATGTAATAGAAGATTGCTGCAAAGCTGCCAAGGTTTGTAAAGGAGGCACCTAGACTGGTTCATATATATCAATCCTGAAAGCACTGCACTGGCTTCCTGTCAGCTACTCAATTTATGAAATTGACAATGGCTTCAAAGGTAGGAATAACTCAGGAGACATTAACTTAAAATTTTGCTCCCCTTAAAAATCAAGATAGTCCTTTCCCAAAATATGATGTTAATCAACATTGTTCACTTTCAGAGGCTAATTGAAAACACTGTTTTCTTGCTATTGTTCTGGCATTTGTCATCTGTACTTTCAGAAAGTTATATAGTGAAGACAGAATTGTGCTGTTCTGCTTAATTGTTGGATTTTAATTTAGTTGTTTTAATTAGTGTTGGTACGTTAATTTGCATTTTACTGATATTTTATATAATGTGGTTTATTGTAGTCATAGAACAATAACATATATAATCTTTTGGAGCTCTTCATGATTTCCCAGGAAACCTCTACAACTGCTGTAAAGATTACAGAGGAAAAGTACATAATCCACCTTCACTTTGGAGTTTCGTTCAATAATCCACTTAGTATACCGGTATTAACATGAGCAATGATAAATGCTCTCCTGTTCTTGGATACAATCAGTATCCAAGTATAAAGCTGTGATGATGCCATAATAATAAAAATGAATATCTACAGAAACCATTGAGCAGGGCCATCTTACCCATAGGCGCTAGGGGTGCCGGGCTGTCAGGGGCGCCTGGCCAAGAGTCCGGGGCCTGAGAGTTGAGTCCGGGGAAGAGCCTGCCCGTCAGTCGGTGGGCCGTGGTGGGTTCTTCTTCTGCGGACGGCTCTGCACCGTTAACTCGGGGGCAACCAGGCTAGAGAGACGCTGAGGCGGCCAGCCGGCTCCATGCTCCTGCGTGCCTGGGACTGGCCCACCTGGGGAAGAGGCGTTGGGAGGATCTTTGCACCCCAGCACCACATATGCTTAAGACAGCCCTGCCATTCAGCAAGATTATCTGTGTTATCCTATATAGGCTGGGGTTGGTGGTGTCCCTAAACCTGGTACATTTGGGATTATATATATATATATATATATATATATATATATATACCGGTATATATATATATATATATATATATATATATATATATATATACACACACACACACACACACACACACACACACACACACACACACACACACGGACCCGGCCACGCTTTACTGTGGTTTTTGAAATGTTTTTGTAATGCTTACGGTAGGTCTAATGTTGAGTTTAGGTTACGTTAGTTTTTCTTGTTTGTATCATAAGACTTGACGGTAGATGACATTTTTTGTGTAGATATGTAAGTTTTGTGGATTTCCAACTCTAGAGCGTGCAACATACAATTGTCCATGAGAGAAGCAATCAGTTTCTAGATGTATACCGCAGCAGTTCAAAGTTTGTCCTTGGGATTTGTTGATAGTCATTGCATATGCTAATCTTATTGGAAATTGTAGTCTTCTAAATTGAAATGGTATATCTGATGGTATTATTGGAATTCGAGGAATGAGTGTGTATGATGTGGCCATTGTTTTGTTTGTTGTTTTAATTGTTTTTTGGTGATTTATATATTGGTTGGTTTGTTTTTTGTTGGAGCATATAAATGTTGATGTTGATTGTATAATTATGTAGTTGTTTTTTTAATGTATTAGGGTCTGTAGGGTATGTTTGTAGGGTTGGGTCTCATTTTTTGGTGTGGTTATTTTTATTTTGTTAACTGATGGTCTAATTGAGGATTATTAGGTAGTGAGGAAGGTGTGTGTGTTTTTTTGTTTACAGATTTCCTTTTTTTATTCATAGCATTTGTAGGCCCCCTTTTTCTCCAAGGAGTTCAAGTGGGCATAAATGCTTCCCTCCTCCTCGTTTAATAATAATAATAATAATAATTTTATTTGTACCCCGGCCTTACGTCTGGTTTGCCCCAGCCACAACAACCCTGTGTTGTAGCTCAGGCTGGCCCACGATCACTCGGTGAGCTTCGTAGCGAGATTCGAACCCTGGTCTCTCTCTTAAATGTGTGCCTGCCCCTTTAATAGAATTAAACCCTTGCCCTAGATTTACCATCTCCTCTCCCCCCCCCCCTCTCTGGAAACCTGATACATGGTACAGTCCACTCTGGCATTGAGCCTGGGGTCAGAAGGGACCATAACGATGCAAGGAGGGGTGATGGGGAACTGCTAGACTCCTTATACATTTGTGTGCGGCGCTTTTTCCTCTTCTGATAACTGGAGCTTCGTGTGTAAACCGATACAGCAGTGCAGAAAGGATTGTGTGTGGAGACAGGATAGGGAGCGAAGCGTAGTTGCCGAGCTTTCTCATCCTACACCCCCCCCCACCATAAGGAATGGTATGGCCCGGGCCTAAAACCCTTTTCCTGCCTGGAGCCGAAACTACTAAGAACGTTTCTGGCTGGGGAAGGAGAGTTTAGGCCTTCCTCTTAACTGTTTTTTATTTCCTACACTGATTGCCTGCTTAGGGTTATTTGTTTGTGCATACACAGTAAAGAATCGGCCTGCTCCCGCTGAAACCGCCTTCGATCCCCTAGGCCGGCGTGCGGTAAGGCCCTTGCCCAGATTATGCGGTGGGGGCCTTGGCAGAGGCTGGGGCTAGGGAGCTGAATAGGCTGGTGACGTCCAATATGGGCGCCATTTGGAGTCTTCAGTGCTGCTGTTGGTGACGTCTAATGTAAGCGCCATTT
Source organism: Darevskia armeniaca (assembly GCA_034641395.1). Classification (NCBI taxonomy): domain Eukaryota; kingdom Metazoa; phylum Chordata; class Lepidosauria; order Squamata; family Lacertidae; genus Darevskia; species Darevskia armeniaca. The sequence goes on along the minus strand of JAWWNF010000882.1, from coordinate 1,170,404 downwards.
TATTTATTTTTTTGCCTTTATTCTATATTTTAAGTATGTCAGGTATGGTTTTTTAAAAATTTTATTATGCCAGATTACTCTCTGAGTAATCATGGAAAGCTGTGTCCAAATTTGATGCCATTTGGTCCAGTGGTTACGGGGCAAGCTTGCGACCGCCGCACACTTTTATATATATAAAATGTGTGTGTGTTTGAATAAATTGGAATATCATGAGTTCTCGTTTCCACTTGGAAATATTTGGCTTTTGCTTTTTCCAGATTTCATATGGTTTATTTGAACCAGCCATAAATGATGGAACCAAGTTCCCTTCCTTTTACCGCATGGTCCCCAATGAAGACCTTCAGTATCAGGGAATTATCCAGTTACTTCTGCATTTCGGATGGAAATGGGTTGGGCTCGTGACTACAGCTAATGAAGCCGGCGAACATTTCTTACAGACAATTGAAACCATGTTTTTCAAGAATGGAATCTGTTCAGCATTTACAGAAAGAGTTGATCTCAATCTGCATTTTAATGGTGACGTACTCGAAATGCTGGATGACTCTAGGATTATGTTACCAACCTTCAAAACCAGCAAAGCCAGTGCAGTTCTTGTATTCGGAGAAAGTAGATTTATTCTATGGTTGATAAATGCTTTAAACGTGATGGAGTTAACTCAGCTACTATTTCCTCATAAGAAGTCAAGTGAAGGAAAAGTATGGATTACGACAGCACAAATTGATTTCATATTACACAGCCTTCAAAAAAATTACTATGTTAATATGCGAATTTTCCATGGTGCTATCTCGTTTGCGATTCACTCCAAGGAGATTCACAACTTTAAAGACTTTCTTCAGAATATATATCCCGATTGGACAGACACAGATGGTTTTATCAAAGATTTCTGGGAAGATGCATTCAGTTGTTCACTTCCAAATTCCCCTCTCTCAATAATCATGTGTACTGGAGAGGAGATGCTGGAGAGCCTTCCTGCACCATTTTTTGAAATGAGCATGACTGGCCACAGCTACAGTATCTATAATGCTGTCTATGCTTTGGCACATGCCTTAAATAGGAAGCAGTTGGCTGGAGTCAATCGCAAGAGAAGAGATGCCATGGGGAAAATCTCTCCACAATATGTAGAATCTTGGCAGGTACTGTTCCCTTTTACAAAGCATTCACTGCATTGATAAATTATGTGAGATGACTTTGAATTATCAGTAATTAAATAAAAGAATAGAACTTAAGAAATTATAATAAAGCTAAGGAATTTTTATTGAATCAAAGATGGGAATTAGAATATTTCCTATAATGATGCTGAACAGACATTAGATGACACAGATTTCATAAGCAACAGACTACCAAGAACTACACGTAAGTGAAGCTGTGCCAGCCACCTCCTCCATGCTGCAAACTCCTCCGTTTTATCCCAATATCCCTCTGGAATCCTCTCTCTTCCTGTCCAGTTACCCAGTCGTGTAAAGTTGGAGACCAGGGTCCATCGCCCTAGGCCCATAATTCTGAGGCAGCACAACCAGGACCCCCACCCACGCACTGGCTTCTGCTGGGATCCTCAGCCTATCCAAGAGAAAACAGGAAGGCAGGCCCCTGTCCCCGACTCCTCATATTTCCCTGCCTGACAACTGCCAGGGGTTTCTGGGCCAAGTGGGCCATGAAGCCTAACCCCAGAAGAGGCTAACAACTGTGTGATCACTGTCTCCAGAACCTACTTCTCTCCATCCTCCTCTTCTGCCTCGGAGACTGGATTGCTGTCTGCCACAGCCTCTACCGTCTCACTTAACCCTGTTGCCTCTTCAGTTTCCAACACCCCCTCCCCCCACTCTGCTCCCTCTTCTGCCACTGACCACTTCTTGTCATCCCACCACCAATCCCCTGGCTCTGAGCCTCCTTTCCTGGGGTTGTCCCTTGGGGGTTCGTCAGCTGCTGTTTCCTGCCACTCCTCTGCATCCAGCAAGTCCATGACACCATGTCAAGTCCACTCTATAAACTAAGGAAAGATTCAGTCAGACGTTCTCATGTTGCATTCCTATCCTTTGAGAACATAAGCTCCCATCGCTTCTCTTACATGACTTCTCAAATTCTGTCCCTTTACTGGATCTTGACAAAGGCAGGTCCCAAGGAAGCAGGTCTAGGGGCTCAACTCTCCTTCATAATATCTTTATGGAAGTCTGTCAAATGTTGAATTGACACTGATTCATGATTTCCCCCTCCTCCTGTATTGTGAACTGAAATGTTTACCTCCTAGAGGTAAAGGAATTAATCCCATCTTGGAAAGCTATTTAACACTCTTAATAAGACTATTAGAATGCTTTATAGACCTTTTGATTCTCTTTCCCCTTAGCTCCACTCATTCCTGCAGAGAAATTCATTCAACAACAGTGCTGGGGATGAAATTACATTCAATGAATATGGAGAGTTAGCAGCTGGCTTCGATATTACAAACTTGGTCACTTTCCCAAATAGATCATACATCAGAGTCAAAGTGGGAAGGCTGGATCCTCAGGCCCCTCCTGGAAAAGAGCTCACCATGAATGAAGACAGAATCAAATGGCACAGAGACTTCACTCAGGTATGGAAATAACGGCACAGTCCGTGAAATGCCATAATTTGCGGTTATCCACAAAATGTGATGTAACAAAAGCAATTCACACATTATTAATTTTGAAATTCACTATTAAATAGAGCTTAAAATAAGACGTTTTCATATCTAGATGGATAGTGCTTTAATTGAGAAATACTCTATTTGAAAGAGTGACTTTTTCTTTATTTTTGAACCTTTATTTTTTGCACCTGTTAGCCTTCAATTTTGCTAATAGCACTTTTCTTTTTACATGATATTACATAGGATACTGACATTCCCTTTTAATTTAATGCATCCTAATAAGCCATTTAGGAGAAATGCTGTAAGGTTTGTCTGTACATAAACAAATGAGCCACAATACCAAAACGAGCAAAATGCACAGAACTCATCTTCCACTAAGAAGGAGCAATGGCTATCAGAGAGTCCAGCATAGTCCACCATTCTTGTTTTTGAAATTCCTGAAGCAATTCTCCAGTTAGTGGCATTAGATTGAAGACTAAGCTAGCTGTATCAGTATTTGGGTTGAGGATGAACATCATTATTTTCTTGAGTTTGTATGAACCTATGTTCATGACATATACATCTAGGAGCGTTTGTAGCTGGTGAATTGGTCTAAGGTGGCCGGAGGACTCCTAGCTAGCACCAAAAAACACTTCAAATTCTAGTGATGAGTTAGAATCAAAGAGCACTCATAGACCTCTTGCTCCAAAGGGTTTCCTATACAGGTAGGTGATAAATACCATAGGAGACAGAATGGGGTCTAACAGGGCACAACAACCGAAATGATTTCCTAGTACTAGTTTCTTGTACTGACCCTGTAGGTAGGAGCAGAACTACTATAATGGGTTAACCTTTAATTCCTTGTGCCACCACAAAGGAACACCATGTGAACTCCTTGAAGCAAATGCTGTTAGATTGTGACTCCAAAGGCAGGGGTGAAATTACACCGAATTCTAACACAGCTGTAAGGTTGGGTGGTCCAGATATGAATATTGAAATCTTCTTAAGTTTGTATGAAGCTTAGAACATCAGGTTTTTACCCCACCTTATGTGCCATTTATATGGGTGACACTGTGGTCTAAACCACTGGGCCTAGGGCTTGCCGATCAGTAGGTCGGTGGTTTGAATCCCAGGGTGATTTCCGTTGTTCAGTCCAAGCTTCTGCCCACCTGCGTACAAACATCGGCTCCCTCAGCCTATAGTGTGAGATGAGCGCCACAACCCCAGAGGTGTCCGCAACTGTACTGAATAATCAGGGGTCCCTTTACCTTTACGTTTATGTGCCATTTGTGTACATATGGTTAATTTCACACTATTAGTCCTCCTATTTACACTTAAATCACCTGATATTGGATATTTGAAAAATCCCCCCCCCCCAAAATATCATAATATTAAACTCTTCCAATCTCTTTGTACAGGTACCACCCCTTTCTATATGTAATGCCAACTGCCGTCCTGGTTATGGGAAGAAAAAGAAGGATGGGGAGAAGTTTTGTTGCTATGATTGTGATCCATGTCCAGAAGGAATGATTTCAAATGAGAAAGGTGGGAGATGACATCGTCAGATATTGCAAAAGCTCTGGGCTCTTGGCAATTCTGTTGGTGATAAACTGCTGCAGGACAAAAGGCTTAAATTAACAGATGTGTTGTTCTCATTGTTTATATATAACATCAATATATTTTTAAATTTAAAAAATCTTGAAGCATTTTTAAAATATATATATTTTACCTTCACGTTCAGGCATAGGCAAACCTGGCCCTCCAGATGTATTGGGACTGGAACTCCCATCATCCCTAGCTAACAGGTCAGAGATGATGGGAATTCTAGTCCCAAAACATCTGGAGGGCTGAGTTTGCTTATGTCTGTTCAAGTTCTACAAAATTAGGGTGAAATAAAAGTGATGATTTCTCCTCTAAGAATTAGGTTCTCCAAAGAATCTCCAAAGATTTCAGCTGTAATTTATTTCTTAATTTGCTGTACAGTTAATGTGGTTCGAAATCACATCAAATTGCAAGTAAATAAATAGGTACCGCTCTGGTGGGAAAGTAAATGGTGTTTCCGTGCGCTGCTCTGGTTCGCCAGAAGTGGCTTAGTCATGCAGGCCACATGACCCAGAAGCTGTCTGTGGACAAAACGCTGGCTCCCTCGACCTATAGAGCGAGATGAGCGCCAAAACCCTAGAGTTGTCTGCAACTGGACCTAACGGTCAGGGGTACCTTTACCTTTATGACAAACCAGGGGAACTTTAAGAGCAGATGTCCTCCGTGTAGAAAATTCCAGAATTGATTCAAGAGATTTATTTTTGATGCCTGTAGGGTAAAAGCGTTTGGGCTTGAAGTTCTTAAGCCTTAAGCCTGCTAGATGGATTATTGATGAGGAAATTTGAATGCTTCAAATTGTCATGCATTGTTTGTTTGTTTTCAGACATGGAAACATGTATCAGTTGCCCAGCAGATCAATATCCAAACAAGGGCCAGGATTTATGCATTCCTAAGATTCCAAACATCCTAGCCTTTGATGAAATATTGGCCATTGTTTCAATTTTTTTTGCACTCTTATTCTCTCTGATCACAATTCTGGTGCTTGGCATCTTCATTAAGCATCGTGATACAGCCATAGTCAAAGCCAACAATAGAAGCCTCACCTATACTCTCCTCATCTCCCTCCTCTTGTGTTTCCTCTCTTCTTTGTTGTTCATCGGAAAACCTAATAAGGTGACCTGCCTTCTCCGACAAAACGCTTTTGGCATTGTCTTCTCTGTGGCCCTCTCCAGCATCTTAGCCAAAACCATACTGGTGGTTTTGGCATTCATGGCTACCAAACCAGGATCCAATATGAGGAAATGGGTAGGCAAAGAGCTGGCTTATTCCATTGTCCTTTCCGCCTCCATTGTTCAAGTAGGGATCTGTGTCCTCTGGCTGGCAACCTCTGCCCCATTCCCAGATGTGGACATGCACTCAATGACGGAAGAAATCATATTTCTATGTAATGAAGGGTCAGTCCTCATGTTCTACTGTGTTTTGGGCTACATGGGCTTCCTGGCCACTTTCAGCTTCACAGTGGCCTTCCTAGCCAGGAAGTTGCCTGACAGCTTCAACGAAGCCAAGTTCATCACCTTCAGCATGCTGATCTTCTGCAGTCTTTGGATCTCCTTCATTCCAACTTACCTGAGCACCAAAGGAAAATACATGGTGGCTGTGGAGATCTTCTCCATCATTGCTTCTGGTGCCGGGTTACTGGTTTTCATTTTTTCTCCTAAATGCTACATTATTGTGGTGAGGTCTGACCTGAACAACAGAGAGCAGCTAACACAAAGAAAGTTATAAATGACAGAGAAATTTGTGGTTCTGTTGGTTCTTAGGCTTAAGGGACGTTCTTGCAGGCATCCCTTTCCCTGTAGTTTCCCCACCAAGACTTTACCAGAAGATTTACTTTGCCTTCCTGCTCTTCTCCGGCATCCTCTTGGGTGCCCCACATTTCTGCTCAGGAGGCTCTGTGCCTTTCCTGAACAAAAATGGGGAGACCATTGGAAGCTGCAAGGTGTGCATTCCCAGGGTATTGTTGGAGATTGACTGCCTGATTCTCCTCCCTACCTGATGCACCACCCCACAGCATCCTCGCTTTCATTCAATGGTTGTTTGGGGGCAGAGATCCTGCAGGGTGCTCAACTACATACAGTTTCTCCACAAGTAAGTTGTTTGCAAAAGAGAACCCTGTGGAATTGGACCCCTTCCCCAATCCTGAATTTGGAGAAGATTCAACTTCCTGCTTCCAGCCTTATGTTTAATTAGAGTTTTTGACAATAATTAGACATTAGGCCAGGACGCGGGTGGCGCTGTGGGTTAAACCACAGAGCCTATGGAGCTCACCCCGTCGCGGGGATTCGAACTGCCGACCTTCTTATCGGCAAGCCCTAGGCTCTGTGGTTTAACCCACAGCCCACCCGCATCCAACTACATAATTAGGAGATCATTAATGAGAATCTGGGAAAGGTACAGAGATTTAATAGAGCAAAAAACACCTTGGTGGTTATCACCAATTGAGGCTTCACTGCTCAAACCGCTTGGCAAAAAAAAAAAAATGGCCTACATATAGGGACTTACTGAGAGATGAAGAACCAAATGGAAATTAAAAGAGTATGAAGAGATAAAAGGATACGTTCAGAGTTGGTTACATTATAGACAATTGAATGAAATGTACAAGGAAGATACGAAAAATGGGTTCAGTTGTACAACTTCGAGATTCCAAAAAGAAGTGGTAGAAGAAAAGGTAAATCTGTTGAAAAAAGGTTATAGTGTTTTCTTAGAATGGGAAACGAAGTTTGAGGAGGTGAAATCAGTAATGATTAAATGGGCACAAGACTTTGGGCATAATATACAATTTGAAGATTGGGAAAGGCTGTGGAAAGTGAATTTGAAATTCACAGATTGTTCTTTGTTGAAGGAAAATTATATGAAAATGATGTATAGATGATATATTATACCAGTCAAAATGGCAAAAATGTATAAAACTGGGACAAGTACATGTTGGAAATGTAAAGAAAAAGAAGGGACATTCTACCATATGTGGTGGGAATGTAAAGAAGTGAAAAAATATTGGGAAATGATTTATAATGAACTGAAAAAAATGTTTAAAATGACTTTTGTTAAAAAGCTAGAAGCTTTTTTATTAGAGATTTTAGGACAAGATATGCCAAAGAAAATAAAGAACTTATATATGTATGCTACAAGTGCGGCAAGAGTTCTGCTAGCACAAGGATGGAAGAAGGAGGAAATACCAACAAAGGAACAAGGGAAGAAAAATTGATGAACTATGCGGAACTGGCAAAACTAACAAACAAATTGTGTGAAAAGGACAATCGGGACTTTAAGGAAGAATGGGAACCTTTTACAAATTATCTGAAAAAACAAAGAGATTTAGATTCATGTCAGGATTTGAATAAACATACACAAATTTTATTAACAATTGAGATATTGAATCACAGGATAATAATATTTGAAATTGTATAATATGCAGAAATGATATGGAATTAATAAAACAAATAAGGGAGCTGGGGGAAGTCCTGGGGGAGGGGGAGGAAGAAAGAAAAGGGGAATTTATGGGATTGTATTGTTTCATAATTTGTATGGAATTTGTTTGATAAACTTTTTTTAAAAAAAAGAAAAAAAATTCAACATGGAATACAATAAGAATCGACTTCCGATCGGCTCGTCGAGGGAAATGGCTGACTTATAACATCACTCCCGACCCCCACGCGTATTTGGCGGCTGCTATGGGAGTATGCAGCCTCCCTAACCCTCCCGGGATGACGGGAGGGGCCGCTGGCCCGCAGATGCCCCTTAACTGGTTCGATCCTTCGGGGGAGCGGGGGGGCCTGGGTCGTAGCAATTGTGGGGGACGGAGGTCCTGGATGCCCCCCTCTTCGTGCAAGATTTCCAGAACTTAAGTGAAAAATTCAGTAAATGCTTTGGACTTTCTTCAGACAAAAAGGAGAAGAGCATTTTGCTTAGCAACCCAGCCACTGGAAAAGATAAGAAGACTGCAACATTCTTTCGGTATGTGATCGTAATATTCTTTCGGTATGTGAAGCGGAACGAAAGGGGGGGCTCTTTGTTCTATCCCCCTTGAAGAGACGGTTTTACTATTTACTAAATACTTTGATCCAAGCGAGATTGAAAAGACAATGTGTGGGAACTATATAGTAAATAAACCCCTGACCAAGTTGCCTCTCTTTTTTCATTCTGTGAGAGCTCAGCCGACTTCTGCCGCCGGAGTGATTTATGATGCAGTTTAATTAGAGGTCGACTGAAACAGAATCTGGCTATGAATCAAGGTCTGAGAGGAAGGGAAAGCCACAATTACCGCAAAATTTATGGACTTATATACTGACAGGCTCCCACCCTTGAATGGACTTTGAAGCAGTCGGAAAGACAAATTTTTTAAGCAAAATACACTATATGGATTCAGCGAAGTCAAGATGCCGAATGTTGAAATGGGACTATTAGATTTGAAGTCGAGGGGCAACGGGCCAGGGGGGAGATAAAGTACGGACACAAAACCCACACAGTCGTGATAGTTATCGGCTGTTTTATCTCACTTGTGAAAGCATGCAGTGGCGTGAAGGAAAATAGATTAAGGACGGAAAACAACAGGAAGGGAAATGGATGAGATCAGGACTACGGAAGGCAATGGACTTTACAAAATGAGCAAAATCCTAATTGTCTGAAGCATGGGAAGTCAAAAATGAAAAAAAGAAAAAGGGACAAAAATTCGGTATTTTATTTGGAAACTAATTAGACTATATGGATTAATTGATTAATTGATTGATGTTATTTTTTCTGTGATTGGGAAAACTTAATAAAAATGATTTGGCAAAAAAAAGGAATACAATAAGAATCAACCTAGTCTACAGAACAAGGCTAATAAAAAGAAAAAACCCAAAAATAAGGAGAGAAAGAAAGAGAAGATGGGCCCTTTATCTTATTTATATCATATATATCCTCTCATTTATTCACACACAGAGATGTAGACCTTCCCATCTCCCCCCTGAGACCCTACTTCTTCTCCCAGTCTCTCCACCTGGGAGACCCTTTCTACCATGCTTTTCATGGATGGACCCTCAGGCTCCAACTGTACACTTCCTGTCCTTTATGTGAGATAAAGGAATTCCTCCTCCACCTCCTAAGCTTTTTATAAATGTTTCCAAATCTGAATGATAAAGATACAAAAAGAAAACAAGAGGGGGGGGAGAGGAGTAATAACAAACAAAACAAGGTTAAAAAGGAGGAAAAATAACATAAAATAGGTTAAAAAGGTTAAAAAGGAGGAAAAATAACATAAAATAAAAACAAATAGGTACATCCACATCTCTATCTGCCAATTGTATGTATTACAATTATTTAAAATTGTTGGCATATATGCTCAAGGATTATTTCTCACTGTAGTTGGTTATCAGCTTTTCTCCCAAACTGCTAATGGTATCTTCCCCAGTTTCCTTCACAGAGCTCCAACAATGTATTTCTGACACTCAGAAAAGGTTGGCTCAACTCTATTAAAAAAAAGATAGAGAAATTTTAGGAAGAGTATTGATTTCTGTTTATCAGTGGTTTCAAAAAATAACAAAGATTTGTGGATATACTGCATTGACAGGGTGTGAACTGGATGACCTTCTAGGTCAATCCTAATCTATGATTCTGTAATGTCACAAATATGATTACTTTGGCAGTTTCCTTAGTGCTGATGTGCCATAGACTCCAAAAAAATAGAAAACTGATTCTCTCTCCTGTAATTATTTAAATTACTATAATCAATTCAACAGGCTAAAGCTCCCGATGTCAGAGTGGAAAACACGCAACACGTATGTCTGAAATGATTATAAGCTCCACAATGCTCCATAGACAGCTATGGTAAGTGAGGAGAGAGGGGCTGGAATTTGTTACCTCTCAGTTTTCACTTTCCCTCTTTCATATCAAATCACTGTATCTTATGTGGCATCCAAGACGTTCTGCTGTGAAAGTGTTGAAGTTAACAATAAGGTGGATACATGTCCCTTAAAATACCAAATTGACAGAGTCAACGACCACGCAATCTCTCTTTTTCAAATCAGGTGGAGGACAGCAATAATATTGTGGAGAGAAACAGGAGTGTCTATGCAGAGAAGGATATTTGCCATCAGAATATTCCTTTTGCTTCTCCTTCTCCCCAACATGGGGTCCCAAGTACAAAGTGTTAAATGCACCACAAATAATCCTGTTCATGTTCCACACGAGTGGTATGAGCCAGGTGACCTTGTTATTGGTGCAACAGTATCTTATATATCTTACATATTACCCGACGTTTCTTTCAAAAAACACCCTTCCCAGGCCTTCATTGATGCCCCAATGTAAGTCACTAGTACTTAATATTCTTTTATTTATTCTTTATATGCCATGTCTGACTGAAAAAACTTTTGATTGATTGGAGAAAAAAGCTTTGGAACTTTTTTTAAAAAAAAGAATGGGAAGATTTTCTACACACACACACAGTTTTATTAGAAATCTCCATGCATATAGGCTATGCATATACTGACAATGAACACTGAGCTTTTTTAATTCAATTCTATAAAGGCAGAGAGAAAAGAGAGTAGGAGCAAGAGAAAAGGGATGGCATAAAAACATAAGAAGAACAAATGCACAAGCAGTGAGGTACTTAACTTGGCTGATGATACCAGAATGTCCATGGTGGAGAAATCAAACATGGGTTGCACAGAGCAACAAAATGATCTCTTCAAAGGGAATGCATGGGCAGGAAAATGGCAAATGCAATTCACTGTAAGCAAGTGCAATATGATGAGCAAAAAATTAATTTCACTTCTACAGTCATGGGGTCTCAACTGGGTGTAAGAAATCATCAATAAGATGTTGTGGTCCTAGTAGATAGTTTAATGTAGACGTCAATGAAGTTTGTGACCTGCTGTAGAAAACACTTTAATATATTTTTATTGACACAGTATTATCTAAAGTTTGTCTAAATAAATAAATAAATTTTGCTGGCTGTGCCCTTTCTTAATAGGCAGGTAGGAGAATCTCTCCTATAGCTAGATAATATGCACTGTTTAATTTTCCCATTAAACTTGAACTCACTTCATTTGCAGAGTGGTGACAAAGTTCTACCAGCACATCCTTGCTTTGGTGTTTGCTGTGGATGAGATCAACGAGAATCCCAGGATGTTGCCCAATGTCTCTCTTGGATTCCACATCTATGATAACTATTATGATTCAAAGATGGCCTACCGAACAACTCTGGACCTGATCTTTAAATCACATCACTTCGTTCCCAACTACAAATGTGGCATCCAGAAAAATGTAATAGGAGTCATTGGGGGCCTTAGCTCTGATACCTCCTGGTGCATGGCAAACGTCTTAGGTCTTTTCAAGATTCCACAGGTAGAATATGGATTTTGAAAAACAGATTTCATACTTTCCTTCAGTAGGAATCAGATTCATAAATATGGAGTTGTAGAATGGACAAAGTAAAAGGGGCATAATATGCATATCCAACAATGTGTGTAAGAAGGTACCTTTTGTGTTTAATAGATGTAACAGAAGATTGCCACAAAGTTGCCAGGTTTGTAAAGGAGCACATAGACTGGTTCATATATATCAATCCTGAAAGCACTGCACTGGCTTCCTGTGAGCTACTCAATATATGACATTTACATTGGCTTCAAAGGTATGAATAACTCAGGACACATTAACTTAACTAAACATTTACTTAACTTAACATTTTAACTAAAAATTAACTTAACACATTAACTTAACTTAACATTTTAACTAAAAATGTTCCTCCCCTTAAAAATCAAGATAGCCCTTTCCCAAAGTATGATGTTAATCAACATTGTTCACTTTCAGAGGCTAATTGGAAACACTGTTTTCTTGCTATTGTTCTGGCATTTGTCATCTGTACTTTCAGAAAGTTATATAGTGAAGACAGAATTGTGCTGTTCTGCTTAATTGTTGGATTTCAATTTAGTTGTTTTAATTAGTGTTGGTACGTTAATTTGCATTTTACTGATATTTTATACAATGTGGTTTATTGTAGTCAGAGAACAATAACATATATAATCTTTTGGAGCTCTTCATGATTTCCCAGGAAACCTCTACAACTGCTGTAAAGATTACAGAGCAAAAGTACATGATCCACCTTCACTTTGGAGTTTAGTTCAATAATCCACTTAGTATATTAACATGAGCGATGATAAATGCTGCGATGATGCCATAATTAAAAAAAAAATATCTACAGAAACCATTGAGCAGGGCCGTCTTACCCACAGGCGCTAGGGGTGCAGAGCACCTGGGTGCCAGGCTGTCAGGGGCGCCAGGCCAAGAGTCTGGGGCCTGAGAGTTGAGTCCGTGGAAGAGCCTGCCTGTCAGTCGGAGGGCCGTGGTGGGTTCTTCTTCTGCGGACGGCTCTGCGCCGTTAACTCGGGGGCCACCGAGCTAGAGAGACACTGAGGCGGCCAGTCGGCTCCATGCTCCTGCATGCCTGGGACTGAGCAACCTGGGGAAGAGGCGTTGGGAGGATCTTTGCACCCCAGCACAGCATATGCTTAAGACAGCCCTGCCATTCAGCAAGATTATCTGTGTTGTCCTATATAGGCTGGGGTTGGTGGTGTCCCAATTATATATATATACTAGCGGACCCAGCCACGTGTTACTGTGGTTTTTGAAATGTTTTTGTAATGCTTAGGTCTAATGTTGAGTTTAGGTTAGGTTAGTTTTTCTTGTTTGTATCATAAGACTTGACGGTAGACTACATTCTTTGTGTAGATATGTAAGTTTTGTGGATTTCCAACTCTAGAGCATGCAACATACAATTGTCCATGAGAGAAGCAATCAGTTTCTAGATGTATACCTCAGCAGTTTGTCCTTGGGATTTGTTGATAGTCATTGCATATGCTAATCTTATTGGAAATTGTAGTCTTCTAAATTGGAATGGTATATCTGATGGTATTATTGGTATTCGAGGAATGAGCGCGTATGATGTGGGCGTTGTTTTGTTTTTTGTTTTAATTTTTTTTGGTGATTTGTATATTGGTTGGTTTATTTTTTGTTGGAGCATATAAATGTTGATGTTTATTGTCTAATTATGTAGTTGTTTTTTAATGTATTAGGGTCTGTAGGGTATGTTTGTAGGGTTGGGTCTCATTTTTTGGTGTGGTTATTTTTATTTTGTTAACTGATGGTCTAATTGAGGATTATTAGGTAATGAGGAAGGTGTGTGTGTGTGTGTGTGTGTGTGTGTGTGTGTTTTGTTTACAGATTTCCTTTTTTTATTCATAGCATTTATAGGCCCCCTTTTTCTCCAAGGAGTTCAAGTGGGCATAAATGGTTCCCTCCTCCTCATTTAATAATAATAATAATAATAATAATAATAATAATAATAATAATTTTATTTGTACCCCGGCCTTATGTCTGGTTTGCCCCAGCCACAACAACCCTGTGTTGTAGCTCAGGCTGGCCCAGGGTCACTCGGTGAGCTTCGTAGCGAGATTCCAACCCTGGTCTCTCTCTTAAATGCGTGCCTGCCCCTTTAATAGAATTAAACCCTTGCCCTAGATTTACCATCTCCTCTCCCCCCCCCCCCGGAAACCTGATACATGGTACAGTCCACTCTGGCATTGAGCCTGGGGTCAGAAGGGACCATAGCGATGAAAGGTGGGGTGATGGGGAACTGCTAGGCTCCTTATACATTTGTGTGCGGCACTTTTTCCTCTTCTGATAACTGGAGCTTCGTGTGTAAACCGATACAGCAGTGCAGAAAGGATTGTGTGTGGAGACAGGATAGGGAGCGAAGCGTAGTTGCTGAGCTTTCTCATCCTACATCCCCCCCGCCATAAGGAATGGTATGGCCCGGGCCTAAAAACCTTTTCCTGCCTGGAGCCAAAACTACTAAGAACGTTTCTGGCTGGGGAAGGAGAGTTTAGGCCTTCCTCTTAACTGTTTTTCTTCTTTCCTACACTGATTGCCTGCTTAGGGTTATTTGTTTGTGCATACACAGTAAAGAATCGGCCTGCTCCCGCTGAAGCCGCCTTCGATCCCCTAGGCCGGCCTGTGGTAAGGCCCTTCCCCAGATAATGGGGTGGGGGCCTTGGCAGAGGCTGGGGCTAGGGAGCTTAATAGGCTGGTGACGTCTAATATGGGCGCCATTGAGAGTCTTCAGTGCTGCTGTTGGTGACGTGTAATGTAAGTGCCATTTTATTTATTTTGTTGCCTTTATTCTATATTTTAAGTATGTCAGGTGTGGTTTTTTAAAAAAATTATTATGCCAGATTACTCTCTGAGTAATCATGGAAAGCCGTGTCAAAATTTGATGCTATTTGGTCCAGCGGTTACGGGGCAAGTTTACGACCGTCGCACAAGCAATGGAAACATTTATATATATATAAATATAAATAATGTGTGTGTGTTTGAATAAATTGGAATATCATGAGTTCTCGTTTCCACTTGGAAATATTTGGCTTTTGCTTTTTCCAGATTTCATATGGTTTATTTGAACCAGCCATAAATGATGGAACCAAGTTTCCTTCCTTTTACCGCCTGGTCCCCAATGAAGACCTTCAGTATCAGGGAATTATCCAGTTACTTCTGCATTTCGGATGGAAATGGGTTGGGCTCGTGACTACAGCTAATGAAGCCGGCGAACATTTCTTACAGACAATTGAACCCAAGTTTTTCCAGAATGGAATCTGTTCAGCATTTACAGAAAGAGTTGATCTCAATCTGCATTTTAATGGTGACGTATTAGAAATGCTGGGTGACTCAAGGGTTTTGTTGCCAACTTTCAAAACCAGCAAAGCCAGTGCAGTTCTTATATTCGGAGAAAGTAGATTTGTTCTATGGTTGATAAATGTTTTAAACATGATGGAGTTAACTCAGCTACTATTTCCTCATAAGAAGTCAAGTGAAGGAAAAGTATGGATTACGACAGCACAAATTGATTTCATATTACACAGCCTTCAAAAAAATTACTATGTTAATATACGAATTATCCATGGTGCTATCTCCTTTGCTATTCACTCCAAGGAGATTCACAACTTTAAAGACTTTCTTCAGAATATATATCCCGATTGGACAGACACAGATGGTTTTATCAAAGATTTCTGGGAAGATGCATTCAGTTGTTCACTTCCAAATTCCCCTCCCTCAATAATCATGTGTACTGGAGAGGAGATGCTGGAGAGCCTTCCTGCGCCATTTTTTGAAATGAGCATGACTGGCCACAGCTACAGTATCTATAATGCTGTCTATGCTTTGGCACATGCCTTAAATAGGAAGCAGTTGGCTGGAGTCAATCGCAAGAGAAGAGATATCAGGGGAGAAATCTCTCCACAATATGTAGAATCTTGGCAGGTACTGTTCCCTTTTACAAAGCATTCACTGCATTGTTAAATTATGTGAGATGACTTTTAATTATCAGTAAAGAAATAAAAGAATAGAACTTAAGAAATTAATAATAAAGCTAAGGAACTTTTATTGAATCAAAGATGGGAATTAGAATATTTCCTATAATGATGCTGAACAGACGTTAGATGACACAGACTTTCATAAGCAACAGACTACCAAGAACTACACTTATGTGAAGCTGTGCCAGCCACCTCCTCCACGCTGCAAACCCCTCCGTTTTATCCCAATATCCCTCCGGAATCCTCTCTCTCCAGTCATGTAAAGTTGGAGGCTGGGGTCCATGGCCCCATGCCCATAATTCTGAGGGAGCACAACCACGCACTGGCTTCTACGGGGATCCTCAGCCTATCCAAGGGAAAACAGGAAGGCAGGCCCCTGTCTCCGATTCCTCATATTTCCCTGCCTGACAACTGCCAGGGGTTTCTGGGCCATGAAGCCTAACCCCAGAAAAGGTCTCTAGAACCTGCTTCTCTCCATCCTCCTCTTCTGCCTCGGAGACTGGATTGCTGTCTCCCACAGCCTCTACCATCTCACTTAACCCTGTTGCCTCTTCAGTTTCCAACACCCCCTCCTCCCACTCTGCTCCCTTTTCTCCCACTGACAACACCTTGTCATCCCACCACCAATCCTCTGGCTCTGAGCCTCCTTTCCTTGGGGTGTCCCTTGGGGGTTCCTCAGCTGCTGCTTCCTGCCACTTCTCTACATCCAGCAAGTCCATGACACCATGTCAAGTCCACTCTATAAACTAAGGAAAGATCCAGTCAGACATTCTCATGTTGCATTCCTGTCATTTGAGAACATGAGCTCCCATCGCTTCTCTTACATGACTTCTCAAATTCTGTCCCTTTACTGGATCTTGACAAAGACAGTCCCAAGGAAGCAGGTCTAGGGGCTCAACTCTCCTTCATAATATCTTTATGAATGTTGAATTGACACTGATTCATGATTTTCCCCTCCTCCTGTATTGTGAACTGAAGTGTTTACCTCCTAGAGGTAAAGGAATTAATTCCATCTTGGAAAGCTATTTAACACTCTTAATAAGACTATTAGAATGCTTTATAGACCTTTTGATTCTCTTTCCCCTTAGCTCCACTCATTCCTGCAGAGAAATTCATTCAACAACAGTGCTGGGGATGCAATTACATTAAATGAACATGGAGAATTAGCAGCTGGCTTCGATATTACAAACTTGGTCACTTTCCCAAATAGATCATACATCAGAGTCAAAGTGGGAAGGCTGGATCCTCAGGCCCCTCCTGGAAAAGAGCTCACCATGAATGAAGACAGAATCAAATGGCACAGAGACTTCACTCAGGTATGGAAATAACGGCACAGTCCGTGAAATGCCATAATTTGTGGTTATCCACAAAATGCAATGTAACAAAAGCAATTCATACATTGTTAATTTTGAAATTTACTATTAAATAGAGCTTAAAATAAGACGTTTTCATATCAAGATGGATAGTGCTTTAATTGAGAAATACTCTATTTGAAAGAGTGACTTTTTCTTTATTTTTGAACCTTTATTTTTTGCACCTGTTAGCCTTCAATTTTGCTAATGGCACTTTTCTTTTTACATGATATTACATAGGATACTGACTTTCCCTTTTAATTTAATGCATGCTAATAAGCCATTTATGAGAAATGCTGTAAGGTCTGTCTGTACATAAGCAAATGAGCCACAATACCAAAACGAGCAAAATGCACAGAACTCATCTTCCACTAAGAAGGAGCAATGGCTATCAGAGAGTCCAGCATAGTCCACCATTCTTGTTTATGAAATTCCTGAAGCAATTCTCCAATTAGTGGCATTAGATTGAAGACTAAGCTAGCTGTATCATTATTTAGGTTGAGGATTAACACCATCATTTTCTTGAGTTTGTATGAACCGAAGTTAAGGACATATGCATCTAGGAGCGTTTGTAGCTGGTGAATCGGTCTAAGGTGACCGGAGGACTCCTAGCTAGAACCAAACAACACTTCAGACTATAGTGATGAGTTAGAATCAAAGAGCGCTCATAGACCTCTGGCTCCAAAGGGTTTCCTATACAGGTAGGTGATAAATACCATAGGAGACAGAATGGGGTCTAACCAAAGGGTACCAAAATCCCAAGGTCATTCAACGATTTCCTAGTACTAGTTTCTTGTACTGACCCTGCAGGTAGGAGCAGAACCACTATAATGGGTTTACTTTGATTCCTTGTGCCACCACAAAGGAACACCATGTGAACTCCTTGAAGCAAATGCTGTTAGATTGTGACTCCAAAGGCAGGGGTGAAATTACACCGAATTCTAACACAGCTGTAAGGTTGGGTGTTCCAAATATGAATATTGAAATGTTCTTGAGTTTGTATGAAGCTTAGAACAGCAGCTTTTTACCCCACCTTATGTGCCATTTATATGGGTGACACTGTGGTCTAAACCACTGGGCCTAGGGCTTGCCGATCAGTAGGTCGGCGGTTTGAATCCCAGGGTGATTCCCGTTGTTCGGTCCAAGCTTCTGCCCACCTGCATACAAACGTCGGCTCCCTCAGCCAGAGTGAGATGAGCACCACAACCCCAGAGTCGTCCACGACTGGACTTAATGGTCAGGGGTCCCTTTACCTTTATGTGCCATTTGTGTACATATGGATAATTTCGCACTATTAGTCCTCCTATTTACACTTAAATCACCTGATATTGGATATTTGATAAATTCCCCCCAAAAAATATCGTAATATTAAACTCTTTCTATCTCTTTGTGCAGGTGCCACCCCTTTCTATATGTAATGCCAACTGCCGTCCTGGTTATGGGAAGAAAAAGAAGGAGGGGAAGAAGTTTTGTTGTTATGATTGTGATCCATGTCCAGAAGGAATGATTTCAAATGAGAAAGGTGGGAGATGACGTCCTCAGATATTGCAAAAGCTCTGGGCTCTTGGCCAATTCTATTGACGATAAACTGCTGCAGGACAAAAGGCTTAAATTAACAGATGTGTTGTTCTCATTGTTTATATATAACATAAATATATTTTTATCTTTAAAACATCTTGAAGAATTTTAAAAATATATATTTTATCTTCAAGTTCAGGCATAGGCAAACTCGGCCCTCCAGATGTATTGGGACTGGAACTCCCATCATCCCAAAATAACAGGACCAGTGGTCAGAGATGATGGGAATTGTAGTCCCAAAACATCTGGAATGCCGAGTTTGCCTATGTCTGTTCAAGTTCTACAAAATTAGGGTGAAATAGAAGTGGTGATTTCTCCTCTAAGAATTAGGTTCTCCAAAGAATCTCCAAAGATTTCAGCTGTAATTTATTTCTTAATTTGCTGTACAGTTAATGTGGTTTGAAAGCACATCAACGTGCAAGTAGATAAATAGGTACCACTCTGGTGGGAAAGTAAATGGTGTTTCCGTGCGCTGCTCTGGTTCACCAGAAGCGGCTTAATCATTCTGGCCACATGACCCAGAACAGCTATCTGCGTGCAAACGTCGGCTCCCTCGGCCTATAGAGCGAGATGAGCGCCACAACCCCAGAGTTGTCTGCAACTGAACCTAACGCTCAGGGGTACCTTTACCTTTACCTTTAATGTGGTTCTAAGACAAACCAGGGGAACTTTAAGAGCAGATGTCCTCCCTGTAGCAAATTCCAGATTTGATTCAAGAGATTTATTTTTGATGCCTCTAGGGTAAAAGCGTTTGGGCTTGAAGTTCTTAAGCCTTTTTAGGTAGAAAACACTATGCTAGATGGATTATTGATGAGGAAATTTGAATGCTTCGAATTGTCATGCATTGTTTGTTTGTTTTCAGACATGGAAACATGTATCAGTTGCCCAGCAGATCAATATCCAAACACTGGCCAGGATCTATGCATTCCTAAGATTCCAAACATCCTAGCCTTTGATGAAATATTGGCCATTGTTTCAACTTTTTTTGCACTCTTATTTTCTCTAATCACAATTCTTGTGCTTGGCATCTTCATTAAGCATCGTGATACAGCCATAGTCAAAGCCAACAATAGAAGCCTCACCTATACTCTCCTCATCTCCCTCCTCTTGTGCTTCCTCTGTTCTTTGTTGTTCATCGGAAAACCTAATAAGGTGACCTGCCTTCTCCGACAAACTGCTTTTGGCATTGTCTTCTCTGTGGCCCTCTCCAGCATCTTAGCCAAAACCATACTGGTGGTTTTGGCATTCATGGCTACCAAACCAGGATCCAATATGAGGAAATGGGTAGGCAAAGAACTGGCTTATTCCATTGTCCTTTCCGCCTCCATTGTCCAAGTAGGAATCTGTGTCCTCTGGCTGTCAACCTCTCCCCCATTCCCAGATGTGGACATGCACTCAATGACAGAAGAAATCATATTTCTTTGTAATGAAGGGTCAGTCCCCATGTTCTATTTTGTTTTGGGCTACATGGGCTTCCTGGCCACTTTTAGCTTCACAGTGGCCTTCCTAGCCAGGAAATTGCCTGACACTTTCAACGAAGCAAAGTTCATCACCTTCAGCATGCTGATCTTCTGCAGTGTTTGGATCTCCTTCCTTCCAACTTACCTGAGCACCAAAGGAAAATACATGGTGGCTGTGGAGATCTTCTCCATCATTGCTTCTGGTGCTGGGTTACTGGTTTGCATTTTTTCTCCTAAATGCTACATTATTGTGGTGAGGCCTGACCTGAACAACAGAGAGCAGCTAACACAAAGAAAGTTATAAATGACAGAGAAATTTGTGGTTCTGTTGGTTCTTAGGCTCATGGGACGTTCTTGCAGGCATCCCTTTCCCTGTCATTTCCCCACTAAGACTTTACCAGAAGATTTACTTTGCCTTCCTGCTCTTCTCCTGCATCCTCTTGGGTGCCCCACATTTCTGCGCAGGAGGCTCTGTGCCTTTCCTGAACAAATTTGGGGAGACCATTGGAAGCTGCAAAGTGTGTATTCCCATGGTATTGTTGAAGATTGACTGCCTGATTCTCCTTCCTACCTGATGCACCACCCCACAGCATCCTCGCTTTCATTCAATGGTTGTTTGGGGGCAGAGATCCTGCAGGGTGCTCAACTACATACAGTTTATCCACAAGTAAGTTGTTTGCAAAAGAGAACCCTGTGGAATTGGACGCCTTCCCCAATCCTGAGTTAAGAGAATATTCAACTTCATATCCTGCTTCCAGCCATAAGTTTAATTAGAGTTTTTGACAGTAATTAGACATTAAGGCCAGCTCTTGAACTGCTTCAGAATGGATCTGAG
Source organism: Darevskia armeniaca (assembly GCA_034641395.1). NCBI lineage: Eukaryota > Metazoa > Chordata > Lepidosauria > Squamata > Lacertidae > Darevskia > Darevskia armeniaca. Next base: position 1,149,654 of record JAWWNF010000882.1, on the reverse strand, counting down.
ATCCTGTCAGAGGTCCCTGGCTTCATCAAGTGTGGCCTGGACTATTTGGGGGACCCTGGATTTCTTTTCACCCCTGTTTCCACCTTCCCCCCCCCATGTGCATGCCAGCTCCTTGACCTTTTGTGAATCCCATCTTGCACACTAGCTACCCCTATGGGTACATGGTTTCACATGTAACAGAGAACCAAAGACTCCAAAGACTGACAAAGAATAACGATCTAGTAAGTGGCTGCAAACAGGGTGTACTGGGCTGATTCAATAAAAGGAATATGTTACTAAGCTATGGTCATTCCCTTGTTTGCTTATGGAAATCTGCTGTATTCACATGTGGATACAATAGCATGGCACCCTATCTCATTAATTTTGCTTTTGGAATAGTGACCACATTTCCCTTGAAACTCTTTTTGTCTTGGAAGGCTAATGAAGAACATAATGAAATAAGAATAGGAGGCTCCAAGAACAGAAGATGAATTTTGTGAAGGCTGGAAGTTCTTGCTGACCTTGGTCTATTTGGATCTGATATTGTTCCATTTTAAAGCTTTGTCCTCAGTAGTGAACTACCACTCAAACAAGTGCATACACTTGGCCTTGCCTATCTGGAAGTTCATATATGTATAATTTTTATAATGAGTTTGCCCCTGCGGCACATTAGAGGTGGAAACCATGTCTCATGTCCTGCTACGATGCCGTTTTTACAGGGATATACGCTCAGTTTTTATCACCCGTGTTATACAGAAAATTCCAAGTGGGCCCCAACCTCAATGTTTAAAATCTCTGGTAGAGGACAAGGATCCAGAGATCACGTTAAAGGTGGCCACATTTTGCGCGATTGCCATAAAACGTAGGGAACAAGCTGTGATAGTATAAATCCTAAGGCCTTAGAAGCAAATTATAGATAATATTGTAGAGATTAAGACTTAAACCATATTTTAACTGCTGTCATAACTGTATTGTTTATCATTATATTGATTGTTAATTTAATTTTATTGTGTTTCTGATTTGTTTAGTACGGTATGTGAGTCTGGTCTGGGCCCGTAATAAATTCAATTCAATTCTATTGAAAAATTTCAACATGGAATACAATAAGAATCAACCTAGTCTACAGAACAAGGCTAATAAAAAGAAAAAACCCAAAAATAAGGAGAGAAAGAGAGAGAAGATGGGCCTTTTATCATATTTATATCATATATATCCTCTCATTTATTCACACACAGAGAAGTAGACCTTCCCATCTCCCCCCTGAGACCCTACTTCTTCTCCCAGTCTCTCCCCCTGGGAGACCCTTTCTACCATGCCTTTCATCCAGGGACCCTCCTGCTTCCTTTCCCACCTCCCAAGCTGTTTTTTTAAAAAAAGGGAAGATATGTTTTAATTAAAATTTCTTGGTTTAATAAACTATGTGCAATGTCTCTTTTTTCAAGCTACATTTTCTACAGATCATTTTCATTTGTTGAGACGTTAGGACTACATTAGGAAGGAAAGGGGGAAAGGGGGAGGGGAAACGGTGAGTGGGGTGGGGTCGGGTGGCAATGCTTCTATTCTACTTAGTGTATGTGTGGGGTTTTGTGTCAGCGTCACTTGTGTGGGTTCTCTTTACTATTCGCTTGTATTCATTTGGTGGTGAAAGAGGTTGGGGTGCCCAAGGGTGTGGTTGCTTGTCTTTGACTGGCTATAGTGAAATTGGTTTTCATGTGTGAGTGGTGTGTGTGGGTGTTTGGATCAGGTTAGCCAGATTGATTCATATGCTGTTGGTGGGTTCTTATTGTTGCCTTGTTGGGCTACATGATCAAGGTTAACCATCCTGGGGTGAAGGAATCTTCTTCTATTTGTCCCCGTGTCAGTTTCAGTTTATTGGTTAGTTTTTCTAATAAGGATGTTCCCCATACTAATAAGGCTATTCCCCATACTACTCTTGTGTAAGACTCTGGCAGAGACACATGCCCGACTGGCAAGTTCTCTCTCTCCCTCCTGGTGGATCGTTCGGGAGCTTCAAAAGCTTTCTTCTGCCTGAACATCCCAGCGACTGATACCAAGAAGCATCAGCACACTTAGGGATCCGCAGAGTCTTCGCAGCATGCGTAACAGACCTCAGCAGCTCAGCATTTTGGCTAATCTACTTTACTTACATATAAACACACATGGAGCACTGCAACATGGCTCCCTCTCTCTCTAGCATCAGACAGCAAAGAGAAAAAGCAAAGGACAATAGTCCCACTTCCCTGAACACAGTAACATAACATCCTGTCTCTGTCACTTCCCACTCTGTGGAATGAAAACATACACCGTCATGTGATAGACAACAATCCCATGACTGCAGACACAGGGAATGAATCTCCAACATATACCATTGATCTACGCTTACTCCTGACAGGTGTTTCCAGTGTTGGTCTATGATGCTTCTGGCTACTGAGAGTAGGTGCGTTATAAGCTCTTTATTTTGTGAGTGGGCATTATTGTCTTGGAAGATGTTTAGTAGGGCCAATTCTGGAGTGATTTCGCTTAGTTATTTTCCATATTTCTTGTATGATCGATGTCCAGAAGAGTTCGATTTTAGGACATTCCCATCACATGTGGAGGTATGTGCCTGTGGGGGTGCATCCTCTCCAGCATTTTTCTGAGGTTCCAGGGCGTAGTTTCCATGGTGTTCAGTACCACCTGTAAGTGAGTTTCAGAGTGAGTTGTTTTCTTACCACCAAAGCGTCTTATAAATGTTTCCAAATCTGAATGATAACGATACAAAAATAAAACAAGGGGAGAAAGAGAAAGAAAGAAACACAAAGAACAAACAAAACAATGTAAAAAGTTAAAAAAGAAGGAAAATCAAAGGAAGTAAAAAGCAATAGGTAATTCCACATCACTATCTGCCAATTTTAAGTATTACAATAATTCAAAATTGTTGGCATAGACGCTCAAGGATTATGTCTCGCTGTAGTTGGTTATCAGCCTTTCTCCCAAACTGCTAATGGTATCTTCCCTAGTTTCCTTCACAGAGCTGCAACAATGTACTTCTGACACTCAGAAAAGTTTGGCTCAACTCTAAAAAATATTTGATAGATAAATTTTAGGAAGAGTGTTGTTTCCTGCTTATCAGTGGTTTTTAAAAAAATAACAAAGACTTGTGGATATTCTGCAATGACAGGGTGTGAACTGGATGACCTTCTAGGTACAATCCTAACCTATTATTCTGTAACATCACAAATATAATTACTTTGGCAGTTACCCTACTGCTGATGCGCCATAGACTCCAAAAGCACTACAAAAGAGATTCTCTCCCCTTTAATTATTAAAATTACTACAATCAATTCCACCAGCTGAAGCTCGAGATGTCAGAGTGGAAAACATGCAACACGTAAGACTGAAATGTTCCCCAGTTTTTCATAGACAGCTATGGTAAGTGAGGAGAGAGGGGCTGGGCTTTGTTACCTCTCAGTTTTCAGTTTCCGTCTTTCATATCAAATCACTGTATCTTATTTGGCATCCAAGGCATTATGTTGTGACAGTGTTTAAGTTAACAATAATGTGGATACATGTCCCTTAAAATACCAAATTAACAGTGTCAACGACCACCCAATCTCTCTTGTTCAAATCAGGAGGAGGACAACAATAATATTGTAGAGAGAAACGGGAGTGTATATGCAGAGAATATTTGCCATCAGGATGTTGCTTCTGCTTCTGCTTCTCCCCAACATGGGGTCCCAAGTACAAAGTGTTAAATGCACCACAAATGATTCTGTTCATGTTCCACACGAGTGGTATGAGCCAGGTGACCTTGTCATTGGTGCAACGGTATCTTATATGTATTACATATTACCCGAAGTTTCTTTCAAAAAGCACCCTTCCCATGTCTCATTTGATACCCCACTGTAAGTAACTGGTACTTAATATTTTATTATTATTCTTTATATGTCATGACTGACTGGGAAAAAAAACCTTTTGATTGGTTTGGAGAAAAAAGCTTTGGAATTATTTTTAGAAAAAGAAGGGAAAGCTTTTCTACACACACACACACAATTTTATTAGAAATCTCCATGCATATAGGCTACGCATATACTGACAATGAATGCTGTGAAGCATTTTTAATCCAATTCTATAAAGGCAGAGAGAAAAGAAAGTAAGAGCAAGAGAAAAGGGATGGCATAAAAATATAAGAAGAACAAATGGGCAAGCAGTGAGGTACTTAACTTGGCTGATGATACCAGAATGTCCATGGTGGAGAAAACAAACATGGGTTGCACAGAGCAACAAAATGATATCTTCAAAGGGAATGCATGGGCAGGAAAATGGCAAATGCAATTCACTGTAAGCAAGTGCAATATGATGAGCAAAAAATTAATTTCACTTCTACAGCCATAGGGTCTCAACTGGTTGTAAGAAATCATCAATAAGATGTTGTGGTCCTAGTAGATAGTTTGATGCAGAGGTCAATGAAGTTTGCAGCAGCTGTAGAAAACACTATAATATATTTTTATTGACACAGTATTATATACAGTAAATATTGTCTAAATAAATAAGTAAACTTTGCTGGCCATTCTTTCTCTTTATAGGTGGGTGGGAGAATCTCTCCTATATCTAGGTAATATGCACTCTTTAATTTCCCCATTAAACATTAACTCAATTCATTTGCAGGGTGATGACAAAGTTCTACCAGCACATCCTTGCTTTGGTCTTTGCTGTGGATGAGATCAACAAGAATCCCAGGATGTTGCCCAATGTCTCTCTGGGATTCCACATCTATGATAGCTATTATGATTCAAAGATGGCCTACCGAACAACTCTGGACCTGATCTTTAATGCAAATCACTTTGTTCCCAACTACAGATGTGGCATCCAGAAAAATGTAATAGGAGTCATTGGGGGACTTGGCTCTGATACCTCCTGGTGCATGGCAAACGTCTTAGGTCTTTTCAAGATTCCACAGGTAGAATATGGATTTTGAAAAATGGGTATTTCATTCCATAATTCACTCTTCTCGTTTCCACGCAGCAGGAACCTATTGATACATAAATATGGTAAAATGGAAATAGCAAAAGGGACTGCAAAATGTGGATATAATTGGGGTCTGGGCTTAATATGCATATCCAACAATGTGTGTAACAGGCCAATTTGTGTCTAATAGATGTAATACAAGATTGCTGTCAGGTGTCAGGTTTGTAAATGAGGCACCTAAATGGTTCGCATTGAATCAGTCCAGAAAGGACTGAACTGCATGTATCTGAGCTACCATTATTAATTTATGCTGTTGACACTACCTTACAGATGCATAAATAACTCAGGACGCATTAACTAAGAATTTTCCTTCCCTTCAAAATTATGAAATTCCTTTCCTGCGGAAGCATGGTTTTATTTAGCATTGCTCACTTTCAGAAGCTAACTAAAAACACGTTTTTCTTAAAAATAAAAAAAAAATTATTGGGTTTTACAGTTTTTAAGCACGTCACATATCGGTTAAACTTCATGCTTCCCCCCTCTCACCGTGGGAAGTCCTATTCATTTCTCCCCTCTCCCAGAGGTATCTCATATCTTGTTCATTTAACCTTACATTTACATTTACATAACATTGCTTCGGCCTGGCCCTACTTTGCAGGCCAGGCATTGCTCATTTCCTCAATTTCTTGTTACTTTGACTTCCTCACATCCCCACTGTTGGTTTCATCATAGTTCTTACTTCTCAGGTTCATACATCATCGTTTAAAATATTGTTAAAAATCATAAATCATACATCATTTGTTATAATGTTGTTAAAAATGTAAATCATATATCATCTTTCAGAGTATTGTTAAAAACATAGGTCATTTTACTTATCAATCCTAAATTCCAACCTTGACATTTAGATACTTCTGTTTTTCCCTGTGTATTAACCCTCTATCCCCCCTTCCTCCCCTTCACCTCCGAGAAATTAGCTTTTTAAAGCTTCTTGTACTCATCATTTAAAAATCATTTGCCCTTATTCATCACTCAAGCCTATATCCATGTCATCAACATTATCCTTATAACCAGAAAATCATCCCTTTTGAATAAACATTGTCCTTTTTCACCCCACACCCAACCTTTCCGAGGTCCAGTTCCAAGAATTTTCCGACCCAACTGGGTCTTGGTCTTCCTTTTCCCCCTGCAGTGTCTTTTCCAGCTTCTTATCATCTCCTTCTTCTGTTCTGCTTGTCTTCTTTTCTCTTTTTCCCCCTTCTGTTTCTTCATGGATATTTTCCTGCAGGGTGCTTTCTTTTGTTTTTTCCTTCTCACAGTCCGTGGTGTGGTGTCACTTTTGTGTTTCTCATGGTTTTCGCCCTGAGCATCTGGCTTGAGGTCATTCTTGTTTTGAAAGCTGCTCCCCCTCTGGTAGTGTCTTATAAGCAAAAGTTTGAGTTGTTCCACCACAGTGGAAAACTCCATCCCATCATACGCCATTTCCAGAGTCCAGAGTCAGCTTTCTCATTCACAACCTTCCATTTGCATTGTCCACTAGTCCAATAATATTTTTTTTTTCCAAATTTCCCCAAGGTTTTGGGAAGAAGGTTAGCTTAAAACACTGTAGCAGAAGTTTCTCTGTAGCTTTCTCCCTCCTTGCCTCGGTAACAAAGTTTCCTGCTTCTTGTTCCCAACTGCCGGGCACTGACCTCCATTTTTAAAGTCCCAAGCTGGTTACCAAATTAAGTCTGAATGTCAAATTTTACTCACAATTCCAAGGTTCCAGATCTTTTCTTTGTAGGAGAAATCAAGACGCTCGAAGCGGCGGGTCTAAAAACACGTTTTTCTTGTTATGGTTCAGACATTTGTCATTCTGGAAAGTTATATGGTAGTGGCAATATTATGTTGTTCTGCTGTATAGTTAGTTTTCATTTTAGTTGTTTCAATCTTTCCAACCAGTCTATGATTCTGTGATTCTGTATTTTACTGATATTTTAAATGATGTGGTTTCTTGTAGTCAGAGAATAATAACATATATAATCTTATGGAGATCTTCCCAGGAGAGTTCTTAGCAGATGGAGAATCAACCAATCTCTACAACCACTGTAAAGGTTACAGAGCAAAAGAACAGTTTCTATTGCTCTATCTCCACCTCAGTCATTCATTTATTAGTATATTAAAATAAGCAATGATAATTTCTTCTCTTCTCAGAGCTGTTCCACTTGGCCTTTGGCTTGGATTCAATTTGATCCCCCCCCCCTCTTTCCTTTTTTCCTCCTGAGATGGAACTCCTATTTGGGGACTTCCCTGGCATTTTTCTGGCCCATGTAGGACCAGTCTGGATAGTCAGCCTTGGTGAAGAGTTGACAGTTTCTTCCCCAAATAGTTTTGATTTGAGTTCTACTGAAATGAGGCTGCACTTTAATGTTGTTTTTAATCTTGTTTTTAAGTTGTATTTTAATCAATTGTTTTTATACTTGTTGTTAGCCACCCTGAGCCCGGTCTTGGCTGGGGAGGGCGGGGTATAAATAAAAAATTTTATTATTATTATATCTACTTGAAGAGAATCAATGTGCACAAGTATGAAACAGTGATATAACAACAACAACAACAACAACAACAACAACAACAATATCCACAGAAAGCATAGAGCAAGATTGTCTGTTTTTCTATGTAAATTGAGGTTGCTGCTGTCCCTAAACTTCATATATTTGGGGTATATAGGATTTAGATTCATATTCAAAGTAGTTGGAATACTATTAGTTTTTTTTATTACACTTGGAAATGTTTGGCTTTTTCATTTTCCAGATTTCATATGGTTCATTTGAACCAGCCACAAATGATGGAACCAAGTTCCCTTCCTTTTACCGCATGGTCCCCAATGAAAATCATCAGTACAAGGGAATAATCCAGTTACTTCTGCATTTTGGATGGAAATGGGTCGGGCTGATCACTCCAGCTAATGAAGCTGGAGAACGTTTCTTGCAGACAATTGAACCAATGATGTTCAATAATGGACTCTGTTCAGCATTCACACAAAGAGTTAAACCCAATGTGCATTATAACGGTAATGTACTAGGAACACTGGACGCATGGTTTTCATTTACACCTTTCACAACCAGCAAAGCCAATGCAGTTCTTGTACATGGAGAAGGTAGATTTATTATATGGCTATCAAGTGTTATAAAGACAATGGAGATAACTCAGTTACTACTTCCTCATAAGAAGTCCCATGCAGGAAAAGTATGGATTACAACAGCACAACTTGATTTCATATTATATAGCCTTCAAAAATTTACTATTAATATACGAATGTTCCATGGTGCTATCTCCTTTGCGATTCACTCCAAGGAGATTCACAAATTTCAAGACTTTCTTCGGAATATATATCCCGATTGGACAGACACAGATGGTTTTATCAAAGATTTCTGGGAAGATGCATTCAGTTGTGCACTTACAAATTCCTCTCTCTCAAGAACCATGTGTACTGGAGAGGAGATGCTGGAGAGCCTTCCTGCACCATTTTTTGAAATGAGCATGACTGGCCACAGCTACAGTATCTATAATGCTGTCTGTACTTTGGCACATGCCTTAAATAGCATGCACTTGGCTGCAGCCATCCGCAAAAGGAGAGATGCTAAAGGAAAACTTTCTCCTCGGTATGTAGAACCTTGGCAGGTAATGTTCTCTCTTACAAAGCATTCACTGCATTGATCCATTATGTGAGTTGGCATTTAATTATCAGTAAAGAAATAAAATAATAGAACTTAAGAAATTAAAGATAAACCTTAAGTAATTTTATTGTATGAAAGATGGGAATTAGAATATTTCCTATAGTGATACTGAACTGACTTTACATGATGCAAGCTTTCATATCTAACCAGGCAACAAGTACAACAGTTAACTCACATTTTACATACATTCCTGGCCATCACACATATAAGCAGACTCATGTAAAGCCAGAATAACTCCTAGAAAACCAATTTAAAGCTAATTTTTTTTATTTAAAAAAAAAACTGCTTCACTTACCGGTGAGGGACGAATGTGGCTTTTCCTCTTCCTCCTCATCTCCCTCACTGAATGATTCTTCATATGATAGAAGCACCAGAAGGTCTGACTGACCGACAGAAGTGGTGTTCGGCTTGTAGTGCAAGGTTCATTTTGGCAGCCTCTTTGTCTGCAGATGCAGCCTCCCCTGTCATTCAGACATTCTTCAGGTTTAAGCAAATCTTAAAGCTGTTAAGCAAACCTGGGCGGGCTTTAAGTTCCATTGGCAAGCTGGTCCTCATCTGTGGTGAATGATTGGAAGTAGTCTTAGAGGATCAGAGCATTTTGGTTTAAGATGCTGCCATCCTCAGAAACCAATGTCCAGTTCATATCTTCCACCCATAAGTTCAGTGTCATCTCTGCTTCACCAAAGCCTTGTCCCCCTGGCTGGTCAAATTTGCAGTCAGTGCTGCCACAGTCCCATGTTTCTCCCTCTCATGAACATTGATGACTTGGATACTGGATTCGTTGCGGCCAAATTTGCATGCCAGACGTACTATCCTTCAAGAAGTCCAGAACCTCCAACTTCTTTTCAAGTGTGGAAACTGCCTTCCACTTTTTTCAGCAGCTGATGATGGCAATGATAATGCCTTGTGTTTGGGAGCTATTCTGCAGTCTGAGGCTCTGCCAACCACCACCTTCTCCACACTCCGAAAATCTCTGTTATCTCTCCAAATCCCTCCGCAAATCTCTGTCTCTCTGACAATTACCCAGTGGTGTAGAATGGGGGGGGCAGAAGAACAGCCCATTGGGGGAGGTCACCACCCAGGGACATGGGTTGGACTGGATGGCCCTTGGGGTCTCTTCCAACTCTATGATTCTATGATTCTATGACATCCTGACGGGCCTCCTCCCAAGCACCCAGTCCTGCCTTGCATGCATGCCTACCACCAGTTGTCTCTGGGCCCCAGAGACTGGCCTGGCCCCACAGCCACATCCACAGCAGAAGCTGGCAACCATCTGTTCTCTGCCCCTTTGCCGCCTTCTCTCCATCCTCCTCTTCTGCCTCTGAGACTGGATTGCTGTCTGCCACGGCCTCTTCCATCTCACTTACCGGTAACCCTGTTGATTCTTCAGTTTCCAACACTCCCTCCTCCCACTCTGCTCCCTCTTCTGCCACTGACCACTCCTTGTCATCCCACCACCAGTCCCCTGGTTCTGAGCCTCCTTTCCTTGGGGTGTCCCTCAGCTGCTGTTTCCATTCCAGCTCTGCATCCAGCAAGTCCATGACACCATGTTCAAATCCACTCTATAACCAAAGGAAAGATCCAGTCAAACGTTCTCATGTTGCATTCCTATCCTTTGAGAACATGAGTGCCCATCGCTTCTCTTACATGACTTCTCAAATTCTGTCCCTTTACTGGATCTTGACAAAGGCAGGTCCCAAGCAAGCAGGTCTAGGGGCTCAACTCTCCTTCATAATATCCTTATGGAAGTCTGTCAAATGTTGAATTGACACTGATTCATGATTTCCCACACCTCCTGTATGTGCAACTGAAATATGGATGTTCTACATTGTGAACTGAAATGTTTACCTCCTAGAGGAAAAGGAATTAATTCCATCTTGGAAGGCTATTTAACACTCTTAATAAGACTATTAGAATGCTTTATAGACCTTTTGATACTCTTTCCACTTAGCTCCACTCATTCCTGCAGAGAAATTCATTCAACAACAGTGCTGGGGATGAAATCACATTAAATGAATATGGAGAGTTAGCGGCAGGCTTTGATATTACAAACTTGGTCACTTTCCAAAATAATTCCTACGTCAGGGTCAAAGTGGGAAGCTTGGATCCTCAGGCCCCTCCTGGCAAAGAGCTCACCATGACTGAAGACAGAATCAAATGGCACAGAGACTTCACTCAGGTATGGGAATAATGGCACAGTCCCTGAAATGCAATTATTTGTGGTTATCCACAAAATGTAATGTAACAAAAACATTTCATACATTAATAATTTTGAAATTTATTATTTAATATAGCTTAGTGACAAACCTAGACAACATCTTAAAAAGCAAAGACATCACCTTGCCGACAAAGGTCCGTATAGTTAAAGCTATGGTCTTCCCAGTAGTAATGTGAGAGCTGGACCATAAAGAAGGCTGATTGCCAAAGAATTGATGCTTTTGAATTATGGTGCTGGAGGAGACTCTTGAGAGTCCAATGGACTGCAAGAAGATCAAACCTATCCATCCTTAAAGAAATCAGCCCTGCGTGCTCACTAGAAGGACAGATTCTGAAGTTGAGGCTCCAGTACTTTGGCCACCTCATGAGAAGAGAAGACTCCCTAGAAAAGACCCTGATGTTGGGAAAGATTGAGGGCACAAGGAGAAGGGAGCGGCAGAGGATGAGATGGTTGGACAGTGTTCTCGAAGCTACTAACATGAGTTTGGCCAAACTGCAAGAGGCAGTGAAGGATAGGCGTGCCTGGCGTGCTCTGGTCCATGGGGTCACGAAGAGTCGGACACGACTGAACGACTGAACAACAACAAAGTTTCCATACGTAGTTTTCCTATCTAGATGGATAGTACTTTAATGGAGAGATACTCTGTTTGAAAGAGTGACTTTTCCTCCAGGTTTTCACCTTTAGCTTCTGAGGCTGTGCTTGTTGGCCTTCAATTTTGCTAATGGCACTTTGAAGCCAGTGTGGTGTAGTGGTTAAGAGCGGTAGACTCGTAATCTGGGGAACCGGGTTCGCGTCTCCGCTCCTCCACATGCAGCTGCTGGGTGACCTTGGGCTAGTCACACTTCTTTGAAGTCTCTCAGCCCCACTCACTTCACAGAGTGTTTGTTGTGGGGGAGGAAGGGAAAGGAGAATGTTAGCCGCTTTGAGACTCCTTCGGGTAGTGATAAAGCGGGATATCAAATCCAAATTCTTCTTCTTCTTCTTCTTCTTCTTCTTCTTCTTCTTCGTACATAATATTACATTACATGGGATACTGACATTCCCTTTTTATTTATTGCATGCTAATAAGCCATCTAGGAGAAAATGTTGTCCTTTAAGAAATGCTGTAAGGTCTATCAGTACATAAACAAATGAGCCACAATAACAAAATAAGCAACATGCATAGAAGACATCTCCCACTAAGAAGAAGCAATGCCTAACCGAGAGTCCAGCATCGTCCACCGTTCTTGTATATGAAATCCATGAAGCAATTCTCTAGTTAGTGGCATTAGATTGAATACTAAGCTAGCTATATCAGCATTTGGGTTGAGAATGAATATTATAATCTTCTTGAGTTTGTATGAAGCTGAGTTACATACATCTAGGAACGTTAATAGCTGGTGAATATGTCTAAGGAGGGCATAAGCTCTCCTAGCTAGCACCAATGAACTCTTCAGACTCTAGTGATGAGATAGAATCAAGAAGTGATCCCAGACCTCTTCCTTCAAAGGGAATGTAACCCCTCCCAGAACAGACCAGGCATTGGAACCACCCACCCAAAGCATTTCTCTCTGATAAGAATTCAGCCCCCATGCCATCCATCACTCCCTCCAGACACCTGTCCAGCAGCTTCCCCACCTCGTCTCATTCCAATGAGGTGGAAAGGTAGCACTTCACATCATCAGTATACAGAAGACACCATGTGTCAGATCCTAGGATATTATTCCAAAGAGTTTCCTATAGATGATAAATACTATAGGAGACAGAATGGGGCCTAACAGGACACCACAATCTGAAGGTCATTCAATGATTTCCTAGTACTAGTTTCTTGTTGTGACCCTGCAGGTAGAAGCAGAAGCACTATAATGGGGTACCTTAAATTTCCACCGCCTTGAGCCACCACAAAAGAAGTCTATGTGAAGGAGTCTTGAAGCAAATGCAGTTAAGTGGTGACTCCATCAAAAGGCAAAGCCAGGGGTGAAATTACAATACATTCGAACACAGCTGTAAGGTTGGATGGTTCAAGCATGAATACTGAATTCTTCTTAAGTTTGTATGATGCTTAGAACAGCAACTGTTAAAGCACCTGATATTGGATAATTAATAAATTCCCCAAAAAAATATTGTAATATTGAACTATTACTATCTCTGTGGATAGGTGCCACCCCTTTCTCTATGTAATGACAACTGCCTTCCTGGTTACGGGAAGAAAAAGAAGGAGGGAAAGAAGTTTTGCTGCTATGATTGTGATCCATGTCCAGAAGGAATGATCTCAAATGAGAAAGGTGGGAGATGACATCTCCAGATATTACGAAAGCTCTGGGATCTTGGCAGTTTTCTTGAGGAGAGAGTCTAAAATTAATAGATGTCCCGTTCTAATTGTTTATAGATAACATCAAAATATTTTTATCTTTAGAAGTGGTGTTTTCTCCCATAAGAATTAGGTTGTTTGACAAAATGGTGAAAATCTCGTTAAACTTGCCTTGCTCCTAAGATTTCAGCTGCAATTTGTTTCTTAATTTCCTGTACAGTTTATTTGGTTCTAAGGAAAAGCAGGGGGAGTGTAAGACCAGATGTCCTCCAAGTAGAAAATTCCAGATTTGTTTCATGAGGTTTGTTTTTGATGCCTCTGGGATAAAAGCATTTGGGTTTGAAGTTCTTAAACCTTTTTAGGCAGAAAACAATATGCTAGATGGTTTATTGATGAGGAAATTCATAAGAATAGTTTAGGTTGTTTCAAATTGTCACACATCGTTTGTTTGTTTTCAGACATGGAAACATGTGTCAGTTGCCCAGCAGATCAATATCCAAACAAGGGCCAGGATCTATGCATTCCTAAGATTCCAAACTTCCTAGCCTTTGATGAAATCCTGGCCATTGTTTCAACTTCCTCTGCACTTTTATTCTCTCTGATCACAATTGTGGTGCTCGGCATCTTCATTAAGCATCGTGATACAGCCATAGTCAAAGCCAACAACCGAAGCCTCACCTATGGTCTCCTTATCTCCCTCCTCTTGTGTTTCCTCTCTTCTTTATTGTTCATTGGGAAACCAAATAATGTGACCTGCCTTCTCCGACAAACTGCTTTTGGCATTGTCTTCTCTGTGGCCCTCTCCAGCATCTTAGCCAAAACCATATTGGTGGTTTTGGCTTTCATGGCTACAAAACCAGGAACCAATATGAGGAAATGGGTAGGCAAAGAACTGGCTTATTCCATTGTCCTTTCCTGCTCCATTGTTCAAGTAGGGATCTGTGTCCTCTGGCTGGAAACCTCTCCCCCATTCCCAGATGTGGACATGCACTCAATGACGGGAGAAATCATATTTCTTTGTAATGAAGGGTCAGTCCTCATGTTCTATTGTGTTTTGGGCTACATGGGCTTCCTGGCCACTGCCAGCTTCACAGTGGCCTTCCTTGCCAGGAAGTTGCCTGACACTTTCAATGAAGCCAAGTTCATCACCTTCAGCATGCTAGTCTTCTGCAGTGTTTGGCTCTCCTTCATTCCAACCTACCTGAGCACCAGAGGAAAATACATGGTGGCTGTGGAGATCTTCTCCATCTTTGCCTCTGGGGCTGGGTTGCTGACTTGCATTTTCACCCCTAAATGCTACATTATTGTGGTGAGGTCTGACCTGAACAACAAAGAGCAGCTAACACAAAGAAAGTTATAAATGACAGTGGAATTTGTGGTTCTGCTGGATGTGAGGCTAAATGGACTCGCTGGCTGGTATCACTTTCCGGTTCCCTACTCAGGATATGTGTAGAGTTTGCTCCTTACCTTTTTGTTCTCCCAAAGATGTCTCGAAGGCAATGGGTGCAGATTTTTTTCTCGAGGTCTACTCCCAAAGCCTTTTTCAAGAATGAGTACAGCCATAAAGCTTTGGAGGTTTATGTTCAGAGTTTTCCTTCACCTAGATGGGCTCCCTTCGAAGGTTTATGAGACCCATCTGCCCCTCATTTCCCTCTGCAGTAATTGCAGTAGCCACCTTTTTGAGCATTGGACCCGCTATTGCTCTCATCCACTCAATCAGTCTGAACCGTCTTTGCATGCAGAGAAATTCCCTAACTCATTGAGGATTTGAGGCCCATTGGCTGCCCTCTCCTGATTTAGGCAGTCAGTTGAATCTGTTTCGTGGGGTGTGGCTGCTGTTGCATGCTGATAATTTCTAGGAGGCACAGGTGAGAACTGAGTGCAGGGTGAGGATCAGAGGTAGACAAAGTACACCAGAAGGAGCATGACTTTTACCTGCTAAAGTTACTATCCTTCCCTAACACTCCATACACCTCTGTCGTATATTACTGTATATTTAAAGCAAATGGGATCTTAATAGCAAAACTGTCAACCTTTTAATTTAGAAATGGTTAAGTTCAGTTGATGGATGTTGTACATATATGGATTTTTGATTGTTAATAAAAAGTCTCTGATTAGTTACTTCATGGAAATTCATTTTGAAGACAACATACAGTAGAGTAAAAAGGTAAAGGGACCCCTGACCATTAGGTCCAGTCGTGTCCGACTCTGGGGTTGCGGCGCTCATCTCACGTTACTGGCCAAGGGAGCCGGCGTACAGCTTCCGGGTCATGTGGCCAGCATGACAAAGCTGCTTCTGGTGAACTAGAGCAGCGCATGGAAATACCGTTTACCTTCCCACCGGAGCGGTACCTATTTATCTACTTGCACTTTGACATGCTTTCAGACTGCTAGTTTGGCAGGAGCTGGGACCAAGCAACGGGAGCTCACCCCGTCGCAGGGATTCATGCCACCTGGGTCCCTATACAGTAGGGTACCATAATCAAAATGCAGACAGCCTTGGGGGGGGGGGGGAGAGAAGCAAGCTGTTTGTTTATTTAAAAATTTCCTCCACATTTATGTCACGGGAACCCTACCTTGAATCCAAGATTTATTAAAGAAATATATATGCAAGTGAGGATGGAAGAAATTGGAATATAAAGATGGAATCTAACAAAACTGGAACTGTGTTTGAGAGAAAGGAACAGAGAGGGAAGGGAGGGAATGCTATGATTTGAAAATATACAGTAAAGTCCTCCCTAACCTGGGTTATCCACAAAGGAATGTGTTTCAGAGAAGGACAATTGGCCATCAGTCAGCAGCAGAGAGGAAAGGAGTATACCAGCTGAGGGAATAGAAGTTATTGGATTAACTATCAGCAGTCTGGATTCAGACTATTCTTACTAGGCTGGGAAAAATGGTGAACACTGCTTTTTTACTGAAAGCCGAATCACAGGACAAAGTGATGCAGTGACTTTTGGAAACTGTGGGATAACCGCTTCTCACAGGGCATGATGGGAACCATCAACAGTTGCAGGAATGAAGGATAGAGCACCATATTTGGATGGGAAAACATCATGGGGGGGGGAATTGTCACACGCAGGAAAGAATAAGGATTACACTTAGAGTTCCTCACTTGAAACTTTATAAATTACCTAATATATCTAATATAATCTCACTTGCTGTGCCTCTGAGAATCTATAATTTCATTGTATGGTGTTGTAAAAACAGCACGATTAACTGAAGAAGTTCCCTGATTAAATCCGGGATTCAGGTCTTCAGATCTACTTTCGCTGAGGGACGGCAAGGAGGGTCTATCTGCGATTGCCATCACGCATGACCATGTTTTCTTGCCTGACTGTGACCGTTCCCTCACAGAAGAATTTGCGCGTTCAGTAGAGTACCATTTGCAACACTTTTGCGTAATTTGATTATGCTAGGACATTATCATTAGCCTCAGTATTATGCCATCAGTTTATTGAGTTTTTACAGGCTTGGATTTGCACGCTGCACCTTAATGTGTTCATTTTAACATGTTTGATTGAGTAAACAGTTCTCAATATTTATTAGCCAATTTGGTGTTCTGGAGTTTTGGTTTTGTTTGATCACAATTATTACAACACCTGATACTTTTTTTGTATACTATGGAATGAAGGATACAGCAACATATATGGACGGGAAAACATCATGGGGGGAAATTGTCACATGCAGGAAAGAATAAAGATAACAGTTAACGTTTTTCACTTTAAACTTTAGAAATTACCTAATATACCAACACAAATAGAAATCACAATACTGTAGCTGTTATATAAGAGATTATTATATCTGCATAGAATGCAATGGAAATTGTTAACATCGTGGAACACAGAAATAATGAAGAAGAATGAAGCCATCAGATGCAAGGGGGCCAGTTTAATTAAATTATATACTATGGCATTTCAATAATTGGCATTCATAATTGCTTTAATTAGATAAAATTGGTATTGTTAAAATGAGGCCGCTATTGGAACAATATTGGAAAATCAATTTAAAAAATTAAAAAATAACAATAGTAATATTTTGTCACTTCCATTACTGCTGATGCGCCATAGAATCCAAAAACACTGCACAAGTTATTCTCTCCCCTATCATTACTAAAATTACAATAATCAACCCACCTGACTGAAACTCCAAATGCCACAGTGGAAAGAAAGAATCAACAAGCAAGCCTGAAATGATTATAAGCTCCTCAGTGCTCCATAGACAACTAGGCTGGACTCTGTTACTTATCAGTTATCAGTTTCCCTCTTTCACATCAAATCACTGCATTTTATTTGGCATCCAAGGCATTCTGTTGTGACAGTGTTCAAGTTGACAATAAGGTGGGTACGTGTCCCTTAAAGTGCCAAATTGACAGAGTCAGCTGCCACCCAATTTGTCTTTTTCAGATCAGGTGGAGGAGAGAAATAATACTGTAGACAGAAGCAGGGAGTCCATGCACACAAGGGAATTTTCCGTCAGGATGTTGCTCCTGCTGTTTCTGCTGCTCCCCAATATGGTGTCCCAAGTACAAAGTGTTAAATGCGCAACTAATAATCCTGTTTATGTTCCACACGAGTGGTATGAGCCAGGTCACCTGGTCATCGGTGCAATGGCATCTCATATCTTTTACATGATCCCCAAATTATCCTTCAAGAAACACCCTTGCCAGGTCTTCATTGATACCCCAATGTAAGTATCTGGTAATTAGCATTATTTATTCCTTATATGCTGTATCTGACTGAAAATAACTTGGATTGATTTGGAAAAATAAAGCTTTAGAACTTTATATTTTAAAAAATGAATGAGGAGATTTTATTAGAAACCTCTGTGCACAAAAGCTATGTCCATAGTGTCAAGAACATTAAGCTTTTTTTTAAAAAAAAAAACCAAATCTGTAAAGGCAGACAGAAAAGAGAGTAGGAAAAAGAGGAACGAGAGGGCATAAAACATAGTCCTTTCTTTATAGGCAGGTAGGTGAATCTCTCATATCTAGATTCTGTGCACTGTTCAATTTTCCCTTCCAACAAAATCTCACTTCATTTGCAGGGTGGTGACAAAGTTCTACCAGCAAATCCTGGCCTTGGTCTTTGCTGTGGATGAGATCAACAAGAATCCCAGGATGTTGCCCAATGTCTCTCTTGGGTTCCACATCTATGATAGCTATTATGATTCAAAAATGACTTACCGAAATACTCTGAACCTGTTCTTTAAATCACATCACTTTCTTCCCAACTACAGGTGTGGCATCCAGAAAAATGTAATAGGAGTCATTGGGGGCATTAGCTCTGATACCTCCTGGTGCATGGCAAACATCTTGGGTCTTTTCAAGATTCCACAGGTAGAATATGGATTTTGAAAAATAGATTTCATGGTTTCCTTGCATTAGGAATCTACTGATTCATATATATGGAGTGGGAAAATGGACAAAGTAAAAGGGGCATAATATGCATATCCAACAATGTGTGTATGACGGGAAATTTGTGTTTAATAGATGTAATAGGAGATTTCTGTAAAGCTGCCAGGTTTGTATAGGAGGCACCTAGACTGGTTCATATACATCAATCCTGAAAGCACTGCAATGGCTTCCTGTCAGCTACTCAATTTATGAAATTGACAATGGCTTCATAGGCTAAAATAACTGAGAACACGTTAACTAAAAATGTTCCTCCCCTTAAAAATCAAGATAGTCCTTTCCCAAAGTATGATGTTAATCAACATTGTTCACCTTCAGAGGCTAATTGAAAACACTGTTTTCTTGCTATTGTTCTGGCATTTGTCATCTGTCATTTCAGAGAGTTATATACAAAGTGGTGTCACTATTGTGCTATTCTGCTTCATTGTTGGATTTCATTTTAGTTGTTTTAATTAGTGCTGGTACGTTATTTTGCATTTTAATGATATTTTATATGATGTGGTTTATTGTGTTCAGAGAACAATATCATATATAATTTTATGGAGCTCTTCAGGATTTCCCAGGAAATAGAGAATCAGCCTCTCTCTACAATTGCTGTGAAGATACATAGCAAAAGTATATGATCCACCTCCACTTTGGAGTTTTGTTCAGTCATCCACTTAGTATATTAACATGAACGGTGATAAATGCTCCCCTATTCTTGGATACAATCAGTGTGTACAAGTATAAAGCTGCGATGGTGCCATAATAATAACAATAAATATCTACAGAAACCAAGAGCAAGATTATCTCTGTTTCTCTATGTAATTTGGTACATTTGGGATATATATTCAGTGTGTGTGTGTGTGTGTGTTTATATACAAATATTTCGGAATATCATAATTTCTTGTTTCCACCTGGAAACGTTTGGTTTTTACTTTTTCCAGATTTCATATGGTTCATTTGAACTAGCCATAAATGATGGAACTAAGTACCCTTCCTTCTACCGCATGGTCCCCAATGAAGCCCTTCAGAATCAGGGAATTATCCAGTTACTTCTGCATTTTGGATGGAAATGGGTTGGGCTCATGACTCCAGCTAATGAAGCAGGGGAACGTTTCTTGCAGAACATTGAGCCAATGCTCTTCAAGAATGGAATATGTTCAGCATTCACAGAAAGAGTTAAACACAATATAGATTATAGTGCTAACTTACTAGAAATGGTGGACCTGAAGATTATGTTACCAAATTTCACAAACAGCAAAACCAATGCAGTTCTTGTATACGGAGAAAGTAGATTTATTATATGGTTGTCAGGTGTTTTAAGCACAATGGAGTTCGCTCAGCTACTATTTCCTCAAAAGAAATCACTTAAAGGAAAAGTATGGATTACAACTACCCAAATTGATTTCATATTATATAGCCTCCAAAAACTTGTTGTTAATATAGGAATGTTCCATGGTGCTATATCCTTTGCAATTCACTCCAAGGAGATTCACAAATTTCAAGACTTTCTTCAGAATATATATCCCGATTGGACAGACACAGATGGTTTTATCAAAGATTTCTGGGAAGATGCATTCAGTTGTGGAATTTCAAGTTCCTCTCTCTCAACAACCATGTGTACTGGGGAGGAGATGCTGGAGAGCCTCCCTGCACCATATTTTGAAATGAGCATGACTGGCCACAGCTACAGTATCTACAATGCTGTCTATGCTTTGGCACATGCCTTAAATAGGAAGCAATTGGCTGCAGTCATTCACAAAAGGAGAGATGCTGGGGGAAGACTCTCCCCCCAATGTGTAGAACCTTGGCAGGTATAGTTTCCTTCTACTGCATTGTATTCACTGGATTGCTTTATTATGTGAGTTGGCATTTAATTATCAGCAAAGAAATAAAAGAATAAAACTTAAGAAATAAAAACAAACCTTTAGTAATTTTATCAAAGATGGGAATAAGAATATTTCCTATAATGATACTAAATAGACTTTACATGACACAGGCTTTCATAAGCAACAGACAACAAAAGATACAAATAAGTGAAGCTTTGTAAACCACCTTCTCCACAGTGCAAAACCCCTCCATTTTCTATGCATATCCCTCCGTGATTATCTCTCTCTTACCTGTCCCGTTACCCTGTGGTATAATGATGGAGGCAGGGGGCCTGTGTCCCAGTTTACATAATTCTGAGGGAGCACAACAAGGACACACACAACAGGCATATAGGGGGATGCCACTGCCTAGGCACATACTGGAAGGCCCCATCTTTCCCTGTCTGCCCACCACCAGGGGTTTCTGAGCCCTGAATCCGAACCTGGCCTCATTGGTAGGACCCCAGAAGAGGCGAACAACTGTGTGATCCCTGTCTCTAGACCCTGCCTTTCTCCCTCCTCCTCTTCATTGTGAACTGAACTGTTGAACTTCTGGAGGAAAAGGGATTACCGGTAATTCCATCTTGGAAAGCTATTCATCAATCTTAATTAGACTATTGGAATGCTTTATAGACCTTTCGATTCTTTTTCCACCTAGCTCCACTCATTCCTGCAGAGAATCTCATTCAACAACAGTGCTGGGGATGAAATTACATTAAATGAATATGGAGAGTTAGCAGCTGGCCTTGATATTACAAACTTGGTCACTTTCCGAAATAATTCCTACGTCAGGGTCAAAGTGGGAAGCTTGCATCCTCAGTCCCCTCCTGGCAAAGAGCTCACCATGACTGAAGACAGAATCAAATGGCACAAAGTCTTCACTCAGGTAATAACGGCACAGTCCCTGAAATGTGATAATTTGTGGTTATCCACAAAATGGGATGTAACAGAAGCATTTCATACATTAATAATTTTGAAATTTATTACTTAATATAGCTTAGTTTTCACACGTAGTTTTCATATCTAGATGGATAGTACTTTAATGGAGAGATACTCTATTTCAGGGGTGTCAAACTCTGGCCCTCCAGATGTTTTGAGACTACAATTCCCATCATCCCTGACCACTGGTCCTGTTAGCTAGGGCTCATGGGAATTGTAGTTCCAAAACATCTGGAGGGCCGGAGTTTGACACCCGTGCTCTATTTGAAAGAGTGACTTTTCCTCCAAGTTTCCACCTTCAGCTTCTGAGGCTGTGCTTGTTGGCCTTCAATTTTGCTAATGGCACTTTTCTTTGCACATAATATTACATTGCATGGGATACTGACATTCCCTTTTTATTTATTGCATGCTAATAAGACATCTAGGAGAAAATATTGTCCATTAAGAAATGCTGTAAGGTCTATCAGTGCATAAACAGATGAGTCACAATAACAAAATAAGCAACATGGATAGAAGATATCTCCCACTAAGAAGGAGCAATGGCTATCCAAGAGTCCACCATCGTCCACCATTCTTGTTTCAGAATCAGAATCAACTTCATTTCAGCTTTATGAAATGTTTATGTAATCCATGAAGCAGGTCTCCAGTTAGTCTACAGTGAGTGGCATTAGATTGAATACTAAGCTAGCTGTATCAGTATTTGGATTGATAATGAACATTATGATCTTCTTGAGTTTGTATGAAGCTGAGTTATATACATCTAGGAGGGTTAGTAGTTGGTGAATATGTCTCAGGAGGGCATAAGCACTCCTGGCTAGCACCAATAAACTTTTCAGACTCTAGTGATGAGATAGATTCGAGGAGTGATCCCAGACCTCTTGCTTCAAAGGGAATGCAACCCGTCCCAGAACAGGTCAGGCATTGGAACCACCCACCCAAAGCATTTCTCTCTGATAAGAATTCTGCCCTCATCCCATCCATCACTACATCCAGACACCTGTCCAGCACCTTCACCACCTCCTCTCATTCCAATGAAGTGGAAAGGTAGAACGTCACATCATGCTGTAAGTTCTGTCTGTACATAAACAAATGAGCCACAATACCAAAATGAGCAAAATGCACAGAAGACTTATTCCACTAAGAAGGAGCAATGGCTATCAGAGAGCCCAGCATCGTCCACAATTCTTCTTTATTAAATCCCTAAAGCAATTCTACAGTTAGTGGCACTACATTGAAGACTATGCTAGCTGTATCACTACTTGGGTTGAGAATGAAGATCATAATATTTTAGTTTGTATGAAGCTAAGTTCAGAGTGCATGCATCTAGGAGCGGTTGTAGCTGGTGAGTAGGTCTAAGGTGGGAGTGGTCCCAGAGCTCTTGCTTCAAAGGGAATGCAACCCCTCCCAGAACAGACCAGGCATTGGAACCACCCACGCAAAGCATTTCCCTCTGATAAGGATTCAGCCCCCATGCCATCCATCACTCCCTCCAGATACCTGTCCAGCATCTTCACCACCTCCTCTCATTCCAATGGAATGGAAAGGTAGATGACACTATGTGTCAGATGCTAGGATATTATTCCAAAGGGTTTCCTATAGCTGATAAATACTATAGGAGACAGAATGGGGCCTAACAGGACACCACAATCTGAAGGTCTTTCAATGATTTCCTAGTACTAGTTTCTTGTTCTGACCCTGCAGGTTGGAGCACAACCACTATAATGGGGTACCTTAAATTCCCACTTCCTTGAGCCACCACAAAAGAACACCATGTGAACGCCTTGAAGCAAATGCAGTTAAGTGGTGACTCCATCAAAAGGCAAAGCCAGGGGTGAAAGTAAACTGCATTCTAACACAGCTGTAAGATTGGATGGTCCAGGCATGAATACTGAAATCTTAAGTTTGTATGATGCTTAGACAGCAACTGTTAAAGCACCTGATCTTGGATAATTGATAATCCCCCAAAACAATATTGTAATATTAAACTATTCCTATCTCTTTGGATAGGTGCCACCCCTTTCTCTATGTAATGACAACTGCCTTCCTGGTTACGGGAAGAAAAAGAAGGAGGGAAAGAAGTTTTGCTGCTATGATTGTGATCCATGTCCAGAAGGAATGATCTCAAATGAGAAAGGTGGGAGATGTCATCTCGAGATATTACGAAAGCTCTGGGATCTGGGCAATTTTGTTGAGGAGAGGGGTCTTAAATTAATAGATGTTCTGTTCTAATTGTTTATAGATAACATCAAAATATTCTTATCTTTAAAACATCTTGAATAATTTTTTTAATATATATTTTACCTCCAATTTCTACAAATTTTGGGTGGAATAGACGTAGTGTTATATCCCCTAAGAATTAGGTTGTTTGCCAAAAGGTGAAAGTCTCATTAAACTTGCCTTTCTGGGCTCCTAAGATTTCAGCTGTAATTTGTTTCTAAATTTCCTATACAGTTTATTTGGTTCTAAGGAAAAGCAGGGGGAGTGTAAGACCAGATGTCCTCCAAGTAGAAAATTCCAGATTTGTTTCATGAGGTTTATTTTTTATGCCTCTGGGATAAAAGCATTTGGGTTTGAAGTTCTTAAACCTTTTTAGGCAGAAAACAATATGCTAGATGGTTTATTGATGAGGAAATTCATAAGAATAGTTTTGGTTCTTTCAAATTGTCACACATCGTTTGTTTGTTTTCAGACATGGAAACATGTGTCAGTTGCCCAGCAGATCAATATCCAAACAAGGTCCAGGATCTATGCATTCCTAAGATTCCAAACTTCCTAGCCTTTGATGAAACCTTGGCCATTGTTTCAACTTCCTCTACGCTTTTATTCTCTCTGATCACAATTCTGGTGCTCGGCATCTTCATTAAGCATCGCGATACAGCCATAGTCAAAGCCAACAACCGAAGCCTCACCTATGGTCTCCTTATCTCCCTCCTCTTGTGTTTCCTCTCTTCTTTATTGTTCATTGGGAAACCTAATAATGTGACCTGCCTTCTCCGACAAACTGCTTTTGGCATTGTCTTCTCTGTGGCCCTCTCCAGCATCTTAGCCAAAACCATATTGGTTGTTTTGGCATTCATGGCTACCAAACCAGGAACCAATATGAGGAAATGGGTAGGAAAAGAACTGGCTTATTCCATTGTCTTTTCCTGCTCCATTGTTCAAGTAGGGATCTGTGTCCTCTGGCTGGCAACCTCTCCCCCATTCCCAGATGTGGACATGCACTCAATGACGGAAGAAATCATATTTCTTTGTAATGAAGGTTCAGTCCTCATGTTCTATTGTGTTTTGGGCTACATGGGCTTCCTGGCCACTGTCAGCTTCACAGTGGCCTTCCTAGCCAGGAAGTTGCCTGACACTTTCAACGAAGCCAAGTTCATCACCTTCAGCATGCTAGTCTTCTGCAGCGTTTGGCTCTCCTTCATTCCAACCTACCTGAGCACCAGAGGGAAATACATGGTGGCTGTGGAGATCTTCTCCATCTTTGCCTCTGGGGCTGGGTTGCTGACTTGCATTTTCACCCCTAAATGCTACATTATTGTGGTGAGGTCTGACCTGAACAACAAAGAGCAGCTAACACAAAGAAAGTTATAAATGACAGTGGAATTTGTGGTTCTGTTGGGTCTGAGGCTAAATGGACTCGTTTGCTGGTATCACTTTCCGGTTCCCTACTCAGGATATGTGTAGAGTTTGCTCCTTACCTTTTTGTTCTCCCAAAGATGTCTCAAAGGCAATGAGTGCAGATTTTTTTTCTCGGGGTCTACTCCCAAAGACTTTTTCAAATATGAGTACAGCCCTAAAGCGTTGGAGGTTTATGTTCAGAGTTCTCCTTCTCCTAGATGGGCTCCTTTCCTAGGTTTATGAGACCCATCTGCCCCTCATTTCCCTCTGCAGTACCTGCAGTAGCCACCTTTTTGAGCATTGGACCCGCTATTGCTCTCATCCACTCAATCAGTCTGAACCGTCTTTGCATGCAGAGAAATTCCCTAACTCATTGAGGATTTGAGGCCCATTGGCTGCCCTCTCCTGATTTAGGCAGTCAGTTGAATCTGTTTCGTGGGGTGTGGCTGCTGTTGCATGCTGATAATTTCTAGGAGGCACAGGTGAGAACTGAGTGCAGGGTGAGGATCAGAGGTAGACAAAGTACACCAGAAGGAGCATGACTTGTTACCTGCTAGAGTTACTATCCTTCCCTAACACTCCACACACCTCTGTCGTATATTACTGTATATTTAAAGCATATGGGATCTTAATAGCAAAACTGTCAACCTTTTAATTTAGAAAAGGTTAAGTTCAGTTGATGGATGTTGTACATATATGGATTTTTGATTGTTAATAAAAAGTCTCTGATTAGTTACTTCATGGAAATTCGTTTTGAAGACAACATACAGTAGGGTAAAAAGATAAAGGGACTCCTGACCATTCGGTCCAGTCGTGTCCGACTCTGGGGTTGTGGCGCTCCTCTCACGTTACTGGCCAAGGGAGCCGGCGTACAGCTTCCGGGTCATGTGGCAGCATGACAAAGCTGCTTCTGGTGAACTAGAGCAGTGCACGGAAACACCGTTTACCTTCCCGCCGGAGCGGTACCTATTTATCTACTTGCACTTTGACGTGCTTTCAAACTGCTAGTTTGGCAGGAGCTGGGACCGAGCAACGGGAGCTCACCCCGTCGCAGGGATTCATGCCACCTGGGTCCCTATACAGTAGGGTGCCATAATCAAAATGCATTTTGAAATAGTTGAGGGCTAAACAATCTTTATTTCTCTCACACCAGGCAGTTGGGGAATAGAAGAAGGAGAAATTTAAAACACCCATTTTTTCCTTGTTTTTTAAATAGCTTTAACAAGGAAAAGTAGCAGAGATATGCAACAATATCTGGAGGGAAACACATTGAATATTGCTAACCCTAATAGGACAAGCCTTTTAGTCTTCTGAATTACACTTCTAATGAGATTGAAAATTAATATCTCAAGCATGCCCAATGGCTTCAGAGAATACAGATGTGTTGTTTCTAAAGCTTTTTGTAAAGTCTATTGCTGCTATTATCCAGGGTCTCCACATCTTGATAAGGCTAGGATGCTCTCCAGCATTGCCGCCACAATTCAATTAGGGTGATGGCAAACAATGTCTTACATAGGTGGGAGAGTGAAAGGTCCCCCATTAGTAGCAAATTCGGCAAGAGGGGAAAGGATGGGGTGGTCTCAACTCTAAAAATATTTTGATTGAGGAATTTTTTGGAAGAGGATTGATGCCAGCCTACCAGTAAAAAAAAACCCAACTTGTGGATATCCTGCCATGGCAAGGAGTGAACTAGATGACCTTGTAGGTTCATTCCTTATCTATGATTTTGTGATGTGACTAATATAGTTACTTTGGCAATTCCAGCTTCCTGTTTCTTGTGCGCCAGGGAATGGATGTCTCCCCTGACACATCGGGAGAGACACAGATGGATATAATGAGAGAATTTCATTTTCTGCATTTCACTTTGTTTGGAAGAGGAACCAGGCTCTCATCCACAGTTTGCCTGATGGTCTGGCACTTGCTTCCCCATGAAATGTGAAGGCAAGCAAAGGCACAGGGTGCATGGAGCCCTCTAGCTGCCGTGACCCCCCCCACACACACACACACTTCCGATCCTGTTCCTGGAAGCACAAGTAATCCTGTTAATTGGATTCTAATTGGAGTAAACTACAGGCACATGTTAGATACGATGAGATAAGAAACTGCAAAAGTAATTCAGCTGCAAGGAATTAAAAGGTTTGGATTGAGATCTGATTTCATGCGGTGAAAGAGACATTGGGTGGAGCAAGGTAGTCTTACCCATAGGCGCTAGGGGTACAGGGTACCCGGGGGCCAGGCTCTCAGGGGTGCCAGGCCGAGAGTCTGGGGCCCAAGAGTGGAGTCCGGGGAACAGCCCTCCTGTCGGTTGGATCGCCACAGCGGGCTCTGCGCCACAAGTTCGGTGGAGACCGAGCCAGTGAGACTCTGAGGTGGCCGGCCGGCTCCGCCCTCCAGGACACCTGGGACTGGGCAACCTGGGGGGGCAGGTGGATCTTTGCACCCCAGTGCCGCATATGCTTAAGACAACCTGGGGCGGGGGGGGGGAGAAGCAAGCTGTTTGCTTATTTAAAAAATTCCTCCACATTTATGACACGGGAACCCTACCTTGAATGCAAGCTTTATTAAAGAAATATATATGCAACTGAGGATGGAAGAAATTGGAATGTAAAGATGGAATCTAACAAAACTGGAACTGCGTTTGAGAGAAAGGAACAGAGAGGGAAGGGAGGGAATGCTATGATTTGAAAATATACAGTAAAGTCCTCCCTAACCTGGGTTATCCACAAAGGAATGTGTTTCGGAGAAGGACAATTGGCCATCAATCAGCAGCAGAGAGGAAAGGAGTATACCAGCTGAGGGAATAGAAGTTATTGGATTAACTATCAGCAGTCTGCATTCAGACCATTCTTCCTAGGCTGGGAAAAATGGTGAACACTGCTTTTTTACTGGAAGCCGAATCACAGGACAAAGTGATGCAGTGACTTTTGGAAACTGTGGGATAACCGCTTCTCACAGGGCATGATGGGAACCATCAATAGTTGCAGGAATGAAGGATAGAGCACCATATTTGGATGGGAAAACATCATGGGGGGGGGGGGAATTGTCACACGCAGGAAAGAATAAGGATTACACTTAGAGTTCCTGACTTGAAACTTTATAAATTACCTAATATACCCACACAGATAGAAATCACAAGACTGTAGCTGTTATATAAGAGATTATTATATCTGCATGGAATGCAATGGAAATTGTTGACATAGTGGAACACAGAAATAATGAAGAAGAATGAAGCCATCAGATCTATCTTGCAAGGGGGCCAGTTTAATTAAATTATATACTATGACATTTGAATAATTGGCATTCATAATTGCTATAATTAGAAAGAATTGGTATTGTTAAAATGAGGCTGCTATTGGAACAATATTGGAAAATCAATTTTAAAAAATTATAAAATAATAATAGTAATATTTTATCACTTCCATTACTGCTAATGCTCCATAGAATCCAAAAACACTGCACAAGTTATTCTCTCCCCTATCATTACTAAAATTACAATCATCAACCCACCAGACTGAACCTCCAAATGCCACAGTGGAAAAAAAGAATCAACAAGCAAGCCTGAAATGATTATAAGCTCCTCAGTGCTCCATAGACAACTAGGCTGGACTCTGTTACCTATCAGTTATCAGTTTCCCTCTTTCATATCAAATCACTGCATTTTATTTGGCATCCGAGGCATTCTGTTGTGACAGTGTTTAAGTTGACAATAAGGTGGATACATGTCCCTTAAAGTGCCAAATTGACAGAGTCAGCTGCCACCCAATTTGTCTTTTTCAGATCAGGTGGAGGAGAGTGATAATACTGTAGAGCGAAGCAGGGGAGTCCATGCACACAAGGGAATTTGCCATCAGGATGTTGCTCCTGCTGTTTCTGCTGCTCCCCAATATGGTGTCCCAAGTACAAAGTGTTAAATGCGCAACTAATAATCCTGTTCATGTTCCACATGAGTGGCATGAGCCAGGTGACCTGGTCATTGGTGCAATGGCATCTCATATCTTTTACATGACCCCCAAATTATCCTTCAAGAAACACCCTTGCCAGGTCTTCATTGGTACCCCAATGTAAGTATCTGGTAATTAGCATTATTTATTCCTTATATGCTGTATCTGACCGAAAATAACTTTGATTGATTTGGAAAAATAAAGCTTTAGAACTTTATATTTAAAAAAATGAATGAGGAGATTTTATTTGAAACCTCTGTGCACATAAGCTATGTGCATAGTGTCAAGAACATTAAGGTTTTTTTTTAAAAAAAACACCAAATCTGTAAAGACAGACAGAAAAGAGAGTAGGAGAAAGAGAAAGGAGAGGGCATAAAAACATAGGAGAAACATATAGCCAAAAGTGTTGTATTCAACTTTGTTGAGGATACCCAAATTTTCAAGGTGGTGAAAACAAACATGGGATGCTGAAGATATCAGAGAAATATCTTTTTTAATGACACAGTATTATGAGACTGCCTAAATAAGAAAATTAATTTTGCTGGATTTGTCCTTTCTTTAGAACTTTATATTTAAAAAAATGAATGAGGAGATTTTATTAGAAACCTCTGTGCACATAAGCTATGTCCATAGTGTCAAGAACATTAAGCTTTTTTTTTAAAAAAAAAAACCAAATCTGTAAAGGCAGACAGAAAAGAGAGTAGGAGAAAGAGAAACGAGAGGGCATAAAACATAGTCCTTTCTTTATAGGCAGGTAGGTGAATCTCTCATATCTAGATTCTGTGCACTGTTCAATTTTCCCTTCCAACAAAATCTCACTTCATTTGCAGGGTGGTGACAAAGTTCTACCAGCAAATCCTGGCCTTGGTCTTTGCTGTTGATGAGATCAACAAGAATCCCAGGATGTTGCCCAATGTCTCTCTCGGGTTCCACATATATGATAGCTATTATGATTCAAAAATGACTTACCGAAACACTCTGAATCTGTTCTTTAAATCACATCACTTTCTTCCCAACTACAGGTGTGGCATCCAGAAAAATGTAATAGGAGTCATTGGGGGCATTAGCTCTGATACCTCCTGGTGCATGGCAAACATCTTGGGTCTTTTCAAGATTCCACAGGTAGAATATGAATTTTCAAAAATAGATTTCATGGTTTCCTTGCATTAGGAATCTACTGATTCATATATATGGAGTGGGAAAATGGACAAAGTAAAAGGGGCATAATATGCATATCCAACAATGTGTGTATGACGGGAAATTTGTGTTTAATAGATGTAATAGGAGATTTCTGTAAAGCTGCCAGGTTTGTATAGGAGGCACCTAGACTGGTTCATATACATCAATCCTGAAAGCACTGCAATGGCTTCCTGTCAGCTACTCAATTTATGAAATTGACAATGGCTTCATAGGCTAAAATAACTGAGAACACGTTAACTAAAAATGTTCCTCCCCTTAAAAATCAAGATAGTCCTTTCCCAAAGTATGATGTTAATCAACATTGTTCACCTTCAGAGGCTAATTGAAAACACTGTTTTCTTGCTATTGTTCTGGCATTTGTCATCTGTCATTTCAGAGAGTTATATACAAAGTGGTGTCACTATTGTGCTATTCTGCTTCATTGTTGGATTTCATTTTAGTTGTTTTAATTAGTGCTGGTACGTTATTTTGCATTTCATATGATGTGGTTTATTGTGTTCAGAGAACAATATCATATATAATTTTATGGAGCTCTTCAGGATTTCCCAGGAAATAGAGACTCAACTTCTCTCTACAACTGCTGTAAAGATACATAGCAAAAGTATATGAGCCACCTCCACTTTGGAGTTTTGTTCAGTCATCCACTTAGTATATTAACATGAACGGTGATAAATGCTCCCCTATTCTTGGATACCATCAGTGTGTACAAGTATAAAGCTGTGATGATGCCATAATAATAGCAATAAATATCTACAGAAACCAAGAGCAAGATTATCTCTGTTTTTCTATGTAATTTGGTACATTTGGGATATATATTCAGTGTGTGTGTGTGTGTGTGTGTGTGTGTGTGTGTGTGTGTGTGTGCTTATATACAAATATTTCGGAATATCATGATTTCTTGTTTCCACCTGGAAATGTTTGGCTTTTTCTTTTTCCAGATTTCATATGGTTCATTTGAACCAGCCATAAATGATGGAACTAAGTACCCTTCCTTCTACCGCATGGTCCCCAATGAAGCCCTTCAGTATCAGGGAATTATCCAGTTACTTCTGCATTTTGGATGGAAATGGGTTGGGCTCATGACTCCAGCTAATGAAGCAGGGGAACGTTTCTTGCAGAACATTGAGCCAATGCTTTTCAAGAATGGAATCTGTTCAGCATTCACAGAAAGAGTTAAACACAATATAGATTATAGTGCTAACTTACTAGAAATGGTGGACATGAAGATTATGTTACCAAATTTCACAAACAGCAAAACCAATGCAGTTCTTGTATACGGAGAAAGTAGATTTATTATATGGTTGTCAGGTGCTTTAAGCACAATGGAGTTCGCTCAGCTACTATTTCCTCAAAAGAAATCACTTAAAGGAAAAGTATGGATTACAACTACCCAAATTGATTTCATATTACATAGCGTTCAAAAATTTGCTGTTAATATAGGAATGTTCCATGGTGCTATATCCTTTGCAATTCACTCCAAAGAGATTCACAAATTTCAAGACTTTCTTCAGAATATATATCCCGATTGGACAGACACAGATGGTTTTATCAAAGATTTCTGGGAAATTGCATTCAGTTGTTCACTTCCAAATTCCTCTCTCTCAAAAATCATGTGTACTGGAGAGGAGATGCTGGAGAGCCTTCCTGCACCACTTTTTGAAATGAGCATGACTGGCCACAGCTACAGTATCTACAATGCTGTTTATGCTTTGGCACATGCCTTAAATAGGAAGCAATTGGCTGCAGTCATTTGCAAAAGGAGAGATGCTGGGGGAAGACTCTCCCCCCAATGTGTAGAACCTTGGCAGGTATAGTTTCCTTCTACCGCATTGTATTCACTGGATTGCTTTATTATGTGAGTTGGCATTTAATTATCAGTAAAGAAATAAAAGAATAAAACTTAAGAAATAAAAACAAACCTTTAGTAATTTTATCAAAGATGGGAATAAGAATATATCCTATAATGATGCTAAATAGACTTTACATGACACAGGCTTTCATAAGCAACAGACAACAAAAGATACACATAAGTGAAGCTTTGTAAACCACTTTCTCCACTGTGCAAAACCCCTCCATTTTCTATGCAAATCCCTCCGTGATTATTTCTCTCTTACCTGTCTAGTTACCCTGTGGTATAAGGATGGAGTCAGGGGGCCTGTGTCCCAGTTTATATAATTCTGAGGGAGCACAACAAGGACACACACAACAGGCATTTGGGGGGCTGCCACTGCCTAGGCACATACTGGAAGGCCCCATCTTTCCCTGTCTGCCCACCACCAGGGGTTTCTGGGCCCTGAATCCGAACCTGGCCTCATTGGTAGGACCCCAGAAGAGGCGAACAACTGTGTGATCCCAGTCTCTAGACCCTGCCTTTCTCCCTCCTGCTCTTCATTGTGAACTGAACTGTTGAACTTCTGGAGGAAAAGGGATTACCGGTAATTCCATCTTGGAAAGCTATTCATCAATCTTAATTAGACTATTGGAATGCTTTATAGACCTTTCGATTCTTTTTCCACCTAGCTCCACTCATTCCTGCAGAGAATCTCATTCAACAACAGTGCTGGGGATGAAATCACATTAAATGAATATGGAGAGTTAGCAGCTGGCCTTGATATTACAAACTTGGTCACTTTCCGAAATAATTCCTACGTCAGGGTCAAAGTGGGAAGCTTGGATCCTCAGGCTCCTCCTGGCAAAGAGCTCACCATGACTGAAGACAGAATCAAATGGCACAGAGTCTTCACTCAGGTAATAACGGCACAGTCCCTGAAATGTGATAATTTGTGGTTATCCACAAAATGGGATGTAACAAAAGCATTTCATACATTAATAATTTTGAAATTTATTATTTAATATAGCTTAGTTTTCACACGTAGTTTTCATATCTAGATGGATAGTACTTTAATGGAGAGATACTCTATTTGAAAGAGTGACTTTTCCTCCAAGTTTCCACCTTCAGCTTCTGAGGCTGTGCTTGTTGGCCTTCAATTTTGCTAATGGCACTTTTCTTTGCACATAATATTACATTGCATGGGATATTCACATTCCCTTTTTATTTATTGCATGCTAATAAGCCATCTAGGAGAAAATATTGTCCATTAAGAAATGCTGTAAGGTCTATCAGTGCATAAACAGATGAGTCACAATAACAAAATAAGCAACATGGATAGAAGACATCTCCCACTAAGAATGAGCAATGGCTATCCAAGAGTCCAGCATCGTCCACCATTCTTGTTTCAGAATCAGAATCAACTTTATTTCAGCTTTATGAAATGTTTATGAAATCCAAGAAGCAGGTCTCCAATTAGTCTCCAGTTAGTGGCATTAGATTGAATACTAAGCTAGCTGTATCAGTATTTGGATTCATAATGAACATTATGATCTTCTTGAGTTTGTATGAAGCTGAGTTTTATACATCTAGGAGGGTTAGTAGATGGTGAATATGTCTCATGAGGGCATAAACACTCCTAGCTAGCACCAATAAATTCTTCAGACTCTAGTGATGAGATAGATTTGAGGAGTGATCCCAGACCTCTTGCTTCAAAGGGAATGCAACCCCTCCCAGAACAGGTCAGGCATTGGAACCACCCACCCAAAGCATTTCTCTTTGATAAAAATTCAGCCCTCATCCCATCCATCACTGCCTCCAACAACTGTCCAGCACATTCACTACCTCCTCTCATTCCAATGAAGTGGAAAGGTAGAACTTCACATCATGCTGTAAGTTCTGTATATACATAAACAAATGAGCCACAATACCAAAATGAGCAAAATGCACAGAAGATATCCATCAAAAGGCAAAGCCAGGAGTGAAAGTACACTGCGTTCTAACACAGCTGTAACATTGGATGGTCCAGGCATGAATACTGAAATCTTAAGTTTGTATGATGCTTAGAACAGCAACTGTTAAAGCACCTGATCTTGGATAATTGATAATCCCCCAAAACAATATTGTAATATTAAACTATTCCTATCTCTTTGGATAGGTGCCACCCCTTTCTCTATGTAATGACAACTGCCTTCCTGGTTACGGGAAGAAAAAGAAGGAGGGAAAGAAGTTTTGCTGCTACGATTGTGATCCATGTCCTGAAGGAATGATCTCAAATGAGAAAGGTGGGAGATGTCATCTCGAGATATTACGAAAGCTCTGGGATCTGGGCAATTTTGTTGAGGAGAGGGGTCTTAAATTAATAGATGTTCTTTTCTAATTGTTTATAGATAACATCAAAATATTCTTATCTTTAAAACATCTTGAATAATTTTTTTAATATATATTTTACCTCCAATTTCTACAAATTTTGGGTGGAATAGACGTAGTGTTATATCCCCTAACAATTAGGTAGTTTGACAAAAGGTGAAAGTCTCATTAAACTTGCCTTTCTGGGCTCCTAAGATTTCAGCTGTAATTTGTTTCTTAATTTCCTATACAGTTTATTTGGTTCTAAGGAAAAGCAGGGGGAGTGTAAGACCAGATGTCCTCCAAGTAGAAAATTCCAGATTTGTTTCATGAGGTTTATTTTTTATGCCTCTGGGATAAAAGCATTTGGGTTTGAAGTTCTTAAACCTTTTTAGGCAGAAAACAATATGCTAGATGGTTTATTGATGAGGAAATTCATAAGAATAGTTTTGGTTCTTTCAAATTGTCACACATCGTTTGTTTGTTTTCAGACATGGAAACATGTGTCACTTGCCCAGCAGATCAATATCCAAACAAGGGCCAGGATCTATGCATTCCTAAGATTCCAAACTTCCTAGCCTTTGATGAAACCTTGGCCATTGTTTCAACTTCCTCTACACTTTTATTCTCTCTGATCACAATTCTGGTGCTCGGCATCTTCATTAAGCATCGCGATACAGCCATAGTCAAAGCCAACAACCGAAGCCTCACCTATGGTCTCCTTATCTCCCTCCTCTTGTGTTTCCTCTCTTCTTTATTGTTCATTGGGAAACCTAATAAGGTGACCTGCCTTCTCCGACAAACTGCTTTTGGCATTGTCTTCTCTGTGGCCCTCTCCAGCATCTTAGCCAAAACCATATTGGTGGTTTTGGCATTCATGGCTACCAAACCAGGAACCAATATGAGGAAATGGGTAGGAAAAGAACTGGCTTATTCCATTGTCTTTTCCTGCTCCATTGTTCAAGTAGGGATCTGTGTCCTCTGGCTGGAAACCTCTCCCCCATTCCCAGATGTGGACATGCACTCAATGACCAAAGAAATCATATTTCTTTGTAATGAAGGGTCAGTCCTCATGTTCTATTTTGTTTTGGGCTACATGGGCTTCCTGGCCACTGCCAGCTTCACAGTGGCCTTCCTAGCCAGGAAGCTGCCTGACACTTTCAACGAAGCCAAGTTCATCACCTTCAGCATGCTGGTCTTCTGCAGTGTTTGGCTCTCCTTCATTCCAACCTACCTGAGCACCAGAGGGAAATACATGGTGGCTGTGGAGATCTTCTCCATCTTTGCCTCTGGTGCTGGGTTGCTGACTTGCATTTTCACCCCTAAATGCTACATTATTGTGGTGAGGCCTGACCTGAACAACAAAGAGCAGCTAACACAAAGAAAGTTATAAATGACAGTGGAATTTGTGGTTCTGTTGGGTCTGAGGCTAAATGGACTCGCTGGCTGGTATCACTTTCCGGTTCCCTACTCTGGATATGTGTAGAGTTTGCTCCTTACCTTTTTGTTCTCCCAAAGATGTCTCGAAGGTAATGGGTGCAGATTTTTTTCTCGGGGTCTACTCCCAAAGCCTTTTTCAAGAATGAGTACAGCCATAATGCTTTCGAGGTTTATGTTCAGAGTTTTCCTTCTCCTAGATGGGCTCCCTTCCTAGGTTTATGAGACCCATCTGCCCCTCATATCCCTCTGCAGTACCTGCAGTAGCCACCTTTTTGAGCATTGGACCCGCTATTGCTCTCATCCACTCAATCAGTCTGAACCGTCTTTGCATGCAGAGAAATTCCCTAACTCATTGAGGATTTGAGACCCATTGGCTGCCCTCTCCTGATTTAGGCAGTCAGTTGAATCTGTTTCGTGGGGTGTTGTTGCTGTTGCATGCTGACAATTTCTAGGAAGCACAGGTGAGAACTGAGTGCAGGGTGAGGATCAGAGGTAGACAAAGTACACCAGAAGGACCATGACTTGTTACCTGCTAGAGTTACTATCCTTCCCTAACACTCCATACACCTCTGTCGTATATTACTGTATATTTAAAGCAAATGGAATCTTAATAGCAAAACTGTCAACCTTTTAATTTAGAAATGGTTAAGTTCAGTTGATGGATGTTGTACATATATGGATTTTTGATTGTTAATAAAAAAGTCTCTGATTAGTTACTTCATGGAATCTGCAAATTCATTTTGAAGGCAACATATAGTAGGGTACTGTCAGGCTGCGTGGGGTCTCTTCCCCAGCTGCCCATCGGATCTGTCTCTGGTTGAGCACTCTGGCGGTTCTCCAGTACTCCAAGTTCTTATGGTCCGTGTGCACTTGGATCTGGTGCTGCGCCCCAATCAGGAAATGGCATCAATTCTTGAAAGCCGCCAAGATGGCCAACAGTTCCTTGTCCCAGATAGTGTAGTTTTTCTCAGATCTGCTGAGTTTGCACGAA
Organism: Darevskia armeniaca; assembly: GCA_034641395.1. Classification (NCBI taxonomy): domain Eukaryota; kingdom Metazoa; phylum Chordata; class Lepidosauria; order Squamata; family Lacertidae; genus Darevskia; species Darevskia armeniaca. Next base: position 1,112,938 of record JAWWNF010000882.1, on the reverse strand, counting down.
AAGAAGGCGCATGGCCTCCAGTCTCCGTCGCCGTCCTGTTGCAAAAGCACCGCCCCCTTGGCTCGATCTGATGCATCTGTCTCCAGTCTGATCGGCCGCTCCGGGTTCACATGCAGGAGGTGCTCCTCTGATGCAAAGGCTCTCTTTAGGGCCTCAAAAGGCTCTCTTTAGCCTTCTGCTGGGCTTCCGGTGTCCAGATGAATTTCTTCTTGACACTCAAACAGTCCGTGATGGGCACGGTTAGCTGTGCGAAGCCCCTCATAAATTTGCGATAGAAATTGCTGAAGCCCAGAAACCTCTATGCGTCCTCCTTGGTTCGGGGGCTCTTCCAATCTAAAACCGCATTGACCTTCTCCCCGTCCATGGCTAACCCTCTGTCTGACACTCGGTAGCCTAGGTACTCTACCTGTTTGACATGGAACTGGCACTTCTCTAATTTGACGTACAGCTGGTGCTCTCTCAGTCTTTTCAGCACCTGCCTGACATGCTGCTCGTGCTGAGCCTCGCTTTCAGAGAATACCAATATATCGTCCAGGAAAACCACCACGTTCTTGTACAGCAGGGGTCCCAGCACATGATGCATGAAGGACTGGAAGGAGTGAACTAGATGACCTTGTAGGTTCATTCCTTATCTATGATTTTGTGATGTGACAAATATTATGACTTTGGCAGTTCCGACTTCCTGGTTCCTGGGTTTCACAGAATGGATGTCTCCCCCAACACCACAGGAGAGAGCAATATACCAACACAAATAGTAATCACGAGTCCGTAGATGTTATATAAGAGATTATTATATCTGTGTGGAATGCAATGGAAATTATTAACATAGTGGAACACAGAAATAATGAAGAAGAATGAAGCAATTAGATCTACCATGCAAGGGGGCCAGTCTAATTAAATTATATAATATGACATTTGAATAATGGGCATTCATAATTGCATTAATTAGATAAAATTGGTATTGTTATAATGAGGCTGCTATTGGGACAATATTGGGAAATCAATAAATATATAAATTTAAAAAAAAATAGTAATATTTTGTCAATCCCACTACTGCTAATGCGCCATAAAATCAAAAAAGACTGAATGTGTGATTTTCTCCCCTATCATTATGAAAATTACAATAATCAATCCACCTGACTGAACCTCCAAATGCCACAGTGGAAAAAAAGAATCAACAACAAGCCTGAAATGATTATAACCTCCTCAGTGCTACATAGACAACTAGGCTGGGCTCTGTTACTTATCAGTTATCAGTTTCCCTCTTTCATATCAAACCACTGTATCTTATTTGGCATCCAAGGTGTTCTGTTGTGACAGTGTTCAAGTAGACAATAAGGTGGATACGTGTCCCTTAAAGTACCAAATTGACAGAGTCAGCTGCCACCCAATTTGTCTTGTTCAGATAAGGTGGAGGAGAGAAATAATACTGTAGAGAGAAGCAGGGGAGTCCATGCACACAAGGGTATTTGCCATCAGGATGTTGCTCCTGCTGCTTCTGCTGCTCCCCAATATGGTGTCCCAAGTACAAAGTGCTAAATGCACAACAAATCATCCTGTTCATGTTCCACATGAGTGGCATGAGCCAGGTGACCTGGTCATTGGTGCAATGGCATCTCATATTTATTACATAGTCCACAAGGTTTCCTTCAAGAAACACCCTTCCCAGGTCTTCATTGATACCCCACTGTAAGTATCTAGTAATTAGCATTATTTATTCCTTATATGCTGTATCTGACCGAAAATAACTTTGATTGATTGGGGGGGAAGGTTTAGAACTTTATTTTTTTAATGAGTGGAGAGATTTTATTAGAAACCTCTGTGCACATAAGCTATGTGCATAGTGTCAAGAACATTAAGCTTTTTAAAAAAAAAACAAAAAACCCAAATCTGTAAAGACAGACAGACAGAAAAGAGAGTAGGAGAAAGAGAAAAGAGAGGGCATAAAAACATAGGAGAAACATATAGCCAAAAGTGTTGTAGTCAACTTTGTTGATGATACCCAAATTTTCAAGGTGGTGAAAACAAACATGGGATACTGAAGATATCGAAGAAATATACAACAGCTTTTTAAATGACATAGTATTATGATACTGCCTAAATAAGTAAATAAATTTTGCTGGCTTTGTCCTTTCTTTATAAAGGCAGGCAGGTGAGTCTCTCATATCTAGATTATGTTTAATTTTCCCACTCTAATTTCATTTGCAGTGTGGTGACAAAGTTCTACCAGCAAATCCTGGCCTTGGTGTTTGCTGTGGATGAGATCAACGAGAATCCCAGGATGTTGCCCAATGTCTCTCTGGGATTCCACATCTATGATAGCTACTATGATTCAAAGATGGCCTACCGAACAACTCTGGACCTGATCTTTAAATCACATCGCTTTGTTCCCAACTACAGGTGTGGCATCCACAAAAACGTAATAGGAGTCATTGGGGGACTTAGCTCTGATACCTCCTGGTGCATGGCAAACGTCTTAGGTCTTTTCAAGATTCCACAGGTAGAATATGGGTTTTGGAAAACAGAGATTTCATGCTTTCCTTACAGTAGGAATCTACTGATCCATAAATATGGAGTGGTAAAATGGACAAAGTAAAAGAGCCATAATAACCATATCCAATGTGTGTAAGAAGGGCAATTTGTGTTTAATAGATATAATAGTTGATTTCTGTAAAGCTGCCAGGTATGTATATGAGTCACCTAGATTGGTTCATATACATCCATCCTGAAAGCACTGCACTGGCTTCCTGTGAGCTACTCAGTTTATGACATTGACAATTGCCTCAAAGGTATGAATAACTCAGGACTCATTAACTAAAACATGTTCCTCCCCTTAAAAATCAAGATAGTCCATTCCCAAAGTTCCAGTCACAGGTAGGTAGCTGTGTTGGTCTGCCATAGTTAAAACAAAACAAAAAATAAAAAAAATCCTTTCAGTATCACCTTAGAGACCAACTAAGTTTGTTCTTGGTATGAGCTTTCGTGTGCATGCACACTTCTTCAGATACCTTGTTCTTCAGATATTTTGTTCTTTCCCAAAGTATGTTAATCAACATTGTTCACTTTCAGAGGCTAATTGAAAGCACTGTTTTCTTGCTATTGTTCTGGCATTTGTCACCTGTCATTTCAAAGCTTTATATAGTGGTGTCATTATTGTGCTATTCTGCTTCATTGTTGGATTTCATTTTAGTTGTTTTAATTAGTGCTGGTATGTTATTTTGCATTTTTATGTTATTTTTATGATGTGGTTTATTATGCTCAAAGAACAATAACATATATAATCTTATGGAGCTCTTCAGGATTTCCCAGGAAATAGAGAATCAACCTCTCTCTACAACTACTATAAAGATTACATAGCAAAAGTATATGATCCACCTCCACTTTGGAGTTTTGTTCAGTCATACATTTAGTATATTAACATGAACAATGATAAATGCTCCCCTATTCTTGGATACAACCAGTGTGTACAAGTATAAAGCTGCGATGATGCTATAATAATATCAATAAATATCTACAGAAACCAAGAGCAAGATTATCTCTGTTTTGGGTACATTTGGATATATATATATATATATATATATATATATATATATATATATATATATATATATAGTGTGTGTGTGTGTGTGTGTGTGTGTGTGTGTGTGTTTATATACAAATATTTCGGAATATCATGATTTCTTGTTTCCACTTGGAAACATTTGGCTTTTGCTTTTTCCAGATTTCATATGGATCATTTGAACCAGGCATAAATGATGAAACCAAGTTCCCTTCCTTTTACCGCATGGTCCCCAATGAAGACCTTCAGTATCAGGGAATTATCCAACTACTTCTGCATTTCAGATGGAAATGGGTTGGGCTCATGACTCCAGCTAATGAAGCTGGAGAACGTTTCTTGCAGAAGATTGAGCCAATGCTTTTCAACAATGGAATCTGTTTAGCATTCACAGAAGGAGTTAAACACAATATACATTATAATGCTAACTTACTAGAAATGCTGGATGACACGAGGATTTTGTTACCAAATTTCACAACCAGCAAAGCCAATGCAGTTCTTGTATATGGAGAAAGTAGATTTATTATATGGTTGTCAGGTGCTTTAAGCACAATGGAGTTATCTCAGCTACTATTTCCTCAAAAGAAGTCACGTGAAGGAAAAGTATGGATTACAACTACCCAAATTGATTTCATATTATATAGCCTTCAAAAATTTACAGTTAATATGGGAATGTTCCATGGTGCTATTTCCTTTGCAATTCACTTCAAGGAGATTCACAAATTTCAAGAATTTCTTCGGAATATATATCCCGATTGGACAGACACAGATGGTTTTATCCAAGATTTCTGGGAAGATGCATTCAGTTGTGCACTTCCAAATTCCTCTTTCTCAAGAATCATGTGTACTGGAGAGGAGATGCTGGAGAGCCTTCCTGCACCATTTTTTGAAATGAGCATGACTGGCCACAGCTACAGTATCTATAATTCTGTCTATGCTTTGGCACATGCCTTAAATAGCATGCACTTGGCTGGAGCCATCTGCAACAGAAGAGATGCTAAGGGAAAACTCTCTCCCCGGTATGCAGATCCTTGGCAGGTATTGTTCCCTGTTACAAAGCATTCACTGCATTGGTACATTTTGTGAGTAGGTGTGACGGATTGGGGCTGGCTTGAGTAGAACTCCAGAGTGTTAAGAGTTAAACCCAGCCTCTTAGTTGATGGGCGCATTCCATTCCATGGGGGGCGGGACAGCCACTGGTTTAAAGGGGATGGGTAACCGTTAATTGAGAGGGAGAGGGTTTTGGGAGCGGGAGCGTGCGGGTGGTATTGGAGAGTAGAGTGAAAGAGAGGTTTACCGTATTAGGTATTAACTAGTCTGAGTTATAAGTAAAGAAGGTGATGAACTAAGAGTTTATTAAAATGAAACCATAAAGAATTGTACACGTCCTTCGGTTAAATAAAGCTTTCTTTTATGTTGTGTTAAATCGGATGCTCCTTCTTGTTCCAGCAAAGTATCTAGTCTTAAAAAGGTGGTGACTGTAGAGGGGTGGCAAAACTAAGCCTGAGGAATAGGTGAATAGTTTACATCTCAAAGTCACTCACAGGGTGAGGCAAGTGAGGGGGAAAGGGTGCCACAAAGTAGCTAGAGAGCCGAGGCAAACTGCTGCTGAGGTGAACCTGAGGTGAAAGGGAAACCTTACTAAGGGCACAATAAAATTCCTGTAACATTTGCCTGGAGTTAATAAAGATACTGAGCCACGTTATTTAGAAAGTTGGAACAGCATTCTATGTACTAGCAAACTACATGTAAAGACAGGGAGTTTGAGAAAGAAGGATTAGTAGGCTGTTTAAAACAATAATTAAATTCCTTTTGGCACACGGCTAGTAAAAGAGGAGGGAGGGACATCGCATAATTAGTGACAGCGTCGTTGTGATCGTCGCAGTAGGCATTTAAAGGTAAAGGTAAAGGTACCCCTGACCGTTAGGTCCAGTAGAGGACGACTCTGGGGTTGCGGCGCTCATCTCGCTCTATAGGCCGAGGGAGCCGGCGTTTGTCCACAGACAGCTTCCGGGTCATGTGGTCAGCATGACTAAGCCGCTTCTGGCAAATCAGAGCAGCGCAAGGAAACGCCATTTACCTTCTTGCCGCAGCAGTATCTATTTATCTACTTGCACTTTGACGTGCTTTCGAAATGCTAGGTAGGCAGAGGGTAGGACCGAGCAAAGGGTGCTCACCCCATTGCGGGGATTTGAACCGCCGACCTTCTGATCGTCAAGCCCTAGGCTCAGTGGTTTAGACCACAGTGCCACCCACGTCCCGAGTAGGCATTTACTTATCAGTAAAGAAATAAAAGATTAAAACTTAAGAAATAAAAACATAAACCTTTAGTAATTTTATCAAAGATGGGAATTAGAATATTTCCTATAATGATACTAAACAGACTTTTGATGCCACAGACTTTCATAAAGAACAGACTACAAAAAACTACACATAAGTGAAGCTGTGCCAACCACCTTCTCCACACTGCAAAACCCCTCCATTTCCCTCCGTGATTCTATCTGTCTCTCTTACCTGTCCAGTTACCCAGTGGTAAAAGGATTGAGGCCGGGGCCTATGTCCCAGTTTACATATTTATGAGGGAGCACAACCAGGACCCACACGCCAGGCATTCAGGGGGCTGCCACTGCCTGGGCACGTCCTGGCCTCACTGGTAGGTCCCCAGAAGAGGCTAACAAGTGTGCGATCACTGTCTCTAGACCCTGCTTTTCTCCCTCCTCCACTTCATTGTGAACTGAAGTGTTCAATTTCTGGAGGAAAAGGAATTGATTCTGTCTAGGAAATCTATTCAACAATCGTAATCTGACTATTAGAATGCTTTATAGACCTTTTTCTTCTCTTCCACTTAGCTTTCTTCATTCTTGCAGAGAATCTCATTCAACAACAGTGCTGGGGATGAAATTACATTAAATGAATATGGAGAGTTAGCAGCTGGCCTTGATATTACAAACTTGGTCACTTTCCCAAATAATTCCTACATCAGGGTCAAAGTGGGAAGCTTGGATCCTCAGGCCCCTCCTGGCAAAGAGCTCACCATTAATGAGGACCAAATGAAATGGCACAGAGACTTCACTCAGGTATGGAATAACGGCATAGTCCCTGAAATGCAATAGTTTGTGGTTATCCACAAAATGGGATGTAACAAAAGCATTTCATACGTTATTAATTTTGAAATTTATTATTTAATATAGCTTAGTTTTCATACGTAGTTTTCATATCTAGATGAATAGTACTTTAATGGAGAGATACTCTGTTTGAAAGAGTGACTTTTCCTCCAAGTTTCCACCTTCAGCCTCTGAGGCTGTGCTTGTTGGCCTTCAATTTTGTTAATGGCACTTTTCTTTGTACATAATATTACATTAAATGGTATACTGACATTCCCTTTTTATTTATTGTATGCTAATAAATAATAAATAATAATAAATCTAGGGGGGGGAAATATCCTTTAAGAAATGCTGTAAGGTCTATCAGTACATAAACAAATGAGCCACAATGCCAAAATGAGCAAAATGCTCAGAAGTCATCTTCCACTAAGAAGGAGCAATGGCTATCAGAGAGTCCAGCATCGTCCACCATTCTTGTTTATGAAATCCATGAAGCAATTCTCCAGTTAGTGGCATTAGATTGAAAACTAAGCTAGCTGTATCAGTATTTAGGTTGAGAATGAACATTATGATCTTCTTGAGTTTGTATGAAGCTGGGTTCAGGACATATACATCTAGGGGTGGTTGTAGCTGGTCTAAGAAGCACTCCTAGGAGCATATGCACTCCTAGCTAGCACAAAAAAAAACTTCAGACGCTAGCGAGGAGTTAGAAGTGAGGAGTGATCCCATACCTCTTGCTTCAAAGGGAATGCAACCTCTCCCAGAACAGGTCAGACATAGGAACCACCCACCCAAAGAATTTCTCTCTGATAAGGATTTAGCCCCCTATCCCTCCAGACACCTGCCCAGCACCTTCCCCACCTCCTCTCATTCCAATGAAGTGGAAAGGTAGCACTTCACATCATCAGCATACAGATGACACCATGTGCTAGATCCTAGGATATTATTTCTAAGAGTTTCATATAGATGATAAATACCAAAGGAGACAGAATGGGGCCTAACAGGACACCACAATCTGAAGGTCATTCAATGATTTAATAGTACTAGTTTCTTGTTCTGACCCTGCAGGTAGGAGCAGAAACACTATAATGGGGTACCTTAAATCCCCACCTCCTCGAGCCACCACAAAAGAACTCCATGTGAAGGAGTCTTGAAGCAAATACAGTTAAGTGGTTACTCCATCAAAAGGCAAAGCCAGGGTTGAAATTACATTGCATTCAAACACAGCTGTAAGGTTGGGTGGTCTAGGCATGAATACTGAAATCTTCTTAAGTTTGTATGATGTTTAGAACAGCAACTGTTAAAGCACCTGATATTGGATAATTGATAATTTCCCCAAAACAATATTGTAATATTAAACTATTCCTATCTCTTTGGATAGGTGCCACCCCTTTCTCTATGTAATGACAACTGCCTTCCAGGTTACGGGAAGAAAAAGAAGGAGGGAAAGAAGTTTTGCTGCTATGATTGTGATCCATGTCCAGGAGGAATGATCTCAAATGAGAAAGGTGGGAGATGACATCTTCAGATATTACAAAAGCTCTGGGCTCTTGGAAATTTTGTTGAGGAAAGGGGTCTAAAATTAATAGAGGTCCTGTTCTAATTGTTTATAGATAACATCAAAATATTTTTATCTTTAAAACATCTTGAATAATTTTTTTAATATTTATTTTACCTCCAATTTCTAGAAAATTTGGGTGGAATAGACGTAGTGTTTTCTCCCCGAAGAATTAGGTTGTTTGACAATAGGGTGAAAGTCTCATTAAACTTGCCTTTCTGGGCTCCTAAGATTTCAGCTGTAATTTATTTCTTAATTTCCTGTACAGTTTATTTAGTTCTAAGAAAAACAGGGGGGCTGTAAGAGCAGATGTACTCCACGTAGAAAATTCCAGATTTGATTCATAAGATTTATTTTTGATGCCTCTAGGTTAAAAGCATTTGGGTTTGAAGTTCTTAAACCTTTTTAGGCAGAAAACAATATGCTAGATGGATTATTGATGAGGAAATTCATAAGAATAGTTTTGGTTGCTTCAAATTGCTCTGGGCTCTTGGCAATTTTGTTGGCATTAAACTGCTGCAGTACAGAAGGCTTAAATTAATAGAGGTCCTGTTCTAATTGTTTATAGTTAACATCAAAATATTTTTATCTTTAAAACATCTTGAATAATTTTTTTAATATATATTTTACCTCCAACGTCTACAAAATTAGGGTGCAATAGAAGTGGTGTTTTCTCCCCTAAGAATTAGGTTGTTTGACAAGATGGTGAAAGTCTCATTAAACTCCCTTTTCTGGGCTCCTAAGATTTCAGCTGTAATTTATTTCTTAATTTGCTGTACAGTTAATGTGGTTCTAAGAAAGAGCAGGGGGACTTTAAGAGTAGATGTCCACCAAGTAGAAAATTCCAGATTTGATTCATGAGGTTTATTTTTGATGCCTCTAGGGCAGGCATCCCCAAACTGCGGCCCTCCAGATGTTTTGGCCTACCACTCCCATGATCCCTAGCTAACAGGACCAGTGGTCAGGGATGATGGGAATTGTAGTCCAAAACATCTGGAGGGCCGAAGTTTGGGGATGCCTGCTCTAGGGTAAAAGCATTTGGTCTTGAAGTTCTTAAACCTTTTTAGGCAGAAAACACTGTGCTAGATGAATTATTGATGAGGAAATTCTTAAGAATAGTTTTGGTTGTTTCAAATTGTCACACATCGTTTGTTTGTTTTCAGACATGGAAACATGTGTCAGTTGCCCAGCAGATCAATATCCAAACAAGGGCCAAGATCTATGCATTCCTAAGATTCCAAACTTCCTAGCCTTTAATGAAACCCTGGCCATTGTGTCAACTTCCTCTGCGCTTCTATTTTCTCTGATCACAATTCTGGTGCTTGGCATCTTCATTAAGCATCGCAATACAACCATAGTCAAAGCCAACAACAGAAGCCTCACCTATGGTCTCCTTATCTCCCTCCTCTTGTGTTTCCTCTCTTCTTTGTTGTTCATTGGGAAACCTAATAAGGTGACTTGCCTTCTCCGACAAACTGCTTTTGGCATTGTCTTCTCTGTGGCCCTCTCCAGCATCTTAGCCAAAACCATATTGGTGGTTTTGGCATTCATGGCTACCAAACCAGGAACCAGTATGAGGAAATGGGTAGGCAAAGAACTGGCTTATTCCATTGTCCTTTCTGGCTCTTTTGTTCAAATAGGGATCTGTGTCCTCTGGCTGGCAACCTCTCCCCCATTCCCAGATGTGGACATGCACTCAATGACCGAAGAAATAATATTTCTTTGTAATGAAGGGTCAGTCCTCATGTTCTATTGTGTTTTGGGCTACATGGGCTTCCTGGCCACTTTCAGCTTCACAGTGGCCTTCCTAGCCAGGAAGTTGCCTGACACTTTCAACGAAGCCAAGTTCATCACCTTCAGCATGCTGATCTTCTGCAGCGTTTGGCTCTCCTTCATTCCAACCTACCTGAGCACCAGAGGAAAATACATGGTGGCTGTGGAGATCTTCTCCATCATTGCTTCTGGTGCTGGGTTACTGGTTTGCATTTTTTCTCCTAAATGCTACATTATTGTGGTGAGGCCTGACCTGAACAACAGAGAGCAGCTAACACAAAGAAAGTTATAAATGACAGAAGAATTTGTGGTTCTTTTAGGTCTGAGGCTGCATGGACTTGCTGGCTGGTATCACTTTCCGAATCACTACTCTGGATATATGTAGAGTTTGCTTCTTAACTTTTTCATCTCCCAAAGATGTCCTGAAGGCAAGGGGTACAGATTTTTCTTCAGGATCTACCTCCAAAGTCTTTTTCATGAATGTGTAATGCTGTAAAGCTGTGGAGGTTTATGTTCAGAGTTTTTCTTCTCCTAGATTGGCTGCCTTCCTAGGTTTACAAGCCCCATCTGCCCCTCATTTCCGTCTACAGCATCTGCAGTAGCCACCTTTTTGAGCATTGGGCCCACTTTTGCTCTTATCTGCTATATCCTGTCTTTGTATGCAGAGAAATTCCGTTACTCACTGAGGATATGAGGCCCATTGGTATTACTGTATATTTAAAGCAAATGGAATCTTAATAGCAAAACTGTCAGCCTTTTCATTTAGAAATGGTTAAGTTCAGTTGATGAATGTTGTACCTATATGAATGATTGTTAATAAAAAAAAGTCTGTTATCAATTCATGGAATCTGCAAATTCATGTTGAAGACAACATGGGGTACCAGAAGCAAAATCCATTGTGAAATAGTTGAGGGCTCTACATTCTTTATCTCTCACAAACAAGGCAGCTGAGGAATAAAAGAAGGAGGATTAATACAGCCATTTCCCTTGTTTTTTAAATAGTTTTAACAAAGAAAAGTAGCAGAGATATGCAACAATATCTGAAGGAAAACACATTTGGATATTACTAACACTAATAGGACAAACCTTTTTTCTGAATTATACTTCTAACCAGTTGTCGTGTCCCCAATGGTAACTGTAGCTAGCTGTCAAGAACGCACGCCACTCCGAGAAGTCAGCGGAAGAAGTCTTGAAGTTTATTGTACAGCACACAGAGAAACGTGGAAAGTCCGTGAGGATTCTGAAGAGGCCACCTCAGAATCCCCCTTTAATACACCTTGCTGGGTGACTCCCAATTCCCCCCTCCCTTCTGCCCTAAAGGTCCGGGGGCGATCCACTTCCCCACCCGGGATGGTTTGGACAAAAGAGTTAACTGCTCTGGTCTACCTGCACTATTCATGGGTGCTTTTTACATTGTTATTGTGATACTGCCGGTTCCGCCGCTGATGGCTCGTTAGCGGTCGTTATCGCCCATCCTGGGGTTGTTTACCCCGTGGGGCATGCCTGGGCGAGGTCGGGCCTTGCTGCACTTGGTTTAACCCCTGCATGCCTGGCTCCGCTGTTGCCCCCTTTCCTGGCCCGCTGCATGGTTCCCCTTCCTGGCGCCTGCATGGCGCGACCACACTGTCTAGTCGGGTCGCGACATCCTGCCCCCCCGAAACTGACAGCACCTGGTACTGCTCCAGCACCTGGTCCCGGGGCCCCCCGGCCGGTTCGGCCACTGCTGGTGGAATCTCTTGACCAGCTGTGGGGCCAAAACGTCCGACGCCCACACCCATTCTCGGTCCCCCGTTGCGAAGTCCTTCCACTCCACCAGGTACTGCAGACGCCCTCTGTGGAATCTGGAGTCCAAAATGTCCTTGACCTCATGGTGCTCACCTCCCGCCAGGATCAGCGGGGTGGGTGGCGCCGCCACGGGGTGCCAACCGTCGTCCTCCGGGGACTTCTTCAGCAAGCTGAAGTGGAACACCGGGTGTATCTGTCGCAAGTTCTTTGGGAGTTCCAGCTTCGCAGAAACTCCGTTGATTACCTCTAACACTTTAAACGGGCCCAAGTACCGGGGCCCGAGTTTCTTGCTGCGGAGGCCCAGCTTCAGATGCCGCGTGGACAGGTAGACCCGGCACCCCGCTTTGATGTCCCCCGCCGGTCTCCTTCGCTGGTCCGCCGTCCTCTTCTGTGCCGCCTTGACCTCCAGCAGTTGTTCCCGAAGGGACTCCCAGCACCTGGCCGTCCTCTCTCTCCACTTTCCGAGCTCCTCCGGCTCCCGGGCGGTGGGCTCCCCCAAGTCCGGCAGGTGCCTCAGGTCGGTCCCATAGACCACGGCGAAGGGGGACATCTCCGTGCTGCTGTGTACGGAGTTATTATAAGCGAACTCCGCCAACGGAAGCAGCTGTGACCAGTCGTCCTGCTGGTAGCAGCCAAAACATCGCAGGTACTGCTCCAGCACCTGGTTGACACGTTCCGTCTGTCCGTCAGTCTGGGGGTGGTAGGCCGAGCTGAGTCCCTGCTCGATCCCCAGCAATCCCAGGAACGCCTTCCAAAATCGGGACACAAACTGGGAGCCGCGGTCGGAAATGACCTTGTCTGGAACCCCATGGAGCCGGAAGATGTGCTCCATGAACAGCTTTGCCACCTGGGTGGCGGTAGGCAGTGAGGCGCAGGGCACGAAATGGGCTTGCTTGGAGAACAGGTCCACCATGACCCATATTGCTGTTTTGCCTCGGCTGGGTGGCAGATCCGTAATAAAGTCCATGGAGATCACCGACCAGGGTCGAGGTGGGACCTCCAGGGGCTGTAGGAGGCCCTGCGGCTTGCCCACTGCCGGCTTGCAGGTGAGGCAGATGGGGCAGCCCGCAACGTAGTCCTTGACATCTTTACGGAGCGTGGGCCACCAGAAGCTCCGCCGAACCAGCTTCCACGTCTTGACGAAGCCGAAGTGCCCAGCCGCTTTGGCGTCGTGGCATGCTTCCAGGGCGGCCCTCCGGAGGGGTTCCGGGACGTACGCGGTGCTCCCTCTTTGCCAGATGTCCCCTTCCAGTGTCAAGGAGTCCTGCAGGTTCTGTAGTTCCGTGTCTGTCGGATACGCTGCCACTAGTCTGTCACGGAGCGCTGCAGAAGGCTGGCTGCGCTCCCGGGGGGTGTCCCAACTTGACCCCCTGTCTGTCCCCCTTCCCTCCTAGCCTGGTTACGGGTGGTGACGGCTCGGGCTAAGTGTTTGTCCTCAAATAGCGGACGCATCTCTGTGCGGGCGTCCGCCTCGTACTGGGGCAGGCGAGACAGGGCGTCCGCGAGGAAGTTGTCCTTCCCGGGGATGTGGCTTAGCTGGAAATCGTACCGGGAGAAGAACTCTGCCCACCGCATGTGCTTGGCGGTCAGCTTCCGCGGCTGTCGGAGGGCCTCGAGGTTGCGGTGGTCTGTCCAGACCTCGAACGGTTCCCTTGCCCCCTCCAGCCAGTGCCTCCACTCCTCAAGCGCCATGCGGATGGCCGCTGCCTCCTTCTCCCAGGTAGACCAGTTCCGCCTTCCCAAACTTCCGGGACAGGTACGCCCCGGGCCTCAGACGGCCCTCCCCGTCCCTCTGCAGGAGTACCGCTCCCATGGCCACATCACTAGCGTCTACCTGTACCACCATGGGCCGGGCTGGATCCACATGGATCAGCGTAGGCTCGGCGGCGTACGCCTCTTTGAGCCCCTGGAAAGCCTCCTCCGCCCGGGACCCCCAATCCAGAGCCGCCCCCGGACGCTTGGCCCCCTTTCCTTTCCCCTTGGTACCTAGGAGATCGGTGAGGGGGGTCACCAAGGCCGAATAGTTGGGCAAAAAGCCCCTGCAGAAATTTGCGAACCCTAGCAGGCTCTGGAGTTGGCGCCGTGTCCGCGGCCGCTCCCACCCCAGGACTGCCTCCACCTTCTGGCGATCCATGGCCACCCCCGCCGCCGAGATCCTATACCCCAGGTAATCTAAGGAGGGGCGGTGGAACTCGCATTTGGGCAACTTGACGTATAGGTGGTTGTCCAGGAGTCTCTGCAAGACCTCCCGGACCAACCGGACGTGTTCCCGGGGGTCCCGACTGTACACCAGCACATCGTCCAGGTAGACCACCACCCCTTTGTACAGGAGGTCGTGGAGTACCTCGTTGATGAGACTCATGAACACCCCCGGGGCCCCGCTCAATCCAAACGGCATTACCAGGAACTCGAACTGTCCAAACTGGCAGTTAAAAGCCGTCTTCCATTCGTCCCCCTCCCGGACCCGCACCCGGTAGTATGCCTCCCTTAAGTTTAGCTTCGTGAAGATCGTGCCGGTACCCAACTGGTCCAGCAGATCCGGGATGAGGGGGAGCGGGTACGCGTTCCCTGCCGCTATGGCGTTCAACCCTCTATAGTCCTGGCACAACCTCCGGGTGCCATCCTTCTTGCCCACGAAGATGACCGGAGCCCCCATGGGGCTCTTGGCGGGGCGGATGAACCCTCTGGCCAGATTCTTGTCCAGGAACTCCCTGAGGTCCTGGAGTTCCTCCCCGGACATCTTGTAGATGCGTCCCTTGGGGAGGACCGCATCTTCTGGGATGTCGATGGCGCAATCTGTGCGGCGGTGGGGGGGCAGCTCGTCTGCCTCGGTTTCCCCGAACACCGCCGCCAGATCCCAGTACTCCGGGGGTATCTCCGGCGCCACCACATCCAGCTTGCCCTCGTCCCCGTGGACCCCTTTGGCCTCCCCCTTTCCGGGGCACTGGGGGTCCGATTCGACCCTGTGCTGCCCACACCTATCCAGGTCGAACGTCAGGCGCCCTGAGCGCCAGTCTACTATGGGGTTATGTTCCATCAGCCAATCCAACCTCAGCACTACCTGGTACCCATCCGTGGGGACCCTAACTAGCATCCTGGATTCCCGGTGGTCCCCCACCCACAAGAAGACCGGCCCCACTTCCACCCCAAACGGACCCCCCTTTATGGGACTGCCGTCCATCTGGACGAAAACTAAGGGGGTGCTCCGAACCTGGGTGGGCAAGTCCAGTTCCTTAGCAACTTCGGGGTGCAGCATACTGTGGTCGCAGCCCGAGTCCAGCAGCGCATCTCCCGTCCATTGTTTGCCGCCGTCCGGGTTTTCCAGCCTCACCCGGACCAGGTTGGGTGGTCTTCTCGCCCGTTTCTTGGGGTCCGTTGACCCTGGTGGGACCTGCAGCCGGGCGTCCTTCACTGCAGGTCCTGGTCGTTTCCCGACTCCGCGCCTTCGGAGTCGGACTGGCGCTTTTCCCTCGGCTCCGACGCGACAGCCGCCCGGCTCCCGGTCTTGGGTGTCCGGTTGGTTCCCGACGTCGCTTGGGACCCTGCCGGGGTCCGAACCTCTCCTGGGGGTCGCTCGGGGCACGCCACCGCATAGTGTCCTGCCCCCCCCGCACCTGATGCAGAGTCCATCCCGGCGTCTCCTCTCCCGTTCCGGGTCGGGGGTGCGCTTGTGCCGGGGGACCCCCGCGCCATTGGCGGGACGGGGGGTCCCCGAGTTCTCCGCGGGCCTTCGGTCCTTGCCCGCCCTGGGTCCTAGCTCCAGCATCCCCAGGTCTGCTTCCAACTGAGCCACCATGCGGCACCAGCCGTCCAGCGTCGACAGCTCCCGAGGGGTCCCTTTCACTACGGCCCACTTGCGGAGCTCAGGATGGAGGCCCTCCTTGAAGTAGTGGACTAGGACCTCCTCGTTCCAGGAGGAGATTTGGGCGGCCTCCCCCCTGAACATGTCTACATAGTCCTGAACCGGGAGACCCCCTTGCCTGGCCTTCTGGACCCGTCGCTTCGCCTTCTCCTCCGCCTGCGGGTCTTGGAAGCGCTCTCGAAGGGCCGCCAAGAAGTCCTCCAGGTTGGCCAGGGCCGGATCCCTGCGGTCGACCAGGAGCATGGCCCACTGGCCGGCCTTCCCCTGCAGGGAGGAGATGACCGCCGCTACCAAGTCCTCTGGGTCGCAGTCGTCTCCCCCGTACCTTCTGGCGTGGTTCCTTGCGTGGAAGATGAAGGTGGAGAGTTCCGCCGGGTCCCCCTCGAAAATGGCCTTCAGCTCCGGGGGCGGCCTGCGCCGCGCCGTCGCCCTCCCGCGGACGTGCCTCCCGCGGCTCTCCGGGGTCGCTGCAGCGCGCTCGTCCTCGCTGCTGTCGCCCGTGGAACTCCCCGCCGCTACGTCGTCCTCCAGCCGGCTGCTGCGACGTCTTGGCGGGGGAAACACCTGCCCCCTCAGGGCCGTCCCGTCCGACCACGTCAGTCGTTGAGTCACTCCGGGCTCCTGACCTGAGCCCTTCCTTGGGGTCTGCCGACTGCAGACCCCCGATCCCGCGTGGCCTTGGCTCCCGCCGCCGCTACGACTTGTCCGGGGCACCGCGCCCCCACAGGCCTGGTCCAACAACCGGCCTGACTCCTCGCCGACCCGCAGCCGCTCCCAGATGAGGTGGTTCAGCTGCTCCTGGAGTCGCCGTAGCTCGTCCAGGCTCCCGCTGTCTGGCCTGGCCGAGGGAAGGCTCCGTTGGTCTGAGGTAAACAGATCCGCCAGCCGCTCGAGTAGGGCGCTCGAGGTAACGGGGGTCTGAAAACGTGCCGCTACGCGCCATGGGGTCGCCATCTCGGTAGCTGCCGGTAAGCGATCCCAACACGATACGGACGTTGAAGTTTTTTCGTGAGAATCCTCACTATGTCGTGTCCCCAATGGTAACTGTAGCTAGCTGTCAAGAACGCACGCCACTCCGAGAAGTCAGCGGAAGAAGTCTTGAAGTTTATTGTACAGCACACAGAGAAACGTGGAAAGTCCGTGAGGATTCTGAAGAGGCCACCTCAGAATCCCCCTTTAATACACCTTGCTGGGTGACTCCCAATTCCCCCCTCCCTTCTGCCCTAAAGGTCCGGGGGCGATCCACTTCCCCACCCGGGATGGTTTGGACAAAAGAGTTAACTGCTCTGGTCTACCTGCACTATTCATGGGTGCTTTTTACATTGTTATTGTGATACTGCCGGTTCCTCCGCTGATGGCTCGTTAGCGGTCGTTATCGCCCATCCTGGGGTTGTTTACCCCGTGGGGCATGCCTGGGCGAGGTCGGGCCTTGCTGCACTTGGTTTAACCCCTGCATGCCTGGCTCCGCTGTTGCCCCCTTTCCTGGCCCGCTGCATGGTTCCCCTTCCTGGCGCCTGCATGGCGCGACCACACTGTCTAGTCGGGTCGCGACACCAGTTTGAAATAGTGGTGGCAGAGAATATCTCAAGTAAGCCAAATGGCTTCAGAGAATACAGATGTGTTGTTTCTAAAGTTGATTCTAAACTCTATTAATGCTATTTCTTTTATAATTTTTTTATTAATTTTCAATTACCATCCAATAATACCCTCATTAAAACAATACTAATAGTAATACTAATCATTCAAATACTAAATCATATAATTTAGGTTCCCCGCCCGCATCCTAAAAGTGATGGTTTGATGATTTCCTTTATTTCTGCATTCCAAAATCTTATTTTGGAATAATAAGCCGCCCAGAGTGACTGGGGAGACGCAGCCAGATGGGTGGGGTACAAATAATAAATTATTATTAAATTATTATTAATTTCTATTATATTCCGGTCAAAATAATAATCCCTTATACAACAACTGCAATATTAATAACTTCTATTCGTGTTGACACATTAAATGATTTATAGAAGTACAAATGAGGCATTCAAACTATATTCTTGTTCTTCCTGTGTGTGGCAATTATTCTGTCTGTGGTGTTTCTTCCAGTCCTTGTAAAATGTTGTGTCTATTGTGATGGAAAAAGTTGGTTCCACAAGTATTTCTTTTTACTTTTTTCTCCTGCCAGCAAATGGTTAAAAAATGGAAGTCTCTGATTGGCTGTGGTTCCAGGAGGGAGCGTTTAAAAGGAGAGGCTTTGGGGGGAGATGGAGTTAGAGTGTAGTTAAGAGGCGGGTTGAGTTGAGGTGGTTGAGGAGGGAGGTTGGAGAGGTTGGCAGTTAGGTAGGGAGATAGGATAGGAGTCAGGCTGAAATATAAAGAATGTTGAGGAGTGTTGGTTCTGGAATAAAACATCCACTCCGAGTGTACAGTGAAGGACTGAGTGTATTGTCCTGCAGGAGTAATAGGACCAAATCTTGCTGGGAGACTGAGGGTGAGACAAGAGAAGTAGGAGCTGAAAGAGATCAGTCTACTTAGGTCTCAAACTAATCTGGAGGAGTGAGACTCTTCTGAGGAAAGAAGAGACCCCCAAAACCCAGTGAAGGAAGGGGATGTGTGGTGAGCCCTTAAGACTATTACTGAAAGTACCTCAGGAGCTGCATTTGTTAAAGGGGTGGGTAACTGAAGCAAAGTACCACCTTAGAAAGGAACCAAACTATAAAGCCCAAACCACTGAAAGCGAATTGAAGTGAACTAGCGAATTATTATTGAAGTAACCTAAGTTTATCCACTTGTCCAATCTTTATTGTTTATTTAAAGAACACTTGCTTGAGGCTCCAACTTATTGGTTATCCTCCTCACAAAGATCCCCCCACAGGATATTCTGGGATAGTTAGGTTTTGTTTTTAAGCCTTCAGATAAAAGGTTGTTCAGTGAGGTGGGGGCAATATATTTAAGTGAGAGCAGGCACATGGGCGTGAGCGGTAACTGAGGTGCCGAGCTTGTAGCGTCTATCTTTTCCAAGTTGTTGCTGTTCTCCATCATGCCTTGTGTGGATCTGATATCCCATTGGTCTATTGATGGTATAATCCAGTGTCCCCACATCTTGATAACGCAAGGATGCTCTCCAGAATTGTTGCCACAATTCAGTTAATGTGATGGCAAACCATGTCTGATCAGTGTTACATAGGTGGGAGAGGGATGGATACCCCACTACTAACAAATTAGGAAGCGGGGAAAGGATGGGGCCAGCTCAACATTAGATATCCCACTGACCTAGTAGGTTCATTCCTTGCCTATGATTTTGTGATGTGTCAAATATAATTAAATTGGCAGATCCAGCTTCCAGTCTACCAACTGCGGGAACAGAAGTGTTTGGATTAACTATCTGCAGTCTGGATTCAGACTGTTCCTCCAAGGCTGGAAAAAATGGTGAACACTGCTTTTTTACTGGAAGTTGAATCACAGGACAAAGCGATGCAGTGACTTTTGGAAACTGTGGGATAACCAGGGCATGATGGGAACCATCAACAGCTGCAGGAATGAATAATACAGCACCATATATGGATGGGAAAGCATCATGGGGGGAAATTGTCACATGCAGGAAAGAATAAAGATTACACTTAGAGTTCCTCATTGAAACTTTATAAATTACCTAATATACGGTACCAACACAAATATAAATCACAACACTGTAGCTGCTATATAAGAGATTATTATATCTGCATGGAATGCAATGGAAATTATTAACATAGCGGACCACAGAAAAAATGAAGAAGAATGAAGCCATCAGATCTAGCATGCAAGGGGGCCAGTTTAATTAAATCATATAATTTGACATTTGAATAATTGGCATTCATAATTGCATTAATTAGATAAAATTGCTATTGTTATAATGAGGACGCTATTGGAACAGTATTGGTAAATGAATAAATATATATATTTTAAAAATAATAATAGTAATATTTTGGCAGTTCCCCTACTGCTGATGCACCATAGAATCCAAAAACACTGCGCAAGTGATTCCCTCCTCTATCATTATTAAATTACAATCATCAATCCACCTGATTGAAACTCCAAATGCCACAGTGGGGAAAAAGGATCAACAAGCAAGCCTGAAATGATTATAAGCTTCTCAGTGCTCCATAGACAACTAGGCTGGGCTCTGTTACTAATCAGGCATATGTTTTCCCTCTTTCATATCAAACCACTGCATCTTATTTGGCATCCAAGGCATTCTGCTGTGACAGTGTTCAAATTAACAATAAGGTGGATACGTGTCCCTTAAAGTGCCAAATTGACAGAGTCAGCTGCCACCCAATTTGTCTTGTTCAGATCAGGTGGAGGAGAGTGATAATACTGTAGAGAGAAGCAGGGGAGTCCATGCACACAAGGGAATTTGCCATCAGGATGTTGCTCCTGCTGCTTCTGCTGCTCCCCAATATGGTGTCCCAAGTACAAAGTGCTAAATGCGCAACAAATAATCCTGTTCACGTTCCACACGAATGGTATGAGCCAGGTGAGCTGGTCATTGGTGCAATGGCATCTCATATTTATTACATAGTCCAAGAGGTTTCCTTCAAGAAACACCCTTCCCATGACTTCATTAATACCCCACTGTAAGTAACCGTTAATTAATATTGTTTTCATTATTCCTTATATGCTATATCTGACTGAAAATAACTTTGATTGATTTGAAGGGGGGTTGCTTTAAAACTTTATTTTTTAAATGTGTGGAGAGATTTTATTAGAAATCTCTGTGCATATAGGCTATGTGCATACTGTCAATGAACAATAAGTTTTGTTTTTTTTGTTTTTTTAGTCTAATTGTGTAAAGAGAGATAGAAAAGAGAGTAGGAGAAAGAGAAAAGAGATGGCATAAAAAATAGGAAAAGCATATAGCAAAGAAGTATGGTACTGAACTTTTTTGATGGTACCCAAATTTTCAAGGTGGTGAAAACAAACACGGGTTGCTGAAGATATGAAGAAATCTGCAACAGCTTTTTTAATTACACAGTATTCTTAAAGGTAAAGGTAAAGGTACCCCTGACCGTTAGGTCCGGTCGCAGACGACTCTGGGGTTGTGGCGCTCATCTGGCTCTATAGGCCGAGGGAGTCGGCGTTTGTCCGCAGACAGCTTCCAGGTCATGTGGACAGCATGTCTAAGCTGCTTCTGGTGAACCAGAGAAGCGCACGGAAACGCTGTTTAGCTTTCCTCCGGGGTGGTACCTATTTATCTACTTCCACTTTGATGTGTTTTCGAACTGCTAGGTTGGCAGGAGCTGGGACCAAACAATGAGAGCTCACCCTGTCTTGGGGATTCGAACTGCCATCCTTCTGATCGGCAAGCCCTAGGCTCTGTGGTTTAGACAACAACGCCACCCGCGTCCCACACAGTATTCTTAGATTGCCCAAATAAGTAAATAAACTTTGATGGGTTCGTCCTCTCTTTATAGGAAGGCAGGTGAATCTCTTATATCTAGATTCTGTGCACTGTTTAATTTTCCCATCAAACAAAATCTCACTTCATTTGCAGGGTGGTGACAAAGTTCTACCAGCAAATCCTTGCTTTGGTCTTTGCTGTTGATGAGATCAACGAGAATCCCAGGATGTTGCCCAATGTCTCTCTTGGGTTCCACATCTATGATAGCTATTATGATTCAAAAATGACTTACCGAAACACTCTGGACCTGCTCTTTAAATCACATCACTTTGTTCCCAACTACAGATGTGGCATCCAGAAAAATGTAATAGGAGTCATTGGGGGACTTAGCTCTGATACCTCCTGGTGCATGGCAAACGTCTTGGGTCTTTTCAAGATTCCACAGGTAGAATATGGATTTTGAAAAACAGAGTTTTCATGCTTTCCTTGCATTAGGAATCTACTGATTCATATATATGGAGTGGAAAAATGGACAAAGTAAAAGGGGCATAATATGCATATCCAACAATGTGTGTATGACGGGAAATTTGTGTTTAATAGATGTAATAGAAGATTGCTGCAAAGCTGCCAAGGTTTGTAAAGGAGGCACCTATACTGGTTCATATATATCAATCTTGAAAGCACTGCACTGGCTTCCTGTGAGCTATTCAATATATGACATTGACATTGGCTTCATAGGCAAAACTGATGGAGAAATGTCCCTCCCCTTAAAAATCAAGATAGTTCTTTCCCAAAGTATGATGTTAATCAACATTGTTCACTTTCAGCGGCTAATTGAAAACACTGTTTTCTTGATATTGTTCTGGCATTTGCCATCTGTCATTTCAGAGAGTTAAATACATAGTGGTGTCCCTATTGTCCTATTCTGCTGCATTCCAGGAGTTCATTTTAGTTGTTTTAATTAGTGCTGGTACGGTATTTTGTATTTTACTGATATTTTATATGATTTGGTTTATTGTGTTCAGAGAACAATAACATATACAATCTAATGGAGATCTTCAGGATTTCCCAGGAAATCTTCCTAAGAGAGTTCTTAGTAGTTAGAGATTCAACCGCTCCCTTCAATCATTATAAAGGTTACAGAGCAAAAGTACATGATCAACAATTTCTATCAATCCACTTCCACCTTGGAGGTTGTTTTTTTTAATCATCCACTTAATATATTAACATGAGCCATGATAAATGCTCCCCTATTCTTGGATACAATCAATATGTAGAAGAATGAAGCTGTGATGATGCCATAATAATAACAATAAATATCTACAGAAAACTTTGAGCAAGGTTATCTGTGTTTTCCTGTATAAGCTGGGGTTGGTGCTGTCCCTAAATTTGGTACATTTGGGATATATACTCAATATATATTCAATATTTAAGTTTGTGCGTGCATGTGATTATATCTAAATAAATTGGAATATTTATTTCCACTTGGAAACATTTGGCTTTTCCTTTTTCCAGATTTCATATGGTTTATTTGAACCAGCCATAAATGATGGAACCAAGTTCCCTTCCTTTTACCGCATGGTCCCCAATGAAGCCCTTCAGTATCGGGGAATTATCCAGTTACTTCTGCATTTCAGATGGAAATGGGTTGGGCTCATCACTCCAGCTAACGAAGCAGGGGAACGTTTCTTACAGACAATTGAAAAAATGTTTTTCCAGAATGGAATTTGTTCGGGATTCACAGAAAGAGTTAAATTCAATATAAATTATAACAGTAACATAGTAGAAATGATAGACAGAAGGCTTTTGTTTTCAACTTCCACAACCTACAAAGCCAATGCAGTTCTAGTATACGGAGAAAGTAGATTTATTATATGGTTGTCAAATGCTTTAAGCGCAATGGAGTTTGCTCAGCTAATATTTCCTCAAAAGAAATCACTTAAAGGAAAAGTATGGATTACAACTGCCCAAATTGATTTCATACTATATAGCCTTCAAAAAATTATTGATATTAATATAGAAATGTTCTATGGTGCTATCTCCTTTGCAATTCACTCCAAGGAGATTCACAACTTTAAAGGCTTTCTTCAGAATATATATCCCGATTGGACAGACACAGATGGTTTTATCAAAGATTTCTGGGAAGATGCATTCAGTTGTACATTTCAAAATTCCACTCTCTCAAGAACCGTGTGTACTGGAGAGGAGATGCTGGAGAGCCTTCCTGCACCACTTTTTGAAATGAGCATGACTGGCCACAGCTACAGTATCTATAATGCTGTCTATGCTTTGGCACATGCCTTAAATAGGAAGCAGCTGGCTCGAGACATCAGCAAAGGAAGAAATGCTTGGGGCAGACTTGCCCTGCGATATGTAGAACCTTGGCAGGTATATTTTCCTACTACCACATTGTATTCACTGCATTGCTTTATTATGTGAGCTGGAATTTAATTATCAGTAAAGAAATAAAAGAAGAAAACTTAAGAAATTAAAAAGAAAACTGAAGTAATTTTATTGTATCAAAGATGGGAATTAGAATATTTTGTATAATTATACTAAACAGACAAGGCTTTCATAGGCAACAGTCTACCAACAACTACACGTAAGTGAAGCTGTGACAACCACCTCCTCCACACTGCAAACCCCTCTGTTTTCTCTCCAAATCCCTCCGTAGTTATCTCTGTCTCTCTAACCTCTTCTAACCTTACCCAGTGTTGTAAGGTTGGGGGCCCGGAATGCATGGCCCCAGGCACATCATTCTGAGGGATCACAACCAGGACCCCAACCCCAGGCACTGGCTTCTGTGGGGATCCTCATCCTGTCCAAGTGAAAACAGAAGAGCAGTCAATCAGGGAGCTGTCGCTGCTTGGGCATTCCCTGTAAGGCCCTTCCCTGACTCCTCCTCTTTCCCTGTCTACCCACCGCCAGGGGTTTCTGGGCCCTCAAGCCAAATCATGCCTCACCACTTGCTCCCCAGAAGATGCTAGCAAGATGTTTGATCACTGTCTCTAGACCCTCCTCTCCATCCTCCTCTTCAACCTCTGAGCCTGGATTACTGTCTGCCTCTTCCTGCTCCCTTATCCCTGTTGCCTTTTCAGTTTCTGACACCTCCTCCTCCCAGTCAGCTCCCTCTTCTCCCACTGACCACTCCTTGTCATCCCACCACCAATCCCCTGGCTCTAAACGTTCTTTCCCTGGGGGTTCCTTGGGGGTCCCCAGCTGGTGCCTCTAACCAATCCTCTGCATCCAGTCAGTCCCTAACACCAATTCTCAAGTCCACTCTATAAACTAAGGAAAGGTCCAGTCAGACGTTCTCATGTTCCCTTCCGATGTTTTGAGAGCATGAGCTCCCATCTCACCTCTTACTTGACTTCTCAAATTCCTTCCCTTTCTTGGGTCTTGACAAAGGCTGATCTCAAGCAAACAGGTCTATAGGCTTAACTCTCCTTCACATATCTTTATGGAAGCCTCTTGACTGTTGAATTGAGACTGATTCATGGTTTCCCACTCCTCCTGTATGTGAAAATGAAATACTGCTCTCAATTGTGCAACTGAAACATTGCTCTCCATTGTGAACTGAAGTGTTCAACTCCTAGAGGAAAAGGATTGGATTCCATCTAGGGATGCTATCCAACAATCTTAATCAGACTATTAGAATGCTTTATAAACTTTTTGATTCTCTTTCCGCTTAGCTCCACTCATTCCTGCAGAGAATCTCATTCAACAACAGTGCTGGGGATGAAATTACATTCAATGAATATGGAGAGTTAGCAGCTGGCTTTGATATTACAAACTTGGTCACTTTCCCAAATAGATCATACATCAGAGTCAAAGTGGGGAGGCTGGATCCTCAGGCCCCTCCTGGCACAGAGCTCAGCATTGATGAAGACAGAATCAAATGGCAAAGAGGCTTGACTCAGGTGAGGAAATAACGGCACAGTCCCACAAATGCCATAATTTGTGGTTAACCACAAAATGGGATGGAACAAAAGAAATACTGTCAGATCTATCAGTACATAAAAAAGGAGCCAAAATACCCCCCCCCCAATCAACAGGCACAGAAGACATCTCACACTAAGAAGGAAGAACGGCTACCAGAGAGTCCAGCATTGGCCAACATTCTTGTTTGTGGATTCCCTGAGGCAAATCTTCAGTTAGTGGCATTAGATTGAAGAATAAGCTAGCTATATCATTGTTTGGACTGAGAAGGGACATTATAATCTGCTTGAGTTTGTATGATGCATACATCTAGGACAAGTTGTAGCTGGTGAATAGGTCTAAGGTGGAAGTAAGCCCTCCTAACCACAAAAGCCACTTAAGACTCTAGTGGTGAGTTAGAATCAAGGAATACTCCCAGACATAAGAACTTCTGGCTTCAGAGGATGTGCAACCTCTCCCAGAAGAGGTCAGGCAAAGGAACTACCCTCCCAAAGCATTTCTCTCTGATAAATATTCAGCCCCTATCCAATCCATCACTTTCTCCAAACACCTGTCCAGGACCTTGACCACCACCTCTCATTCCAAAGAAATGGGGGGATACAGCTGCAGATCACCAGCCTACAGGTGACACTGTGTTCCGGATCCTAGGATATGATTCTGAAGAGTTTCATACAAATGATAAATGGCAACAAAACACAGAATGGGTCCTAATGGGACACCAAGCCCAAAAGCCATGGAGTAGTTTCCTAGTACTGTTTTCTCAGAGTGACCCTTGCAGGTAGAAACAGAACCACTGTAATGAGGTACCTTTAATTACCAACTCCTTGAGTCACACTAAATAACATATTTGATATCCTTGAAGAAAATGCAGTTAGGTTGTGAGGTGAGATGAGACTGAATTCTGTCACAGCTGTAAGGGTGGATGGTCTAGGTATGCATATTGCAGTTTTCTTGAGTTTGTATAATGCTTAGAGCAGCAGCTTTTTACCGCATGTATGGGCCACCTGTGCACATATGGATCATATATTCCTCATTATTAGTCCTCGTATTTACTACTAAATCACCTGATATTCGAAATTATATAAATCCCCCAAAACATTGTCTCTTCCTACCTCTTTGGATAGGTGCCACCCCCTTCTATATGTAATGACATCTGCCATTCTGGATACGGGAAGAAAAAGAAGGAGGGGAAGAAGTTTTGCTGTTATGATTGTGATCCATGTCCAGAAGGAATGGTCTCAAATGAGAAAGGTGGACAATGACATCTTAAGACAATGCCAAACAATGCGATTTACTTTTGTAAGCTCTGGACTCACTGGCAATTACGTGGTTATTAAACTGCTGAAGGAGGGAAGGTTTAAATTAAACTGATGTGTTGATCTCATTTTCTATAGATAACTTCAATGTAACCTTATTATTCAAATGGCTTGAAGAAAATTATTTAAATTGTAGGCAATATATTTCACCTCGAATTCTGCAAAGTTAGGGGGAATAGAAGTGGTGGTTTCTGCTCTAAGACTTAGCTTGTTTCCTGAGAGGGTGAAAATTAAATCAACCTCACCTTTCTGAGCTTCAAAGATTTCAACTGTAATGTATTTCTCATTTTGCTGTGCAGTATATGTAGTTCTATGAAAAAGGAAAGAGGGCAGTAAAAAGAGATTTCCTCGGTGTAAAAATTTCAGATTTCATACATGAGATTTATTGTTGATGCATCAAGAGGGAAGGCATTTGGGCTGGAAGTCCAGAAACATTTTCAGGTAGAAAACACTATGCTAGATGGACTAATGATGAGAAAATTTGTAAGGTTAGTTAAGATTGCTACAAATTGTCACACCCTTTTTATGTATTTTCAGACATGGAAACATGTGTCAGTTGCCCAGCAGATCAGTATCCAAACAAGGGCCAGGATCTATGCATTTCTAAGATTCCAAACTTCCTAGCCTTTGATGAAACTCTGGCCATTGTTTCAACTTCCTCTGCACTTCTATTCTCTCTGATCACAATTCTGGTGCTTGGCATCTTCATTAAGCATCGCAATACAGCCATAGTCAAAGCCAACAACCGAAGCCTCACCTATGGTCTCCTTATCTCCCTCCTCTTGTGTTTCCTCTCTTCTTTGTTGTTCATCGGAAAACCAAATAATGTGACCTGCCTTCTCCGACAAAACACTTTTGGCATTGTCTTCTCTGTGGCCCTCTCCAGCATCTTAGCCAAAACCATATTGGTGGTTTTTGCTTTCATGGCTACCAAACCAGGAACCAATATGAGGAAATGGGTAGGCAAAGAACTGGCTTATTCCATTGTTCTTTCCTGCTCTATTGTTCAAGTAGGGATCTGTGTCCTCTGGCTGGCAACCTCTCCCCCATTCCCAGATGTGGACATGCACTCAATGACCGAAGAAATCATATTTCTATGTAATGAAGGGTCAGTCCTCATGTTCTATTGTCTTTTCGGCTACATGGGCTTCCTGGCCACTATCAGCTTCACAGTGGCCTTCCTAGCCAGGAAGTTGCCTGACACTTTCAACGAAGCCAAGTTCATCACCTTCAGCATGCTGGTCTTCTGCAGTGTTTGGCTCTCCTTCATTCCAACCTACCTGAGCACCAGAGGAAAATACATGGTGGCTGTGGAGATCTTCTCCATCTTTGCCTCTGGTGCTGGGTTACTGACATGCATTTTCACCCCTAAATGCTACATTATTGTGGTGAGGCCTGACCTGAACAACAAAGAGCAGCTAACACAAAGAAAGTTATAAATGACAGTGGAATTTGTGGTTCTGTTGGGTTTGAGGCTAAATGGACTCGCTGACTGGTATCACTTTCCGGGTCCCTACTCTGGATATGTGTACAGTTTGCTCTTTACCTTTTTGTTCTCCCAAAGATGTCTCGAAGGCAATGGGTGCAGATTTTTTTCTCAGGGTCTACTCCCAAAGCCTTTTTCACAAATGAGTACAGCTGCAAAGCAGTGGCGGTTTAAGTTCAAAGTTTCCTTCTCCTAGATTGGCTCCCTTCCTAGGTTTACAAGCCCCATCTGCCCCTCTTTTCCCTCTACAGCACCTGCAGTAGCCACCTTTTTGACCATTGGACCCCCTTTTGCTCTCATCTACTCAATCTGCCAGATCCTGTCTTTGCATGCAGAGAAATTTCATAACTCATTGAGAATTAGAGGCCCATTGGTTGCCCTTACCTGGTTTAGGCAGCCAGTTGAATCTGTTTCCTGGGGTTTGGCTGCTGTTGCATCTTGACAGCTTCTAGGATCCACAGGTGAGAACTGAGTGCAGGGTGGGGATCAGAGGTAGACAAACTACCCGAGAAGGAGCATGAGTTGTTCCCCACTAGAGTTACTATCCATCCTCTAACACTCTATACATCCCTGATATGTATTACTGTGCCTTTGAATCAAATAGATTCTTAATAGCAAAACTGTCAGATTTTCAATTAAACTATGGTTAAGTTCAGTTCAATTAAACTATGGTTAAGTTCAGTTTTACATATATGAGTGTTTGATTATTAATAAAAAGTCTCTTATCAATTATTTCATGTAATCTGCAAATTCATGTTGAAGACAACACAGGGTCCCAGAAGCATAATATATTGTGAAATAATTGAGGGCTCTATATTCTTTATTTCTCTCACACCAGGCAGCTGGTGAATAGAAGAAGAAGAAGTTTAAAACAGCCATTTTTACTTGTTTTTTAAAATAGTTTTAAAAAGGGAAAGTAGCAGACATATTGAACAATATCTGGAGAACAACACATTAAATATTACTAACCCTAATAGCAGCGGGACGCGGGTGGCACTGTGGGTTAAACCACAGAGCCTAGGGCTTGCCGATGAGAAGGTTGGCAGTTCAAATCCCTGCGACCGGGTGAGCTCCCGTTGTTCATTCCCTGCTCCTGCCAACCTAGCAGTTCGAAAGCACATCAAAGTGCAAGTAGAAAAATAGGTACCGTTCTGGCGGGAAGGTAAACGGCGTTTCCGTACACTGCTCTGGTTCACCAGAAGTGCCTTAGACATGCTGGCCACATGACCTGGAAGCTGTACGCCGGCTCCCTCGGCCAATAATGTGAGATGAACACCTCAACCCCAGAGTCGGTCATGACTGGACCTAATGGTCAGGGGTCCCTTTACGTTTTACCGTTAACCCTAATAGGACAAGTGTCGCGGTCACCCCGACCTGTGCAGCACCCCCGGACGTCTCACGGTCTATTGATGTCTGCACCTACGACAAATGGTACTTCGCTGCCACCAACCAGTGCTCTCACTGGTACCTGTTTGTTAATATAGACACGGATATGGTTTGGAACTCAAAACAAGTTGCTTTATTGAAAGTACAGGTGCTTATGGTTACAGAATAAAACTTGTCTTTCATATGCTTAACTCAGATGTCCTATACCGGCCTAATACCTCTAAATATACTACCGGCCTATTACCTCTAAATAATCACTAATGTTTCTCTCAAACCACTATCCTGCCTTATCTCAAACTGTCCAATCTCTAAACCACCACCACCTCTCAAAACCACCACACTCCCAGCTCCTAAACAACCTAAACTAAAACTCCCTCTCCCTCAGGGTGGGTTTTTATGCTCCGCCTCAGCCCCTCCCCTTGGGTTCTAAACTGTCAAACTGGTTAACCCTTTCTTAACCAAACCACTCTCTAAGGTGATCGTTACAACAAGACTTTTAGTCTTCTGAATAACACTTCTAACCAGATTGAAAGAGTTGTGGCAGAGAATATCTCAAGCACACCAAATGGCTTCAGAGAATATAGATGTGTTGTTTGTAAAGTCTATTGATGCTATTATGCAGGGTCCCCACATCTCGATAAGGCTTGGATGCTCTCCAGAATTGCTTCCACAATTCAGTTATGGTGATGGCAAACCATGTCTGATCAGTGTTACATAAGTGGGAGAGTGATGGATACCCCAGTACTAACAGGAAGCGGGAAAAGGATGGGGCCAGTTCAACTCTAGATATTCTGCCATAGGAAGGAGTGAACTAGATGACCTTGTATGTTCATTCCTTACCTATGATTTTGTGATGTGACAAATATAATTACAATGGCAGATCCGCCTTCCCGTCTACCAGCTGCGGAAATAGAAGTTTTTGGATTAACTATCGGCAGTCTGGGTTCAGACCGTTCCTCCTAGGCTGGGAAAAATGGTGAATACTGCTTTTTTACTGGAAGCTGAATCACAGGACAAAGCGATGCAGTGACTTTTGGAACCTGTGGGATAACCGCTTCTCCCAGGGCATGATGGGAACCATCAACAGTTTCAGGAATGAAGGATACAGCACCATATATGGACGGGAAAACATCATGGGGAAAACCTGTCACACGCAGGAAAGAATACGGAATACAGTTAGAGTTCCTCATTTGAAACTTTATATAAATTACCTAATATACCAAACAAATAGAAATCACAAGACTGTAGCTGTTATAGAAGGGATTGTTTTTTTAGCATGGAATGTAGTGAAAATTATTAATGTAGCGGAATGTAGAAATAATGTAGAAGAAGGAAGCCATCATATCTAGCATGCAAGGGGGCCAGTTTAATTAAATTATATAATTTGACATTTGAATAATTGGCATTCATAACTGCATTAATTAGATAAAATTGGCATTGTTATAATGAGGCTGCTATTGGGACAATATTGGGAAATCAATAAAAAATATATTTAAAACATAATAATAGTAATATTTTGGCAGTTTCCCTACTACTGATGTGCCATAGAATCCAAAAACACTGCACATGTGATTCTCTCCCTTATCATTACTAAAATTATAATAATCAATCCACCTGACTGAACCTCCAAATGCCACAGTGGGAAAAAAGAATCAACAAGCAAGCCTGAAATGATTATAAGCTCCACAGTGCTCCATAGACAACTAGGCTGGGCTCTCTTACTTATCAGTTATCAGTTTCCCTCTTTCATATCAAATCACTGCATCTTATTTTGCATCCGAGGCATTCTGTTGTGACAGTGTTTAAGTTAACAATAAGGTGGATACATGTCCCTTAACGTACCAAATTGACAGAGTCAGCTGCCACCCAATTTGTCTTGTTCAGATCAGGTGGAGGAGAGTGATAATACTGTGGAGAGAAGCAGGGGAGTCCATGCACACAAGGGAATTTGCCATCAGGATGTTGCTCCTGCTGCTTCTGCTGCTCCCCTATATAGTGTCCCAAGTACAAAGTGCTAAATGCGCAACAAATCATCCTGTTCATGTTCCACATGAGTGGCATGAGCCAGGTGACCTGGTCATTGGTGCAATGGCATCTCATATTTATTACATAGTCCACAAGGTTTCCTTCAAGAAACACCCTTCCCAGGTCTCATTTGATACCCCACTGTAAGTAACCGTTAATTAATATTGTTTTTATTATTCCTTATATGCTATATCTGACAGAAAATAACTTTGATTGATTTGAAGGGGGGATTGCTTAAAAACTTTATTTTTTAAATGTGTGGAGAGATTTTATTAGAAATCTCTGTGCATATAGGCTATGTGCATACTGTCAATGAACAATAAGTTTTATTTGAATCTAATTGTGTAAAGAGAAAAATAAAAGAGAGTAGGCGAAACAGAAAAGTGACCGCATAAAAAATAGGAAAAGAATATAGCAAACTACCGGTAGTATGGTGCTCAACTTTGTTGATGATACCCAAATTTTCAAGGTGGCGAAAACAAACATGGCGAAATCTAGATTCTGTGCACTGTTCAATTCCCCCTTCCAACAAAATTTCACTTCATTTGCAGGGTGGTGACAAAGTTCTACCAGCACATCCTTGCTTTGGTGTTTGCTGTGGATGAGATCAACGAGAATCCCAGGATGTTGCCCAATGTCTCTCTCGGGTTCCACATCTATGATAGCTACTATGATTCAAAGATGACCTACCGAAACACACTGGACTTGATCTTTAAATCACATCACTTTATTCCCAACTACAGATGTGGCATCCACAAAAACGTAATAGGAGTCATTGGGGGACTTAGCTCTGATACCTCCTGGTGCATGGCAAACGTCTTAGGTCTTTTCAAGATGCCACAGGTAGAATATGGGTTTTGAAAAACAGAGATTTCATGCTTTCCTTGCATTAGGAATCTACTGATTCATAAATATGGAGTGGTAAAATGGACAAAGTAAAAGGGGCATAATATGCATATCCAACAATGTGTGTAACAAGGACAATTTGTGTTTAATAGATGTAATAGAAGATTTCTGCAAAGCTGCCAGGTTTGTAAAGGAGGCACCCAGACTGGTTCATATACATCAATAAAGGAAGCACAGCACTGGCTTCCTGTGAGCTACTCAATTTATTACATTGACATTGGCTTCATAGGCAAAAATAACTGAGAAAACAATAACTAAAAATGTTCCTCCCCTTAAAAATCAAGATAGTTCTTCCCCAAAGTATGATGTTAATCCACATTGTTCACTTTCAGAGGCTAATTGAAAACACTGTTTTCTTGCTATTCTTCTTGCATTTGCCATCTGTCATTTCAGATAGTTATATACATAGTGGTTTCACTATTGTGCTATTCTGCTGCATTCCAGGAGTTCATTTTAGTTGTTTTAATTAGTGCTGGTATGGTATTTTGTATTTTACTGGTATTTTATATTATTAGGTTTATTGTGCTCAGAGAAGAGTAACATATACAATCTAAAGGAGATCTTTAGGATTTCCCAGGAAATCTTCCTGAGAGAGTTCTTAGTAGATAGAGAATCAAACTCTCCCTACAATCATTACAAAGGTTACAGAACAAAAGTACATGATCAACAATTTCTATCACTCCACTTCCATCTTGGAGTTTTGCTTAATTATCCACTTAGTATAGTAACATAAGCCATGATAAATGCTCCCCTATTCTTTAAAAAAAATACTATTTATTAAATTTTCCACTTTAACAATCCAATCCAATCATATTAAATATTCCAAACTGTACGTATTATTCAATAATCAAACAGTCCAAATATTATGCCAAATTATTTTAAAAAATGGAGATATCTTCCCATGTTCTGAGGTCGGGGGGATCTGATCAACTCAGAATTCTACTGCTTTCATAATTAGCATCATTCCGATGTTAATCCTCATTACTTTTCATAGCCTCTGAGTTTATCAAACAAGCGAGATACAACAAAACAATATATTCCATGTGGAATTTACGACCAGAGTTCCCTCTGTATGTTCACGATGTCTCTTCACAAAATGATGTTTCTGCCAAGCCAGTCCAAAACCTTCTCACCTCGGGCAGCAGCCAAGTCAGTCCAGATAAAATCAAATCAAGACATCTGCCCAATGCTTTTAAGACCAGCTGTCCTTCAAATGGTTAACCTGTCCAGGGAAGGTTTTCCCATATAAAACTGGGAATGCAAATATTAAGTAAGATATTAAAAGGCACCTATCCCCCTAAGGCTCCGCATTTAATTCGACAAGCTGATCTACTTCCGGTCATGGCCGCTCGGTTAATTGGAGCTGCGTCATTCCGATTCTAATTCCAGGCAAACTTCCTAAGTTTTTTTTTTTTGTGTGTGTGTGTCTCCCGTCATTCTCCAAATCAAAGTTGGGAAACTCTTTATCCTCTTCCAAATATATCTGCAGCCAAATACTTTGAACTTGGTTTTCCACTTTTGAATAATTGTTATTTCCACACAGTTAATGACTAATAGAATCATATTATATCACCAAATACACCACTTCTCCAGTCTTGCTTGCTATAAATAATTGGGCAGTTGGTTCTTTCAGAGAAGGATTTTGCCATATAACATAGCAAAACGAAATATAATAACAAAGGAGGCTCACTCCCCCCCCCCATTCAGTTCCAACATACCAAGTCTGTTGTTGTTGTTTAGTCATTTAGTCGTATCTGACTCTTCGTGACCCCATGGACCAGAGCATGCCAGGCACTCCTGTCTTCTACTGCCTCCCGCAGTTTGGTCAGGCTGCTGTTGGTAGCAGATGTTAATCCTTCTTCCGTTCAAATCCTTTTTAACACCTCAGCGGCTGAATTAATTAGCAGAGTAGTTTCTCCCCCTTTTGCTCAGATCATGTCCAAAACTTAAATCCAATTTTTCATCTTAAGAATTGGAAGCTTGCTGCTAAATAGAGGAGACTTTGGAGAGTTGCCAAGAAACATTCCGGGTTTTCCATGCAGCGCCCCACAGCCCCTCCTTCCTTCTGAATTTGGGGGCAGGTGTTGGGCGATCTGCAGGTGAGAGAGGCTGATTACTCCCATCTCAGCCTCTGATTCCGGAACGTATGGCGATGATGGAATTCAGCAATCCTCCATCACAGCTCGCCGGAAGCTCCTCCCCCAAATGCTCCCCTATTCTTGGATACAATCAATATGTACAAGAATGGAGCTGTGATGATGCCATAATAAGCTGGGGTTGGTGCTGTCCCTAAACTTGGTAAGCTTGGGATATAGATTCAATATATATTCAATATTTAAGTGTGTGTGCGTGTTTATATCTAAATAAATTGGAATATCATGAGTTCTTGTTTCCACATGGAAACATTTGGCTTTTGCTTTTTCCAGATTTCATATGGTTTATTTGAACCCGCCATAAATGATGGAACCAAGTTCCCTTCCTTTTACCGCATGGTCCCCAATGAAGACCTTCAGTATCGGGGAATTATCCAGTTACTTCTGCATTTCAGATGGAAATGGGTTGGGCTCATCACTTCAGCTAACGATGCAGGGGAACGTTTCTTACAGACAATTGAAAAAATGTTTTTCCAGAATGGAATCTGTTCGGAATTCACTGAAAGACCTAAATTCAATATAAATTATAACAGTAACAAACTAGAAATGCTGGAGGACTCAAGGATTTTGTTACCAACTTTCACAACCAGCAGAGCCAATGCAGTTCTTGTATACGGAGAAAGTAGATTTATTATATGGCTGTCAGTTGCTTTAAAGGTAATGGAGCTCAGTCAGCTACTATTTCCTCAAAAGAAGTCACATGAAGGAAAAGTATGGATTACAGCTACCCAAATTGATTTCATATTATATAGCCTTCAAAAAAAATTTAATGTTAATATAGAAATGTTCCATGGTGCTATCTCCTTTGCAATTCACTTTAAGGAGATTCACAGCTTTAAAGGCTTTCTTCAGAATATATATCCCGATTGGACAGAAACAGATGGTTTTCTCCAAGGTTTCTGGGAAGATGCATTCAGTTGTTCACTTCCAAGTTCCCCTCTCTCAAGAACCATGTGTACTGGACAGGAGATGCTGGAGAGCCTTCCTGCACCATATTTTGAAATGAGCATGACTGGCCACAGCTACAGTATCTATAATGCTGTCTATGCTTTGGCACATGCTTTAAATAGCAAGCAATTGGCTGGAGTCATTCGCAAGAGAAGAGATGCCGGGAGGGAAATCTCTCCACAATATATAAAACCTTGGCAGGTATTATTCCCTCTTACAAAGCATTCACTGCATTGATACATTATGTGAGTTGGCATTTAAACATCAGTAAAGAAATAAAAGAATAAAACTTTAGAAATTAAAAATAAACCTAAAGTAATTTTATCGTATCAAAGATGAGAATTAGAATTTCCTATAATGATACTAAACAGACTTTAGATGGCACAGACTTTCAGAAGCAACAGACTACCAACAACTACAGGTAACTGAAGCTTTGCCAACCACCTCCTTCACACTGCAAACACCTCTGTTTTCTCCCCATATTCCTCCCCAATTCTCCCTGTCTCTCTTACCTGTCCAGTTACCAAGAGGTGTAAGATTGGGGACCTGGGGCCCATGGACCCTCGCACATAATTCTGAGAGAGCACAACCAAGGCCCCAACCCCAGGCACTGGTTTTTGCAGCGATCCTCATATCCAAGAGAAAACAGTAGAGCGGCCCATCAGGGAGCTGCCACTGCCTGGGCACATCCTGGAAGGCCCCGTCCCCAACTCCTCGTTGTTCCCTGTATGCCCACCAACAGGGGTTTCTGGGCCCTGAAGCCTCACTGGTAGGTCCCCAGAAGAGGCTAGCAACTGTGTGATCACTGTCTCTAGACCCTGCTTTTCTCCCTTCTCCTCTTCTGCCTCTGAGTCTGGATTGCAGTCTCCCACAGCTTCTTCCTGCTCCCTTAACCCTGTTGCCCCTTCTGTTTCTGACACCTCCTCCTCCCAGTCAGCTCCCTCTTCTCCCACTGACCACTCCTTGTCCTCCCACCACCAATCCCCTGGCTCTGAACCTCCTTTCCTTGGGGTGTCCCTTTGGGGTTCCCCAGCAGCTGCTTCCTACCAGTCCTCTGCATCCAACATCCAACCATGGTCAAATCCACTCTATAAACTATGGAACGGTCCATTCAGATGTTCTCATGTTGCATTCCTATCCTTTGAGAACATTAGCATTGACCAACCATGGTCAAATCCACTCTATAAACTATGGAACGGTCCATTCAGATGTTCTCATGTTGCATTCCTATCCTTTGAGAACATAAGCTCCCATCTCTTCTCCTACATGACTTCTCCAATTCCTTCCCTTGCTTGGAACTTGACAAAGGTTGGTCTCAAGCAAGCAGGTCTATGGTTTCATCTCTCCATAATATCTTTATGCAAGTCTGTTGAATGTTGAATTGGCACTGATTCATGATTTCCTACTCCTCCTGTATGTGCAACTAAAATATGGATACTCTCCATTGTGAACTTGAAGTGTTTAACTTCGATTCTCTTTCCACTTAGCTCCACTCATTCCTGCAGAGAATCTCATTCAACAACAGTGCTGGGGATGAAATTACATTAAATGAACATGGAGAGTTAGCAGCTGACTTTGATATTACCAACTTGGTTACTTTCCCAAATAATTCCTACGTCAGGGTCAAAGTGGGAAGGTTGGATCCTCAAGCCCCTCCGGGCAAAGAGCTCACCATTAATGAAGACAGAATCAAATGGCACAGACGCTTCACTAAGGTATGGAAATAATGGCACAGTCCCTGAAAACCCATAATTTGTGGTTATCCATAAAATGGGATGTAACAAAAGCACTTCATACATTATGAATTTTGAAATTCACTAGCACCTGAAACCACTTCAGATTAGTGATGAGTTAGTATAGAGCAGGGGTGTCAAACTCCGGCCCTCCAGATGTTTTGAGACTACAATTCCCATCATCCCTGACCACTGGTCCTGTTAGCTAGGGCTGATGGGAATTGTAGTTCCAAAACATCTGGAGGGCCGGAGTTTGACACCCCTGGAATAGAGGATTGCTCCCAGACCTCTTCCTTCAAATGGAATGCAACTCCTCCCAGAACAGGTCAGGTATAGGAACCACCCACCCAAAGCATTTCTCTCTGAGACAGGTTGTAGCCTAACAGGAAACACAACCCGAAAGTCATGGAATGATTTCCTAGTACTAGTTGCTTGTAGTGACCCTGCAGGTAGGAGCAGAACCACTATAATGGCTTACCTTTAATTCCTTGCGCCACAAAAAAAACACCATGTGAATTCCTTGAACAAATGCTGTTAGGTGGTGACTCCATCAAAATTCAAAGCCAGGGGTGAAATTACACCAAATTCTACTTCCGGTTGGTCGCACCGCCATCACGGTCGGAGGTCTGTTCGGCGGAGCAGACCTCGGCGCTTTGAAGAAGGGAATCCCCGCTCCAGCGCAGCGGGATCCCGTAAGAACCCCAAATCGCGTGTTTTGGGGGCTCGTCGTCCGGCGGGTGCCTTTAGCGGACTCCCCCCTCCCCGGAAAGGCTCTGTTTTGAGCCCCCGAGAGTGAGGGGGTTGGAGCCACGGCACATCGGACTTACATCATCTAACTTCAAAGCGCGGAGCTGCGGGACTGTGTGGCGGTTGCGGCCAATTTTTCCAAGAAAAAAAGACTCGGAACATTGAACTTGAGCCTCAAATCGTGAGTAAAAGTTATTTGGACTGAATTTGGACTGAATTAGAAGCTCGAGGGACTTAAAAAAAAAACGGAAGTCGGTCCCTTGACGTTGGAACAAAAGGAACAGTGAAAGTGGAATACCTAAGCTAATTGAAATAGGATACAAAAAGGAAACCTCTGAAATAGAACCTAGAAGGATTATTTGTTACAATTTGTTGACTTTAAAGAAAAAAGTTATTTTCTGTCCCTGGTCTTGGGGGATTTTAGCTAAGAAGATACACTGGAAACTATGGGAATACAAGTATCCTAGGACAAAGGAAGATAAAGCTGTTTTTTTGACCTTGGAAATGGCGCAGCTGTCTGTGCAGACTATGAAAAAAATGTTGGAAATACTAAATGAGACACTAGACTGGCTCAAGGCATCCGGCCAAAGATCAAGCAGCTTTGAGAACAAGGATTGTCCTATGCCCGATGTCCAGGAAGTGATGCCGGAAAATAAAGAACTATGTCACCCCAAAGACTGTAAACCAGATGAAAGACTAGCTAAAAAGAAATGCAAGAAACAAAAGAAAAAGGGCGAAGTGGATGGATTGATGATCAAAAAGGCAGCAACGACTACGAAAAAACATAAGAAAAAGAGGAAAATAAATAGACTTGCTAAAAAGATCCAAAAAGAGAGAGACACAACTAATACAACAGGAATGATTTTCGAAAAGAAGAATAAGAAGAAGAAAGTCAAAGTGCAAGCTATGAAAAGACTGGGCCCGGTGGAGAGGGGAAACCAGTGGGAATGGGCTGCATCAAGGGAGGGAGTGGGGTGAGGGAGACCTAGTATGATTTGGACAAAAATTCTGGCTTTTGGGAATGACTTATAAGGCAATGGTGATTGGCATAGTAAATATAGATGTTTAATAAATTAAGATGATCAGAAAAAGAAAAAATATGGCTAAAAAATTCCGAGATTAAGGGGGAGAAGGAGGGAAAATGTTATCTGATTTAAAAAATTATATTAATGTATTGTAAGATAGAGAATAAGGAAGTAAGGAAAAAGCGGAGGTAAAAGAAATGCATAGGTTTGAATGTAGGATTAGGGGAATAGTACATTTGAAATATAGGATGTTATAAAAATAGAGGTATCAATCTGTGGAAAAAGGATTTTAAAGAATGAATCCAACAGAGAGGGATCTGAGGAAGTCACTTGAAAATATGTAATGTAAGAAGATAGATTCTGGCCCAGGAATTGGACCAGGCCTAAGCAATGTTATGAAAAATGACTGAATGGTTAAATGTAAAATGAATGTATATACCCCGGTGAGAGGGGGGGATGGACATTAGTCTCACTTGGAGAGAGATGGGGAAGTATGAAAATTTAACCAACATGTATGTTTTGTGCTTTAAAAATAATAAAATCCAATAAAAAAATTTAAAAAAAAGAAATTACACCAAATTCTAACACAGCTGTAAGGTTGGATGGTTCAGGCATGAATACTGAAATCTTCTTAAGTTTGTATGATGCTTAGAACAGCAGCTTTTTACCCCACTGTATGTGCCATTTGTGTACCTATGGATCATTTCAAACTATTAGTCCTCCTATTTACTATTAAATCACCTGATATTGGATATTTGATAAATTCCCCAAAACAATATCATAATATTAAACTCTTCCTATCTCTTTGGATAGGTGCCACCGCTTTCTATATGTAATGCCAACTGCTCTCCTGGTTACGGGAAGAAAAAGAAGGAGGGAGAGAAATTTTGCTGCTATGATTGTGACCAATGTACAGAAGGAATGATTTCAAATGAGAAAGGTTGGAGATGACATCTTAAGATAATGCTAAACCTCTGGACTCCTGGCAATTTTCTTGACATTAAACTGCTGCAGGAGAGAAGGCTGAAATTAACAGATGTCTTGTTCTCATTGTTTATAGATAACATCAATATATTTTTATATTTAAAACAGCAGTGGAAGCTAATATATTTTACCTACAACTTCTACAAAATTTAGATGGACTAGAAGTGGTGTTTTCTCCTCTAACAATTAGTTGGTTTGACAATAGGCTGAAAGTCTTATCAAACTTGCTTTTCTGGGAGCCAAAGATTTCAGCTGTAATGTATTTCTCATTTTATTGTACAGTTTATGTGGCTCTAAGAAAAAAAAGATGTCACCGATGTAGAAAATTCTAGAAGTAATACACGAGTTTTATTTTTGATACACCTAGTGCAAAAGCATTTGGGCTTGAAGCTCTTATACATTCTGACGTACAAAACACTATGCTAAATGCACTCATGAAGAGTAAATTTGTAAGGTTAGTTAAGGTTGCTACAAATTGTCACACCCTGTTTGTGTATTTTCAGACATGGAGACCTGTGTCAGTTGCCCAGCAGATCAGTATCCAAACAAGGGCCAGGATCTATGCATTCCTAAAATTCAAAACTTCCTAGCCTTTGATGAAACTCTGGCCATTGTTTCAACTTCCTCTGCACTTCTATTCTCTCTGATCACAATTCTGGTGCTTGGCATCTTCATTAAGCATCGCAATACAGCCATAGTCAAAGCCAACAACAGAAGCCTCACCTATGGTCTCCTTATCTCCCTCCTCTTGTGTTTCCTCTCTTCTTTGTTGTTCATTGGAAAACCAAATAATTTGACCTGCCTTCTCCGACAAACTGCTTTTGCCATTGTCTTCTCTGTGGCCCTCTCCAGCATCTTAGCCAAAACCATATTGGTGGTTTTGGCATTCATGGCTACCAAACCAGGAACCAATATGAGGAAATGGGTAGGCAAAGAACTGGCTTATTCCATTGTCCTTTCCTGCTCTATTGTTCAAGTAGGGATCTGTGTCCTCTGGCTGGCAACCTCTCCCCCATTCCCAGATGTGGACATGGACTCAATGATGGAAGAAATCATAATTCTTTGTAATGAAGGGTCAGTCTCCATATTCTATTCTGTTTTGGGCTACATGGGCTTCCTGGCCACTGTCAGCTTCACGGTGGCCTTCCTAGCCAGGAAGTTGCCTGACACTTTCAATGAAGCCAAGTTCATCACCTTCAGCATGCTGGTCTTCTGCAGTGTTTGGATATCCTTTATTCCAACCTACCTGAGCACTAGAGGAAAATACATGGTGGCTGTGGAGATCTTCTCCATCTTTGCCTCTGGTGCTGGGTTACTGGCTTGCATTTTCACCCCTAAATGCTACATTATTGTGGTGAGGCCTGACCTGAACAACAAAGAGCAGCTAACACAAAGAAAGTTATAAATGACAGAAGAATTTGTGGTTCTGTTGGGTCTGAGGCAACATGGACTTGCTGGCTGGTATAAATTTCCCGGTCCCTTCTCCGGATCTTTGTAGAGTTTGCTCCTTAGCTTTTTCATCTCCCAAAGATGTCCAGATTCTTCTCTTCAGGGTCTACCCCCAAAGCCTTTTTCACGAATGATTACAGCTGTAAAGCAGTGGGGGTTTAAGTTCAAAGTTTCCTTCTCCTAGATGGGTTCCCTTCCTACATTTACAAGCCCTATCTGCCCCTCATTTCCCTCTACAGCACCTGCAGTAGCCACCTTTTTGAGCATTGGATCCCTTTCGCTCTCATCCACTCAATCTACCAGATCCTGTCTTTGCGTGCAGAGAAATTCTTAACTCACTGAGAATTTGAGGCCCATTGGCTGTCCTCACCTGGTTTAGGCAGCCAGTTGAATCTGTTTCCTGGGGTTTGGCTGCTGTTGCATCTTGACAGCTTCTCGGATCCACAGGTGACAACTGAGTGCAGGGTGGGGATCAGAGATAGACAAACAACCCCAGAAGGAGCATGACTTCTTCCCCACTACAGTTACTATCCATCCTCTAACACTCCATACACCCCTGATATGTATTACTGTCCCTTTGTATCAAATAAATTCTTAATAGCAAAACTGTCATACTTTCAATTAAAACATGGTTAAGTTCAGTTGATGGATGTTGTACATATATGAGCATTTGATTATTAATAAAAAGTCTCTTATCAATTATTTCATGCAATCTGCAAATTCCTGTTGAAGACAACACAGGGTCCCAGAAGCATAATATATTGTGAAATAATTGAGAGCTCTACATTCTTTATTTCTCTCACACCAGTCAGCTGGGGAATAGAAGAAGGAGAAGTTTAAAACAGCCATTTATACTTGTTTTTTAAAATAGTTTCAAAAAGGAAAAGTAGCAGACATATGCAACAATATCTGGAGGGAAACACATTGGATATTACTAACCCTAACAGGACAAGACTTTTAGTCTTCTGAATTACACTTCTAACCAGATTGAAAGAGTTGTGGCAGAGAATATCTCAAGCATACCAAATGCCTTCAGAGAGTACAGATGTGTTGTTTCTAAAGTCTATTGATGCTATTATGCAGGGTCCCCACATCTTGATAAGGCTTGGATGCTCTCCAGAATTGCTGCCACAATTCAATTATGGTGATGGCAAACCATGTCTGATCAGTGTTACATAAGTGGAAGAGTGATGGATGCCCCAGTACTAACAAATTAGGAAGTGGGGAAAGGATGGGGCCAGCTCAATTCTAGATATTCTGCCATAGGAAGGAGTGAACTAGATGACCTTGTAGGTTCATTCCTTACCTATGATTTTGTGATGTGTCGAATATAATTAAATTGGCAGATACGGCTTCCCATCTACCAGCTGCTTTTTTACTGGAAGCTGAATCACAGGATAAAGGGATGCAATGACTTTTGTTTTGTTTGTTTTTTAATAATTTTTATTAGGCTTTTTAACACATAAAACAAACATTTCATCACATTTCATCAGACCTTATCATAAACATCAAATAACAAACAAACAACACATAAAACAAAACCTCACAACACACACAATAATTCTAGCATTTTATCACCTTCTTCTTCCATTACTTGTTGGGTGGACTTCCCCCGCCTCCCTCCACCGCATTTCTTATTCCATATATCTACAACTTAACAGATACTTATCATTATCTTTCTATTTACTTCTACTATCTCCAATATCACCAATCTTATTCTTATTTAATTAATTCCTTAACTTAAACTAATATTCTATCTTAATCTACATTTAACAATCATACTTCCCAAAATCTCATATCTTATAATCAACTGTAATAATAACTTCTGACTTCAAATTTATCTAGTTACTAATTTTACAACACTTATTAACATACTTCTTAAATTTCTTCCATTCTTCTTCCACCGCCTCTTCCCTCTGGTCTCGGAGTCTCGCGGACAGCTCGGCAAGTTCCATATATTCCATCATCTTCATCTGCCATTCCTCTAACTTTGGTAAGTCATTAGTTTTCCAATATTTAGCAAACAAAATTCTTGCTGCTGTTGTGGCATACATGAAGAAAGTGTGGTCTTCCTTAGGTATTTCGTGGTTGACCATTCCAAGTAGGAATGCCTCTGGTTTTTTAATAAATGTGTTCTTCAACACTTTTTTAATTTCATTATAAATCATTTCCCAGAAGGCTTTCGTCCTTGGGCAGGTCCACCACATATGATAAAAAGTTCCATCTGCAGTTCCACACTTCCAACATTTATTGTCATGCAAATGATAGATTTTAGCTAGCTTGACTGGGGTCAAATACCATCTATAAATCATTTTCATTATATTCTCTTTCAACAAAGTACAAGCAGTGAAATTAATACCTTTCCTCCAAAGTCTTTCCCAGTCTGCCATCATAATATTATGTCCTACATCTCTAGCCCACTCTATCATTGCAGATTTTACAAATTCATCCTGTGTATGCCACTCCAGCAACAAATGATACATTCTGGATAAGTTTTTAGTCTTTGGCTCTAATAACTCCATCTCCAATTTCGACTTTTCCATCTGAAAGCCAAGTTTTTTGTCCATCTTATAAATCTCATTGATCTGGTGGTACTGCAACCAGTTCTCCACCTTATCTTTCAATTGTTCATAGGGTTTCAACCTGACAGTTTCTCCTTCTTGTATGAGAATGTCCATATATCTAGGCCAATTTCCAGTCCTCTTAAACCTTTTGTCGGCCTTAGCTTCTAATGGTGATATCCATCTGGGAGTCTTCTTTTCGAGCAGATCTTTATATTTCAACCATACTCTAAACAAAGCTTTCCTGATCAAATGCTGCTTAAAGCCCCTATTGGCCTTAACCTTGTCATACCATAGATATGCATGCCATC
Source organism: Darevskia armeniaca (assembly GCA_034641395.1). Classification (NCBI taxonomy): domain Eukaryota; kingdom Metazoa; phylum Chordata; class Lepidosauria; order Squamata; family Lacertidae; genus Darevskia; species Darevskia armeniaca. Next base: position 1,068,960 of record JAWWNF010000882.1, on the reverse strand, counting down.
CAAACACATTATCACATCCTTCCAAGTCTAGCACATCAGTATTTTCTAAAAGGAACCATTCCTTCAGCCAGCAGAAGGCTGCAGCTTCAAAATACACGTTCAATTCTGGCAGGGAAAAGCCCCCTCTTTTCTTGTCATCAGTTAATATCTTATATTTAATTCTGGGTTTTTTTTCCCTGCCAAACAAATTTAGATATGTCCTTCTGCCAGCTTTTGAAAGGTTCCATTTTATCAATAATCGGTAATGACTGGAAGAGAAATAATAATTTAGGCAATACATTCATCTTAATTACTGCTATTCGGCCCAAAAGGGACAATTTCAGTCTATTCCAGATTTCCATATCTCTCTTAATTTCAGACCAGACTTTTTCATAATTGTTCTTATATAAATTCGAATTTTTTGAAGTCATATTCACACCCAAATATTTAACTTTCTTAACAAATGCAAGTCCTGTTTTCGCCTCGATACTTTCCTTTTCTTCTCGTGTCAGGTTTTTCCCAAGAACTTTGGTCTTGGCTTTATTTAATTTAAAACCGGCTACTTGCCCAAAGTCTTGTATTATGTCCAGTGCTTTAACCGCACTGGAATCAGGCTCCTCAAGGGTCAACACTAAGTCATCTGCAAAGGCTTTAAGTTTATATTCTCTGGCCCCTACTCCCACACCTTTAATGTCATTGTCTTTTCTAATCATATTCAAAAGGACCTCCAGGACCGTTATAAACAATAGTGGGGAGAGTGGGCACCCTTGCCTTGTTCCTTTTTCAATCTTAATGTCTTCTGATACAACATTGTTCACAATTATCTTTGCTCTTTGCTCAGTATATATTGCTTCCAATCCATTCAAAAAAAACCCTCCCACCTCCATTTTTTCAAAAATTTTCTTCATAAAACTCCAAGAAATGTTATCAAAGGCCTTTTCCGCATCTATAAACATCAAAATTACCTTCGTATTTCTATTAAGTTCCAACTTTTCCAGAATATCCACAATGTTCCTTATATTTCCATTTAGATGTCTTTCTGGCAAAAAGCCTGCTTGGTCTTTGTGGATAATCTCCATTAAAACTTTCTTCAATCTATTGGCCATTATATTTGCAAAAATTTTATAATCCACATTTAGGAGGGAGATTGGTCTATAATTTTTCATCTGTGTTGTATCAGTGTCCTGCTTGGGTATCAGAGTTATATACGCATCTTTCCAAGATTCAGGTGCTTTACTTCCCTTAAGAATTTCCTTGCAAAGTACCGTCAATGGCTGTATTAGCCATTCTTTTAATTCCTTGTAATATTTTGCTGAGAGTCCATCCGGTCCGGGTGCCTTTTCTAACTTCATCTGTCCGATTGCCGCTTCTATTTCTAATCCTGTTATCTGGTGGTTGAGTGAGGCCTTCCTTTCTTCCGGGATTTTATGCAGTCCATTCTTATTTAGAAATTGCTCTATCAAATTTTGGTTTTGATTATTTTCTTTGTACAGCTTTTTGTAAAATTTCTGAAAGTTTTTCCTGATCTCCACAGGGTTCTCCACGGTCCGTCCATCAATTGTCAAGCTTGTTATTGTGTTTTGTTTCTGTCTCCTCTTTAGTTGCCACGCCAGCAACTTGCCACATTTATTTGCAGATTCAAACGATTTTTGTTTCATCATCTTAACTTTCCATTCTATTTCTTGGTTGGTCAGCTGGGGAAATTCCGCCTGTAGATATTTAATTTCTTTCTGTAGTTGCATATTCTTAGGCGTTATTCTCAGCTTCCTTTCTTTCTCCTTAAGTTGCTGTAAAATGCAATGACTTTTGGAACCTGTGGGATAACTGCTTCTCCCAGGGCATGATGGGAACCATCAACAGCTGCAGGAATGAAGGATACACCACCATATATGGACGGGAAAACATCATGGGGAAAACCTGTCACACGCAGGAAAGAATAAGGAATACACTTAGAGTTCCTCACTTGAAACTTTATATAAATTACCTAATATACCAACACAAATAGAAATCACAAGACTGTAGCTGTTATAGGAGGGATTATTTTTTTAGCATGGAATGTAATGAAAATTATTAACATAGTGGAATGCAGAAATAATGTAGAAGAATGAAGTCCATCAGATCTAGCATGCAAGGGGGGCAGTTTAATTAAATTATATAATTTGACATTTGAATAATTGGCTTTCATAATTGCATTAATTAGATAAAATTGGCATTGCTATAATGAGGCTGCTATTGGGACAATATTGGGAAATCAATAAAAAATATATTTAAAACATAATAATAGTAATATTTTGGCAGTTTCCCTACTACCGATGTGCCATAGAATCAAAAAACACTGCACATGTGATTCTCTCCCCTATCATTACTAAAATTACAATCATCAATCCACTGACTGAACCTCCAAATGCCACAGTGGGGGAAAAAGAATCAACAAGCAAGCCTGAAATGATTATAAGCTCCTCAGTGCTCCATAGACTGCTAGGCTGGACTCTATTACTTATCAGTTATCAGTTTCCCACTTTCATATCAAATCACTGCATCTTATTTGGCATCCAAGGCATTCTGTTGTGACAGTGTTTAAGTTAACAATAAGGTGGATACATGTCCCTTAACGTACCAAATTGATAAAGTCATCTGTCACCCAATTTTTCTTATTCAGATCAGGCGGAGGAGATTAATAATACTGTAGAGAGAAACAGGAGTGTCTATGCAGAGAAGGACATTTGTCATCAGGATGTTGTTTCTGCTGCTTCTGCTGCTCCCCAATATGGTGTCCCAAGTACAAAGTGCTAAATGCACAACTAATAATTCTGTTCATGTTCCACATGAGTGGCATGAGCCAGGTGACCTGGTCATCGGTGCAATGGCATCTCATATCTATTACATAGTCCAAGAGGTTTCCTTCAAGAAACACCCTTCCCAGGACTTCATTGATACCCCACTGTAAGTAACCATTAATTAATATTATTTTAATTATTCCTTATATGCTGTATCTGACTGAAAAAAACTTTTATTGATTTGGGGGGATAGCTTTAGAACTTTATTTTTAAAATGTGTGGAGAGATTTTCTTAGAAATCTCTGTGCATATAGGCTATGTGCAAACTGTCAATGAGCAATAAGGTTTTTTTTTTTTTTTGGTCCAATTGTGTAAAGAGAGAAATAAAATAGAGTAGGTGAAACAGAAAAGTGACAGCATAAAAAATAGGAAAAGAATATAGCAAACTAGTATGGTACTCAACTTTGTTAATGATACCCAAATTTTCAAGGTGGCGAAAACAAACATGGGTTGCTGAAGATATGACGAAGTGTGCAACAGTTTTTTAATGACACAGTATCATTGTATTGCCTAAATAAATGAATGAACTTTGCTGGCTTCATTCTCTCTTTATCAGCAGGCAGGTGAATCTCATATCTACATTCTGTGCACTGTTCAATTTCCCCATCAAACAAAGTCTCACTTCATTTGCAGGGTGGTGACAAAGTTCTACCAGCACATCCTTGCTTTGGTGTTTGCTGTGGATGAGATCAACGAGAATCCCAGGATGTTGCCCAATGTCTCTCTCGGGTTCCACATCTATGATAGCTACTATGATTCAAAAATGACCTACCGAAACATTCTGGACTTGATCTTTAAATCACATCGCTTTGTTCCCAACTACAGATGTGGCATCCAGAAAAATGTAATAGGAGTCATTGGGGGACTTAGCTCTGATACCTCCTGGTGCATGGCAAATATCTTAGGTCTTTTCAAGATGCCACAGGTAGAATATGGGTTTTGAAAAACAGAGATTTCATGCTTTCCTTGCATTAGGAATCTACTGATTCATAAATATGGAGTGGTAAAATGGACAAAGTAAAAGGGGCATAATATGCATATCCAACAATGTGTGTAACAAGGACAATTTGTGTTTAATAGATGTAACAGAAGATTTCTGCAAAGCTGCCAGGTTTGTAAAGGAGGCTCCTAGACTGGTTCATATATATCAATCCTGAAAACACTGCACTGCCTTCCTGTGAGCTACTCAATTTATTACATTGACATTGGCTTCATAGGTAAAAATAACTGAGAACATAATGACTAAAAATGTTCCTCCCCTTAAAAATCAAGAAAGTCCTTCCCCAAAGTATGATGTTAATCAACATTGTTCACTTTCAGAGGCTAATTGAAAACACTGTTTTCTTGCTATTGTTCTGGTATTTGGCATCTGTCACTTCAGATAGTTATATACATAGTGGTTTCACTATTGTGCTATTCTGCTGCATTCCAGGAGTTCATTTTAGTTGTTTTAATTAGTGCTGGTACAGTATTTTGTATTTTACTGATATTTTATATGATTTGGTTTATTGTGCTGAGAGAAGAATAGCATATACAATCTAATGGAGATCTTCAGGATTTCCCAGGAAATCTTCCTGAGAGAGTTCTTAGTAGATAGAGAATCAAGCTCTCTCTACAATCATTACAAAGGTTACAGAACAAAAGTACATGATCATCAATTTCTATCACTCCACTTCCACCTTGGAGTTTTGCTTAATTATCCACTTAGCATAGTAACATAAGCCATGATAAATGCTCCCCTATTCTTTTTTTAAAAAAATACTATTTATTATATTTTCCACTTTAACAATCCAATCAAATCATATTAAATATTCCAAATTATACGTATTATTCAATAATCAAACAGTCCAAATATTCTGCCCAATTATTTAAAAAATGGAGGTATCTTCCCATGTTCTGAGGTCAGGGGGGTCTGATCTACTCATACTTCTACTGCTTTCATAATTTTCGCGATAGTTCCCATAAATCATTCCAATATTAATTCTCATTACTTTTCACAGCCTCTGAGTTTATCAAGCAAGCGAGATAAAACAAAACAATATATTCCATGTGGAATTTACGACCAGAGTTCCCTCTGTATGTTCACGATGTCTCTTCACAAAATGATGTTTCTGCCAAGCCAGTCCAAAAATCCTCTCACCTCGGGCAGCAGCCAAGTCAGTCCAGATAAAATCAAATCAAGACATCTGCCCAATGCTTTTAAGACCAGCTGTCCTTCAAATGGTTAACCTGTCCAGGGAAGGTTTTCCCATATAAAACTGGGAATGCAAATATTAAGTAAGATATTAAAAGGCACCTATCCCCCTAAGGCTCCGCATTTAATTCGGCAAGCTGATCTACTTCCGGTCATGGCCGCTCGGTTAATTGGAGCTGCGTCATTCCGATTCTAATTCCAGGCAAACTTCCTAAGGTTTTTTTTTTGTGTGTGTGTGTGTGTGTCTCCCGTCATTCTCCAAATCAAATTTGGGAAACTTTATCTCTTCCAAATATATCTGCAGCCAAATACTTTGAACTTGGTTTTCCACTTTTGAATAATTGTTATTTCCACACAGTTAATGACTATTAGAATCATATTATATCACCAAATACACCACCTCTCCAGTCTCGCTTGCTATAAATAATTGGGCAGTTGGTTCTTTCAGAGGAGGATTTTGCCATATAACATAGCAAAACGAAATATAATAACAAAGGAGGCTCACCACCCTTTCAGTTCCAACATACCAAGTCTACATAGATGTTAATCCTTCTTCCGTTCAAATCCTTTTTAGCACCTCAGTGTCTGAATTAATTAGCAGAGTAGTTTCTCCCCCTTTGTTCAGATCATGTCCAAAACTTAAATCCAATTTTTCATCTTAAGAATTGGAAGCTTGCTGGTAAATGCAGGCGACTTTGGAGAGTTGCAAAGAAACGTTCCGGGTTTTCCATCCAGCCCCCCCAGCCCCTCCTTCCTTCTGAATTTGGGGGCAGGTGTTGGGTGATCTGCGGGTGAGAGAGGCTGATTACTCCCATCTCAGCCTCTGATTCCGGAACGTATGGCGATGATGGAATTCAGCAATCCTCCATCACAGCTAGCCGGAAGCTCCCCCCCCCCCCAAATGCTCCCCTATTCTTGGATACAATCAATATGTACAAGAATAGAGCTGTGATGATGCCATAATAATAATAAATATCAACAGAAATCATTGAGCAAGGTTATTTGTGTTTTCCTATATAAGCTGGGGATGGTGCTCTCCCTAAACTTGGTAAACATGGGATATAGATTCAATATATATTCAGTATTTAAGTGTGTGTCTAAATAAATTGGAATATCATGAGTTCTTGTTTCCACTTGGAAACATTTGGCTTTTGCTTTTTCCAGATTTCATATGGTTTATTTGAACCCGCCATAAATGATGGAACCAAGTTCCCTACCTTTTACCGCATGGTCCCCAATGAAGACCTTCAGTATCGGGGAATTATCCAGTTACTTCTACATTTCAGATGGAAATGGGTTGGGCTCATCACTCCAGCTAACGAAGTAGGGGTACGTTTCTTACAGACAATTGAAAAAATGTTTTTCCAGAATGGAATCTGTTCGGCATTCACAGAGAGACTTGAATTCAATATGAATTATAACAGTAACATACTAGAAATGATGGAGGATTCAAGGATTTTGTTACCAACTTTCACAACCAGCAGAGCCAATGCAGTTCTTGTATACGGAGAAAGTAGATTTATTATATGGTTGTCAGTTGCTTTAAAGGTAAAGGAGTTAACTCAGCTACTATTTCCTCAAAAGAAGTCACATAAAGGAAAAGTATGGATTACAGCTACCCAAATTGATTTCATATTATATAGCCTTCAAAAAAAATTTAATTTTAATATAGAAATGTTCCATGGTGCTATCTCCTTTGCAATTCACTCCAAGGAGATTCACAATTTTCAATGCTTTCTTCAGAATATATATCCCCATTGGACAGAAACAGATGGTTTTATCAAAGATTTCTGGGAAGATGCATTCAGTTGTTCACTTTCAAATTCCACTCTCTCAACAACCATGTGTACTGGAGAGGAGATGCTGGAGAGCCTTCCTGCACCATATTTTGAAATGAGCATGACTGGCCACAGCTACAGTATCTATAATGCTGTCTATGCTTTGGCCCATGCCTTAAATAGCAAGCAATTGGCTGGAGTCATTCGCAAGAGAAGAGATGCCGGGAGGGAAATCTCTCCTCAATATGTAGAACCTTGGCAGGTATTGTTCCCTCTTACAAAGCATTCACTGCATTGATACATTATGTGAGTTGGCATTTAATCATCAGTAAAGAAATAAAAGAATACAACTTAAGAAATTAAAAATAAACCTAAAGTAATTTTATCGTATCAAAGATGAGAATTAGAATTTCCTATAATGATACTAAACAGACTTTAGATGGCTACAGGTAACTGAAGCTTTGCCAACCACCTCCTTCACACTGCAAACACCTCTGTTTTCTCCCCATATTCCTCCCCAATTCTCCCTGTCTCCCTTACCTGTCCAGTTACCAAGAGGTGTAAGATTGGGGGCCTGGGGCCCATGGCCCCGGGCACATAATTCTGAGGGAGCACAACCAAGGCCCCAACCCCAGGCACTGGTTTTTGCAGTGATCCTCATATCCAAGAGAAAACAGAAAAGGAGCCCATCAAGGAGCTGCCACTGCCTGGGCACATCCTGGAAGGCCCTGTCCCCAACTCCTCATTGTTCCCTGTATGCCCACCAACAGGGGTTTCTGGGCCCTGAAGCCTCACTGGTAGGTCCCCAGAAGAGGCTAGCAACTGTGTGATCACTGTCTCTAGACCCTGCTTTTCTCCCTTCTCCTCTTCTGCCTCTGAGTCTGGATTGCAGTCTGCCCAGCTTCTTCCTGTTCCCTTAACCCTGTTGCCCCTTCTGTTTCTGACACCTCCTCCTCCCAGTCAGTTCCCTCTTCTCCCACTGACCACTCCTTGTCATCCCACCACCAATCCCCTGGCTCTGAGCCTCCTTTCCTTGGGGTGTCCCTTTGGGGTTCCCCAGCAGCTGCTTCCTACCAGTCCTCTGCATCCAACATCCAACCATGGTCAAATCCACTCTATAAACTATGGAACGGTCCATTCAGATGTTCTCATGTTGCATTCCTATCCTTTGAGAACATAAGCTCCCATCTCTTCTCTTACATGACTTCACAAATTCCTTCCCTTTCTTGGAACTTGACAAAGGCTGTCTCAAGCAAGCAGGTCTGTGGTTTCATCTCTCCATAATATCTTTATGCAAGTCTGTTGAATGTTGAATTGGCACTGATTCATGATTTCCTACTCCTCCTGTATGTGCAACTAAAATATGGATACTCTCCGTTGTGAACTTGAAGTGTTTAACTTCGATTCTCTTTCCACTTAGCTCCACTCATTCCTGCAGAGAATCTCATTCAACAACAGTGCTGGGGATGAAATTACATTAAATGAACATGGAGAGTTAGCAGCTGGCTTTGATATTACCAACTTGGTTACTTTCCCAAATAATTCCTACGTCAGGATCAAAGTGGGAAGGTTGGATCCTCAAGCCCCTCCGGGCAAAGAGCTCACCATTAATGAAGACAGAATCAAATGGCACAGACGCTTCACTAAGGTATGGAAATAATGGCACAGTCCCTGAAAACCCATAATTTGTGGTTATCCATAAAATGGGATGTAACAAAAGCACTTCATACATTATGAATTTTGAAATTCACTAGCACCTGAAACCACTTCAGATTAGTGATGAGTTAGAATAGAGGAGTGCTCCCAGACCTCTTCCTTCAAACGGAATGCAACTCCTCCCAGAACAGGTCAGGCAGAGGAACCACCCACCCAAAGCATTTCTCTCTGAGACAGAATGTAGCCTAACAGGAAACCACAACCCGAAAGTCATGGAATGATTTCCTAGTACTAGTTGATTGTAGTGACCCTGCAGGTAGGAGCAGAACCACTATAATGGCTTACCTTTAATTCCTTGTGCCACCAAAATGAACACCATGTGAATTCCTTAAAGCAAATGCTGTTAGGTGGTGACTCCATCAAAATTCAAAGCCAGGGGTGAAATTACACCAAATTCTAACACAGCTGTAAGGTTGGATGGTCCAGGCATGAAAACTGAAATCTTCTTAAGTTTGTATGATGCTTAGAACAGCTTTTTACCCCACTGTATGTGCCATATGTGTACCTATGGATCATTTCACACTATTGGTCCTCCTATTTCCTACTAAATCACCTGATATTGGATATTTGATAAATTCCCCAAAACAATATCATAATATTAAACTCTTCCTATCTCTTTGAATAGGTGCCACCGCTTTCTATATGTAATGCCAACTGCCATCCTGGTTACGGGAAGAAAAAGAAGGAGGGAGAGAAATTTTGCTGCTATGATTGTGACCAATGTACAGAAGGGATGATTTCAAATGAGAAAGGTTGGAGATGAAATCTTAAGATAATGCTAAACCTCTGGACTCCTGGCAATTTTCTTGACATTAAACTGCTGCAGAAGAGAAGGCTGAAATTAACAGATGTCTTGTTCTCATTGTTTATAGATAACATCAATATATTTTTATCTTTAAAGCATCAGTGGAAGCTAATATATTTTACCTACAACTTCTACAAAATTTGGGTGGACTAGAAGTGGTGTTTTCTCCTCTAACAATTAGGTGGTTTGACAATAGGCTGAAAGTCTTATCAAACTCGCTTTTCTGGGATCCAAAGATTTCAGCTGTAATGTATTTCTCATTTTGTTGTACAGTTTATGTGGCTCTAAGAAAAAAAGATGTCACCGATGTAGAAAATTCTAGAAGTAATACACGAGTTTTATTTTTGATACACCTAGTGCAAAAGCATTTGGGCTTGAAGCTCTTATACATTCTGACGTACAAAACACTATGCTAAATGCACTAATGAAGAGAAAATTTGTAAGGTTAGTTAAGGTTGCTACAAATTGTCACACCCTGTTTGTGTATTTTCAGACATGGAGACCTGTGTCAGTTGCCCAGCAGATAGGTATCCAAACAAGGGCCAGGATCTATGCATTCCTAAAATTCAAAACTTCCTAGCCTTTGATGAAACTCTGGCCATTGTTTCAACTTCCTCTGCACTTCTATTCTCTCTGATCACAATTCTGGTGCTTGGCATCTTCATTAAGCATCGTGATACAGCCATAGTCAAAGCCAACAACAGAAGCCTCACCTATGGTCTCCTTATCTCCCTCCTCTTGTGTTTCCTCTCTTCTTTGTTGTTCATCGGAAAACCTAATAAGGTGACTTGCCTTCTCCGACAAAATGCTTTTGGCATTGTATTCTCTGTGGCCCTCTCCAGCATCTTAGCCAAAACCATATTGGTGGTTTTGGCATTCATGGCTACGAAACCAGGAACCAATATGAAGAAATGGGTAGGCAAAGAACTGGCTTATTCCATTGTCTTTTCCTGCTCCATTGTTCAAGTAGCGATCTGTGTCCTCTGGCTGGCAACCTCTCCCCCATTCCCAGATGTGGACATGCACTCAATGACCGAAGAAATCATATTTCTTTGTAATGAAGGTTCAGTCCTCATGTTCTATTGTGTTTTGGGCTACATGGGCTTCCTGGCCACTGCCAGCTTCACAGTGGCCTTCCTAGCCAGGAAGTTGCCTGACACTTTCAACGAAGCCAAGTTCATCACCTTCAGCATGCTGGTCTTCTGCAGTGTTTGGCTCTCCTTCATTCCAACCTACCTGAGCACCAGAGGAAAATACATGGTGGCTGTGGAGATCTTCTCCATCTTTTCTTCTGGTGCTGGGTTACTGGTTTGCATTTTTGCCCCTAAATGCTACATTATTGTGGTGAGGCCTGACCTGAACAACAAAGAGCAGCTAACACAAAGAAAGTTATAAATGACAGAAGAATTTGTGGTTCTGTTGGGTCAGAGGCTACATGGACTTGCTGGCTGGTATAAATGTCCGGGTCCCTACTCCGGATCTTTGTAGAGTTTGCTCCTTACCTTTTTCATCTCCCAAAGATATCCTAAAGGCAAGGGGTACAGATTTTTCTTCAGGGTCTACTCCCAAAGCCTGTTTCATGAATGAGTACAGCTGTAAAGCAGTGGAGGTTTAAGTTCAAAGTTTCCTCCTCCTAGATTGGCTCCCTTCCTACGTTTACAAGCCCCATCTGCCCCTTAATTCCCTCTACAGCACCTGCAGTAGCCACCTTTTTGAGCATTGGACCCACTTTCACTCTCATCCACTCAACCTGCCAGATCCTGTCTTTGCATGCAGAGAAATTCCCTAACACTGAGAATTTGAGGCCCACTGGCTGCCCTCACCTGGTTTAGGCAGCCAGTTGAATCTGTTTCCTGGGGTTTGGCTGCTATTGCATCTTGACACCTTCTAGGATCCACAGGTGAGAACTGAGTGTAGGGTGGGGATCAGAGGTAGACACACTACCCCAGTAGGAACATGACTTGTTCCCCACTAGAGTTACTATCCATCCCCTAACACTCTATACACCCCTGATATGTATTACTGTACCTTTGAATCAAATAGATTCTTAATAGCAAAACTATCAGACTTTCAATTAAGACATGGTTAAGTTCAGTTGATGGATGTTGTACATATATGAGCGTTTCATTATTAATAAAAAGTCTCTTATCAATTATTTCATGTATTCTGCAAATTCATTTTGAAGACAACACAGGGTATCAGAAGCATAATATATTGTGAAATAATTGAGGGCTCTACATTCTTTATCTCTCTCACACCAGGCAGCTGGGGAATAGAAGAAGGAGAAGTTTAAAACAGCCATTTTTCCTTGTTTTTTTAAATAGTTTTAAAAAGGAAAAGTTGCAGACATATGCAACAATATCTGGAGGGAAACACATTGGCTATTACTAACCCTAATAGGACAAGACTTTTAGCCTTCTGAATTACACTTCTAACCAGACTGAAAGAGTTGTGGCAGAGAATATCTCAAGCATACCAAATGGCTTCAGAGAATATAGATGTGTTGTTTGTAAAGTCTATGGATGCTATTATGCAGGGTCCCCACATCTTGATAAGGCTTGGATGCTCTCCAGAATTGCTGCCACAATTCAGTTAGGGTGATGGCAAACCATGCCTTGTAGGTTCATTCCTTGCCTATGATTTTGTGATGTGTCAAATATAATTGCATTGGCAGAACCGGCTTCCAGTCTACCAGCTGCGGGAATAGAAGTGTTTGGATTAACTATCTGCAGTCTGGGTTCAGATCATTCTTCCTAGACTGGGAAAAATGGTGAACGCTTATTTTTTAATGGAAGCCAAATCACACGACAAAGTAATGCAGTGACTTTTGGAAACTGTGGGATAACTGCTTCTCCCAGGGCATGATGGGAACCATCAACAGCTGTAGGAATGAAGGATACACCACCATATATGGATGGGGAAACATCATGGGGAAAACCTGTCACACGCAGGGAAGAATAAGGAATACAGTTAGAGTTCCTCACCGGAAACTTTATATAAATTACCTAATATACCAACACAAATAGAAATCACAAGACAGTAGCTGTTATAGAAGGGATAATTTTATTCGCCTGGAATGTAATGAGAATTATTAACATAGCGGAACACAAAAATAATGTAGAAGAATGAAGCCATCAGGTCTATCATGCAAGGGGGCCAGTTTAATTAAATTATATAATTTGACGTTTGAATAATTGGCATTCATGATTGTATTAATTAGATAAAATTGGCATTGTTATAATGAGGCTGCTATTGGAATAATATTGGGAAATTAATAAAAAATATATTTAAAAAATAATAACAGTAATATTTTAGCAGTTTCCCTACTACTGATGCGCCATAGAATCCAAAAGAACTGCACGTGTGTTTTTCTCCCCTGTCATTACGAAAATTACAATAATCAATCCAGCTGGCTGATCCTCCAGATGTCACAGTGGGGGGGGGATCAATAAGCAAGCCTGAAATGATTATAAGCTCCTCAGTGCTTCATAGAATGCTCTGTAACTTATCAGTTTTCAGTTTTCCTCTTTCATATCAAATCACTGTATCTTATTTGGCATCCAAGGCATTCTGCTGTGACAGTGTTTAAGTTAACAAAAAGGTGGATACATATCCTTTAAAGTACCAAATTGACAGAGTCAGCTGCCACCCAATTTGTCTTGTTCAGCTCAGGTGGAGGAGAGTGATAATACTGTAAAGAGAAGCAGGGGAGTCCATGCACACAAGGGAATTTGCCATCAGGATGTTGCTCCTGCTGCTTCTGCTGCTCCCCAATATGGTGTCCCAAGTACAAAGTGCTAAATGCACAACTAATAATTCTGTTCACGTTCCACACGAGTGGCATGAGCCAGGTGACCTGGTCATTGGTGCAATGGCATCTCATATCTATTACATAGTCCCCAAATTATCTTTCAAGAAACACCCTTCCCAGGTCTTCATTGATACCCCACTGTAAGTATCTGGTAATTAGCATTATATATTCCTTATATGCTGTATCTGACTGAAAACAACTTTGATTGATTTGAAGGGGGAATAGCTTTAGAAGTTTATTTTCTATATGTGTGGAGAGATTTTACTAAAAATCTCTGTGCATATAGACTATGTGCATACTATCAATGAACAATAGGCTAAGCTTCTTCTTTTTTTAGTCTAACTGTGTAAAGAGAGATAGAAAAGAGAGTAGGCGAAACAGAAAAGTGACAGCATAAAAAATAGGAAAAGCATATACAAAGCAGTATGGTACTCAACTTTGTTTATGATACCCAAATTTTCAAGGTGGTAAAAACATACACGAGTTGTTGAAGATATCGAAGAAATGTGTAACAACTTTTTTAATGACACAGTGACATTTTATTGCCTAAATAAATAAATAAACTTTGTGGCTTTATTCTCTCTTTATCGGCAGGCAGGTGAATCTCTCATATCTATATTCTGTGCACTGTTCAATTTCCCCTTCCAACAGAATCTCACTTCATTTGCAGGGTGGTGACAAAGTTCTACCAGCACATCCTTGCTTTGGTGTTTGCTGTGGATGAGATCAATGAGAATCCCAGGATGTTGCCCAATGTCTCTCTCGGGTTCCACATCTATGATAACTATTTTGATTCAAAAATGACTTACCGAAACACTCTGGATCTGCTCTTTGAATCATGTCACTTTATTCCCAACTACAGGTGTGGCATCCAGAAAAATGTAATAGGAGTCATTGGGGGCCTTAGCTCTGATACCTCCTGGTGCATGGCAAACGTCTTAGGTCTTTTCAAGATTCCACAGGTAGAATATGGGTTTTGGAAAACAGAGATTTCATGCTTTCCTTACAGTAGGAATCTACTGATTCATGAATATGGAGTGGAAAATGGACAAAGTAAAAGGGGCATAATATGCATATCCAACAATGTGTGTAACAAGGATGATTTGTGTTTAATAGATGTAATAGTAGATTTCTGTAAAGCTGCCAGGTTTGCAAAGGACCAAAAAAAAATATACACACCAAGAACTCTGGCCAATATAAGTTTCAATAGTGGGAATAATCCCTACTCGCAACTCAATGGTAAGTTATGACAAAAACTGATCCATTCAGGTGCATATATTCAAACAGAGATTACAAACTCAAACAGAGATTCAAACTCAAACAGAGCTGTACATATCTCTGTGAATTTGAGTTTGTAATCTCTGTTTGAGTTTTAATCTCTGTTTGAGTTTGTAATCTCTGTTTGAATATATGCACCTGAATGGATCAGTTTTTGTCATAACTTACCATTGAGTTGCAAGTAGGGATTATTCCCACTATTGAAACTTATATTGGCCAGAGTTCTTGGTGTGTACCAGAATTTTTTTCTTGGTGCATTTAATAACAAGAACTCCAATATATTTAAGGTTTGCAAAGGAGGCACCTAGACTGGTTCATATACATCAATCCTGAAAGCACTGCACTGGCTTCCTGTGAGCTACTCAATATATGACACTGACATTGGCTTCATAGGCAAAAATAACTAGGAACACAATAACTAAAAATGTTTCTCCCTTAAAAATCAAGATAGTTCTTTCCCAAAGTATGGTGTTGCTCAACATTGTTCACTTTCAGAGGCTAATTGAAAAGACTGTTTTCTTGCTATTGTTCTGGCATTTGTCATCTGTTATTTCAGAGAGTTATATGGTGCTTTCACTATTGTGCTATTCTGCTGCATTCCTGGAGTTCATTTTAGTTGTTTTAAATAGTGCTGGTACAGTATTTTGTATTTTGCTGATATTTTATATGATTTGCTTTATTGTGCTCAGAGAAGAGTAACATATACAATCTAAAGGAGATCTTTAGGATTTCCCAGGAAATCTTCCCGAGAGAGTTCTTAGCAGATAGAGAATCAACCTCTCCCTACAATCTTTATAAAGGTTACAGAGCAGAAGAGCAAGATCAACAATTTCTATCACTCCACTTCCATCTTGGAGTTTTGTTTAATTATCCACTTAGTTTATTAACATGAGCCTTGATAAATGCTCCTCTCTACTTGGAGACAAGCAGTGGTGATGACATAATAAAAACAATAAATATGTACAGAAACCATTGAGCAAAATTATCTCTGTTTTTGTATGTAAGCTGGGGTTGGTGCTGTCCCTAAACTTGTCCATTTGGGATATATATATTCTCTCTCTCTCTGTCTCTCTCTCTCTGTCTCTCTGTCTGTCTCTCTCTCTGTGTGTGTGTGTGTATGTATGTGTGTGTGTGTGTTCTTGTTTCCACTTAGAAACGTTTAGCTTTTTCCTTTTCCAGATTTCATATGGTTCATTTGAACCAGGCATAAATGATGGAACCAAGTTCCCTTCCTTTTACCGCATGGTCCCCAATGAAGACCTTCAGTATCGGGGAATTATCCAGTTACTTCTGCATTTTGGATGGAAATGGGTCGGGCTCATCACTCCAGCTAACGAAGCTGGGGACCGTTTCTTACAGACAATTGAAAAAATGTTTTTCCAGAATGGAATCTGTTCGGCATTCACAGAAAGACTTAAATTCAATATAAATTATAACAGTAACAAACTAGAAATGCTGGATGACTCAAGGATTTTGTTACCAGCTTTCCCAACCAGCAGAGCCAATGCAGTTCTTGTATATGGAGAAAGTAGATTTATTATATGGTTGTCAAATGCTTTAAATATAATGCAGGTAACTCAACTACTATTTCTTCATAAGAAGTCACTTGAGGGGAAAGTATGGATTACAACTACCCAAATTGATTTCATATTAGATAGCCTTCAGAAATTTTATATTAATATACAAATGTTCCATGGTGCTATATCCTTTGCAATTCACTTCAAGGAGATTCACAACTTTAAAGACTTTCTTCAGAGTATACGTCCTCATTGGACAGAGACAAATGGTTTTATCAAAGATTTCTGGGAAGTTGCATTCAGTTGTGCACTTCCATATTCCTCTCTCTCAAGAATCATGTGTACTGGAGAGGAGATGCTGGAGAGCCTTCCTGCACCATTTTTTGAAATGAGCATGACTGGCCACAGCTACAGTATCTATAATGCTGTCTATGCTTTCACACATGCCTTAAATAGAAAGCAGCTGCCTGGAACCATCCGCAAAGGAAGAGAGGCTATGGGAAAACGCTCTCCTCGATATGTAGAACCTTGGCAGGTATATTTTCCTGTTACTGCATTGTACTCACTGCATTGATAAATTATGTGAGCTGGCATTTAATTATCAGCAAAGAAATAATAGAATAAAACTTAAGAAATTGAAAATAAAGCTAAAGTAATTTTATTGTATCAAAGATGGGAATTGGAATATTTCGTATAATTATACTAAAGAGACTTTAGATGACACAGGCTTTCATAGGCAACAGTCTACCAACAACTACATGTAAGTGAAGCTGTGACAACCACCTCCTCCACACTGCAAACCCCTCTGTTTTCTCTCCAAATCCCTCAGCAATTATCTCTGTCTCTCTAACCTCTTTCTAACCTTATCCAGTGTGTAAGGTTGGGAGCCAGGAAAGCATGGCCCTGGGCGCATAATTCTGAGTGATCACAACCAGGACCCCAACCCCAGGCACTGGCTTCTGTGGGGATCCTCCTCCTGTCCAAGAGAAAACAGAACAGAAGTCAATCAGGGAAGGGCCCTTCCCTGACTCCTCATCTTTTCCTGTCTTCCCAACAACAGGGGTTTCTGGATGCTAAAGCCCAACCTGGCCTCATCACCTGCTCCCCAGAAGAGGCCAGCAACTGTTTGATCACTGTCACTAGACCATCCTTCTCTCCATCCTCCTCTTCAGCCTCTGAGCCTAGATTGTTTTGTCTGCCTCTTCCTACTCCCTTAACCCTGTTGCCTTTTCAGTTTCTGACACCTCCTCCTCCTAGTCTGCTCCCTCTTCTGTCACTGAACACTCCTTGTCATCCCACCACCAATCCCCTGGCTCTAAACGTTCTTTCCCTGGGGGTTCCTTGGGGGTCCCCAGCTGGTGCCTCTAACCAATCCTCTGCATCCAGTCAGTCCCTAACACCAATTCTCAAGTCCACTCTATAAACTAAGGAAAGGTCCAGTCAGACATTCTCATGTTGCCTTCCGATGTTTTGAGAACATGAGCTCCCATCTCATCTCTTACTTCTCAAATTCCTTCCCTTTCTTGGGTTTTGACAAAGGCTGATCCCAAGCAAACAGGTCTACAGGATTAACTCTCCTTCACATATCTTTATGGAAGCCTCTTGGCTGTTGAATTGAGACTGATTCATGGTTCCCCACTCCTCCTGTATGTGAAAATGAAATATTGTTCTCCATTGTGCAACTGAAATATTGCTCTCCATTGTGAACTGAAGTGTTCAACTCCTAGAGGAAAAGGATTGGATTCCATCTAGGGATGCTATCCAACAATCTTAATCAGACTATTAGAATGCTTTATAGACATTTTGATTCTCTTTCCGCTTAGCTCCACTCATTCCTGCAGAGAATCTCATTCAACAACAGTGCTGGGGATGAAATCACATTCAATGAATATGGAGAGTTAGCAGCTGGCTTTGATATTACAAACATGATCACTTTCCCAAATAGATCATACATCAGAGTCAAAGTGGGGAGGCTGGATCCTCAGGCCCCTCCTAGCAAAGTGCTCACCATTAATGAAGACAGAATCAAATGGCACAGAGACTTCACTCAGGTATGGAAATAACTGCACTGTCCCTGTAATGCCATAATTTCTGGTTATCCACAATATGGGATGTAACAAAAGAACTTAAGACATTATTTACTTGAATATTCACCACTGAAAATATTGGCTTAAAATAAGAAGATTTCAATCTACATGAATACTACTTTAATGGAGAGATACTCTATTGGAAAGGCTGACTTTCCCTCTTTGTTTGCACCTTCAGCTTCTGAGACCCTGCCTGTTCGACTGTATACATGATAAGATACTGCATGTGAGACTGAAATTTCTTTTATGCCTATAAGCTATCTAGTAGAAAACACTGTCCTATAACAAATACTGTAAGATCTGTCAGTACATTTTTTAAAAAAATCAGCCATAATACCAAAAAATCAACAGGCACAGAAGACATCTCACACTAAGAAGGCAGAACAGCTACCAGAGAGTCCAGCTTTGGCCAACATTCTTGTTTGTGGATTCCCTGAGGCAAATCTTCAGTTAGTGGCATTAGATTGAAGACTAAGCTAGCTATATCATTGTTTGGGCTGGGAAGGAACATTATAATCTGCTTGAGTTTGTATGATGGATACATCTAGGAGCAGTTGTAGGTGATGAATAGGTCTAAGGTGGGTGCAAGCCCTCCTAGCCAAAGAAGCTACTTAAGACTCTAGTGGTGAGTTAGAATCAAGGAGTGTTCCCAGACTTAAGAACTTCTGGCTTCGGGGGGGGGGTGCAACCTCTCCCAGAACAGGTCAGGAGTAGGAACCACATACCCAAAGCATTTCTCTCTGATGAATATTCAGCCCCCATCCAATCCATCACTCTCTCCAGACACCTGTCCAGCACCTCCTCTCATTCCAATGGAATGGAGAGATAGAGCAGCACATCACCAGCCTACAGGTGACACTGTGTTCCAGATCCTAGGATATGATTCTGAAGAGTTTCATACAAATGATAAATGGCAACAAAACACAGAATGGATCCTAATGGGACACCAAAGCCCAAAAGCCATGCAGTAGTTTCCTAGTACTAGTTTCTCAGAGTGACCCTTTCAGGTGGGAACAGAACCACTGTAATGGGGTACCTTTAATTCCCAACTCCTTGAGTCACAACAAAGGACATGTATAAAATCCTTAAAGAAAATGCAGTTAGGTTGTGAGGTGAGATTAGACTGAATTCTGGTGCAGCTGAAAGGGTGGCTGGTCTAGGTATGAATATTGAAGTTTTATTGAGTTTGTAAAATGCTTAGAGGAGCATTTCTTTATCACACTGTATGGGCCACCTGTGCACATATGGATCGTATATTTTTCATTATTACTCCTCGTATTTACTGTTAAATCACCTGATGTTGGATATTATATAAATCCCCCAAAACATTGTCTCTTCCTACCTCTTTGGATAGGTGCCACCCCTTTCTATATGTAATGACATCTGCCATTCTGGACACGGGAAGAAAAAGAAGGAGGGGAAGAGGTTTTGCTGCTATGATTGTGATCCATGTCCAGAAGGAATGATCTCAAATGAGAAAGGTGGACAATGTCATCTTAAGACAATATCAAACAATGCCTTTTATTTTAGTAAGCTCTGGGCTCACTGGCAATTCCGTGGTTATTAAACTACTGAAGGAGGGAAGGTTTAAATTAAACTGGTGTGTTGATCTCATTTTTTATTGATAACTTCGATGTAACCTTATATTTCAAATGGCTTCAAGAAAATTATTTAAATTGTAGGCAATATATTTCACCTCCAAATTCTGCAAAGTTGGGGGGGGGGAATAGAAGTGATGGTTCCTGCTCTAAGACTTAGGTTGTTTCATGGGAGGGTGAAAATTAAATCAACCTCACCTTTCTGGGCTTCAAATATTTCAGCTATAAGGTATTTCTCATTTTGCTGTGCAGTATATGTGGTTCTAAGAAAAAGGAAGGACGGAACTAAAAACAGATGTCCTTTGTGTAAAAATTCCAGATTTCATACATGAGATTTATTGTTGATGCATCAAGGGGGAAGGCATTTGGGCTGGAAGTTCAGAAACATTTTCAGGTAGAAAACACTATGCTAGATGGATTAATGAAGAGAAAATTTGTAAGGTTAGTTAAGATTGCTACAAATTGTCACACATTGTTTGTTTGTTTTCAGACATGGAAACATGTGTCACTTGCCCAGCAGATCAATATCCAAACAAGGGCCAGGATCTATGCATTCCTAAGATTCCAAACTTCCTAGCCTTTGATGAAACCTTGGCCATTGTTTCAACTTCCTCTACACTTTTATTCTCTCTGATCACAATTCTGGTGCTTGGCATCTTCATTAAGCATCGCAATACAGCCATAGTCAAAGCCAACAACCGAAGCCTCACCTATGGTCTCCTTATCTCCCTCCTCTTGTGTTTCCTCTCTTCTTTGTTGTTCATCGGAAAACCTAATAAGGTGACCTGCCTTCTCCGACAAAACGCTTTTGGCATTGTCTTCTCTGTGGCCCTCTCCAGCATCTTAGCCAAAACCATATTGGTGGTTTTGGCATTCATGGCTAACAAACCAGGAACCAATATGAGGAAATGGGTAGGCAAAGAACTGGCTTATGCCATTGTCCTTTCCAGCTCCATTGTTCAAGTAGGGATCTGTGTCCTCTGGCTGGCAACCTCTCCCCCATTCCCAGATGTGGACATGCACTCAATGACCGAAGAAATCATATTTCTATGTAATGAAGGGTCAGTCTCCATGTTCTATTCTGTTTTGGGTTACATGGGCTTCCTTGCCACTTTCAGCTTCACAGTGGCCTTCCTAGCCAGGAAGTTGCCTGACACTTTCAACGAAGCCAAGTTCATCACCTTCAGCATGCTGATCTTCTGCAGTGTTTGGCTCTCCTTCCTTCCAACCTACCTGAGCACCAGAGGAAAATACATGGTGGCTGTGGAGATCTTCTCCATCTTTGCTTCTGGTGCTGGGTTACTGGCTTGCATTTTTGCCCCTAAATGCTACATTATTGTGGTGAGGCCTGACCTGAACAACAAAGAGCAGCTAACACAAAGAAAGTTATAAATGACAGAAGAATTTGTGGTTCTGTTGGGTCTGAGGCTACATGGACTTGCTGGCTGGTATAAATGTCCGGGTCCCTACTCCGGATCTTTGTAGAACTTGCTCCTTACCTTTTTCATCTCCCAAAGATGTCCTGAAGGGACATATATGAGCGTTTCATTATTAATAAAAACTCTCTTATCAATTATTTCATGTAATCTGCTAATTCATGTTGAAGACAACACAGGGTACAAGAAGCATACCGGTAATAAATTGTGAAATAATTGAGGGCTCTACGTTCTTTATCTCTCTCACACCAGGCAGTTAGGGAATAGAAGAAGGAGAAGTTTAAAACAGCCATTTTTCCTTGTTTTTTAAAATAGTTTTAAAAAGGAAAAGTAGCAGACATATGCAACAATATCTGGAATGATACACATTGGATTAACCCTAATAGGACAAGACTTGTAGTCTACTGAATTACACCTCTAACCAGATTGAAAGAGTTGTGGCAGTGAATATCTCAAGCATACCACATGGCTTCAAAGAATATAGATGTGTTGCTTCTAAAGTCTATTGATGCTATTATCCAAGGTCTCCACATCTTGATAAGGCTTGGATACTCTCCAGAATTGCTTCCACAATTCAGTTAGGGTGATGGAAAACCATGTCTTATCAGTGTTGTTACATAGGTGGGAGAGTGATGGATACCCCAGTACTAACAAATTAGGAAGCGGGGAAAGGATGGGGCAAGCTCAACTCTAGATATTCTGCCATAGGAAGGAGTGAACTAGATGACCTTGTAGGTTCACTCCTTACCTATGATTTTGTGCTGTGACAAATATAATTACATTGGCAAAACCGGCTTCCCGTCTACCAGCTGCGGCAATAGAAGTTTTTGGATTAACTATCTGCAGTCTGGGTTCAGACCGTTCCTCCTAGGCTGGGAAAAATAGTGAACACTGATTTTTAACTGGAAGCCGAATCACAGGACAAAGTGATGCAGTGACTTTTGCAACCTGTGGTATAACTGCTTCTCCCAGGGCATGATGGGAACCATCAACAGCTGTAGGAATTAAGGATACAATAGCATATATGGATGGGAAAACATCATGGGGGAAACCTGTCACACGCAGGAAAGAACATGGAATACAGTTAGAGTTCCTCACTTGAAACTTTATATAAATTACCTAATATGCCAACACAAATAGAAATCACAAGACTTTAGCTGTTATAGAAGGGATTATTTTATTTGCATAGAATGTAATGAAAATTATTAACATAGTGGAACATAGAAATAATGTAGAAGAATTAAGCCATCAGATCTAGCATGCAAGGGGGCGCAGTTTAATTAAATTATATAATTTGACATTTGAATAATTGGCATTCATAATTGCATTAATTAGATAAAATTTGCATTGTTATAATGAGGCTGCTATTGGAATAATATTGGGAAATCAATAAAAAATATATTTAAAAAATAATAATAGTATTATTTTAGCAGTTTCCCTACTACTGATGTGCCATAGAATCCAAAACACTGCACATGTGATTTTCTCCCCTATCATTATGAAATTACAATACTCAATCCAGCTGGCTGATCCTCCAGATGTCACAGTGGGGGGGGGGTCAATAAGCAAGCCTGAAATAATTATAAGCTCCCCAGTGCTTCATAGACTGCTAGGCTGGACTCTGTTACTTTTCAGTTATCAGTTTCCCTCTTTCATATCAAATCACTGCATCTTATTTGGCATCCAAGGCATTCTGTTGTGACAGTGTTTAAGTTAACAATAAGGTGGATACGTGTCCCTTAAAGTGGCAAATTGACAGAGTCAGCTGCCACCCAATTTGTCTTGTTCAGATCAGGTGGAGGAGAGAAATAATACTGTAGAGAGAAGCAGGGGAGTCCATGCACACAAGGGTATTTGCCATCAGGATGTTGCTCCTGCTGCTTCTGCTGCTCCCCAATATAGTGTCCCAAGTACAAAGTGCTGAATGCACAACTAATAATTCTGTTCATGTTTCACACGAATGGTATGAGCCAGGTGACCTGGTCATTGGTGCAATGGCATCTCATATCTATTACATAGTCCCCAAATTAACTTTCAAGAAACACCCTTCCCAGGTCTTCATTGATACCCCAATGTAAGTATCTAGTAATTAGCATTATTTTATTTATTCCTTATATGCTGTATCTGACTGAAAATAACTTTTATTGATGGGGGGTAACTTTAGAGCTTTATTTTTTATATGTGTGGAGAGATTTTATTAGAAATCTCTGTGCATATAGGCTATGTGCATACTGTCAATGAACAATAAGCTTTGTGTGTGTGTGTGTCTAACTGTGTAAAGAGAGATAGAAAAGAGAGTAGGCGGAACAGAAAAGTGACCGCATAAAAAATAGGAAAAGTATATACAAAGTAGTATGATACTCAACTTTGTTGATGTTACCCAAATTTTCAAGATGGTGAAAACAAACACAGGTTGAAAAATGGGATGGTTATAGATATGTCCAAAAATACAGTAAAAAATCTATATGTATGCCAGCATTCGAGTGAAAAAGGATGGATAAGAAGCTGGAAAACATTTCAAGGAAGCAAAATGTTCTGAGAATGTATTAGGGTGTTGCTGTTTCTTTTTTATATACGAATAGTTATTGTGTTCAGTACATTCAATCTTATGAAAAAACATGCAGGGGTTTTGGCAGGAAGTCCTATCATTATCAACATCTTATTGTAACTAAGTTATGGTACTTATATATTGTTTCATTTTTTAAAAATTTTTTCATATGTGTATATATATGTATATGTATGTATATGTGTATATATACTTTTTTTTCCTTAAAAGGGATGATATAAGAGAGTAATAATGGATAACGAACAAAAAAATTTTGTTGCATGTAAACTTTATTTTGTGGAAATAATTGTTTTACAATATGAAAATCTGCAATAAAAATTATTCAAAAAGAAAAAAAAGAAAACAAACATGGGTTGTTGAACATATCGAAGAAATGTGTAACAACTTTTTTAATGACACAGTAACATTCTATTGCTTCATCCTCTCTTCATCAGCAGGCAGGTGAATCTCTAATATCTAGATTCTGTGCACTGTTCAATTTCCCCTTCCAACAAAATCTCACTTCATTTGCAGGGTGATGACAAAGTTCTACCAGCACATCCTTGCTTTGGTCTTTGCTGTGGATGAGATCAACGAGAATCCCAGGATGTTGCCCAATATGTCTCTTGGGTTCCACATCTATGATAGCTATTATGATTCAAAGATGACCTACCAAAACATTCTGGACCTGATCTTTAAATCACGTCACTTTGTTCCCA
Source organism: Darevskia armeniaca (assembly GCA_034641395.1). NCBI lineage: Eukaryota > Metazoa > Chordata > Lepidosauria > Squamata > Lacertidae > Darevskia > Darevskia armeniaca. Next base: position 1,044,660 of record JAWWNF010000882.1, on the reverse strand, counting down.
ACTACAGGTGTGGCATCCAGAAAAGTGTAATGGGAGTCATTGGGGGACTTACCTCTGATACCTCCTGGTGCATGGCAAACATCTTAGGTCTTTTCAAGATGCCACAGGTAGAATATAGGTTTTGAAAAACAGAGATTGCATGCTTTCCTTGCATTCGGAATCTACTGATTCATATATATGGAGTGAAAAAAATGACAAAGTAAAAGGGGCATAATATGCATATCCAGCAATGTGTGTATAACAAGGACCATTTGTGTTTAATAGATGTAATAGAAGATTTCTGTAAAGCTGCCAGGTTTGTAAAGGAGGCACCTAGACTGGTTCATATACATCAATAAAGGAAGCACAGCACTGGCTTCCTGTGAGCTACTCAATATATGACATTGACATTGGCTTCATAAGCAAAAATTATTCAGAAGACATTAACTAAAAATGTTCCTCCCCTTAAAAATCAAGATAGTTCTTTCCCAAAGTATGATGTTAATCCACATTGTTCACTTTCAGAGGCTAATTGAAAACACTGTTTTCTTCCTATTGTTCTGGCAATTGTCATCTGTCATTTCAGAGAGTTACCGGTATATACATAGTGGTGTCACTATAGTGCTATTCTGCTGCATTGCAGGAGTTCATTTTAGTTGTTTTAATTAGTGCTGGTACAGTATTTTGTATTTTACTGATATTTTATATTACTAGGTTTATTGTGCTTAGAGAAGAATAACATATACAATCTAATGGAGATATTCAGGATTTCCCAGGAAATCTTCCTAAGAGAGTTCTTAGTAGAGAGAGAATCATTCAATCATTACAAAGGATACAGAACAAAAGTACATGATCAACAATTTCTATCACTCCACTTCCACCTTGGAGGTTTTTTTTAAATCACCCACTTAGTATATTAACATGAACCATGATAAATGCTCCCCTATTCTTGGATACAATCAATATGTACAAGAATGGCGCTGTGATGATGCCATAATAATAACAATAATAAATATCTATAGAAAACATTGAGCTAGGTTATCTGTGTTTTCCTATATAAGCTGGGGTTGGTGCTGTCCCTAAACTTGGTAAACTTGGGATATAGATTCAATATATATTCAATATTTAAGTGTGTGTGCGTGTTTATATCTAAATAAATTGGAATATCATGAGTTCTTGTTTCCACTTGGAAACATTTGGCTTTTGCTTTTTCCAGATTTCATATGGATCATTTGAACCAGGCATAAATGATGGAACCAAGTTCCCTTCCTTTTACCGCATGGTCCCCAATGAAGACCTTCAGTATCGGGGAATTATCCAGTTACTTCTGCATTTTGGATGGAAATGGGTTGGGCTCATGACTTCAGCTAACGAAGCAGGGGAACGTTTCTTACAGGCAATTGAAAAAATGTTTTTCCAGAATGGAATCTGTTCGGAATTCACAGAAAGAGTAAAATTCAATATGAATTATAACAGTAACATACTAGATATGATAGACAGAAAGCTTTTGTTTTCAACTTTCACAACCTACAAAGCCAATGCAGTTGTAGTATATGGAGAAAGTAGATTTATTATATGGTTATCAAGTGCTATAAGGACAATGGAGATAACTCAGTCACTACTTCCTTATAAGAAGTCAAATGCAGGAAAAGTATGGATTACAACAGCCCAACTTGATTTCATATTATATAGCCTTCAAAAACAAATAAATGTTAATATAGGAATGTTCCATGGTGCTATATCCTTTGCGATTCACTCCAAGGAGATTCACAATTTTCAAGGCTTTCTTCAGAATATATATCCCCATTGGACAGACACAGATGGTTTCATCAAAGATTTCTGGGAAGATGCATTCAGTTGTTCACTTTCAAATTCCACTGGGCCAGCAGGCACATGTACTGGAGAGGAGATGCTGGACAGCCTCCCTGCACCATTTTTTGAAATGAGCATGACTGGCCACAGCTACAGTATCTATAATGCTGTCTATGCTTTGGCACATGCCTTAAATAGAAAGCAGCTGGCTGCAGTCATTCGCAAAAGGAGAGATGCTGGGGAAAGAATCTCTCCTCAATATGTAGAACCTTGGCAGGTATATTTTCCTTCTACCGCATTGTATTCACTGCATTACTTTATTATGTGAGTTGGCATTTAATTATCAGTAAAGAAATAAAAGAATAAAACTTAAGAAATTTTATTGTATCAAAGATGGGAATTAGAATATTTCGTATAATTATACTAAACAGACTTTAGATGACACAGGCTTTCATAGGCAACAGTCTACCAACAACTACATGTAAGTGAAGCTGTGACAACCACCTCCTCCACACTGCAAACCCCTCTATTTTCTCTCCCAATCCCTCTGCAGTTATCTCTGTCTCTCTAACCTCTTTCCAACCTTACCCAGTTGTGTAAGGTTGGAGGCCCGGAATGCATGGCCCCGGGCCCATAATTCTGAGGGATCACAACCAGGACCCCAACCCCAGGCACTGGACTTCTGTGGGGATCCTCATCCTTTCCAAGAGAAAACAGAAGAGCAGTCAATCAGGGAGCTGTCGCTGCTTGATCATGTCCTGGAAGGCCCTTCCCCAACTCCTCATCTTTCCCTGTCTGCCAACCGCCAGGGGTTTCTGGACCCTCAAGCCAAACCTGGCCTCACCACTTGCTCCCCAGAAGTTGCTAGCAAAATGTTTGATCTGTCTCTAGACCCTCCTCTCCATCCTCCTCTTCTGCCTCTGAGCCTGGATTACTGTCTGCCTTTTTCTGCTCCCTTATCCCTGTTGCCTTCTGACACCTCCTCCTCCCACTCTGCTCCCTCTTCTCCCACTAACCACTCACTGTCATCCCACCACCAATCCCCTGGCTCTGAGCCTCCTTTCCTTGGGGTGTCCCTTGGGGGTTCCCCAGCAGCTGCTTCCTACCAGTCCTCTGCATCCAGCAAGTCCATGACACCATGCTCAAGTTCACTCTATGAACTAAGGAAAGATCCAGTCAGGCGTTCTCATGTTGCATTCCTATCCTTTGAGAACATTAGCATTGACCAACCATGGTCAAATCCATTCTATAAACTATGGAAAGGTCCATTCAGATGTTCTCATGTTGCATTCCTATCCTTTGAGAACATCTCTTCTCCCATCTCTTCTCTTACATGACTTCTCAAATTCCTTCCCTTTCTTGGAACTTGACAAAGGCTGTCTCAAGCAAGCAGGTCTGTGGTTTAATCTCTCCATAATATCTTTATGCAAGTCTGTTGAATGTTGAATTGGCACTGATTCATGATTTCCAACTCCTCCTGTATGTGCAACTAAAATATGGATACTCTCCATTGTGAACTGAATGTTTAACTTCGATTCTCTTTCCACTTAGCTCCACTCTTTCCTGCAGAGAATCTCATTCAACAACAGTGCTGGGGATGAAATTACATTAAATGAACATGGAGAGTTAGCAGCTGGCTTTGATATTACCAACTTGGTCACTTTCCCAAATAATTCCTACGTCAGGGTCAAAGTGGGAAGGTTGGATCCTCAGGCCCCTCCGGGCAAAGAGCTCACCATTAATGAAGACAGAATCAAATGGCACAGACGCTTCACTAAGGTATGGAAATAATGGCACAGTCCCTGAAAACTAATAATAATAATAATAATAATAATAATAATAATAATAATAATTTATTATTTGTACCCCGCCCATCTGGCCGTGTCCCCCCAGCCACTCTGGGCGGCTTCCAACAAACACTAAAATACATTAAAATATCACACATTAAAAACTTCCCTAAACAGGGCTGCCTTCAGGTGTTTTCTAAATGTCAGGTAGTTATTTATCTCTTTGACATGGAATGGAAGGGTGTTCCACAAGGCGGGCGCCACTACCGAGAAGGCCCTCTGTCTGGTTCCCTGTAGCTTTGCTTCTCACAGTAAGGGAACCACCAGAAGGCCCTCGGCGCTAGACCTCAGTGTCCGGGCTGAACGTTGGGGGTGGAGACGCTCCTTCAGGTATACAGGACCGAGGCCATTTAGGGCTTTAAAGGTCAGCACCAACACTTTGAATTGTGCTCAGAAACGTACTGGGAGCCAATGTAGATCTCTCAGGACCGGTGTTATGTGGTCATGGCGGCCACGCCCAGTCACCAGTCTAGCTGCCGCATTCTGGATTAATTGCAGTTTCCGGGTCACCTTCAAAGGTAGCCCCACATAGAGCGCATTGCAGTAGTCCAAGCAGGAGATAACTAGAGCATGCACCACTCTGGTGAGACAGTCTGCGGACAGGTAGGGTCTCAGCCTGCGCACCAGATGGAGTTGGTAGACAGCTGCCCTGGACACAGAATTAATCTGCGCTTCCATGGACAGCTGTGAGTCTAAAATGACTCCCAGGCTGCGTACCTGGTCCTTCAGGGGCACAGTTATGCCATTCAGGGCCAGGGAGTCCCCCACACCCGCCTGCCCCCTGTCCCCCAAAAACAGTACTTCTGTCTTGTCAGGATTCAACCTCAATCTGTTAGCCACCATCCATCCTCCAACCGCCTCCAGGCACTCATACAGGACCTTCATTGCCTTCACTGGTTCTGATTTGAAAGAGAGGTAGAGCTGGGTATCATCCGCATACTGATGAACACCCAGCCCAAACGCTCTGATGATCTCTCCCAGCGGCTTCATATAAATATTGAAAAGCATGGGGGAGAGGACGGAACCCTGAGGCACCCCACAAGTGAGAGCCCAGGGGTCTGAACACTCATCCCCCACCACCACTTTCTGAACATGGCCAGGGAGGAAGGAGCGGAACCACTGTATAACAGTGCCCCCAGCTCCCAACTCTTCTAGACGGTCCAGAAGGATGTTATGGTTGATGGTGTCAAAGGCCGCTGAGAGGTCCAGCAGAACTAGGAAACAGCTCTCACCTTTGTCCCTAGCCCAGATAAGTTGTAGTTATCCATAAAATGGGATGTAACAAAAGCACTTCATACATTATGAATTTTGAAATTCACTAGCACCTGAAACCACTTCAGATTAGTCATGAGTTAGAATAGAGGAGTGCTCCCAGACCTCTTCCTTCAAACAGAATGCAACTCCTCCCAGAACAGGTCAGGCATAGGAACCACCCACCCAAAGCATTTCTCTCTGAGACAGAATGTAGCCTAACAGGAAACCACAACCCGAAAGTCATGGAATGATTTCCTAGTACTAGTTGCTTGTAGTGACCCTGCAGGTAGGAGCAGAACCACTATAATGGCTTACCTTTAATTCCTTGTGCCACCAAAAAAAACACCATGTGAATTTCTTGAACAAATGCTGTTAGGTGGTGACTCCATCAAAATTCAAAGCCAGGGGTGAAATTACACTGAATTCTAACACAGCTGTAAGGTTGGATGGTCCAGGCATGAATACTGAAATCTTCTTAAGTTTGTATGATGCTTAGAACAGCAGCTTTTTACCCCACTGTATGTGCCATTTGTGTACCTATGGATCATTTCAAACTATTAGTCCTCCTATTTACTATTAAATCACCTGATATTGGATATTTGATAAATTCCCCAAAACAATATCATAATATTAAACTATTCCTATCTCTTTGGATAGGTGCCACCGCTTTCTATATGTAATGCCAACTGCTCTCCTGGTTACGGGAAGAAAAAGAAGGAGGGAGAGAAATTTTGCTGCTATGATTGTGACCAATGTACAGAAGGGATGATTTCAAATGAGAAAGGTTGGAGATGACATCTTAAGATAATGCTAAAGCTCTGGACTCCTGGCAATTTTCTTGACATTAAACTGCTGCAGGAGAGAAGGCTGAAATTAACAGATGACTTGTTCTCATTGTTTATAGATAACATCAATATATTTTTATCTTTAAAACATCAGTGGAAGCTAATATATATTACCTACAACTTCTACAAAATTTGGGTGGACTAGAAGTGGTGTTTTCTCCTCTAACAATTAGGTGGTTTGACAATAGGCTGATAGTCTTATCAAACTCACTTTTCTGGGATCCAAAGATTTCAGCTGTAATGTATTTCTCATTTTGTTGTGCAGTTTATGTGACTCTAAGAAAAAGCAGAGGAGCAGTAAAAACAGATGTCACCCATGTAGAAAATTCCAGAATTGATACACAAGTTTTATTTTTGATAAACCTAGTGCAAAAGCATTTGGGCTTGAAGCTCTCATACATTCTGACGTATAAAACACTATGCTAAATGGACTAGTGATGACAAAATTCTTAAGAATACTTTTGGTTACTTCAAATTGTCACACCCTGTTTGTGTATTTTCAGACATGGAAACCTGTGTCAGTTGCCCAGCAGATCAGTATCCAAACAGCGGCTATTATCTATGCATTCCTAAGATTCCAAACTTCCTAGCCTTTGATGAATCCCTGGCCATTGTTTCAACTTTCTCTGCGCTTCTATTCTCTCTAATCACAATTCTGGTGCTTGGCATCTTCATTAAGCATCGCAATACAGCCATAGTCAAAGCCAACAACCGAAGCCTCACCTATGGTCTCCTTATCTCCCTCCTCTTGTGTTTCCTCTCTTCTTTGTTGTTCATCGGAAAACCTAATAATGTGACCTGCCTTCTCCGACAAACTGCTTTTGGCATTGTCTTTTCTGTGGCCCTCTCCAGCATCTTAGCCAAAACCATATTGGTGGTTTTGGCATTCATGGCTACCAAACCAGGATCCAATATGAGGAAATGGGTAGGCAAAGAACTGGCTTATGCCATTGTCCTTTCCAGCTCCATTGTTCAAGTAGCGATCTGTCTCCTCTGGCTGGCAACCTCTCCCCCATTCCCAGATGTGGACATGCACTCAATGACCGAAGAAATCATATTTCTATGTAATGAAGGGTCAGTCTCCATGTTCTATTCTGTTTTGGGTTACATGGGCTTCCTTGCCACTTTCAGCTTCACAGTGGCCTTCCTAGCCAGGAAGTTGCCTGACACTTTCAACGAAGCCAAGTTCATCACCTTCAGCATGCTGATCTTCTGCAGTGTTTGGCTCTCCTTCCTTCCAACCTACCTGAGCACCAGAGGAAAATACATGGTGGCTGTGGAGATCTTCTCCATCTTTGCTTCTGGTGCTGGGTTACTGGCTTGCATTTTTGCCCCTAAATGCTACATTATTGTGGTGAGGCCTGACCTGAACAACAAAGAGCAGCTAACACAAAGAAAGTTATAAATGACAGAAGAATTTGTGGTTCTGTTGGGTCTGAGGCTCCATGGACTTGCTGGCTGGTATAAATTTCCGGGTCCCTACTCCGGATATGTGTAGAGTTTGCTTCTTACCTTTTTCATCTCCCAAAGATGTCCTGAAGGCAAGGGGTAAAGATTTTTCTTCAGGGTCTACTCCCAAAGCCTTTTTCATGAATGAGTACAGCTGTAAAGCAATGGCGTTATAAGTTCAAAGTTTCCTTCTCCTAGATGGGCTCCCTTCCTACGTTTACAAGCCCTATCTGCCCCTCATTCCCCTCTACAGCACCTGCTCTAGCCACCTTTTTGAGCATTGGACCCCCTTTCGCTCTCATCCACTCAATCTGCCAGATCCTGTCTTTGCATGCAGAGAAATTTCCTAACTCACTGAGAATTTGAGGCCCATTGGCTGCCCTCACCTGGTTTAGGCAGCCAGTTGAATCTGTTTCCTGGGGTGTGGCTGCTGTTGCATCTTGACAGCTTCTAGGATCCACAGGTGAGAACTGAGTGCAGGGTGGGGATCAGAGGTAGACAAACTACCCAGAAGGAGCATGAGTTGTTCCCCACTAGAGTTACTATCCACCCCCTAACACTCTATACACCCTTGATATGTATTACTGTACCTTTGAATCAAATAGATTCTTAATAGCAAAACTGTCAGACTTTCAATTAAGACATGGTTAAGTTCAGTTGATGGATGTTGTACATATATGAGCGTTTGATTATTAATAAAAAGTCTCTTATCAATTATTTCATGTAATCTGCAAATTCATGTTGAAGACAACACAGGGTATCAGAAGCATGACATATTGTGAAATAGTTGAGGGCTCTACATTCTTTATCTCTCTCACACCAGGCAGCTGGGGAATAGAAGAAGGATAAGTTTAAAACAGCCATTTTTCCTTGTTTTTTTAAAATAGTTTTAAAAAGGAAAAGTAGCAAATATATATGCAACAATATCTGGAATGATACACATTGGACTAACCCTAATAGGACAAGACTTGTAGTCTTCTGAATTACACTTCTAAACCAGATTGAAAGAGTTGTGGCAGTGAATATATCAAGCATACCATATGGCTTCAAAGAATATAGATGTGTTGTTTCTAAAGTCTATCGATGCTATTATGCAGGGTCCCCACATCTTGATAAGGCTTGGATGCTCTCCAGAATTGCTTCCACAATTCAGTTAGGGTGATGGCAAACCATGTCTGATCAGTGTTACATAGGTGGGAGAGTGATGGATACCCCAGTACTAACAAATTAGGAAGTGGGAAAAGGATGGGTCCAGCTCAACTCTAGATATTCTGCCATAGGAAGGAGTGAACTAGATTACCTTGTAAGTTCATTCCTTGCCTATGATTTTGTGATGCGTCAAATATAATTACATTGGCAGATCCGGCTTCCAGTCTACCAGCTGCGGGAATAGAAGTTTTTGGATTAAATATCTGCAGTCTGGGTTCAGACCGTTCCTCCTAGGCTGGGAAAAATGGTGAACACTGCTTTTTTACTGGAAGCTGAATCAGAGGACAAAGCGATGCAGTGACTTTTGGAAACTGTGGGATAACTGCTTCTCCCAGGGCATGATGGGAACCATCAACAGCTGTTGGAATGAAGGATACAATAGCATATATGGACGGGAAAACATCATGGGGGAAACCTGTCACACGCAGGAAAGAAATGTACCAACACAAATAGAAATCACAAGACTGTAGCTGTTATAGAAGGGATTATTTTTTTAGCATGGAATGTAATGAAAATTATCAACATAGCGGAACACAGAAATAATGTAGAAGAATGAAGCCATCAGATCTAGAATGCAAGGGGGCCAGTTTAATTAAATTATATAATTTGACATTTGAATAATTGGCATTCATAAGTGCATTAATTAGATAATATTGGCATTGTAATAATGGGGCTGCTATTGGAATAATATTGAAAAATCAATAAAAAATATATTTAAAAAATAATAATAGTATTATTTTAGCAGTTTCCCTACTACTGATGTGCCATATAATCGAAAAACACTGCATATGTGATTTTCTCCCCTATCATTATGAAAATTACAATACTCAATCCAGCTGGCTGATCCTCCAGATGTCACAGTGGGGGGGGGGTCAATAAGCAAGCCTGAAATGATTATAAACTTCTCAGTGCTCCATAGACTGCTAGGCTGGGCTCTGTTACCTATCATTTATCAGTTTCCCTCTTTCATATCAAATCACTGCATTTTATTTGGCATCCAAGGCATTCTGTTGTAGCAGTGTTTAAGTTAACAACAAGGTGGATACGAGTCCCTTAAAGTACCAAATTGACAGAGTCAGCTGCCACCCAATTTGTCTTGTTCAGATCAGGTGGAGGAGAGTAATAATACTGTAGAGAGAAACAGGAGTGTCTATGCAGAGAAGGACATTTGTCATCAGGATGTTGTTTCTGCTGCTTCTGCTGCTCCCCAATATAGTGTCCCAAGTACAAAGTGCTAAATGCACAACTAATAATTCTGTTCATGTTCCACATGAGTGGCATGAGCCAGGTGACCTGGTCATTGGTGCAATGGCATCTCATATTTATTACATAGTCCAAAAGGTTTCCTTCAAGAAACACCCTTCCCAGGACTTCATTGATACCCCACTGTAAGTATCTGGCAATTAGCATTACTTTATTTATTTCTTGATGATACAACCTTGATGGCAGAAAGTGAGGAGGAATTAAAGAACCTTTTAATGAGGGTGAAAGAGGAGAGCGCAAAATATGGTCTGAAGCTCAACATCAAAAAAACTAAGATCATGGCCACTGGTCCCATCACCTCCTGGCAAATAGAAGGGGAAGAAATGGAGGCAGTTAGAGATTTCACTTTCTTGGGTTCCATGATCACTGCAGATGGTGACAGCAGTCACGAAATTAGAAGACGCCTGCTTCTTGGGAGAAAAGCAATGACAAACCTAGACAGCATCTTAAAAAGCAAAGACATCACCTTGCCAACAAAGGTCCGTATAGTTAAAGCTATGGTTTTCCCAGTAGTAATGTACGGAAGTGAGAGCTGGACCATAAAGAAGGCTGATTGCCAAAGAATTGATGCTTTTGAATTATGGTGCTGGAGGAGACTCTTGAGAGTCCCATGGACTGCAAGAAGATCAAACCTATCCATTCTTAAAGAAATCAGCCCTGAGTGCTCACTAGAAGGACAGATCCTGAGGTTAAGGCTCCAGTACTTTGGCCACCTCATGAGAAGAGAAGACTCCCTAGAAAAGACCCTGATGTTGGGAAAGATTGAGGGCACAAGGAGAAGGGGACGGCAGAGGATGAGATGGTTGGACAGTGTTCTCGAAGCTACTAACATGAGTTTGGCCAAACTGCGAGAGGCAGTGAAGGATAGGCGTGCCTGGCGTGCTCTGGTCCATGGGGTCACGAAGAGTCGGACACGACTGAACGACTGAACAACAACAAATTTATTTCTTGTATGCTGTATCTGACGGAAAATAACTTTGATTGATTGGGAGGGGGGAAATAGCTTTAGAACTTTATTTTTAAAATGTGTGGAGAGATTTTCTTAGAAATCTCTGCATATAGGCTATGTGCATACTGTCAATGAACAATAAGGTTTTTTTTTTAGTCTAATTGTGTAAAGAGAGAAATAAAAGAGAGTAGGAGAAAGAGAAAAGTGACGGCATAAAAAATAGGAAAAGAATATAGCAAACTAATATGGTACTCAACTTTGTTTATGATACCCAAATTTTCAAGTTGGTGAAAACAAACACGGGTTGCTGAAGATATGACGAAGTGTGCAACAGCTTTTTTAATGACGCAGTATCATTGTATTGCCTAAATAAATAAATAAATAAACTTTGCTGGCTTCATTCTCTCTTTATCGACAGGCAGGTGAATCTCTCATATCTAGATTCTGTGCACTGTTCAATTTCCCCATCAAACAATATCTCACTTCATTTGCAGGGTGGTGACAAAGTTCTACCAGCACATCCTTGCTTTGGTGTTTGCTGTGGATGAGATCAACGAGAATCCCAGGATGTTGCCCAATGTCTCTCTCGGGTTCCACATTTATGATAACTATTTTGATTCAAAGATGACCTACCAAAACATTCTGGACCTGATCTTTAAATCACATCACTTTGTTCCCAACTACAGATGTGGCATCCAGAAAAACGTAATAGGAGTCATTGGGGGACTTAGCTCTGATACCTCCTGGTGCATGGCAAACGTCTTAGGTCTTTTCAAGATTCCACAGGTAGAATATGGGTTTTGAAAAACAGAGATTTCATGCTTTCCTTGCATTAGGAATCTACTGATTCATATATATGGAGTGGAAAATGGACAAAGTAAAAGGGGCATAATATGCATATCCAACAATGTGTGTAACAAGGACAATTTGTGTTTTATAGATGTAACAGAAGATTTTTGTACCGCTGTCAGGTTTGGAAAGGAGGCACCTAGACTGGTTCATATATATCAATCCTGAAAGCACTGCACTGGCTTCCTGTGAGCTACTCGATTTATGACATTGACATTGGCTTCATAGGCAAAAATAACTGAGAACGCAATAACTAAAAATGTTCCTCCCCTTAAAAATCAAGATAGTTCTTTCCCAAAGTATGATGTTAATCCACATTGTTCACTTTCAGAGGCTAGTTGAAAACACTGTTTTCTAGCTATTGTTGTGGCATTTGTCATCTGTCATTTCAGAGAATTATATACAAAGTGGTGTCACTATTGTACTATTCTGCTGCATTGCTGGAATTCATTTTAGTTGTTTTTAAAAGTGCTGGTACAGTATTTTGTATTTTGCTGATATTTTATATGATTTGGTTTATTGTGTTCAGAGAAGAGTAACATATACAATCTAATGGAGATCTTCAGGATTTCCCAGGAAATCTTCCTAAGAGAGTTATTAGTAGATAGAGAATCAAGCTCTCCCTACAATCATTATAAAGGTTACAGAGCAAAAGTACATGATCAACAATTTCTATCACTCCACTTCCACCTTGGAGTTTTGTTCAATTATCGACTTAATTTATTAACATGACCCTTGATAAATGCTCCTCTCTATTTGGAAGCAATCAGTGTGTACAAGTATAAAGCAATGGTGATGACATAATAAAAACAATAAATATCTACAGAAACCATTGAGCAAAATTACCGGTATCTCTGTTTTTCTATGTAAGCTGGGATTCGTGCTGTCCCTAAACTTGTCCGTTTGGGATACTGGTATATATATTCTCTCTCTCTCTCTCTCTCTCTCTCTCTCTCTCTCTCTCTCTCTCTGTGTGTGTGTGTGTGTGTGTGTGTGTGTGTGTGTGTGTGTGTTTATATTTAAATAAATTGGAATATCTTGAGTTCTTGTTTCCACTTAGAAATGTTTAGCTTTTGCTTTTTCCAGATTTCATATGGTTCATTTGAACCAGGCATAAATGATGGAACCAAGTTCCCTTCCTTTTACCGCATGGTCCCCAATGAAGACCTTCAGTATCGGGGAATTATCCAGTTACTTCTGCATTTTGGATGGAAATGGGTCGGGCTCATCACTCCAGCTAACGAAGCAGGGGAACGTTTCTTACAGACAATTGAAAAAATGTTTTTCCAGAATGGAATCTGTTCGGCATTCACAGAAAGACTTAAATTCAATATAAATTATAACAGTAACAAACTAGAAATGCTGGATGACTCAAGGATTTTGTTACCAGCTTTCCCAACCAGCAGAGCCAATGCAGTTCTTGTATATGGAGAAAGTAGATTTATTATATGGTTGTCAAATGCTTTAAATATAATGCAGGTAACTCAAGTACTATTTCTTCATAAGAAGTCACTTGAGGGGAAAGTATGGATTACAACTACCCAAATTGATTTCATATTAGATAGCCTTCAGAAATTTGCTGTTAATATAGGAATGTTCCATGGTGCTATATCCTTTGCAATTCACTCCAAAGAGATTCACAAATTTCAAGACTTTCTTCGGAATATATATCCCGATTGGACAGACACAGATGGTTTTATCAAAGATTTCTGGGAAGATGCATTCAGTTGTTCACTTCCAAATTGCTCTCTCTCAAGAATCATGTGTACTGGAGAGGAGATGCTGGAGAGCCTTCCTGCGCCATTTTTTGAAATGAGCATGACTGGCCACAGCTACAGTATCTATAATGCTGTCTATGCTTTCGCACATGCCTTAAATAGAAAGCAGCTGCCTGGAACCATCCGCAAAGGAAGAGAGGCTATGGGAAAACGCTCTCCTCGATATGTAGAACCTTGGCAGGTATATTTTCCTGTTACTGCATTGTACTCACTGCATTGATAAATTATGTGAGCTGGCATTTAATTATCAGCAAAGAAATAATAGAATAAAACTTAAGAAATTGAAAATAAAGCTAAAGTAATTTTATTGTATCAAAGATGGGAATTAGAATATTTCATATAATTATACTAAATGGACTTTAAATGACACAGGCTTTCATAGGCAACAGTCTAACAACAACTATACGTAAGTGAAGCTGTGACAACCACCTGCAAACCCCTCTGTTTTCTCTCCAAATCCCTCCGCAATTCTCCCTGTCTCTCTAACCTGTCCAGTTACCCAGTGGTGTAAGATTGGGGGCCAGGAACGCATGGCCCCAGGCCCATAATTCTGAGGGATCACAACCAGGACCCCAACCCCAGGCACTGCCTTCTGTGGGGATCCTCCTCCTGTCCAAGAGAAAACAGAAGAGAAGTCAATCAGGGAGCTGCCGCGGCTTGGGCATTTCCTGTAAGGCCCTTCCCTGACTCCTCCTCTTTCCCTGTCTGCCCAACGCCGGGGGTTTCTGGGCGCTAATGCCCAACCTGGCCTCATCACCTGCTCCCTGGAAGAGGCTAGCAACTGTTCGATCACTGTCACTACACCCTGCTTCTCTCCTGCCTCTGACACTAGATTGTTGTCTGCCTCTTCCTCCTCCCTTAACCCTGTTGCCTTTTCAGTTTCTGACACCTCCTCCTCCTAGTCTGCTCCCTCTTCTGTCACTGAACACTCCTTGTCATCCCACCACCAATCCCTTGGCTCTAAACCTTCTTTCCCTGGGGATTCCTTGGGGGTCCCCAGCTTGGTTAATCCTCTGCATCCAGTCAGTCCCTAACACCAATTCTCAAGTCCACTCTATAAACTAAGGAAAGGTCCTGTCAGACGTTCTCATGTTGCCTTCCGATGTTTTGAGAACATGAGCTCCCATCTCATCTCTTACTTCTCAAATTCCTTCCCTTTCTTGGGTTTTGACAAAGGCTGATCCCAAGCAAACAGGTCTACAGGATTAACTCTCCTTCACATATCTTTATGGAAGCCTCTTGGCTGTTGAATTGAGACTGATTCATGGTTCCCCACTCCTCCTGTATGTGCAACTGAAATATTGCTCCCCATTGTGAACTGAAGTGTTCAACTCCTAGAGGAAAAGGATTGGATTCCATCTAGGGGTGCTATCCAATAATCTTAATAAGACTATTAGAATGCTTTATAGACCTTTTGATTCTCTTCCCACTTAGCTCCACTCATTCCTGCAGAGAATCACATTCAACAACAGTGCTGGGGATGAAATTACATTCAATGAATATGGAGAGTTAGCAGCTGGCTTTGATATTACAAACATGGTCACTTTCCCAAATAGATCATACATCAGAGTCAAAGTGGGGAGGCTGGATCCTCAGGCCCCACCTGGAACAGAGCTCAGAATTGATGAGGACAGAATCAAATGGCACAGAGACTTCACTCAGGTATGGAAATAACGACACAGTCCCCGAAATGCCATAATTTGTGGTTATCTACAATATGGGATGTAACAAAAGAACTTAAGACATTATTAACTTGATTATTCACTATTGAAAATATTGGCTTAAGATAAGAAGATTTCAATCTTCATGAATACTACTTTAATGGAGAGATACTCTATTGGAAAGGCTGACTTTCCCTCTTTGTTTGCACCTTCAGCTTCTGAGACCCTGCCTGTTCGACTGTATACATGATAAGATACTGCATGTGAGACTGAAATTCCCAATATTTTTATTTTATGCCTATAAGCCATCTAGAAGAAAACATTGTCCTATAGGAAATACTGCAAGATCTATCAGTACATTTTTAAAAAATGAACCCAAATACCAAAAAATCAACAGACACAGAAGACATCTCACACTAAGAATTTCTCATTATTAGTTCTCGTATATACTGTTAAATCACCTGATACTGGATATTATACAAATCCCCCAAAACATTGTCTCTTCCTGCCTCTTTTGATAGGTGCCACCCCTTTCTATATGTAATGACATCTGCCATTCTGGATACGGGAAGAAAAAGAAGGAGGGGAAGAAGTTTTGCTGCTATGATTGTGATCCATGTCCAGAAGGAATGATCTCAAATGAGAAAGGTGGACAATGTCATCTTAAGACAATGCCAAACAATGCAATTTATTTTTGTAAGCTCTGGGCTCACTGGCAATTCCGTGGTTATTAAACTGCTGGAGATTAAAATGTTTAAATCAAATTAATGTGTTGATCTCATTGTTTATAGAAAACATCAAAATATTTATACCTTTAAAACATCTTGAAGAATTTTTAAAAAATATATTTTACCTCCAAATTCTGCAAAGTTGGGTGGAATAGAAGTGGTGATTTCTCCTCTAAGAATTAGGTTGTTTGTCAAGATGTCTCATTAAACTTCCTTTCTGGACTCCAAAGATTTCAGCTGTAATTTATTTCTTAATTTGCTGTACAGTTTATGTGGTTCTAAGACAAAGCAGGGGGAGTGTAAGAGCAAGTATCCTCCATGTAGAAAATTCCAGATTTGATTCATGAGGGGTTTTTTTTGATGTCTCTAGGAGGAAAGCATTTGTGCTTGAACTTTTAAACCTTTTTAGGTAGAAAACTCTATGCTAGGTGGATTATTGATGAGGAAATTCTTAAAAATAGTTTTGGATGCTTCAAATTGTCATGCATTTTTTCTTTGTTTTCAGACATGGAAACATGTGTCAGTTGCCCAGCAGATCAATATCCAAACAAGGGCCAGGATCTATGCATTCCTAAGATTCCAAACTTCCTAGCCTTTGATGAAACCCTGGCCATTGTTTCTACTTCCTCTGCACTTTTATTCTCTCTGATCACAATTCTGGTGCTTGGCATCTTCATTAAGCATCGCAATACAGCCATAGTCAAAGCCAACAATCGAAGCCTCACCTATGGTCTCCTTATCTCCCTCCTCTTGTGTTTCCTCTCTTCTTTGTTGTTCATCGGAAAACCTAATAAGGTGACTTGCCTTCTCCGACAAAATGCTTTTGGCATTGTCTTCTCTGTGGCCCTCTCCAGCATCTTAGCCAAAACCATATTGGTGGTTTTGGCATTCATGGCTACCAAACCAGGAACCAATATGAGGAAATGGGTAGGCAAAAAACTGGCTTATTCCATTGTCCTTTCCGGCTCCATTGTTCAAGTAGGAATCTGTGTCCTCTGGCTGGCAACCTCTCCCCCATTCCCAGATGTGGACATGCACTCAATGATGGAAGAAATCATATTTCTTTGTAATGAAGGGTCAGTCCCCATGTTCTATTGTGTTTTGGGCTACATGGGCTTCCTGGCCACTTTCAGCTTCACGGTGGCCTTCCTAGCCAGGAAGTTGCCTGACACTTTCAACGAAGCCAAGTTCATCACCTTCAGCATGCTGGTCTTCTCCAGTGTTTGGATATCCTTTATTCCAACCTACCTATGCACTAGAGGAAAATACATGGTGGCTGTGGAGATCTTCTCCATCTTTGCCTCTGGTGCTGGGTTACTGGCTTGCATTTTTACCCCTAAATGCTACATTATTGTGGTGAGGCCTAACCTGAACAACAGAGAGCAGTTGGCACAAAGAAAGGTATAAATGACTGAAGAATTTTTCTGTTGGGTCTGAGGCTGCATGGACTTGCTGGCTGGTATCACTTTCCGGGTCCCTACTCCAGATATGTGTAGTGTTTAGGTAAAAGTAAAGGGACCCCTGACCATTAGGTCCAGTCGTGACCGACTCTGGGGTTGCAGCTCTCATCTCGCATTATTGGCCGAGGGAGCTGGCGTACAGCTTCCGGGTCATGTGGCCAGTATGACTAAGCCACTTCTGGTGAACCAGAGCAGCAAACGGAAACACCGTTTACCTTCCCACCGGAGCGGTACCTATTTATCTACTTGCACTTTGACGTGCTTTCAAACTGCTAGGTTGAACTGCTAGGTTGGCAGGAGCAGGGACCGAGCAACGGGAGCTCACCCCGTCGCAGGGATTCGAACCGCCAACCTTCTGATCGGCAAGCCCTAGGCTCTGTGGTTTAACCCATAACCCATAGTGTAGTGTTTACTCCTTACCTTTTTCTTCTCCTGCATTCCCATGGGTGTCCCACATTTCTGCTCAAAAGGCTCTGTGTCTTTGTCCTATGCTCCACTCCTCCTTTCTTCCCACCCAGTACAGCCCTGCCCTCTGCTTGCCCTTCAGAGCCAGTGTGTCACATGGGACTGGACCTTGGCTGCAGCCGCCTCTCACTCCTCCTTGCCCACTCTCCGGCAGCTGCTACAATCCGCCCAAGGGAGGAGGGTGGCAGCAGCATCCATGGACAGGCAATGGAATGCCCCCTTACAGCAGCTGCAGCAGCTCTTGCTCAGGACAAGCGCCAGCTCATTTTCCTCCCAGAGCTTCACAGCATCAGCTCTGGCAAAGGAAAAAGGGATATTCAGGGATCAAATCAGAGAAGCCAGGATGGGTTTTTTTAATTCCGGGACTGTCCCTGGAAAATCGGTACACTCAGAGCATACGGATGGAACTGTGCATATGGATGGAACGATATTCCTTCTCCCAATAAGTGCTCAGAAGAACATCATTGCAAAGGGCATAACTGGACACAGGGTGGTTGCATCATGGAATCGATCATTTTGTATACTTCCAAATCAGCCATGTTTTAATTAGGGCCTCTTGAGTTGGCCATTATCATCATTAACTCAAAACAACCTAAGTCTCACAGGCATAACTTCCCATCACTTGAGGAGTGCAATTTGACTAGAGAGCAGAGGGGAAAGGAGAAGTAGGAAATACACAGGGTATAAATATGGGGGATGAGAATGAGAGGGCAGGTCTTTAGGAGAAAGTCAATTTCCTGGTATTTTCCTTGCAAAGCTAGAGTTGCCATTTCTTTCAGGTGGGTCATTCCTTTGAATCTGCCCAGCTATTTCAGAAGAATACGTTAGTTCTTGATAACATGGTAAAGCTTATTGTTGACAAAGTCGTATCTTCCTAAAAGCTGGGAAAGGGAATTTGGGGGGTGATCAGAGGGTAAAAGAATAGGATTCAAATGTTAAGGTATCTCAAGTAGAAATGTTAGACTGATGATGGATAAAATCATGCAGATTGCATTAAAAAAAACTATCTAGATTTATTCCCATTGTTGTCTGCACCGAGATCTTCAGCTGATGGTCCTTGTAGCCTTGCTTTTACCCATATTGCGTGTGTACCATCACAGACTGGTTCATCCGTAGCCATAAGAGGAGTCACAAATAACACCCATCCTGGGGTGGGGGGCACTCTTTTGTTCAATATTGCAGTCATCATTTGCTACTCCCCTGCTGGGGATAAAATTATGTAGTGAACAGTGATAGGATACGTACTGTCTGAGGAGTATTTCAACTAACAGTCAGTTCATAGCATTGTTTTCAAAATTAGGAAGTGTATGCTGTTTTGATCTCCAGAATAGAATGAGACTTTAGGTTGGAAGCTTCTATGCATCTTTCACCTTCTTATGTATTATGTGTTGTATGCAATGTTAATCATGCCCAGAAAAGACCTATTGTAAGTAATGGGTATGCTAACTTAGCTACATTCAGTGGTTCTACTCTGAGTAGAACTTAGTTGACTACAACCTTACAAATCCTAATTTTGCTGTGTTTTGGAGCATTAGGGTTTCTATCCAAGACCCACCATGGTAGAACAATGGGAGTATGGGAATGTAGACAAGGAACTGTATTTCTTTTAATCCCAAAGGTTTGTGTGATGTATAAAGAACTACAGGTGAATAATGGGTTTCAAGACTTGTGAATTCCCATACCTTAGAGTAGTAGAGGGAACTGTATAGGTTAGGAAAATGCATTTATTTCAATCCAGAAACAGATTCTCTTCAGAGCAGCAAGAAAACCAAGTGTATATAATCGCTGTATTAAAGGGGTTGTTAGACTGCAAGTGTCTTAAAATGACATTTCTATATTTTTACCTCTAAACATTACCCAAAATAGTTCACTCTGGGGTAACGTCTCAGGATAAACTGCTCTGAGCTGACACATCCAGCCAAGAGATGCTGACTTGGTTGCCCTTCAATTTGTGAGCATCAACGCCATGTATTTTGTTTTCCCATGATGTGTACTGCCTGAATGGCGTGTGGAAACGTAACATCAGTTCTTGAACATTTTGAACTTCTAGGATTCCTGTACCCCAAAGACCTAAAGTCCATGTTGCTCATCTTCTTCTTCTTCATGTACATATTGTGTCTTTCCGGAAATGGCTTGATCCTCTTAGTGGTAGGACTGGAACCCCATTTGCACAAGCCTATGTACTGGTTCCTCTGCCACCTGTCCATCATAGACATGTTGGTCTCCTCAGTGGTAGTGCCCAAGTTGATCATTTGGCTGATGGGAGGGAATGGGGCCATCTCCTTTGCAGGGTGTGTAGCCCAGCTCTTTTTCTTCCACTTCCTGGGCTGCACAGAATGCTTCCTGTACACCGTGATGGCCTTTGATCGCTTCCTGGCCATCTGCAAACCACTCCATTACAGCACCATCATGAACCACCGTGTGTGCTTCTACCTTTCTGCTGGCACCTTGTTGGGAGGTGCCCTGCACTCTGCTCTAGAGACTTCCCTCACCTTCCATTTGCCATATGGACGGGGAAACCAGGTGAACTTCATTGTCTGCGACATCCCAGCGGTGCTGAAGCTGGCCTGCGTGGACACATCCCTCAATGAGATGGTGACTTTCATTGATGTGGGGTTGGTTGCCATGGCTTGCTTCCTCCTAATCCTGACATCTTACATTTATATCATTTGTGCCATCCTGAGGATTCCCACTGCCAAGGGGAGACACCGTGCCTTTTCCACTTGCACAGCCCATATCACCTTGGTGATGATCTATTATGTGCCTGTTGTTTACAACTACCTGAGGCCGGCGTCTCAGGAATCCTTTGACGGCATCATTGCCATGTTTTATGCAGCAGTGACCCCCTTTTTAAACCCTCTCATATACACTCTGAGGAACAATGAGATGAAAGTGGGTTTGAAGAAATTGTGCCGTACAAAATGACAGGGTTCTAACAAGTTGGTTCGAGCGTGGTGCTGATAATGTCTAGATTGCAGGTTCGATCCTCATAAGGGACAGTTGCATATTGCTGTGTTGCAGGGTGTTGGACTAGATCAGGGTTTCCCAAACTTGCATCTCCAGCTGTTTTTGAACTTGCAGACCCATGTCTGGGAAACCCTGAACTAGATGATCCTTTCCAATTCTATGATTCTGTGGTGGTTTTAAGTAGGAATTTTGCTGAAACCAGGAGGAAACAAATATTTCATGACTTTTGGTTTGCTTTGTGTGTGTGTGTGTGTGTGTGTGTGTGTGTGTGTGTGTGTGTGTTTAATTTATTTATTTTTGAAGAACCATGCAGTCCAACTGTTATGTAGATCTTGGCTGTTTATGAACATTTGATTTTCTGCTCGTTGCAAGAGAAGACAGACACCATGGTGGACAACCTGAGCATCGAATACCCACCTCGCTCTATTGTAACCCTTTATGCCATTTACAATGTTTCATGCATATGATAGGAAATAACCATCCATGACCACAAAGTCTCCTTTGCTTATACCACACATCTCTTCCTCTATCTGTGCACATGGATTCAAAGTCCAATTTATGTAGTAAGTGTGCAGGTGGTACCTACCTATGGTTGCTGGTTTTGTGTGTGCCCCATGTGATCAACCAGTGAACTGTAGGAGGTAGTGAAGAACCTTCTGAACTGATATTGCCCAACCAGGCATCCCATTGGATCTTCTTTAACCAGTTCTTCTTCAGCTCTGATGTGTTTCTGTATTCTTGGTGGTTCTTTCATGTTGAAACCCTGGTTTCCCCTTCAGTCCTACCCAGCCCATGAGTTCTGGCCAATGACCTGTCTCGTAGCTCCTGGTTTCTAGCTGCTGTCTCACCCCAGACTTTTGCCCTTAACCAAGCCTCTATGCCAAAACCATTGTTTGCAAATGATTGTTCCCCAGTAGAGTTCCTAGCAACAATAATTATTTAACTTTCAAATAAACAATAGTTTTAATAATACACACTGGACTCTGATGAAACCATAGGGCATAAACATGTTCTCAGATGTGCACATATCCCGAGAGAACAAACAAGGAGGTAGCATGAAACTCAGAGAAGCTGCAACATTATAAAGACACAGTGGGGAGACGAAATGGTGTCTGTCATGGTGAAAAACGTTCAGTCGATTATCTTCTACAGCTATCCTGTAGCCAACCTGTATTCCCCAGACTGGTTTTTCCTTCTTTCTGCATCTCAGAAGAAACAAATATGAATAAAAGAAAATCTAATTTGTGTGCTCTAGACTTGCCCAGCCACAACACAACTGAAAGCAGTTAAGGTGTTCCAATACCCTCTGTTTAATCTCCTGCAGAGGATCACACAGCTACTACTCTGAAGAGGGAAGTTAGTTTCAGAATCTCCTCTGCACACTCAACTAGCTGACGTTTGAGTGAAGGTACGTCTGAGGCAAACAGCTTGGTAAAATATCCATGAGTCTCCTGAACAGAAACTAACTGCAATGATATAATAACAACTGAGCTTCAGCAAGCTTTTGCTAATGATGTCTTGTTAAGTGATTGAATTACCTATCCTATGATCCACCAGACATTCTAGCCATTCCTCCGGTAATACTACCAATGATTTTATAGCACAACTATAGTCTCATCAGAGAGGTCATTTTGCCAGTGCCTACCAGGAAACTGGACTGAATAGCTCCCAAATGCATTTCTGGAAGACGTTAAAGATTTAATAAGTAATAAAATAAAATAAGCTCAAAATAGTCTTTGGAGAACCAGATCATGGCAAAAACATTGTGTGCATGAAATCCTGATATTAATGTAGTTTGGGATTATTTCTTTCTTTCTTTTTCAAAATTTTGCTTTTTTATTTTGCTATGTTATTACATGTTACTCTTAGCTATGTATCAAGATTTACAGAGTTTTCTGTTACAAAGGCTGTCCGGTCTAAGTAAATTTTAAAGAATCATAAAAAGAGAAGAAGAAGTGGCCTTGAAGTTACCGGTACTCATCAACAGTCAGAACCTCAACAGCAGACAGACCAGGCACACAGATTACGTGCAATATGATGAGGTATATTGTATTTCTATTTAAATTATAGCAACAATTTCTAAATTAAATTTGGGATTATTTCTGAATATTGTGCACTGTTATTTCCCCCAGTTTATGATCCCACCTACCACAAAGTATCTTACTAACAGTGGCAGACCTTGCAGCCTCAAATTTCAGCAGTGCCCTGTGCAACCCCAAAATTCAGAGGCCCCTCCCCATCCCTCACACTCCATTCTAAAGCATAGTTGCAGAATTCCCTGCAGCACCCTTGAAGCTCTGTGTCCCATGCGACCAAACCAGTTGAGCTCCCCTAAATCTGCCTCTCTTAATAATGGAGTGTGCAAATGAAACAGCACCAACAGAGTTCATCCTCTCTGGGCTTCCATACCCGCAAGAGTTGAAGGTCCCATTGTTGCTCTTCTTCTTGCTCATGTTCCTACTGACCCTGTCTGGAAATTCCCTGATCCTCTGGGTGGTGGCTTCAGACCTCCAGTTGCACAAGCCCATGTACTGGTTCCTCTGCCATCTGTCCATCCTGGACATGGCTTTCTCCTCCGTCGTCGTTCCCAAAGTGATTGCAGGATTCATCCCTGGTGGAAAAGTCATCTCCTTCACAAGTTGCGTCTCTCAGTTATTTTTCTTCCACTTCCTTGGATGTGCAGAAAGTCTCCTTTACACCTTGATGGCTTACGACCGCTTCTTGGCCATTTGTAAGCCTCTCCATTACAGCAACATCATGAATTGGAAAGCCTGCCTTGGCCTCTCCGTGGGGACAGTGATTGGAGGCTGCCTGAACTCAATCATGGAGACAACCCTCACCTTCCATTTGCCATATGGGTGGAGAAACTACGTTGACTACATCTTCTGTGACATCCCTGCAGTGTTGAAGCTGACTTGTGCTAACACAGAGCTCAATCAGATGGTGATGTTGATTGACATTGGCATTGTAGCAATGACCTGCTTTCTCCTTATCTTGACCTCCTATGTCTACATCATCTCAGCTATTCTGAGGATCAGCAGCAGGGAAGGGCGTCGACGGGCCTTCTCAACCTGCACAGCCCATCTCATTGTGGTGGGTGTTTATTACCTACCTGTGGTTTATCACTACCTGAGACCAGCTTCTCAGGACTCCATGGATGCTGTGGTGTGCGTGTTCTACACCACGATAACCCCATTTTTGAACCCGCTCATCTACACACTTAGGAACAAGGAGATGAAGACCGCTCTGGTGAAAAAGTGGAGTGGGAATGCAGAGTAAACAGCACCCGTCTTCACACAGCTTTTTAGAATGTCAGTTCAAGTCGGATTGGCTTCACCATGTGATGAATTGGTTGCGGGAGCAGGAACAATGATAGAATAGGCTGGAACTTAGCCAACCAGTTCTGTGGGACCTGGGGTGACTGCCAGTGTTGTCTATGCTCAGTTTAAGGTGTGGGGTCGTGTATTGGTTAGGGTGTTGGACTAACACTTGGGAGACCAGGTTCAAGTTCCCAGTTAGCTATGAAGATCACTGGGTGACCTTGGCTCAGTCACCATCTCTCAGCCTAAGCAACCTGACAGGGTTGTTGAGAGGATAAAAGGGGGAGAAGAAGAGAATGTACTTCACCTTGAACTCCTCGGTTGAAAGGTAGGATTGAAAAGCAAAAATAATTAAATGATATATTTTAAAAAACTATGTGGCTGTACTTTGAAGAAGCCCCCTTGCATTCCCTTCTGAATTTATCAGGGTGTCTGCGATGTTCTAGGGTGTTTTGCAGTTGGAATAACTTTTGCTTTTCTGCAAAATTCCTTACCTGTCCCTAAGAAAGAAATATGGTCCTCCTGAAATATGTTTTAGTTTAATATACATATGTATAATTTTACTTACCTTTCTTGTATAAGTGTGAGGTGGATGTGGGTCTCCTCGGAAGTAAGCATCCACAAACGCTGTCTGTTACACTAATCACTTTATTGTACAATATTGAATAGTCCAGACTTTACGGCTATGCATCCGACCCCTCGGAGTCAGATCCTTCGAGTGCTGATTTGCGGCTCCGCCCCCAGCAGAGGAGCTTCGGAAACCCTAGTCTCCGCCTCTCCTGTTTCCTCTTCCGTGCCCTTGACCGAGGTGGTCCTACGGATCCCTTTTCCCTTTCGCTTTCTCCCTCCACGCTGCTCGTGTCTGATGTTCCTGCAGGATCTATAAGCCTCCCCTCCTCCTCGGACTCCCTCTCCTGGTCCCGTCCCATGGACTGTGCTAGCCCTCTGGTGGAAGCTTCCTCCCATTGCTGCACTATCTGCTCTGGTGTCAGCAGGGGCTGTGCCTGCTCTTGGTCCCAGACCCTCAGTAACTCCTCGGGCGTCAGCGTGGCTCTATCTAGGTCCGCCGTTTCCTCTGGCACCGCTTCGGAACCCGGCCAGCCCCTGACAATAAGCATCTCCCTGATGACTATCCACATTCTTGGGTTGAAAAAAAAATTTTTTTTAAGGTTTTGCTTTTCTGTTACATTATTACTAACAAATAAAAAAATAGATTGATATTTTTAGTAAATATTTTGAGTCACTCTTCTTCAGTAAAAAACTGAAGATTCATTCATCATAAATCATAGTCCTCAGGATTAGACATATTTGCATTGATGCCAATGTTATATTTTTAGTGTATTGCTGCATTGCACTATGTAATGTTTTCAGATACTAATTTTCTCTAATAAACTGTTTTGGAAAAGATATAAAGGGTTAATACAAAGCATGAGCTGGAAATGGGGTAGAATAAAACAAGAACATAAGAACATGTGGTTAACACCTCAAAATCCAACTTTGTCTGATTTACTCAAAACTTGGGCCAAAGTTTTACAGCATTTTTAAGCTATTCGGTTTTGGGGGCTCTGCAAAACATGAAGTTTGCACTGCAAAATTCTGCAAAACAATTGCAAAACTCTGGCCCAGATTAGGAGTAAATTGAACAAGGTCGGATTTTGAGCTCTGTTAATAAGAAACCCAAGTTTGATGTATCAGTTACTCTGTTCTTTAGGAGCTTTGGAGGAAATCCCAAATTTGGGGGTTCATAATTAACACAGCTTGTTCTCAGGCCTCTGGTGAAAGATATGCAATTAATGTACTGCCTATGGTTGGCAAACTTTGTGAAGTGCCTGGATTGGCCACATCTAGCATAAATATCAAAATCCTGGCCATGTGCATTTGCCTGATCAATGGGACAGTTCTTCTGCTTGCTGCACATCAGGTGCTAGGTCAAGTCATTGAACTCAGGAATTTAGGATTAGGGGACATAGTGGGAAGGGGGGTAAAGAGTGATTTCACACACACACACACACACACACACACATGCCCCATCACACCTTACATACATCAACCCCATCACCACTTATGCTGCCTAGTAAGCCACACAACTAAACACAAGATTCCATTATGGAATGATTCCTTGTGTTCCCACTAATGAATCAACATTTTAATGAGGCCCTCTGGAGTTTCAGCTGTTATTAACTCAAGAGCACCCCAACGGCTAGGGCTTGGTAACCTAAGGGACACAAAATAAGGAGAGAGCAGAGAGGGAACAAAAAGAAGATTATAAAGATGTATGATCAGAACAAGAGGGGTAGATGCATAATACAAGAGCATATTATCTAGGACTCTCTTGCCATTGTATATCAGGTGGCAATAAATGACAGGCACATTAAAGGAGTTGCGAGACATAACTGAAATTGTATCCACCCACTGATAGAAGATCTAGGAGGTGAAAACTACTCTGAGCTGACACATCCCACCAAGAGATGCTGACTTTGGTTTTCCTTCAATTTGTGACCATTATCACCATCCGTTCTGTTCTGCTAAGATGAGTGCTGCCTAAATGGAGTGTGGAAATGTAACATCAGTGCTTGAACATTTTGAACTTGTGGGATTCATATATCCCAAAGAGCTAAAGTTCCCGTTGCTCACCTTCTTTTCCCTCCCTCTGAGAGCCAGTGTGGTGTAGTGTGGTGTAGTGGTTAAGAGCGGTAGACTCTAATCTGGGAGACCGGGTTCGAGTCTCCACTCCTCCACATGCAGCTGCTGGGTGACCTTGGGCCAGTCACACTTCTTTGAAGTCTCTCAGCCCCACTCACCTCACAGAGTGTTTGTTGTGGGGGAGGAAGGGAAAGGAGAATGTTAGCCGCTTTGAGACTCCTTCGGGTAGTGATAAAGCGGGATATCAAATCCAAACTCTTCTTCTTCTTCTTCATGTATATATTGTCTCTTTCTGGAAATGGCTTGATCCTCCTAGTGGTAGCCCTGGAACCTCGTTTGCACAAGCCTATGTACTGGTTCCTCTGCCATCTGTCTGTGTTGGATATGATGATCTGCTCAGTGGTGGTGCCCAAGATGATTTTTTGGCTGATAGAGGGCAATGGGGTCATCTCAGTCACAGGTTGTGTGTCCCGGCTCTTCCTCTTCCACTTCCTGGGCTGCACAGAATGCTTCCTTTACACCGTGATGGCTTTTGATCGCTTCCTGGCCATCTGCAAACCACTCCACTATGGCACCATCATGAACCATCAGATTTGCTTCAACTTTTCTATTGGCATCTGGTTTGGAGGCTGCCTGCACTCTATGGTACATACCTACCTCACCTTCCATTTGCCATATGGACGGGGGAACCAAGTGAACTACATCTTCTGTGATATCCCAGCTGTGCTGAAGCTAGCCTGTGGAGACACATCCTTCCATGAGATGGTGACTTTTGTTGACATTGGGTTTGTGTCTTTGGTTTCCTTCCTCCTGATCCTCACATCCTACATGTATATCATTTGTGCCATCCTGAGGATTCCCACTGCCACAGGGAGACACCGTGCCTTCTCCACCTGCACAGCCCATATCACCTTAGTAGTGATATTCTATGTGCCTGTGGTTTACAACTACCTGCGTCCATCATCTCAGGACTCCCTTGATGGGACCATTGCTGTGTTCTACACAGCGGTGACACCATTCTTAAACCCTCTCATATACACTCTGAGGAACAATGAGGTGAAAGTTGGCGTGAAGAAATTGTGCAGTAGGAAACCACAGCACTCCCTTAACCAAGTGAGATCATTTTCTTGAAAACATTATCTATTGAGAAATCCTTGCAACCCAACTGTTAAGTATTTTAGGAATAGCTAGAGACAACAAATAATCTGAACATGGAACATTTCCCTGATCTCTACTCTCTCCTTTTACCTGTTGTAAATAGAAATCTCCTTTTACCTGTTGTAAATAGAAATCTCTAAAAATATTCTTTGTCTAAACTATTCATCTGTTGGTTTTTTGTATTGTGAGAAGCTGGAATTGGGGGAAATCTAATAGGATCCAAGCAACTTCTGGTTCAGGATGAATTATCCCTAAGTGATTAGGATGAAAATATTTCTGACTGTTCCAAAGGGGGTTGGATAGAACTAAGCAATCAAAGTGCAATAGCCCATAATAGCCCTGAGATCTATGGATGATGGGCAGTATATAAATTTAATTTGTTGTTGTTGTTGTTGACAACCATAGCAGCAGCTATTTAAAGAGACCAATGAAATTTGAAGGGGAAACATACATGCCAGAGCCATTAAGAGAGAGAGAGAGAGAGAGACAATCTGTTGGTCTTTATAAGTTAATGTTAAAAGCTTTTGAGCCAAAATGTGCAAGCTGGAGCACCTTGTTGTCAATGAGAGCATAGATGGAGTGGAATTAATGGAAACCTGCTGCAATGCAGGAAACCATTGGGACCTGGTTATTTTCAAATATAAACTGTAAAGCAGGGGTAACCAATGGGGCATTCTCCATAAGTTGTTGGACTGCAATTTCCACTCCATTGTCTTTTGAGACAACAACTCAAAACCACCACAACAGAAAATGTAGTGATAGGCACCATCATAGAGTGAATTTAAGGTTGTCTGTGGCCACATCATGATGGTTTCATTTCCTCCAGTATCACAGGCAGAATGCCTTTGAAAGCAAGTCACCCGGGAATCACAGCTGGAGAGGCTGGTGTTGTTCTCAGCTGGGAACCAGAGGATTCAATTGTGCAAGATGCAGGGTGCTCCTTCCCAAGCATCTTCTGCCCTTGAAGTGAAAGGAATCACAGCATCTATTTCTTCCCCTGCATATTTCATGACTGAATGCTTCATTTTAATGGCACTTGTCATCATTTTAGTCTCCTCAAGTGAATTGCCCTAGACTCTAGAGTGTTGCCATGTTGAAATGTTTGTGTCATTCATTCCAATATACCACTCCTGGATCCAACCACAGTGACATCCATGTCCTACAGATTTCAGTGGAATATGTTTAACTCTCTCATGTTGAAACTAATTGGGTTGAAATGTTTGATTGACAGGGCCCAGCCTGGAGATGATGATGATGATTATTATTATTATTTGTACCCCGCCCATCTGGCTGGGTTTCCCCAGCCACTCTGGGAGGCTTCCAACAAAGATTAAAAATACGTTAAAATGTCACACATTAAAAACCTCCCTAAACAGGGCTGCCTTCAGATGTCTTCTAAAAGTCTGGTAGTTGTTTTTCTCTTTGACATCTGTTGGGAGGGCATTCCACAGGGTGGGTGCCACTACCGAGAAGGCCCTCTGCCTGGTTCCCTGTAACTTGGCTTCTCGCAGTGAGGGAACCGCCAGAAGGCCCTCGGCGCTGAACCTCAGTATCCGGGCAGAATGATGGGGGTGGAGACGCTCCTTCAGGTATGCTGGGAGAGTCGCTTTAACAGATGTATGTAAATGTATATTTATATTTACTTATTTGGGGATATCTAACTTGCTCTCTATTCAAGAGACTCTTAAAGAGATGAGAGAAAATAGAAATCAAGTGCAATTTCAGAACATTGTACAAAGTATGGCCAAGTATCATACAACAGAATATCTAAACCTTGTACAAAATGCATATCAAACACAATACAAATAAAACCTCAAATCAATATACAATATTAAAATAAAATACAGCATAAAGGAATCTTAAATCAATATACAAAGTGTATAGAAAATAAATAAAAATGGGATACCAAACAGAACTCAAAATGACAACAACCACCTCAAAACAGTATGCAGAATAAAAATCAAATACAATACAAAATATTACTAACCAAATTTTTAAAAAGTGGTAAATCAGTAAGAGAGAGAGAGGGAGAGGGAAAGATTTCCCTATATAGAGAAAAATGCAAGGCTATCAACACGTTTTCGTTTATGTGGCTGTCTATAGGTACCTACAGTATGCCAGCCAAATGACAACAGGGTGGCATCCACCCATGGAGGAGAGTAGGGGCTAAGTATCCCTCCCCTCTGTGAAACATGGCTACAGCAAGGATTAATAGAGGGGAGAAGTGTTTCACTTTTCCACCTTCGCTGTATCAAGCAGTTGGTCCCTTACCTTTCCCGCCCCAACCTGGCCACAGTGATCCATGCGACAATCACCTCCAGGCTTGACTACTGTAATTCGCTCTATGCGGGGCTGCCATTGAAGCTGTCCCAGAAACTCCAGCGGGTGCAGAATGCTGCAGCGAGGCTCCTCACGGGGTCCCTGCCATGGGAGCATATTCACCTAGTGTTTTTCCAGCTGTACTGGCTCCCGGTGGAGTACAGGGTCAGATTTAAGGTGCTGGTTTTGACCTTTAAAGCCCTTCGCGGCCTAGGACCCTCGTACCTACGGGACCGCCTCTTCTGGTATGCCCCACGAAGGACCTTAAGGTCCATAAATAGCAACACTCTAGAGGTCCCGGGCCCTAAGGAAGTTAGATTAGCCTCAACCAGAGCCAGGGCCTTCTCAACACTGGCTCCGACCTGGTGGAACGCCCTGTCTCATGAGACCAGGGCCCTGCAGGATCTGATTTCTTTCCGCAGGGCCTGTAAGACAGAGCTGTTCCACTTGGCCTTTGGCTTGGAATCAATTTGATCCCCTCTTTCCTTTTTTCCTCCTGAGATGGAACTCCTATTTGGGGACTTCCCTGGCATTTTTCTGGTCCATGTAGGACCAGTCTGGATAGTCAGCCTTGGTGAAGAGTTGACGGTTTCTTCCCCAAATAGTTTTGATTTGAGTTCTACTGAAATGAGGCTGCACTTTAATGTTGTTTTTAATCTTGTTTTTAAGTTGTATTTTAATCAATTGTTTTTATACTTGTTGTTAGCCGCCCTGAGCCCGGTCTTGGCTGGGGAGGGCGGGGTATAAATAAAATTTATTATTATTATTATTATTCACAAGTCACCATGCGCAGTGCCTCTCCCAATTATAGTAAACATGGCTGCAGCAACATCTAATGGAGGGAGGAGCTGCTTCAAAAAACAATCCTATGAAGCCCCTCCCTATTTCTTTTCTTTTTTTAAGAGTGTGTGTTGTGGCAAGCTGTTAGAGGAGCTGTTTGGGGGTGAGCTGTGAGAAGAGGGGGAGGCATTTGGGGTGAGCTGGGAGGAGATAGGTGATGGGGTGGGTGAGTTGTAAAGGGAGGAGGTTCGGTCAGGTGTAAAGGGACAAGGGGTTGGTGAGATGGGGGGAAGCGGGATGGCAAAAGGGTTGGAGGGTGAGCAAAGCAGGCAAGGCCAGCAGCCCCTAGTGAGTGAGGACATTAAGTGCCAGACAAAAAAGAGGAGTGAGGTCCTTCCTCCAGCTGTGTGCTAGTGGGCAGAGACCAAAAAAGGGTTTAGGATTTCAGTCTGCCTGATGTGGGTGGGAGAGGAAATCCCTTACAGTCTTTTAGTGGAGACAAGGAAGAGGAAGGGGCAAAGAGCACCATGCGGGATGACTGAAACAGGCTGAAACAAAGAGACCAAGAGCAGGGCTGGTTTCTCTGTTCTGAGACCAATGGGAGAAGCAAGAAACTCTCTTGCAGTGTGAATGCTCAACACACTCTCCATCTAGACTCAGGTTGTTTATATGTGCAAATAAACCAAATATCACAAAGACACTGCAGTCTCCACTGTGCCTCATTGTCCAATTGGAACCACAGATTCTGGGTCAAGTGCACCTGGAACCACTGGAATCTCGCACTGCTCATGGAGATTGGGGCGGTGTGTCACAATATATATATGCTCAGTATAATGGCAATGCAATGCTATACTAGGGCCGACTGTGGGTCAATTCAAAGAGGACACAGCAGTGAAAGGGAGAAGGGGGAGAGAGGAAAGGCCAAGCAACAGAGGGAACAACAGCAGAGATGGTTGCCTGAGAATCCCTTAGATTTGAAGCCATCACTGTCTTTGACTGCATCAAATCCCAATATCATAAACTGGTACATAGTTATATGTTATTTAATTTTGATTAAATCAATAACTGCTGAGGGAAGGGGTTCATTTTATCCCCTAATCATCTCTTCTTTGGTCAGAAAGATTGAAAATAAATGAGAATGGAATAGTACTGTGGGCTGAACTTTGTATTTTGCTACTGAAGTTGGCAATGTTTACTGTGGGTTGAGTGATGTAGTTCTCTACTGCTCTTGGCAGCACTTGCCATGGCAGCTGGAGCTACAGTGGCGTGTTCAGATGGTCACCTTGTTACCTCCACTTTCCGCTGAGCAATAATGTGGAAAGTCAAATATGGATGGGACAACAACCTTCTCTCCCAAGAAGTGTTCAAATGAAAATAATTGTGATGTGCATAAATATTCAAAGGGTTGCATCATGGAATGGTTCCTTGATGTTCCCCCAAAGGAAGTAACACTTTAATAAGAGCTTTTGGGATTTCAGCTCCTATCATCATGAACATGCCTCACAAGCTTAGGTCCCATGACATGCAGAATGAGACGACAGTGTGGGGATAAGGAAAAGAAAGCAATGCAGGTAGGGGATAAATATGAGTACCTGAGGACAGGTGTTCAGGAGGAAGCCAATTGCTAGGCTCCTCTGGTGCTTGCTTTGAACCCAGACAACTATATCAGAAGAATATGCCCAATATTTTTGATAACTCATTGCCAACAAAGCTATCTCTTACCTAAAAGCTGATGAAGGGAATTTGAAGGAACCTTTATTTTAAGGAGGAGGGGTGTGAGTAGGATGGGATATCATGTATGTCAACTGGGTACTAATGACTGATAAAATAATACAGGTTGTATTTTGTTACAAGCTTTCTAGATTCATGTACATGATGGTTATCACCAAAGATCTTCAGCTAACTGGCCTTCTTTCAACTGCACTGAAACCGACATATCTGTTTTTCTATATGTTAGGTGAGATCTGGATAGACTGAGTTGTTTCATTTGTAGGAGTAAGAAGAGTAAAAGGCAGCACTTCTCTTGAAGATCCATCAGTTGCTGCTCCAGAGGAAGGGGGATAAAATGGTGTAATGAGCAGTGATGGGTAAACTACCATCACAGGAGCATTCCAGCTAACAACAGCCCATTCATAGTCTATGTTTCAAAATCAGGATGTTTCTGCTAATTTTGCTCTCAAGGACAAAATGAAAAAAATGTGTTGGGGGTCTGCTATATAGCTGTCTCCTCCCTATATACCAGAGGTTTTATCCAATGTTAGTCATGTTCAAAGCAGATATATTGAGGATAATGTAAATGAATTTCAAGAGGTATAGTCTGAGTAGAACTTAATTGGGTACATCCCTGTATGTCTAAAATAATAATGTCTTACTGAGCATTTTCGTTCTTTCGGTTTCTGTTCAAGGACTACTGAAGTGGAAAAAAGAGGGTGCTATAGGGAGCTAGGATAGTGACATTTGAAGCAGAAACAGGCAGAAGTTAGCTCTCTGGGTGGTTGGCAGTAGATTGGCAAAGGTTTCAGAAAAATAAGTATTGCCTGAATGGAGTGTGGAAATGTAACATCAGTGCTTGAACATTTTGAACTTATGGGGTTCACATATCCCAAAGAGCTAAAGATCCTGTTGCTCACCTTCTTCTTCCTCATGTATATATTGTCTCTTTTTGGAAACGGCTTGATCCTTTTAGTGGTAGCACTGGAAGCTAGTTTGCACAAGCCTATGTACTGGTTCCTGTGCCATCTGTCCATCATAGATATGATGATCTGCTCAGTGGTGGTGCCCAAGATGATTTCCTGGATGCTCAAGGGCAATGGGGACATTTCCTTTGCAGAATGTGCAACCCAGCTCTTCTTCTTCCACACCCTGGGCTGTTCAGAATGCTTGCTGTACACTGTGATGGCTTTTGATCGCTTCCTGGCCATCTGCAAGCCACTCCACTACGGCACCATCATGAACCATCGTCTGGGCACCTGTCTTTCTGTTGGCGCCTGGTTTGGAGGCTGCCTGCACTCTGTGGTAGAGACTTACCTCACCTTCCGTTTGCCATATGGACGAGGAAGTCAGGTGAACTACATCTTCTGTGACATCCCAGCTGTTCTGAAGCTGGCCTGTGCTGACACATCCCTCAATGAGATGGTGATTTCAGTTGACGTTGAAGTAGTGGCTGTTACCTGCTCCCTTCTGATCCTGACATCCTACGTGTATATCATCTCTGCCATCCTGAGGATTCCCACTGCCACAGGGAGACAACGTGCCTTCTCCACCTGCACAGCCCATATCACCTTGGTGGTTATATATTATGTCCCTGTGGTTTACAACTACCTGCGTCCACCATCTCAGGACTCCCTTGATGGTATTGTTGCTGTGTTCTACACAGCATTGACCCCTCTCTTAAACCCTCTCATATACACTCTGAGGAACAAGGAGATGAAAGTTGGCGTGAAGAAATTGTGCAGTAGGAAACACAGCGCTCACTTAACTAACTGAGATCTTGTTATTGCAATTAGTTTTCTTGAAAATCAGATAAAAGAAACGAGCTCTTCTAAAACCTACTCTTGCATTCCAATGGTTAAGAACATCTCCACTGTTTGTAAGCAGCTCATGAGCATGAGATACTCGCCTGAGCTCTACTGTCTTTTTTCTGTCATTTGCAACCTGGTGTCTGCAAGATGAAGAATAACAATCTGTAACCAGGGGCGTACCCAGGATCAAAACTAGGGGGGGCAAGCCATGGTCGTTCATGTGACATTTCAGCATGGAAAAGGCGAATGAAACCAAAATTTTAAGAAAATTATATATAATTACAGCAGCGCTTTATTACAGTAGTTATTACAATTATTTGCTTGGAATTTTTTTTTAATTTTTATTCTAGTTACATGTCTTATGCTAATATCATTTTTATTGGGTTTGAAGAAAACTTGTTCAAAACTTTCGTTTCAATCCCCGAGGAGTTGGTGCAGGTGTTTCCAAAGGCGAAGGAAACGGACCCCCTCAAAAAAAAATAGGGGTGCAGCCTCACCCCCCCCAAAAATAGGGGCGCAGCCAGTCTGGAAGCGCAAAGGAAAAGTGCCTACTTTGGCTAAATAGAGCATCCAGAGCTGGTAGAGGCGCTCCTTGGAAGCCATGGCTTCTGCACTTTGCCTGTGCTCTCCCTGTGGAGCCAAACCCCACCGCCTACGGTGAGTTCAAAGGCAAGTGAGAGGAGCAGATACTAGCTCCCCAGGTCCCCTCATCTTCTGTCTCTGGGCAGTGTAGCAGGAAATTGAAAGCAAGCAGCAATTGTACGTTGAGCTTAGCATCAGTGATCCGTACTCTAATAACTTCCAAGTTCATAGGGACCAACTCCTAGGGACTGAGGTCCCTGTAACCACAAATTCTCATTTGTTTGCACCACTCATCTGTTTCCATGCATGCATTTAAAGCTCAATTTATACAATCCTTCTCCAGGCGACTGCTTTTGGCCCCCACCCTGCACTCAGCTTTCACTTGTGGTTCCTAGAAGCTGTCAGCATGTGACAGTGTCCACACCCCGGGAAACAGCTTCAACTGGTTGGCTAAACCAAGTGAGGGGAGCCAATGGGTCTCAAACCCTCATTGAGTTAAGAACTCTCCTGGGGAACAATTATTTGCAAACAATGTTGTTTGCAGAAAGGCTTTGTTTCGGGCAGGGCTATGGCAGGCCTCCGCAGCCAAAAACCAGGAGCTATGAGACGGGCTATTGGCCAGAACTGAAAACCCAGCAGGACTGAAGGAGCCTCTCACAGCAGTTGGATTATTTGAATTCAAGCCACCTGTGGATTGGCCAATGGCAGGTGGGCTTAGGGGCGGGCACACCCAGGGGTGGAGCTGACTGAGTCTTCATGAGGACTTCCTTCAGGTCTGCTCCTTCGGGATAAAAGAAGTGTTCGTCCCTCATTCAACACCATTGTACCTTTGGACTGTTGACTGGGGACTGCAGCCAATGGTGGATGGAGTCAGGTCAAATGGTGGGTGGAGCCTGGGAGGGCAGGACCCTGATAGACTCCAGCTACAAAAGCGGAGGCTGCTGAAGAGGCTGGAGACTATTTTGACTGCATACCCAGGACATCAATCTCAGTTTCTTATTTTTCCAAATATGAGTTCCATGTTCCCACATCAATTTCTGATTCTTCTTTTTAAATAAATAAAAACACCAGAAAATTCACCAGCATCTTAACGTGGATTTATTGTAACATTGTGCATTCAGTTTTCCTCAATTTACACCTCTCTACAAAGCATATCGCCCCTAATATGACACATTTTGCATATTATTTTCACCAATCTGTGCATTTATGCACACATCTCAGATGTCAAAACCAAGGTAAAGAGAGATGTCTTTAGCATTTGCTACCAGCTGCATAGTGAAGAAGCCATAGCGATGGAATTCCACAACTTAGGGGCTGTCACAAAGAATGCCCTCTCCTGGGCCACTGCCACCCAAACTTCTCAGGGAGGTGGAACTACCAGGAGGGCCCCCTCTGTTGATCTTCACATACAGTACGGTATGTGGAGATAAAGTGAGCATGTCCCATATTTAGAGCCTAAGTGATTTAGGTTGTTAAACACTAACATGGGCATCCATAAACATACTGACAGCCAATGAAGCTGTTTTAGAACAAGGGATATATGAGTTCTAAAGGTAACCCCAGCCAATGGCAGCTGCATTTTTGGACCAATTCTGAGTCATCTTCAAGGGCAGCTCCAGATAATAATCCAACCCAGAAGTTACCAGAGTATGGAGTACTGTAGCCAAGTCATCTCTGTCCAAATTGGGCTGTAGCTGGTGAAACAGCCATAGCTGGAAAGAGACACTCCTGGTCACCAAGACTACCTGAGCTCCAAATGTCAATGTTGGATCTAGGAATATTCCCAAGCTAAGAATCGGCTCCTTTCAGGGTAATGTAACTCTACCCAGAAGAGGCTTCAATTTGTTGACCCAAATACAGCCCATCACTGCCTCCAAACAGCCCATCACTGCCTCCAAGCAAGTCAGCTGTCTCTCCAGATTCAGATGGAGAAGAGAGATAAGAGCTGAGTGTCACCCACGTATTGATGGCACTTCACTCCCAAACCCCTGATCATAACTCCCAGCAGCTTCATGTAGATGTTCAGTAGCACAGGGGACAATACGGAACATCTGGTGGTGTTGAAAAATGACCTTTCATAACTACTTTCTGGAAACAGTCCTGGAGGTAGGAGCAGATCAGATGAATAAAAATGCCCCCAACATTCACCTCCGTGAGCTGTTCCAGAAAGATATAATTGTCAATGACATTAAAAAAATAAAAATAAAAGCTGTGAAAGATCAAGAAGAATGAGCAGGGTCACACATCCTGCATCTCTCTCCCAGCAAATGTCATCAACCAGAATGACCAGAGCAGTTTCAGTGCCATGACTGGGCCTTAAACTAGGCTGAAATGTATTCAGAAATTCAATCTCCTCCAAGCATGCTTGAAGGTGGACAGCTACAACCCTCTAAAACTCCTTACCCAAAAGGGGAAGATGAGCCACTGGGTAATAGTTGTTTAGCACTTCTGGGTCCAGGGAGGTCTTCTTAAGGAGGGGATGGACCACAGCCTCTTTCAAGGCAGGTGGGTGAAGCATTGATCATTCCAGAGGCCCACATGGTGAAGTCAATCAGACTTGACTTGATCAGAGTTCGAGACTCCCATTGTTCTAGGCACATTTTGCAACAAGGAATTTCATTAGTGTGAGCAGTTTCTAAGCTCTGGGCGCTGTACAGCGCCTAAGATTTCATATTAAAACTGCAGTGGAAGAAAAGGAGGACCTTTTTCTGCCTCCCCACTTCCAGCCACTCTCTGAAGACTGGAGAAGGGGCCCTCTTAAGAATATTAGGGGGTGGGCAGGGGAAGGACTAGACTATGTGAAAAATGAACATAATATTTTAGCTGCAGTTCATTCATTTTCAACTTTCCATTCTTGTTATAAAAAAGCACACCTAGACATTCCGTTGTTCCACCCATAACATTCCGTTGTTCCACCCATTTAGCTCCTAGCTTTAATATCTCAGTTTCTAACACTGGACTTCATGTGTTAAAAGGAACAGAAAACAGAACTGCACACATGGGGGTTCTTTACACGACATTCCCACCCCACCTTTTCACCAGAGCAGTCTTCATTTCCTTATTTCTAAGTGTGTATATGAGCGGGTTCAGAAATGGTGTTATTGTGGTGTAGAACACACAAACCACAGGATCCATGGAGTCCTGAGAAGCTGGCCTCAGGTAGTGATAAACCACAGGTAGGTAATATATTCCCACCACAGTAAGATGGGCTGTGCAGGTTGAGAAGGCCCGTCGACGCCCTTCCTTGCTGCTGATCCTCAAAATAGCTGAGATGATGTAGACATAGGAGGTCAAGATAAGGAGGAAGCAAGTCATTGCCACACTGCCAATATCTATCAACACCATCATCTGATTGAACTCTGTATCAGCACAAGCCAGCTTCAACATTGCAGGAATGTCACATAAGATATAGTCAACATCATTTCTTTGCCCGTATGGCAAACGGAAGGTGAGGGTTGTCTGTATAATTGAGTTCAAACAGCCTCCAATCACCGTCCCCATAGAGAGGCCAAGGCAGGCTTTCCAATTCATGATGTTGCTGTAATGGAGAGGCTTACAAATGGCCAAGAAGCGATCATAAGCCATCAAGGTGTAGAGGAGACTTTCTGCACATCCGAGGAAGTTGAAGAAAAATAACTGAGAGACACAACTTGAGAAGGAGATGACCTTTCCACCAGGGATGAATCCTGCAATCACTTTGGGGACAACGACGGAGGAGAAAGCCATGTCCAGGATGGACAGATGGCAGAGGAACCAGTACATGGGCTTGTGCAACTGGAGGTCTGAAGCCACCACCCAGAGGATCAGGGAATTTCCAGACAGGGTTAGCAGGAACATGAGCAAGAAGAAGAGAAACAATGGGACCTTCATTTCTGGTGGGTATTGGAACCCAGAGAGGACAAACTCTGTTGGCGCTGTTTCATTTGCACACTCCATTGGTAAGGTATTAATATCAGTTAGGTAAGTTTGATTAACATTGAATGAGAGTAAATGAGAGGGTGAGATATCACTACTGATGACAATGTTTTCCAAAAGTAGGTGACACCTATACAGTTCTAGGGAAGGACATGATCTATAGAAGCAGTTGTTGGCCTCCTCCCAGCACAATGGAAACAAGTCCATTAAAGTGAATGGAGCACTGCCAAACCTATCTCAGTCTGCTCTGAGCCAACGCCCACCTGCCTGCCTTCCTAGTCACAACTGATCCAAGGGCCTGCCTGCTTTCTCTTCCTTTGTCTCTGTTTTGCCCAGAGGAGTTCTAGGGAAAACTTGCATTAGTTCGCTCTGTCATTAGCTCTGGCACCACCCACTGTCCGTCTTCTTGCTTTCCCCCCTACCATTTCCAATGGGCGCCAACCACCACTGTCCCAGCAACAACTTAGACCTTTGTTAATATCTTAATGAATCCAGGTAGCAGATCATTGCTGAACAGCACGGGATTTGTGGTGGTAACTGCACCACAAGAGACAAAGAGGTGTTGCTTTCCACTCTTGTTGTCTGAGAGAAGGAAGGAGAGTTTCCTTTCTAACTGTGGTAGAGAACAGAACAGAACTGAAAGGCTCTCTACATTCAACTGTAGGAACTAGCAACAGGCACTAGGAAGAGCCCAGTTTTAAAAGGCTGAAAAAAATATTGGCTTAATAGGAAACACATCAATGTCAGGTGAACAATTGGCAATCAATCTCCTTGTCAGAATCAGCCAGATATAAAATCCATCATGCAGTTAGGAAAGCAGTTGTCAGATTTGGTATGGAAGGATGCATTTACCCAAGGCTTGGAAATAATGTGGTTCTGACATCCTTTCACCAACTTATGTAACAAATGTGAAAAAATAGCCTGGCTTTTCCACTTGAGTTCAGTGGGCTTCTATATCCATAGGGCCCACTCCTCAACAGTTATTTCCTGCCCAGAACACCTTGAGTCAGCTTACTGGAGTTCAGTGATAAGCTGGAAAAAAACAACAATGCATACGAGTCACATATAATCCAACATTAGCATACTAATGCTTTTGCCATGATACAGCTCTTGAAAGGCTATTCTCAGTTTTTTAATCTTATTGTTTATTAAAAGCATATCCTGTCCTTCGTTCCATCTTCTTCCATAAATGCAGTTGGGGGTGCTATTCAATGCAGTTTTCTGGACAGTTATTGGCAAAATGAACTATTTGATGACACGCTTGCTATAGAACCTGGTGACATTTCCAAGAGGAATGGTGAGAACTTCTGGCAGAAGCGAATTTGTTGCTGTTAACCTTAAATCATTTA
This sequence comes from Darevskia armeniaca, assembly GCA_034641395.1. Lineage (NCBI taxonomy): Eukaryota > Metazoa > Chordata > Lepidosauria > Squamata > Lacertidae > Darevskia > Darevskia armeniaca. Next base: position 1,004,558 of record JAWWNF010000882.1, on the reverse strand, counting down.
TATCATTTCAGTTTGTTTCTGTTCAGAAGACTCACCTGATGTTTTACCAATGACCCAGGTGGCCCCTCAGTGCAAGCTATTTCATTGGAGGTGAAGGTGGAGATGTGGGACAAGTAATGCATTACTACTTGACAGACATAACTAGAAATTATTAGAGTTACACACAGTGCCATTCTGACTTGAGGTTGGCAATATTCCTGTGCTTTTAACAGGTGCCTATAGCAGAAATCCAGAAGGGGAAACCTTTTCATTAGATTTGGAATTTTATTCTGTTTGGAGCTAGGAACACCCCCCCTCTCCTCTGCCGCCTTTTATGTATGTTGTGATGGAAATAGTCTGATCCTAGGTACACAACTAGTCAGCTTATAGTAATTCATGAATACTAATAATAAGCAGAGTCTTGTTACCTTTAACCATATTTTGCTTATCAGGGCTAAAAATACAGATTTTCAGTAGTGAATGCCAGTTCTAATGATCTAATTTAAATACTGAGTTTGCTAGTTCAACATTCATACTCACATGAACTCCTGAATATCTGATTATGTTGCAGCTTTACAACTCCCTCTTCCCTCGGGCCATTTCATTGGAGTTGCCCCAGATGTACCTTCACTCAGACATAACTTCAGCAAATGAGTGGCCAGAGGAAATCCTGAAGCTATATCCCCTTCCAGAGTGGTAGCTGTGTGATCTGCTGCAGGAGAGTACATGAAGGGTGTTGGAACACCTTAAAGGCTTTCAGCTATGCTGTGGCTAGGTCAGCCTACAAATCAGATTTCCTTTCATTCATATTTGTTTCTTCTGAGACACAGAAAGGGAAAAAAGTTGGTGTGAGGCATAGAAGGTAGTTGCAGGGGATAATCAGCTCAATGTTTTTCACCAAGAGAGACAATATTTCATCTCCCCCTGTATCTTTATAATGCTGCAGCTTCGCTGAGTTTAAGAGCAGATCCTTGTTCGTTCCCTCTGGAGGGAATGCACACATCTGAGAACATGTTTATGCCCTACGGTTTCATTAGATTCCAGTCAGTGTCATTTATAATATGGTTTATTTGGGGGAGGGGTGAGAGAGAGACTGATAGTTATTATAAATTCCACTGGGGAATAATTATTTGCAATCAATGGTTTTGGTTTAGAAGTTTGATCATGAGTAAGAGTCTGGGGTGAGACAGCAGCTAGAAACCATATGAGACAGGTCATTGGCCAGAACTGGTGAGCTGGAGAAGGCAGTAGATTAAACCAGGGCTCAACATGAAAGAACCACCAAGAATCGTGAGAGCTGAAGAAGAACTGGCTAAAGAAAATCCAAAGGGAAGCCTGGGTGGGCAGTATCAGTCCAGAAAGTTCTTCACTGCCACCTGCAGTTCATTGGTTGACCACAGGCGGCAGCCACATACACACACAAACATACGATCCAGAGGCCCCTGACAGTTGGTCTAAGTGCAGTGCCATTGAAATCAATAAGAGAAATTGGCATGACTGGTGCGGTCACACTGGGTGCTGCGCTGCAGAGGGTGACAAAACAACACTGTAGAACGGAGCGTGAGAAGCAAGGGGTGCCAGATTTTTGCGTCACACAGCCCAAAGTCTGCCACTGAAAGCTTCTTTTATGTGTTACTGGCTGACCCGGCCACGCCTTGCTGTGCCTGATTTGGTGAAATGCAAAAGTAAGATACAGTATGAAAGAGAAAGCGTATGTTTACTTACACCTTATCTCGTTGAAGTTCAGTCTATGTGTTCTCCGTTTGCCCCTCCCGTTTTTGTCTTCGTTTCTACAACTGTTTATTACTACTATTCCTCCCGGCGTGGCTCTATACCCGTCGGCGGACCCAGCAGTAGTGTTTGTGGGCGGTCTGTCTGTCGATTGGATGGTGGTAGTGATGTCGGGAAAGGAGGAGGAGGGGTTAGAAACAGGTGTGTTGTGCTGTGCTTTTTAACGTCCACTGGAGGGTGCTATTTTTTTGCACAAAATCACATTTCTACCCAGGAAAGGTGTGGTATTTGTGCAATGTAAGTACATATGATCACTCCCATATGGGCATGGAACGTTGTGTCCAAATTTGAACAGAATCGATCAAGGGGTTACGGAGAAAGGCGATTGTTAACAAACATCCAACTTGAATGATTTTATATATATAGATAAGAAAAACTGCTCCCTTTCCCTTATGGGGTATTCCAGAGCCCATATAGAGTCCTTAAGTGGGTTCCCTGTCAGTAGGAGAAAACAGAGTCCAGCCAAAGTATATTGAGAAGAAAAGCGGCTAGTAAGCCTGATCTTTATTAAACTGCTGCAACAGGGTCCCCAGTCACCACATGCAGGAGCATTGTTCAGCAACCCTGAACAATGGTGTGCAAGCCCTTATATAAACTTTTTAAATTGCCCACCCTGTAGCCCAAGACCACCTCCCAAAACATCATACACACATCACAGAAGGAGGCAGTCTACAGCAGAAATCCTGTCTGCCAGGATACTTGATAATGGTCGCTGACTGCATTACCTGGCCATTCTTTTGTGATGGTTAATCCTTTAGTTCCTGAATCCAGGTCACAGGCTCACCCTATGCATACGCAAAAACACCCTTAAGACAGGATTTGCAAGCAAAAAGACAATTGGAAGGCTTTCCCCATTTGCCTCCCTTACTGCAGAGGAATATTTGAGTTCATCAGGAAAGTCAAAATGGCTTCAGGATTGCTCTCCCATACTATTTCAGACGCATGGTTCATATATTTAGATATGTGTGCATTTATGAATATTTATTCTACATTTGAGACTTTAAAATTCTTATAGCATATGTGTCCTGAATCTTTCAACATTCAGCTTCATTCGATGTCTATGAGTTCTAGTTTTATGAGACAGACAGAGAGAGAGAGAGAGAGAGAGGAAACCATTTCTCTATCCACTTTCTTCATGCCTCACATAATTTTATAAACCTCCGTCATTGAAGAGACTTTAAAACTCTAAACTTTCCCTGGACAGTACGCAAATTCTAATGTTTATAAAATCTAATTTCAAAAGCAACATTTGAAATGATTTCCCCTCACAATTACCAAAAGAGAGAGAAAATATATAAAATGCACACCGGAGCCCAATCATTGCATAAGGCCTAACTAGTTGTTGCAAGAAGCAAGAATGTTCTTCATGAACATTGAAGAACCCCTTGAGTCTACTCTAATCAATGTTTGTTTGGAATGTTTAAAAAAAAACATGTTTAATTGTTCACCCCCTGGAAGATCTTGGACTGGTAGCCCAAAGGACCATCACCGCAGGGAGCTGCGTCCTGATGGACTCAAACCAATTTAAAAGATGGGACTGCTGAGATATCAGGGTAGTGAAGGCTATGGAGGAGCACTGGAATTAAGCTTCTGTGTGAAAATATAATCGGGTGCAGCATTGAGTAGTCTGGGAAGGGAGTCACCCTCGAGCTGTGCCCAGAGAACGTAAAACGTAATGTATGTCTCTTTTCGCCAGTGTAGATAATTGGGTTCACAGAGTAAATGGCAATTTTCTTTGTGTGCCAAGCTGATGGGAACAGAGGGCAGAAGACATGGAAGAGGAATTGTCCTCTCCAGCTACAGGCTAAGTTTTAATATTAAGGCTGTTCTCCTAAACTGAGTGTGGTCCGAAGACTAAGCACTCTGTCACTCAGAGTGACAAAGTCTCCCTGCCTGGAGCTCTTACACTAGATGGGCAGCAGTAGAGACAAAGGGGATTGAAAATGCAGAGTGCGATGTAATTGGGGGGGGGGACAGTTGGTGCCAATAAATTGACAGTTTGGAGGAAAGAGTAGGTTTTGTTTTGTGCTCCAGGAAGAGGAAGGACAGAACATGGTATTCTTTTCTCTTCTGAGATCCCATTCAAGGACATTTGGGACTTTTCAGTTTAGAGGAAATGTGTGTAAAAAGGCAACATGAAGAGAGTGTTTAAAATTAAGGGTAGAAAGAAATCTTTCTCCCTCTCTCATAATGCCAGAACTCGTGAGCATCCAAAAAAGCTGAATGTTGGAAGATTCAGATCAGATAAAAGGAGCTTGGGATATGTGTTTTAAATGCATTGTTTTATGCCTCACCTCTGTCACATCTCATAGATCAGGGATGGCCAACTCCCAAGAGACTGCGATCTACTCACAGAGTTAAAAACTGGCAGTGATCTACCCCCTTTTTGGGGGTTCAGGTCAAAGTTGTTGAGTTTTTTCAGGGAGGAGGTCAAATTTTGAGCTTTTTTTAGGGGAGCCACAGTTGTTCAGCTTCTTTGGGGGGAGCCAATGATCTACCAGTGATCTACCGCAGACGTCCAGATATCTACCGGTAGATCACGATCTACCTGTTGGACATGCCTGTCATAGATAAATGAAAGGGAACCTAATTCTGTAGGGTTTAAATGCAATTGAAACATGAGCAGCTTTAGGTCATATGAGAGAAGGATGGAATAAAAACAATTCCAGAATTCATAGCATTTCCCATTTCCTTTCCTTAACAAAAAGAATATGTAATGTGTCATTTTTAGAGTAACCAAGGGAGAATAGGGAGGAAAGAACCATTTTGTGACCATGTACATATTCAGGCAGAGACGTCACCTTGCTGACAAAGGTCTGTATAGTTAAAGCTATGGTTTTCCCAGTAGTGATGTATGGAAGTGAGAGCTGGACCATAAAGAAGGCTGATCGCCGAAGAATTGATGCTTTTGAATTATGGTGCTGGAGGAGACTCTTGAGAGTCCCATGGACTGCAAGAAGATCAAACCTATCCATTCTGAAGGAAATCAGCCCTGAGTGCTCACTGGAAGGACAGATCCTGAAGTTGAGGCTCCAAGACTTTGGCCACCTCATGAGAAGAGAAGACTCCCTGGAAAAGACCCTGATATTGGGAAAGATTGAGGGCACAAGGAGAAGGGGACGACAGAGGATGAGATGGTTGGACAGTGTTCTCGAAGCTACTAACATGAGTCTGGCCAAACTGCGGGAGGCAGTGAAAGACAGGAGTGCCTGGCGAGCTCTGGTCCATGGGGTCACGAAGAGTTGGGCACAACTAAATGACTAAACAACAACATATTCAGGCTTACAGAGCAATCCTAGCCTTGTCTACTCAGAACTAAGTCATTGAATTCAATGGAGCTGATACCCAATTTAGTAGGGTTCAGATTGCAGCCTTAGGCACTTCAGTAGGACTTATGTCTAAGTTAGGCATGGCTAGGATTGTGCTGACTAGACCCAAACCTCAGGAACAATGCAATCCTAGCCATGTGTACTCAGAAGTATGTCTCACTGGGTTCATTGGGATTTACGTGCAGGTAAGTGGAGTTAGGATTTCAGACTTATTTATTGTTGTGTTGTTGTTTTTAAGTGAACTTTTCTCCCTGCATTTGGCCCTAGGAGAAATGCTGGCTATACTGCAGAGATTTAAATACAATGGGATTATTATTATTTTCTCCCTTGGGAAAATTGACATTTTTATTTAAGCAGAAGATCTTACAGATAATATTTGCTTACAAGTTCTCAGTGTGTCTCAGTTTAGGTTTCCCTTCCTTTAAAGTAGTCCCCCCCCCCCATTTTCTAACAGTTAAAATGTCCAGGGCATAATCCTGCCCCAAACAAGCAATCTAAATAGTATTGATTCCTTGTGCTTAGCTTTTCTTATAAGCTTCATTTTGCCTCGTTGGAATCAAAGGAACCTTTTCTTCTTCTTCTTTGCATTTGTGGAAAGGGAGATATTGTTGTTCTAGTAAGCCATACCCTTTTTATACTACAAGCATGTGGTTACTCTTTCCACTGTGTAAAAAGTAGGAAGAATAAGATGGTCCTTTATTTATTGAATAATATGCAAATGGCTACTAGCTGAACCTGAGAAAAGCTAAATAATTAAGCACCTGTGCTATCATTGGCATGTGCCACTGGTTTCACTAACAGGACAATCCTAAACTTGTTTACTCCAGAAAAAGTATTATCTTCCAGCTCCATGGGTCTTGATCCCTGGCTTTATGATTGCAACTTCCATGCTTATTAATCTGTTCTCTGTTGCGGGGTATTCCCCCTTCTCTTCTTCTGTAGGGACAGGTCCCATGGAGAAAACCTCACGGTGGTGACCCATTTCATCCTCCTTGGTATCCCCCATACAGAAGGTCTCCAGAACATCCTCTTCCCTGTCTTCTTAATCTTCTACATGTGCACTTTGCTGGGGAACCTATTGATCATGACCGCTGTCTTGACCGACTCCCATCTTCACACCCCCATGTACTTCTTCCTTTTCAACCTCTCCATCCTTGACATTGGCTTCTCTTCCGTTAGCACCCCAAAGATGTTGGCCAACCTTTGGGGGCAAAGCAGAGTCATACCGCTGGGCGGATGTGTATGCCAGGTCTTCTTCTACCATTTCCTAGGGAGCACAGAATGCCTCCTTTATACCGTCATGGCCTATGACAGATACGTCGCCATCTGTCACCCACTTCGCTATCTCATCATCATGAACTGGAAGGTATGTGCCATCTTGGCTGCTGGCACATGGGTCACCAGCTCCTTCCATGCCACCATCCTCACGACCTTGACTTTCACCCTACCCTATTGTGGGCCCAGTGAAGTGGACTACTTTTTCTGCGACATCTTTCCCGTCGTCAAGTTGGCTTGCGCCGACACCCTCATCATCGAGACGGTGAGCTTCACCAACATTGGTGTTGTGCCCATGACCTGCTTCATCCTCATCCTCACATCCTATGTTCGCATTGTCTACTCTGTCCTGAGGATGAGTTCCGGGGAAGGACGGCGCAAAGCAGCCTCTACCTGTGCTTCACATTTGACTGTGGTCACCCTCTTCTTTGGCCCCTGTGCTTTGATCTATACTCAGCCATCCCTAAGTGAAATCTTGGTGACCCCTGTGCAGATCTTTGGCAATGTGGTGACACCCATGCTCAACCCAGTCATTTACACACTTCGGAACAAAGAAGTGAAAGCAGCTTTGACTAAGCTGACAGGGGCAAAGAAGAAGAAGAAGAAGAGTTTGGATTTGATATCCCGCTTTATCACTACCCGAAGGAGTCTCAAAGCGGCTAACATTCTCCTTTCCCTTCCTCCCCCACAACAAACACTCTGTGAGGTGAGTGGGGCTGAGAGACTTCAAAGAAGTGTGACTGGCCCAAGGTCACCCAGCAGCTGCATGTGGAGGAGTGGAGACTCGAACCCGGTCTCCCAGATTAGAGTCTACCGCTCTTAACCACTACACCACACTGGCTCAGAGAGTGACTCAGACTATAAACCACTAGCTCAGTGGTTTCCAATTCCCCCTCCCGCCCACCGACCACTTAAAAATTGCTGAGGGTCTTGACAGACCACTTAATGATTTTACTTCCTCTTGTAGCCATTGTGATGCACTGCTTTTAGTTGTATTTTTATTGCTTCTTTTATTTATTATTACCTTGTATTTTATTGTAGGACCTATGAATTTAAATTATAATGCAATAAATATAAGAGATAAAAGAAGCAATATAAACACAATTTAAAAATCAATATGAATAGGTAATAGGTAAAAGGTAAAAGGTAAAGGACAGCGTTTCCGTGTGCTGCTCTGGTTCGCCAGAAGTGGCTTAGTCATGCTGGCCACATGACCCGGAAGCTGTACGCCGGCTCCCTCGGCCAATAATGCAAGATGAGCGCCGCAACCCCAGAGTCGTCTGCGACTGGACCTAAGGTCAGGGGTCCCTCTACAGTACCTTTAAAGGACCTCTGGACAGTTAAGTCCAGTCAAAGGTGACTATGGGGTGCGGCGCTTGTCTGGCCTTCAGGCCGAGGGAGCCAGCATTTGTCCATGGATAGCTTTCTGGGTCATGTGGCCAGCATGACTAAACCGCTTCTGGTGCAACGGAACACCATGATGGAAACCAGAGCACACGGAAACTCTGTTTACCTTCCCGCCACAGCGGTACCTATGTATCTACTTGCACTGGCATGCTTTCGAACTGCTAGGTTGGCAGAAGCTGGGACAGAGCAACAGGAGCTCACTCCGTCACAGGGATTTGAACCGCCGACCTTCTGAGCAGCAAGCCCAAGAGGCTCAATGGTTTAGACACTGCGCCACCCACATCCCCTGAATATGTAATGCAGACATGCCACAGGCCACCTGAATGAAGCTTGTGGTCAACTGACTCATAGACCACTTTTATCACTTCTTCAATTTCTTATATTGTGTTTTTATTGTGTTGCCATATGAATTCCATAGAATGCAATATAAAATGCAATACTAAATATTCAAATGCAATATAAGAAAGAAAAGAAGCAATAAAAATACTATTAAAAATTAAGATGAATAGTGAATGCGCTGTGCTCGCCATTCACAGCCACTGCTTCAATCACTCTTCCCAGACACACAGCGTGGACCCACCTGAATAACAGACCACAGTTTGAGAACCACTCCACTAGTTCATTGAGGTTGCCATAGCTAGAGTGTGAGCTGTTGACAAGAAAACCCCAGGTTCAAATCAGCCGGTTGTTCATTTGGTAACCTTAATCAAGTCACTTTTTCCTCAACTCAGCCTGCTTTAAAGGACTTTAAAAGCCTGTGTGTCTAATTCTTCTTTGCTTTTGATAAAGTACACACTGAGATTTAAAAAAAAAACTTTATAAGTGTGCACTTTGTGATAAATTCAACAGTTAAAATGTAAATTTGGTGTGGGTATTAAAATGCAGATTAATGTAGAACAAGGAAATAAAATATTTTGGAATGAACACCAGGAAAATTGGCATGGAGCAGAGATACACTAATTTATCCATTCTTTGTTGTATACAGACGTGCCTAAGAGCCAAGCAGAAAGCAAAAGTCAGATTAGCTGGGATGCTAAGGAACGATATTAATGCTCTGAGGAGAACAGCAAGAGGGGTCTGAGAGAGACAAAGCTGAAAATAATAGTGGAATATTTATTAGAGAATGGGGAGGATGCTAAGGGGGAGAATAAAGTTACTTTTTATTTTATTTTATTTTATTTTATTTTATTTTATTTTATTTTATTTTATTATTTTATTTTATTTTATTTTATTTTATTTTATTTTATTTTATTTTATTTTATTTTATTTTATTTTATTTTATTTTATTTTATTTTATTTTATTTTATTTTATTTTATTTTATTTTATTTTATTTTATTTATTTATTTATAAAAGTAGTCATATACCGCCTATTACAATCTGCCTCAAGGCAGCGTAGAAGTTAAAAATGATGAAAGACTGACATCACAAAAATATAAATAAAATGCAGCTGATGATGCAAGAGCATTGTGTTAAACTCTTTGAAAAGCTTGAGTGCACAGGTATGCTTTTCACAATGGCCAAAAAACACACATCAACATCAACATGTCAAAGCTCTGAGGGAAAAATGCTTTTGGGGAAATTTGAGGCTAGTAACACTGCCAGTCCCCCACATTCTAGGGAAATGATATTGCTCGTGTAGGAGGTCATTTTCTGGTGAGCAACTTCCTCTGATGATACTCTGGGATTTTTTTAGCATCTGCCTCCTGCCAACATCTCTTATCCTCCATCCCCATTTTTGGATGACTACAGACTTTTAAAGAGCATGAAGGTTGGTGCCTTGCCCCTCTCATTCCCTGTGCCATTGGGTTGATCATGTAGTGCAGTTGTGGCCGGTGATGCACCATTTTTCTCCTGGCATCCCAACACAGCAGGTCACTGAGAGTGAAAGGGGAAATGTGATGCGCAGAAAGCTTGGCCTGGCACAGTGCATGGCGGAGGGGTCCATCCAAGGCTCCCAACACCACATGCTACACCAGTCTAAGCCTTCCTCCCTTCTCGGTAAGTGCTGTTAGTAAGTTGGGAGAGCAACAAGGCCCCATCCATGTTGCTTCAGTGGCCACTTCTGGTATAGTGTGAGAGGCATTCAGTTCCTCATGCCCAGGGAAGGATTCTTATTAGGGTCCTGGGTCTGGTTCTAACAACTCAACACAACTCAACTCAACTCAACACCTTTATTGGCATAATGGTTCTAACATAAGAACATAAGAACATTGCTGGATCAGGCCAATAGCCCATCTAGTCCAGAACCCTGTTCTTGCAGTGGCCAACCAGATGCCTGTGGGAAACTCATAAGCAGGGCCAGAACGCAAGGTCACTCTCTCCTCCTGTGGTTTTCAACAACTGGTATTGAGAAGCATTACTGCTTCTGACTGTGGAAGCCCAGCATAGCAATCATGGCTAATAGCTATGGACCTTGGTTCAGCAGCCTCTCATCTCCCAACAGCCTCTCATCTCATTTCATATTCATTGGGTACCTAATCAGTGGCCTCTTGGTCAACAGCCCTGTAGATTCTGATTTGGTGTCCTGGTCACTGCCGGACTCCAGACTCACTCTAGTGTCTGATGTTTCACAAGGTTCATCCCCATTCCTGTGAGTTGATTACATCAGGCTATGCAGCAAACAATTGCTTACAAAGAATAGCTTCTCACATTGAGGGATTCCATGGCAGCTACCAGCCTGCGCTGCAATCCATTGCACACACGGACCACGCAGAGTTCCATACTAGAGTGCCCTCCCCGTCAGTTTTACAAGGGCAACTTTTATGTCTTTGTTCCTTAGAGTATAGATTATGGGGTTCAGAAGCGGAGTCAGTGAAGTGTAGAACACAGCCACTACCCCGTCCAATGGATCCTGCGATCCTGGTCTCAGATAAATGAAAACAAGTGGCACATAATAAGTCACCACCACAATAAGATGAGCTGAGCAGGTGGAGAATGCCCGCCGGCGCCCTTCAGTGCTGCGGATTTTCAGTATGGCAGATAAAATGTACACGTAGGAAGTCAGGATAAGAAAGAAGCAAGTGGTGGCTACAAGGCCAACGTCAACCATGGTTACCATCTCGTTGAGTGCCGTGTCAGCACAAACCAGCTTCAGCACTGCCGGGATATCACAGAAGATATAGTTCACCTGGTTTCTCCACCCAAAGGGCAGGCGGAAAACAAGGGCTGTCTCCATCACAGAGTGAAGACAGCCACCAAGCCAGGTACCCATGGCAAGGAAGAGGCACGTCCTACGGTTCATGATGGTGCCATAATGGAGTGGCTTGCAAATGGCCAGGAAACGGTCATAAGCCATCAGGGTGTAGAGGAAGCATTCCGTGCAGCCCAGGAAGTGGAAGAAGAAGAGTTGGCACACACAGCCCCCAAAGGAGATGATCCCACCACCCTCTAGAAACCCAGCAATCACCTTGGGGACAATCACAGTGGAGACCGTCATGTCCAAGAAGGACAGGTGGCAAAGGAACCAGTACATGGGCTTGTGGAGCTGGGGATTGGACATCACAACCAACAAAATCAGGAGGTTTCCCAGGAGGGTCAGTAAGTAGATAAGCAGGAAGAAGATGAATAAAGGACCCACCAAGTTCTTGGGGTATGGAAAGCCAACAAGGACAAACTCAGTCAATGGAGTTTGATTTTTGTATTCCATCTCTGTAATGTAAAAAATCATGGGCATAGTCAGTAAGTAAGGGGTGAAGAACAGAACTAGCAGCAACAACATGCAGAACAAAAGTTATGAGTCATGAACTAATAAGGCTCTTGATGTAATTTCTTAGGGGAGACTTCAAGAACATCCAATGCACAGTTATATCACATGACTTTCCCCCCAAAGAATCCTGGGAACTGCAGTTTGCTAAGGGTACTGGGAACTGTAGCTCTGTGAGGGGAAAACCACAGGACTGGATGGGGTAGTCACGTGTTTTAAATGTGCATTGGAGATGCTCTGAATATATGGTGTGGATCTGCCCTAAATGTTGGTTTCTTGTATGATGAATCATAGAATCATAGAGTTGGAAGAGACCACAAGGGCCATCCAGTCCAACCCCCTGCCAAGCAGGAAACACCATCAAAGCATTCCTGACAGGTGGCTGTCAAGCCTCTGCTTAAAGACCTCCAAAGAAGGAGACTCCACCACACTCCTTGGCAGCAAATTCCACTGTCGAACAGCTCTTACTGTCAGGAAGTTCTTCCTAATGTTTAGGTGGAATCTTCTTTCTTGTAGTTTGAATCCATTGCTCCGTGTCCTCTTCTCTGGAGCAGCAGAAAACAACCTTTCTCCCTCCTCTATATGACATCCTTTTATATATTTGAACATGGCTATCATATCACCCCTTAACCTTCTCTTCTCCAGGCTAAACATACCCAGCTCCCTAAGCCATTCCTCATAAGGCATCGTTTCCAGGCCTTTGACCATTTTGGTTGCCCTCCTCTGGACACGTTCCAGCTTGTCAGTATCCTTCTTGAACTGTGGTGCCCAGAACTGGACACAGTATTCCAGGTGAGGTCTGATGATTGCTAATGTATTGCTCTGTATAGCATAGCATAGCAGGTAAAGGTCCTTTGGGTAAGAAGGGGCTGAAAAAGGTGCCCCTTCTCCACCTCACACTATATGTGATCTTAAAAGCAACATCAGGCCCCTGTTTCACATTGGATTGAGCGGGAATACACTAAAGCACTTAGCTGCTGGTCCTACTTGAGGGAAGATATTGTGGCTGTGTTGCTCACGGATTAGATAAAGGCATTCTACGTCAAGCCACTTCTCTTCTGTATATTTCATTCCCCCCCCCCCAAGGGTCTCAAAGTGTTTTATCGGTATTAACATAACAACAAATTCAGCAAGTTAGGTCACAAAATGACTCGTCTGAGGACACACAGAAAGATCATATATGAGCTGACCAAGGATCTCCTGATTTATACTCTTAATCACCACACTAATATGCAAATCTTTTTGGTCCAAGATTTTGTTCATGGGGATGCTTCAGAATCCAAATAAATAATGAACACAGATATATTAAAGGGTGCAATTTTACTCTACAGAGGCATGCTAAGCACCCTGGTTATCCATCTTAATAAAGAACAGTAACCAAGATGTTCAGGTGAATGTCCTGTCCACTAGGAACCAGTTGCCTACTAGTCTGTTCATTAGAATGGTTCCAAATTAGTGCACAAACAGCTTCATCTCCTCTTTCAGGAATTTTTCTGCATAGTGTTAAGATGTTTTGTGATGCCATTCAAGTGAGTACAGTGGACGCTCGGTTTGCGAATGTGATCAGTGCGGGAGGCACGTTTGCAACCCGCAGCATTCGCAACCTGCAGCGCCGCATCTGCGCACTCACAGGTCACGATTCGCTGCTTCTGCACATGCGCAAAGCGTGATTTAGTGCTTCTATGCATGCACGAGCGCCGGAACCCGGAAGTAACCTGTTCCGGTACTTCCGGGTTCGGCGCGGTGCGCAACCCAAAAACACGCAACCTGAAGCGGCCGTAACCCAAGGTATGACTGTATAGAATTGCAGCCTAACTTAGATCATTCTGTGTTTGAGAAATGATGGTAAGCTTCAATAACTCTTGATCTCAGCCCTTTATTCTAGTACAAACATACCTCAACCACGGACTTTGCCTCTAAAGCTAAGAAGAATGGTAACACAGCTAGGGAGTTAAGAGAAGATCTTTCGACTTGGTCTAATAAATTATTGGAAGACAACCTTATCTCAAAGTGTCTGCTGGCCATCTGCTCTTGGTGGAGAGAGAAGAAGCCTCCCCAAAGATGGAATCTGTTTAGAAGGCAAGTCCAGCTCTTCTTAAGTTAAGAATCCTCTTTTGCTACTGGTGCATTCAGCTCTGGTATTCCTGACATCCTTTTCATGGTCTTCATTATGTCAGCTCCAATCCTACCTTCAGACCCAGAAGTCTGCAGAACCGCAGAAGGTCTCTAGTTCTGCAGACCTTACTCAAAGAGTCTGGTTGCTCCCTTTCATCACAGGATGAAACTCTTTCTTTGATTTCTATACATCTTCTCCCCTGCCTGCATTTCCCCCCTCTCCCTCTTTCTTGTCTTTCCTCCGTCCGCTCCCTTCCCTCATAGAGTTTCCTCTCCTATCTCATCTTGTACAGTTTCCACTCCTGCCAGCCTTTTCACCCCTTTCTCACTTTCTGGCTCCCCTTCCATCCTATCATTCTTCCTCTATTCTGCTCTTTATCGTCCTCACCGAGGCAGCACTATTCCCCCTTGAAGCTCGCCTCTTTTCTCTCTACCTCCTCCATCTTCTTCCCTCATCTCTCTTTCTTCACCTTTTCGACTGTCACAGTTTCTTCATCTCTTCTGTGTTCCTCCTCTTCTGTGTCACTCCTGTCCCGTCCCCTTCCTCCTCATCCGCAGCACGACTTGGGCTCAGGCACTCTCACATGCTGACCTTTTAAGAGTCGCTGAATTCTCTCTGGTTCCTCCCAACATGAGGCATTTGCACCCAACTAGGATCCCCTTGGAATCGTTTGTGGATATGGCCCCATGGGGTGCCTCTTTCTGTCTCCCTCAACCCCAAATGTATTTATATTCCTTAAAGCCCTATCACACCAGAAACACAGAGATGAACAAATCCGCCATCTCCAAGCTAACTCCTTTGAGATGTTACTATTTCAAGTAAACTGGAGTGTCTAAGACCCCAGTGATCGTATCCCTATGGCTCTGTGGTTGCTTATATAAGAAACAGCTCTTAACAAGTATATTGTGTAACACATCATTATCATCCTCATTGCAGTCCTTTTGGGATTGACAATGACAGCTTTCACATATATCCTTTTTTTAAAAAGTGTTTAAAAAGAGTATTATGAAAACGCAAATGTACAAAAAAAATTAATAATAATCATAACATAGAATCATAGAATTGTCGAGCTGGAAGGGACCCCAAGGGTCATCTAGTCCAGGCATCCCCAAACTGTGGCCCTCCAGATGTTTTGGCCTACAACTCCCATGATCCCTAGCTAACAGGACCAGTGGTCAGGGATGATGGGAATTGTAGTCCAAAACATCTGGAGGGCCGAAGTTTGGGGATGTCTGATCTAGTCCAACCCCCTGCAATGAAAGAATCTCACCTAAAGTATCCATGAGAGATGGTTATCCAACCTCTGCTTAAAAACCTCCAAAGGAAGGAGAGTCCACAAACTCCCGAGGGAGACTCTTCTACTATTGAACAGCTTTTACTGTCAGAAAGTTTTTTCTGATGTTTAGTCAGAATCGCCTTTCTTGTTGTTGTTGTTGTTGTTGTTGTTGTTGTTGTTGTTGTTATTTGTATACCTCCCTATATTCTCAGGTCTCGTGGTTCACAACATAAAAACACATCATAAAAACACAAATGCATAATAAAAACAAAAACAAGAAGAACCCAATAATCACACACACACACACACACACACACACACACACACACACATTTTAAAAAGGCATTGGATGTCAGTCAGTCAATGGCCTGGTAAAAGAGGAACATTTTTGCCTGGTGCCTAATGGTGTATAATGAAGGCACCAGGCGAACCTCCCTGGGGAGAGCTTTCCACAAACTGAGAGCCACTGCAGAAAAGGCCCATTGATGTGGATCCACCCTCTGGATCTCTCATAGAGGAAGCACACTAAGAAGGTCCTCACAAGATGATCTCAGGGTCCAGGCAGGTTCATATGGAGAGAGGCAATCCTTGAGGTATTGCAGTCCTAAGACATTTAAGGATTTGCATACTAACACTTTAGTATATGTGCTGTCAGAGAGAGCACCAAAACCAACACTTTGAATTGGGCCTGGAAACTAATTGGTAGTCAGTGCAGCCCAACCAGGATAGGTATACAGTGGTACCTTGGTTCTCAAACACCTTGGTTCTCAAACGCCAAAAACCCAGAAGTAAGTGTTCCAGTTTTCTAACGTTTTTTGGAAGCCGAAAGTCCAATGCAGCTGTCGGCTATTGTTTCCAGGGCACCTGCACCAATCAGAAACTGTGCCTTGGTTTTCGAACATTTCAAAAGTCAAACAGACTTACGGAACGGATTAAGTTTGGCACTTTTGTTTTTGCTATTTATTTTGCATTTTTATTTCTGAGGCTTTTTTGGTTAATTTGTTTTTGTGACTATGTGGAACCCAGTCCAGCAACTGATTGATTGATTGATTGATTGATTGATTGATTGATTGTGTGTCTGTGGAAATGGATAAAAGCGCCCCAGCCAAACAATGACTATCATCTGTGCAGGTAAAAAAAAATTTAATTTTTTTATCATCTACAATACTGTCTTATTTATTTTATAGTACAGTACTTTGATTATTGCTTTCATTTTATGGATCAATGTTCTCGTTAGATAGTAAAATTCATGTTAAATTGCTGTTTTAGGGGTTGTTTTTAAAAGTCTGGAACGGATTAATCCATTTTGCATTACTTTCTATGGGAAAGAGCGCCTTGGTTTAGGAACACTTTGGTTTTGGAACAGACTTCCGGAACAGATGAAGTTTGAGAACCAATGTACCACTGTAATATGCTCAATAAAAGGCCAAAATGTTTATTCCAAGCATGCACCCTTTAGGAACATGATGTTCCTTAATGTGCCATCAACTGTGGGACTGTCTGCCTCCCCATTAGTTTCTTCAGAGCTGCTTTCACATCCTTGTTTCGCAGAGTGTAGATGACTGGGTTGAGCATGGGTGTAACGACATTGCCAAAGATCTGCACCGGGGTGACCAGGACCCCACTCAGAGACGGCTGGGTGTAAATCAAGGCACAGGGTCCAAAGAAGAAGGTAACCACCAGAAGATGGGAGGCGCATGTGGAGGCCGCTTTGCGCCTCCCCTCCCCAGAATTCATCCGTGCGATGGAGTAAATGATGCGGACATAAGACAAGAGGATGAGGAAGAAGCAGGTCACACCCACAACGCCAATATTGTTGAAGCCCACAGCTTCAATGGTGGTAGTATCTGCACAAGCCAACTTGACGACTGGGAAAACATCACAGAAGAAATAATCTATTACGTTAGGGCCACAGTAAGGCAATGTGAAAGTGAGGCTGGTGAGAACGATGCCCTGAATGGAACTGGCGAGCCATGTACCTGCCGCCAAGGTGATGCACACCTTCCAGTTCATAATGACCATATACCGCAGTGGGTAACAAATGGCAATGTAGCGATCGTAAGCCATGACAGTGTACAGCAGGCACTCGGAACATCCCATTAAATGGTAGAAGAAGACCTGGGACATGCACCCCCCTATGGAGATGGTCCTGCTCTGTGCCCAAAGGATGGATAACATTTTGGGAGTGGTGACGGAAGAGAAACCAATGTCTAGGATGGCCAGCTTGCAGAGGAAAAAGTACATAGGGGTGTGGAGATGAAAGTCGAGGAGGACAGCCGACATAATGGTCAGATTTCCCAGCAAAGTGCAGAGATAGAAAGCCAAGAAGACAACGAAGAGGATGGTCTGGAGGCCTTCAGTGTTGGGGATTCCGAGGAGAATGAAATGGGTCACTACTGTGTGGTTCTTCTGGTCGGGCCCATCCCTACAGCAGCAGAAAAATAAGAACGTTCATGTTGTTACTCTTCTCATGCTCTAAATCAGGCATCCCCAAACTGTGGCCCTCCAGATGTTTTGGCCTACAACTCCCATGATCCCTAGCTAACAGGACCAGTGGTCAGGGATGATGGGAATTGTAGTCCAAAATATCTGGAGGGCCGAAATTTGGGGATGCCTGCTCTAAATCACGATAGGAACATGGGAAGCTGCCTTAAATCATATCAGGCTATCTGGTACAATATTGTCTACACTGACTAGCAGTGTCACATACCCTCCAACCTTTCTCTGATGAAAATAGGGACGTCCCATTCCATAAGGATAATTTTACTGTTTATATCCCATACATCTGACTGGGTTGCCCCAGCCACTCTGGGCAGCTTCCAACATATATAAAAACATAATAAAACATTAAACATTTTTTTAAAAAAACTTCCCTATACAGGATTCCCTTTAGATGGCTCAAGGGTCAGATAACTCCATACCCTCCAACATTTCTCCAGTGAAAATAGGGACATCCTAAGAAAAAGCAGGACATTCTGGGATCAAATCCGAAACTTGGATGGCTTCTCTTAATCAGGAATGTCCCTGGAAAATAGGGACACTTGGAGGGTCTGGTGTCATGCCAGGACAACAGAGCACATTAATTGCATAAACCTAAATTTCCTGTTATGCCCTCCTGCAAAATCCTGGCAGTCAGCAGGCACCCTGTCTCTGAACCTTGAGGTTTCATTAAACTATTGTAGCTAATACCCACTGGTGCCCTACAACTCCCTTCATTTTTACACTACCATTTCAAAGTCACCTAATCCTGCAACCATTGGCACTTCTTCAGCAGCAAATCCCATAGTTGGTTTATGCATTTATGTGAAGAAATAAACCAACGTTTACCGTGCAACACTGTTGACGTGGAAAACCAATTCAGGTGCCAGAGAAATTTGGACACAGAATGAAGCCAATTCCCCATAACTCCTTCACCATCGTTGTGATGCCACCAGCTATTCTCACATCAGCCGTAACAATTTGGTTGTGGAAGAATGCCAACTCTCACAGATCTATTCACACACACATCTGCCTTTTGACTTACCTACAGGATGCATTCAGTTTTCCAGAGCACATAGTCAATTGGCGTGGAAGAAATTAATGTTCTAACTCATGCACAACTAATGGGAGAATGAATTTTAGAGACATTACACATGAACACCATACTTGGTGCCACGCTGCTACTTGAGCCCAGTGGCTTCACTGCTTTTATGCCATCCTCTTTTGCCCATCCTGGTGTCTCAACCAGGTTTGTTTGTTGTTTAATAGTTTGACAACCATAAGGGACTTGATCCCTGATGACTCACCAGTTTCCCAAGCCTAAAACCTCCAAGGAGATAGCAACTAAGTGCATGCAATGGTTTCATCATTTCAGACATGACCTGATGCAAGATGCCAGGCAAATGAATGAATCTTATTGGATGAGTGTCATGCCAGGACAAAGGTTCTACTTAGCTGATTGTCACTTCTGGGGGCTCATGACCAGGACTCATGAACAGGGGTGAGGGATTGGTGGAGGAGGCTGAAGAGAGTGAGCTCATAGCTGTCAACCTTCCCTTTTTTGTGGGAAATTCCCTTATTCCAGCGCCGTTTCCCGCTGCTATCCCAGATTGTTAGATATCCCGTAAATTTCCCGGGTTTCAAAGGAAGCAGCTCCTCTCCCTCCCTGCCGGCCAGGGAGGCTCCTCAGCTGCGTTGCTCGGCTGCGTTGCTCACCAATAGTTACAGAGAATAGGATGTCATTAGACAACAGCACTGTTTGTCCTTTGCTTGCATGTAAAATCAACCACTCTGGCCCAGCCCACAAATACACTCCTTCCAAAAGAGTGTTAAAGGATGCAAAGCCTGCAACACGTTTGTATAATAAGTCATTAATGGATGCCAGAGAGCCAAAAGAGTGAACCTGATCAATCCCCCCATGAAGAATTGACGCTTTTGAATTGTGGTGCTGGAGTCCCGTGGACTGCAAGAAGATCAAACCAATCCATTCTGAAGAACATCGGCCCTGGCTGCTCACCGGAAGGACAGATCCTGAAGCATCGCATGAGAAGAGAAGACTCCCTGGAAAAGAGACTCTGAGGTGGGGAAAGATGATGGTGTGTAGCCTGGTGTAAATTAATTTGTAGCCTGGGAGGATTACTGCGGCATGGACTGTCCCCGAGAACCATAGACTGTCCCGGGGACAGGTGAGGCTGCTGATCCCTTATTTTCAAATCTGAAAGTTGACAGCTATGAGTGAGCTTGTGTCTTTTGGTTTAAGACTGGTTGGTTGTCTGAGCTGTTTGGAGATTTGATTGTGAGTTTCTTTGTGGGTGTGGCTGTCTGCTCTGCTAGAGCACGTGGTCTGAGGGGGAGGGGCTACTGCTGAGAGAAAGGCAGGCTGAATGAAGAAGTAAGTTGGGGGAGGAGTTAGCAGCCAGCAGCTGTTCTACTTAGCTGTAATACCAGACAGACTCTCTTTACATCCAATAATCTGTGTGTCTCCTAAAAGAAAGAAAATCCCATCCGCAGCTATCTTTGCAGGGCAGGAGTCCTTGGAAATTGTAATGATATACGCTTTAGAATGGAACTGCGTTTTCGTAACCCATGTTACAGGTGGATTTTTGCAAAATCGGTAAAACTTTCCTCCGAAAAGCTCAACAACTTTGACCTAAACAAAAAACAACTCAACAATTTTGTCCGGATTTTCACTTTTGGGAATACTAAGAACATCAGCATTGGGGCCCAACAAGACGTGATGTTGGGAGGGTGTGTGTCTGTGAATAGGAACAAATAATGATAATGATAATGATAATGATAATGATAATGATAATGATAATGATAGCAGACACATGATGCTGGATTAGGATCACGTTACTTTGGAGTGAAAGTTAACCCTTTCTCTCATGTTTAAATAAAAAATTTAAATCTCTCCCCAAATTTATTTTCACTCTGCGAAGCCAAACATACAGGTATTGTAAGTGTACCTGCATGTGGTGCAAATAACATATTCAGTTTGGCTAGTGTGAATCAGGAAAACAGGCATGATCCCAGTCTGAATCAGGGCCCCTCACAACTGCAATTTATAAAAGTAATAAATTAAAAAGCAACTTTCTCAAACTTTTAAAAAACTTTTAGAAACAGATCCTGATCATTGATCTCTTGAAACATCTACTTTGACTCCGAATAATTATATTAATAGAATAGTAAAGCATAGGGATGGGTGAACTTGTAATTTTTTTGTTAATCTCCATTTCTCATCTTTGCAGATTTAAGGTCATTTCTCCACATTTCCACATCAGCTTGCAATTTCTTTTTTTAAAAAAAAACCTCATGAAAACTCATCATATTAGGGGCAAATTCCTACTAATATACAAATTTTTATACATGATTGTGCTTAACACACACATTTTTGAATACATTTTTGCCTAATGTAACACACTTTTGCAAGTTATTTTCATTAACATTCATTTTATGATCACTTTATCTTGCTGTATATGTTTTGGTACACCTTACAGTACTTGCAGTGCAAAATTCAGTGCAAATTTTGAAGGATGGATATGTTTCAGTTCACGTATTATTTCACGAAGTGTGAGAACTAGGTAGGTCCACCTTTAAATGTGAACTGAATCAGATGTTTCACCCCAGTGAACGAGATGATGCTGAAGACATCTCTCACATGCCTCTAATGTTTCTGATACAAATAAACTGGCATGCAATCCTCGTCTTCGGAATTTCACTTGTAGGGCTTGTAGGAATTCCGCTTGTCAAATGGAAGAAAGAGGACAAACACTTATTCTCATCACTGCCAGAGGGAAGAACAAACTTTAATGGGCTCAAGTTACAGGGTGATCAATTTCACATGAACCTCAGGAGAAATTTGCTTATGGCAATGGAGCCAGTTAACCACAGGCGTGGTAAGCTCTGCGCTGCTAGAGGTCTTCAAAGAGAGGCTGGGCAGACATCTCTCTGGGATGCTGTAGGTCTCTGGATTTATTTTATTAAGCAGGAAGCTGGGGTAAATGGTCTACAAGGCCTCCACCAAACTCTATGACTCTGTGCCCTGGTTCAAACCATTTGTCATTGCAATGGTGCATGTTGTGTACATGCGTAATAAGCTATACTTGTCATCCTTCTTTTGTTTGAAGAAGAAGAAGAAGAGTTTGGATTTGATATCCCGCTTTATCACTACCCGAAGGGAGTCTCAAAGCGGCTAACGTTCTCCTTTCCCTTCCTCCCCCACAACAGGGGGAGGTGAGTGGGGCTGAGAGACTTCAGAGAAGTGTGACTAGCTCAAGGTCACCCAGCAGCTGCATGTGGAGGAGCGGAGACGCGAACCCGGTTCCCCAGATTATGAGTCTACCGCTCTTAACCACTACACCACACTGGCTCCCTTGAGGCAAGGGTCACTGGCTTGAGGCAAGATGGTTCTCCAGCTGAATCACTGTAAGAGAAGTTTGCAGGCAAACCCAGAATAACAAGGCTGAATTCTCCAGTGCACCTTCCTCGATCCCCGATTGCAACGGCAAGAGAAGCCCACTTGAATGTGCGAGCGGACACTCACAGATCAAACATCAGAAATGGAGGCTTCCTATAGCTTCCACATCCCCTCAAAATACTTGACTGTGCAGCCAGTTCACTGCTTAGCCGCAGGTCAACAAAGCATGTTGGGCACTTGCACATGTACATCAGTTACACACATTTGTCCTGTTAGGGAAAACCATGTGCTTGAGATGGTTTGGGTATGACTACAGTCTTCTACTCAATCATTTTTCCAAGTAATTTTCAGAATACTTCATACTGACTATTATCATTATTATCACTGTTATCATAAGAATAATCTTCATCAACATTGTGGTCATTGTCCAAAGGTCCATCTAATCTAACATTGACCAAGCAGATGCCTATGGGAAGCCTGCTAGCAGGACATGAGCAAAACCGCACCCTACTTATGATTTCAGAGACATACTAGTAGCCACTGGTAACTTTATCTCACAAGATTTTTTCTAAAACTTTTTGAAAGTTAGTGGCCATTACTACATCTTGAAAGTGTAAGATGCAGCCAGGAACAGACCTTAGAAAGATCTGTCTGAGCATACACATGGGAGAGGAACTATGCTTTCCTGCCTTTTAGTCTCAATACAGCAGCTTTCATCTCCTTGTTTCTCAGAGTGTATATGACAGGGTTCAGGAAGGGAGTCACTGTGGTGTAAAACACAGCCACCACCCCTCCCAGTGGATCTTGTGCTCCTGGTCTTAGGTAAGTAAAGGTTAGAGGAATATAGCAGATCATTACAATAATGATATGGGATGTACATGTAGAGAAGGCACGCCGTCGCCCCTCGGCACTACGAATCTTTAGGACTGCCAAAACAATGTACATATAAGAAATGAGGAGAAGGAAAACACAAGTCATGGCTACAAGACCAACATCAATCAAGGTCACCATCTCATTGAGGGTTGTATCAGCACAGGCAAGTTTCAGCACAGCAGGAATGTCACAGAAGATATACCTCACCTCATTCCCTAGTCCATAGGGCAAGCGGAAGGTGAGAGCTGTCTCCATGGCTGAGTGCAAACAACCACCTGCCCACGTGCCAATAGCAAGCCAGAGGCAGGCATTGCGGTTCATGAGGGTGCCATAATGGAGAGGCCGGCAGATGGCCAGGAAGCGGTCATAAGCCATCACGGTGTAGAGGAAGCATTCTGTGCACCCCACAAAGTGGTAGAAGAAGAGTTGGCTCACACAACCCGCAAAGGAGATGGTCCCACCACCCTCTAGAAACCCAGCAATCAATTTGGGTACCACTACGGTTGCGGTGGCAATGTCCAAGACGGACAAGTGGCAGAGGAACCAGTACATGGGCTTGTGCAGCTGTGGTTCGCATATCACAGCTAAGAGGACCAGGAGATTACTAAGGAGGGTCAGCAAGTAGATGGACACAAAGAAGCAAAATAAAGCAGCATGTAGCTCAGGTGGGTATGGAATCCCCAAGAGGACAAAATACATCAGGGCTGTTTGATTTTCACACTCCATTCTTTGAATGCCTTTAAGCTTTATCCCTACAATGTACAAAAGAGAGTGACAAAAAATATGAAGCTTTGGCAAGCTCTGCGTAACATTTTGGATATCACACCAAGCTCTTGTCATTTGTTGCCTGGAAGGAGGGAAGTGGTGAGATGTGGAATGTCCATCTTTTCCACCCTAAATTCTAAAGATTCAGGCGTCATCTCAGAGTCTGGGTGCAACAATCATGTAACTTCATCCCCAGGGTTCATTTCAATCACGGTTCATCAGTACTTTCCTCAAGAAGCTATTTTCAGATACATTCCTCATATAAACCAGGAAAATGCAAAAAGAGAGTGCTTTTAAATAATGAGCACCATACCTTCTCCAATCCTATCCTTCATCCAGACATACAAATGAACAAAATAAATTGTGGGGAAAGAGTTCTAGGTTGGAGGACATGATATAACCAGGCTTGAATGCTGGTTTCTCTACATTTGGTAGCTGGTCACTTTTCTCCCGCATATTCCATGCAACTGTGGGAAAGGTTGTAATGTGATAACAGTCCTTATCATAATGGAGACCCTTAGGAAGGAGAGGTCCAAGCAATACAGGTTGTGTGCTTGGGTCATGAAGACACAGAATCCCACCTGCTTATTCATATTGAGATGCCCAATAGAAAAGGTTCTGTGCTTTTTTCGTGCCTTCACTCAACTATCTGGAGAGACAGCCAATCCTTTTTCTGTCCTTCAGTCAAGTTTGAACCCTGAAATAACAGCTGGTGTTCAATGGCCAGCACAGCAGAAGGAGTACTCTTCTCTAGAGGTCCTAAGTTTCTCATCATAAATCCATTCCCAACATTCTCCCACAGCTCTGGATTTTTCCTATAAGTTCTTCCCTTTTTTTATAATACTGTGTTTGTGTCTGATCTTCTTTATATCTTCTCCTTCCCTTGTGCATTTCTTTCCTCCCTAGGTTTCTGATTTCCAAGCTTTGGGGATTTGAAGGCATTTCTGAACTCATGATTGCGCTGTGTTCTGATCATAACAATGTACCTTGGGCTCATAATAACTCCATTTGGAGTTACATCAGATTTTCAAAACAACATCATGACAAAGTGAAAGGCCATAACTCAGTGGTAGAGCACATCTTATGTGTGCAAAAGGTCCCAGGTATCGTTGGCAATACTATGCTAAAAGGTAAAGGGACCCCTGACCCTTAGGTCCAGTCGTGACCGACTCTGGGGATGCTGTGCTCATCTCGCATTATTGGCCGAGGGAGCCGGCGTACAGCTTCCAGGTCATGTGGCCAGCATGACTAAGCCGCTTCTGGCGAACCAGAGCAGCGCACGGAAACGCCGTTTACCTTCCTGCTGCAGCGGTACCTATTTATCTACTTGCACTTTGACGTGCTTTCGAACTGCTAGGTTGGCAGGAGCAGGGACCAAGCAACGGGAGGTCACCCCGTTGGGGGATTTGAACCGCCAACCTTTTGATCAGCAAGCCCTAGGCTCTGTGGTTTAACCCACAGCGCCACCCGCGTCCCTATGCTATGCTAGATGAACCAATATAATACTATGCTACCAGTATGTACAATACAATACAATACTATGCTAGATGAACCAATATAAGGCAGCTTCCTACATCCACGCTGAAGATACGGTTTCTAAATACATGCTGTGCTTCCTTTCTCCCATATATGTTCATGGCTTCCTTTAGTTTCCACAGGGAACAGTATAGCTGCCAAAATTAATAACAGCAAACAGGCCTGTTGCCTTTTCATGGTTGGTAGGGATGAAGCCTGGGAGACCAATAGGAAGAGGAGCTAGATCCAATGATAGGCAAAATCACTCCCTGATTGGTTGGAAGTAAGAAGGCAGGCAGGTGGGGAATCACTGACAGCTGACTGAAGCTGGCACAGGTAATACCCAATTCACCCTAATGAACCAATCTCCACTGCTCTTATCTCTTGCACATAGATCTTTATTATTTGTAGCTAAAACCAAGTTTCTACATAACAAAGTCCCTACCTGAAAGCAACTGCATGATCTAAGAGACCTTACACAGCAGCAGGCGATCTTTCAGGTTACCTGGTCTCTGTTAAGAATAATTGTTTAATGCAGTGGCATAGCATGGGTTGCCAGTGCCCGGGGCCATGCAGAGGGGGTAGTGGTAGGAAGACAAACAGATGGAGTAGGCATGCACATTCAACTGCCTAATGGCATCCGCATCACCCCGGAGATCACAGCTGCAGAGATACAAAAAGAGTCATTCATTGTCTGCAGAGGGCACTTCCTGGTTCGCATGGAGAAGCTGTTTTCAATGGAAACCAGCTATGGAAGCAAGCAACTGTATTGAGGCAGCACTGAATGTTTAAATTTTGTATCCCTGAACAATTTTGCACCCAGGGCAACTGCCCTTGTGCCTCCCCCCCCCATGCTACGCCACTGGTTTAATGTACGTTTGTTTCAATGTAGGAAGGTCAGGTGGTACATGATGCGGAAAATTTCTTGTCACCCTCCCCCCCACACACACACTGATATTATTTTATTTATTTATTTTTGCAAAAATAGTTTTACATTATTTCATATTTTCTTACAAAGGAATGTGGATTATGGGCCTCTGATAACAAGGAGGTGACTGTAGACAGATACTTAAATCTACAGGATGGATTGTGTTTTGACTCCACTGAATTGAAATTTCAGCCTTCATAACATATGAAAACAGCCAAGTAAACAGTTATTTTCGTGGAGGAGGGTCAAGATATTAACTGATATGCATGAAATTTCAGATATAGCTATATAATCCCTAGTGTAGTGAGATAAGACCTTTGGAGCAGGCATTTTCAAATAAAAAGTTTTTTTTATGAACTGCCCTACTAGGGCAGTAATTGTTCCTTTTTGACACCCCACTCCATGATGGAACCCGGGTCGAACCCCCCCTCCCGCCCCCTCCTTCCTACGCCCCTGCGTTGAAATGGAAGATTGAAGCATATTTTTGGACTGGGAATTTTTTTATTTTGATAAAAGAATGATGTTCTGTTTCCAATTTGTTTCCCCCTCTTCAACAGAAAGGATCTAAGCACCTTTCATCCTCTTGAAAGCTGCCTGAACCTCCTTGTTCCGCAGAGTGTAGATGATGGGGTTCAACATCGGGGTGACCACGTTGCAGAAAATCTGGATGGGTGTAGCTAACACATCACTCAGGGACGGCTGGGTGTAGAGGAGAGCGCAAGGCCCAAAGAAGAAGCAAACGACGGTCAAATGGGACGCACAGGTGGAAGCTGCCTTGCGCCGGCTTTCCGCCGAGCGCATCTTCAGGACCGAGATGGCAATTCTGACGTAGGATGTGAGGATGAGGCAGAAGCAGGCCATGGGCACCACGCCAATGTTGGTGAAGCTCACCGTCTCGATGATGTAGGTGTCGGCGCAGGCTAGCTTGACCACTGGGAAGATGTCGCACAAGAAGTAGTCCACCTCATTGGTTCTGCAGTAAGGCAACGTGAAGGTCAAGCTGGTCAAAATGGTGGCATGGAACGAACTAGTGAACCACGTGCCCGCTGCCAGAAGGGCACACACTTTCCGGTTCATGATGACCGTGTACCTCAGCGGGTGGCAGATGGCGGCGTAGCGATCGTAGGCCATGACGGTGTAGAGGAGGCACTCGGTGCTCCCCAGGAAGTGGTAGAAGAAGACCTGGCACATGCATCCGCCTAAGGAGATGGTTCTGCTCCCTGCCCAGATGTTGGCCAGGAACTTGGGAGTGCTGATGGAGGAGAAGCCCAGGTCTACCACAGAGAGATTGCAGAGGAACCAGTACATGGGAGTGTGGAGGCGAGCATCAGTGACGATGGCAGAGAGGATGAGGAGGTTGCCGAGCAAAGTGACGAGGTAGAAAGATAGAAAGACGCCAAAGAGGATGTTGTGTATGCCTTCGGTGTGGGGGATGCCAAGGAGAATGAATTCGAAGATTACAGTGTGGTTTCGCATTTCAGATCCAACCATGTTGCTAAAGGGATTTGGGGGGGGGGGGGAGAGACAGAAAAAAAAACACAATCTTGGTCAATTCTTCAGAAATGCAGCAAATCTATTTAGGATACTGAGCTGCAAAGGATCTACATCTGTTGTGAGGAACCTGTGGCCCTCCAGATGGTGATGGAATCTCAATGCTCATTAGACCCACCCTGCATGGCTGATGGACTTGTAGTCAACATCTGGAAGGTCCCCCATTCTACAGGAGCTGGAAGCAATTCTCCAACGTTTCAAACAGAAATCCTCCCCAACCCTACCTGGAGGTGCCAAGGATTGAACCATTTGCAGCGTTTGTCAAGCATATACACCCAGAGTCAGCTCCAGATATTATTGGAGGGGTTGCAGATAAGAGTCCTAGCTCATCTTCTTCCTCCTGTCCTGACTAGCTACCTGACATAGGAGGTACACACCTGAAGGAGCGTCTCCACCCCCATCATTCTGCCCGGACACTGAGGTCCAGTGACCTTCTGGCGGTTCCCTCACTATGAGAAGCCAAGTTACTGGGAACCAGGCAGAGGGCCTTCTCAGTAGTGGCGCCCGCCCTGTGGAACGCCCTCCCTTCAGATGTCAAAGAGAACAACAACTACCAGACCTTTAGAAGACATCTGAAGGCAGCCCTGTTTAGGGAGGCTTTTAATGTTGAATAGATCAGTGTTTCTCAACCTCCTCGGGGCAACGGCACACCTGTCCCACGAAAAAAATCTCGCGGCACACCACCACCACATGCACCCCGACCCCCCTGCCCCGGGGGGCGGGGTGTCCGCGCGCCCTGGCGGGAGGGAGGGGAAGGACCCAGGCGGGCGAAAACGGAGCGGGAGATCGGCGGGCCAGGCGCCCGCCCCCCCTCCCGCGCCCAGCCCCCCGGCAGCACCTCCACCCGGCCCCGATCGAGCCCGGTGGCACCGGCACCTCCCGCCCATCCCCGACCGTGACCGGGGCGGCAGAGGCAGCGGGTGAAGCACCCGGCAGCCCCGGCGAAGGCGGCGGTCGGCGAGCGGGAAGCGGAGCCGAGGCGACACCAGCCCGGACCGACCCGGAAGCGGAAGCGGCCCAGGGCGGCACAGCAGCCGGTGTCTTCCCGCGGCACAGGAGCCGGTGTCTTGCGGCACACTCCTGTGCCGCGGCACACCGGTTGAAAAACGCTGGAATAGATTATTGTATTTTAATGTTCTGTTGGAAGCCGCCCAGAGTGGCTGGGGAAACCCAGCCAGATGGGCGGGGTATAAATTATTATTATTATTATTATTATTATTATTATTATTATGTAAAGCAGAGCCTGGAATGAATAGCAACTGGGGGAAGGAAAGCACCAGAGGTTGGGGGCTGGAAGCAAGTGAGCAGCGGAAGGGAGAGGAGAGGCTGCAAAACAGATTGAAGCATCAACTGGGCTGCAAATCCCTTTGAACTCAGTAGGACGTATTTCTGAGTAAGCTTGCATGGTGTCAGGCTGTGACACCTTTGAACTTCTGAGTAAGCCTTTTAACCCAATAGGATTTGCAGCTATGTAAGCATTTTTAGGATCGGGCTGTGAAGTGCTGGGATGTCCAGCAATGTGCACAAATGTGTGAACTGTGCATGTTTCTACAATCCATGCCATGAATTCACTGTTCACCCTTGGCCTCAGTTCCTCCATCTCTAAAATGGGAAGCTGCCCACCTCATCAGAAGGGCAGGTTGTAGCAGCTGGAGTGGGTGATCAATGCTAAATCAAGGTGCTCCTGCAGCTAAGAGCCTGGTGTAATTCTGCAAGCATTTCACCAAAGGACAGTGTCAGGGACGTGCCCTCCCCTGCCAGTCCGGCACTGAGTGGGTACCGGCAGCCTCAGCCTCTGCTGTCGACGGATACGTCTCCCAGTGAGTCTGCCAGCTCCTCCCCAGGGGAGGAGGAGTCACCAGGAAGGAGCCAGGTGGGAAGGGGTCTCCAGGATGATGCAGAGAGACCTGGCACCACTCAGCAGACCCATTCCGAGGGGGAGACACCGTTTCCGGCACCTGCTTTACGCAGAATGGTCAGGGGAGAAAGGAGGCGGCACTTTAGGGCAGCGTTTCCCAACCGGTGTGCCGCGGCACACTAGTGTGCCGCGAGACACCGGCTGATGTGCCGCGGAAAAAGGGACCTGCAGCCCAGGGCTGCACAGGACCGTGGCAGCGGCGCTGCTGGAGCCCGGCGGCGAAGCGGAAGCCAGGGCGGCGCTGCTCCCTTGGCTGCTGCAACAGCAGCCTCGCGCGAGAATCCCGACCGGAAGCCTCGCGCGCGCCGCGCTACAGCTGATCCCAGAGGTAACTCTGGGTCAGGAGACCCAGCGCAGCCGGGTGGGGGAGGAGCGGTGTGCCGCGAGATTTTTTCATTGATTCAAGTGTGCCGTTGCCTAGATTAGGTTGGGAAACACTGCTTTAGGGTGCCGAGACTCTGGTGTTGGCGCCGCAGCAGAAGGGGGGCACTTCCGGATTCTGCTAGCGACTAGATGGTCATGTTTTAGGATAGCTCCGCACTGTACATACTTTGCACAATAAAATAGCTGAAAGACAAGACGGACTTGGTCGTTACTCATGAGCAACCGTTAAGCGAATCTGACAGCCAGGGTGAAGATTTTAAATGGATTTTGCAAATGCAGAAGTTATATATGAATAATAATGCAGTAAAGGCAATTATCCTGAATCGGGCTGCAGCAGAGGTAGAGTGAGGGAAGTTCTGCTGAGAAGCCAGCTCTGGCAGGCTGCTCTCTCCATCAATTGTCACCTGGAAGCAGTTTCAGCAGAAGGAGAGAAGGGAAGCAGGAGACTCTTTTAATTAAGAACTAATTCTGGGCTCATCCACACTTACCTTTTGCCCTGCGCTTTCTAGGCATGTGTTAAAGCGTCGTGTCCCAGTGCATTCCCTGCACAAACATGTTCTGAATGCAGAACAAACGACAATTTGGATTTTCCACATATTGCTGTTTGCTCCGATTCAGCAGTAAAGAGCAGTTTTTTCATCTGGAAAGCAGCATGACAAAAAAAAAAGTGCTCAGATATCACAGAATCATGGAGTTCGAAGGAACCATGTGGATGATCTAGTCCAGGGGTGGCCAACTCCCAAGAGACTGCGATCTACTCACAGAGTTAAAAACTGACATTGAAAGTCTCATACTCTACCAGCTGAGCTATCCCAGCTATGTATGAACCTATTCCTAGAAACATGCACAAAAGGAAGTCCAGATGAGCCCTCAGTGGTGAGAAACATGTGTGCTACCAGGTCTTTTTATTATTCTCCAACTCCCATAAGCCCTTGCCAGCATGGCCAATGGTCAGGGATGAAGAGAACATCTGGAGGACCTCACCCTGAACTAGCACCTGAGTTTGTTTGTTTTCCCTCCTCCCTTCCTATCCCTTTTTCCCTTTGTGTCACCTCTCTTAGACTGCAAGCGGAAGAGTAGGATCATTGAACTTTGCAAGCCACTTAGCCAGTATGTACCGAAGAACAGGGCAAATACATTTGGTGAATTGGCAGCAAAATGGGACCTTTTGAATAAGGAAAGGTAGATTTTTAAAAAGCTTTTGAACAACAAATAAAAGGAGCCGGAGAAAAGAAATATTCTCTTACCCTGCATGCATCGAAGACAGGGAGTTACTGCATTCCTTAGTACTTCTCTCTGATACTGAATCTTATCATCTCAGCCCACCAGCAGCACCCGTTTCCTTGAAATAAAACTTCTACTGATTTATTTTCACAATAAAATCTACTTTGCTCTTACATCAGTTCAGTAAAAATGCAGAACTCCTGCGTTGCAGGTTCTGAAAGTCTGAACGGCCCCAGTCTTCTGGAGGCATCTTTACATCTTCTGAGTCCTTCTGCAGGGATTTGAGACTCTGGAGAATGCCTTCCAGTCTCCCTGTCTCATGGCAGCACTCAATGAAATCACCAGCAGTGTTGCATCAGTTGTTTTGAACAGTTAATTACCTGCCTGTAAAATGGAAGGGGAGGTAGCCGTCTCTTAGGGGTGAGCTGTTGAACAAAGCCTGGGGTCTTTAAAAGATCTCTGTGGCACCCTTGGCACTCTCCAAGGAAATGATCATCTCCAGGTTTAAGGATTAGTGCCTTTATAGCAGCCATGTCCAACAGGTAGATCGTGATCTACCCGTAGATCACTGGACGTCTGCGGTAGATCACCGGTAGATCATTGGCTCCCCCCAAAGAAGCTGAACAACTGTGGCTCCCGTAAAAAAAGCTCAACATTTTACCTCCTCCCTGGAAAAAAAACTCAACAACTTTGACCTGAACCCCCCAAAAAGGGGGTAGATCACTGCCAGTTTTTAACTCTGTGAGTAGATCGCAGTCTCTTGGGAGTTGGCCACCCCTGCTTTATAGGAAAGCAAAGGAGTTACGTGTGACCTCTAAAGGTTGTGAAGGATGCACAAAGACCATGGTGGCTATGTTCTCCCTTCAATGTCACAGGCAGTATCCCTCTGAATGTTGTGGTATGGATCGGTCTTACTTACGAGTAAGACATAGCAAAGACACATGCCCGACTGGCATGATCTGGCTCGTCCGGGAGCTTATCAGCTTCTTCAGCCCGAACATCACAGCGACTGGTGTCGGCAGACGTCCAGCACACTCATAAATCAGCAATAAGTGTGCTGCAGCAGCGTAACAGACACAGCAGCTAAGCATTTGTAGCTATAACTACTTTATTACAAATTTACAATCACGGAGCTCTACATGATGACTCCTCTCTCTCTAGCATCAGGCAGCCGAGAGAGAACAAAGGATAAGAATCCTATTTAGAGGGTACACAGCAAAGAAAGACTTCCTGTCTGCCGTCACTTCCTCCTTCCACTCTGTGGGATGAAAACATACAGTCATGTGAAACACAATAAGCCCATGACTGAACTCGGGGAATGAATCTCACAACACTGAAAACCTGTTGCTTGGAATCAGAATTGTGGAGAGCACTGCCGAACTCCTGCCCTCCTTGCAGCCTTCCCATAGGCCACTGTGAGAAAACTATGCCAGACCAGATGGGAGCTGCAGTTCAACAGCATCTGGTGTGCCCTTCATTGGTTACCCTTGGAGTGGTGCTGTGGTGGTGCTGTGGTCTGAACCACTGAGCCTCTTGGGCTTGCTGATCAGAAGGTCGGCGGTTTGAATCCCTGCGACTGAGTGAGCGCCCGTTCCTCTGTCCCAGCTCCTGCCAACCCAGCAGTTCAAAAGCACACTAGTGCAAATAGATGAATAGGTACTGCTGTGGTGGGAAGGTAAACGGCATTTCCGTGTGCTCTGGTTTCCGTCACGGTGTCCAGTTGCACCAGAAGCGGCTTAGTCATGCTGGCCACATGACCCGGAAAGCTGTCTGCGGATAAATGCTGGCTCCCTTGGCCTGAAAGCAAGGTGAGCCTTTGACTGGACTTAACCATCCAGGGTCCTTTACCTTTTACCCTCAGAGTAGCCATCTGGACTGTGGGAACAAAGGGTTCTAAAGTCTTATTCAGAGTAGGCCCACTGAAATTCATTGACTTAGTCATGTTCATTAACTTCTTTTTTCCAATTATATTTTATTAAGTTTCAACATAGCATATACAATCAAAACACAATTACATCTTTTTGCTTATTTTTGTTGACTTCCCACCCCATTTTCCATGGAATTGCTGTTTCTTCCCTTCTGCTGGCCTATCGTCTAGCTACTAAATTATAACCTCAATACTATAATCTAATTACTTACGTTGCTCATTGCTCAAATCCTGCTTGCGAGTTCATCATATGGTAGCATTTCTTTAAGTAGTCCAAAAAGTCATGTTCATTAACTTCAGTGGGTCTACGCTGAAGTAAGCATTGGATGGAACCCAGAATGCTGGACCAGACAGACCTTTCATCTGATCCAGCAACCTCTTCTTACATCCTTCTGTTTGACAGTGGATCAGAGTGTCTAGGAAAGGAATGGACTCTTCTCCATCAGAAGTTGACTGGCCGCCTATCAGGGATGCTGCAGCAGCTGTTTACTGACAGGAGGGTGGACTGGAAGACCTATGAGGGCCCTTCCAACTCTAAGATCCTGTCAATGGTACCCATGGCAGGGCACTGTGCTGAGATTCTGCTCCAAGAGCAACACTGAACAGGCTGGTAGCTTTTGTGCAGATGGCGCCTGGCTTCCTTCCACTGTGTTACTCATGGCACAGAAGTATACAGCAGCATCGCTCAGTCTTGCCGCGTCTTTCTTCAGCGTGGTGCGTCGAGATTCTTTGATCACATCTAGCGTGAACTCCTCGGCAGCTGCAACAGACTTTCCATCATAGCTGTGTCCCAAGTAGGACATTGTGCTCCCAGCCTGCTTGTACCAATACATTGTGTCATGGGACGCACTTAGGTTCTGAGTACAGTCAATCAGGATCTTGCCTCCTTCCAAGGAGAAGACTTTCTCAGGTTGCATGACTTGGCCAAAGACAAAGCACTGAGCCACTGTGTGGAAAGAGACGGTGATTATAGGAAGGCGACGCTGAAGGAAGGGCTGTAATTCACTGGTGATGCAGAAGGTCCCAGGTTCAATCTCTCACAGCATCTACAGGTAGGACATTCTGTCTGAAATCCTGGAGAACCTCTGCCAGTTGATGTAGACAATGTGGAGCTAGATGGATTGGAACAATCTCTGTCTAAGACCCTGGAAAGCTACTTCTGGTCAGAGTATTGAACTAGATCAGGCTTAGCTTACATGGTGCCCCCTAGAGTTGTTCCTGGACCACAACTCCCATCAGCCCCAGCCAGCATGACAAGTAATAATAATAATAATAATTGTATTATTTGTACTCTGCCCATCTGACTGGGTTGCCCCAGCCACTCTGAGCAACTCCCAGCATATACAAAAATATAATAAAACATGAAACATTAAAAACCTCCCAATACAGGGCTGCCTTCAGATGTCTTCTAAAGGTTGTGTAGTTACTTATCTCCTTGACATTTGATGGGAGGGCGTTCCACAGGGTAGGCACCACTACTAAGAAGGCCCTCTGCCTGATCAGAGATGATGGGAGTTGAGGACAATATCTGGAGGTCAGCACATTGCCTAGTCCGAGGCTAGATGGACATATGGACATATGGTTTGACTCGGCCCACACAGTACATTGAAAGCACTATGATAGCAATTTAAACAGTCATGGCTTCCCCTGAAGAATTCTGGGAGCTGTAATTTGTTAAGAGTGCTGAATGTTAATGGGCAGCCTATTCACTTCACAGAACTACAATTCCCAGACTTCCCTGTGAAAGAGGATTGATAATTAAACCATTGTAGCAATTGTATCTCTGAGGGGAATAAGGGTCTCCTAATGACGCTCAGCATCCTTAACAAACAACAGTTCACAGGATGAGCTAGACTTCAAGAGCAAATAGCAGGCTCACCAATTGTGAAGAGCAGGGTCAGAAACATCTTTCGGCTCTAGGC
The DNA here is from genome assembly GCA_034641395.1 of Darevskia armeniaca. Lineage (NCBI taxonomy): Eukaryota > Metazoa > Chordata > Lepidosauria > Squamata > Lacertidae > Darevskia > Darevskia armeniaca. Next base: position 969,779 of record JAWWNF010000882.1, on the reverse strand, counting down.
TGAAGAGTAGCTGTTCCGCTGAAATGAGGAGGGTGTCTGGCTGCCCCTAGCTCTTAACAGGTCCTTCTGTCAAAAGATCACCACATTACGAATGACAGAAAGGGAGTTTCCTGTATCGCTCTGAAAAGCCTACTGATCTTGGCACACCACAAACCACCACCACAAACCGATGCTTTTCTTTCACCCTATTTCCCCTTCTTAAAGCTGAATGATCCAGAACATTCTACATACAACACATGACCAATTGTGGAACCTGTTGTAGTTTTCTTATATAGCAGCTGGGGGGTGTAATTTAAACCAGGGAAACAGTATGGATGAAAGGGTTAAACAACCCCACACCCCTAATAGCACTGCTGCTATGATATTTGTAGCCCCTTGTGCATAGGGAGCACCCTGCTTCAGTGTCTAACATTTGGAAGAACATGTGGAAAAGGAAAAGCTGCCCCTTTAAAGTCAAGAAGAGTAGAAGTTGGCCCCCTCTTCACCACACATTTAAAGCAATATCATATCACTTTAAATGGGCACGGCATCCCCCAAAGATTCCTGGGTGCTGGACTTTGTTAAGGGTGCTAAGAGTGGTTTAGCAATCCATCCCTCTTCCCAGGGAATTCTGGGAACTGGAGCTCTGTGAGGTGAATCGGGGTCTCCAAATGACTCTCATGATGAGAGGAATTGTCCTCTGTATGTTTAGAACAAGAGATTTAACAATGGTTAGAAAACATGTTTTAACCTCCATTTACAGGGGCAGAATTCCTTGGAATGAGGGAAGGAAAAGGATGAACAGGTGTGGTAAAAAATTAAAAAGGAGGCCCATGTTTCAAGCTGGGGTGAAGGGAGGAGAGTAACCTGTTCAACCCACACTGAGCATTAAAGGGGGTGCCCGTACCTTCAGTTGCTGTAACTTGCTGGTAACACAACATCTTGCTCTTCTGGGTCCAATGTGTGAGACGGAGAAGTTATCATCAGAAATATATACATGAAACATTAAGACAACTTACATTTCTCATTGTCATGGGCTGATGTCCATGATGTAATTTGATGCCGGGACACTGGCAGGCCCTGTAATGAGATCCGAAGTCTCTCATTCTGATCCAATCACACCTTCATCTCCTCTTCGTCCTCCTAGAATTTTATCCTTCCTTATCACAACATTTTAAAAGGCATTGATCATTCCTGGTTGTTTTCTGACCCCTAGTGGTCACTTTTGTCATTCTCCAAGCTTACCTGAAATTCGAAACAGATGTTGGGGGTGGATATAAACACCTCCTCTCTCTACTTGCACCTTCCTTCTTTAAAAACATAAGAAGGGCCTGCTGGATCAGCCATCTAGTCCAGCATCCTGTTCTCACAGTGGCCAGTGGGAATCCTCAAGAAGTACCCAAACACAATATCCCTCTCCCCAGCTGAGGTTTCTGGCAATAGGCATATAGAGGCATTGCTTCCCCCAACCACAATGATTCTTCAACATCAACTTCGTTGGACTGGTCATGTTATTCGGATGTCTGATTATCGTCTTCCAAAGCAACTACTCTATTCCGAACTTAAAAATGGAAAGTGCAATGCTGGAGGTCAACAAAAGAGGTTTAAAGACTCTCTCAAGGCAAATCTTTAAAAAAAATGTAGTGTAAACACAGACAACTGGGAAACACTGGCCTGCGAGCGCTCCAATTGAAGAACAGCCTTTACTAAAGGTGTCGTAGGCTTTGAAGACACTTGAACTCAGGACGAAAGGGAGAAACGTGCTAAGAGGAAGGCACGTTTGGCAAACCCTCACCGTGATCAACTCCCGCCTGGAAACAAATGTCCCCACTGTGGAAGGACGTATGGATCCAGAATTGGCCTCCACAGTCACTTACGGACTCACTGTTAAGACTGTGTTCATGGAAGACAATCTTACTTGGCTACAAGTGATCGCCAAAGAAGACTATGCCCCTAACTAGACAGGGATAGCCTAACTACTGCTGTCTATGCTCTGGTAACCTCAAGGTTAGATTACTGCAATGTGTTATATGTAGGGCTGCCTCTGAAGATGGTTCAGAAACTTCAGCTAGTGCAGAATTCAGTGGCCAGCGGCCAGAGCGGGACAGGTTGAGCATATTACACCAATCCTGGTCCAACTGCACTGGCTACTAATTAGTTTTTGTGCCCAATTCAAAGTGCTGGTTTTGACCTCTAAAGCCTTGAAACGGCTCAGGACCGCAATGCCTCAAGGACCGCCTCTTTCCATATGAACCCTGAGATAATCTTCTGAGACCCTCCTTCGTGTGTCTCCTCCTCGAGAGCTCCAGAGGGTGGCAACACGAGAACAGGGCCTTCTCTGCAGTGGCTCCCCGTCTGTTCAATTCTCTCCCCAGGGAAGTTCGCTTTCCTTTTTAACCAGGCCTTTGGTTGATCCAATTTACATTGTATGCCCTTTTAAAATGTGGGGGTTGTTTTTGGGGAGGGGGTGTTTTTATTTTGATTATATATTTTGTGGTTTTATATTTTGATTTTGTTCTTTGAACCATCCTGAGACCTCCGGGTATAGGGCTATGTAAAAATTAAATAAATAAATAAATGTTTGTTAAGAGGTGCTGAGAGCTATTAGGGGTCCCCCGTTCCCCTCACAGAGCTAAAATTATCAGAATGGCCAGTTCTTCTTCACATGGAACTCTGGGAATTGTAGTTCTGTGCGGAGAGAATTGCTGTTCCAAGACAAAAGCAGTTCAGCTCCGTCCTCTGCAGCCAGTGAGGAAGGCACCCTTTTCTGGGGAGGGGGACTCATAGTTTTGTGTGTGACATCACACACCCATGTTGTGGCAGTGGGCACCCACAATCCTGAGGGTGAGATGCCACCCTGACACACTTCGTATGAGGCTGCCCTGGACCCCTCTAGTTCTCCAGATGTCACTGAACTCAAACTCCCATCAGTCCCAAGCAGAATAGCAGGGGATGATGGGAGTTGTAGTCCAGCAGCAACTGCAGGACCAGAGGGTCCACATCTCGGGGAGGGACATGATTAGGAGTCAGGCTTGTGGGCTCTTGCCTCCTCTTCACCTCCTCCTCACCACCATTATTCAAGGGCTCCTTCATATCTCATCTAACCGGGCAGCACAAAAGCACACCACCTTGGATCGGAACAGCAGAGAATCCAAATTAAAGAATAAAGTTGTTGTTTTTCTCCCCCTTGCAGAGAACAGCGATGCTGTACAAATGCCCAACAGCATCCTGGAAGTTTTGAACATCCTATCTCCCTTGTGGTGCCATGTCAGGAGTTCTGATCTCTGCGGGGCTGACTTGCTGAAGATTTGCAACAAAGTGAAATTGGCAAGAGCCTGGATTGGTGCAAAACAACAGAAGGTTATATATCCTGAGAGAAGCAATGCCACAACCTGGTTCTTAAACTTTTCAGAAGACAACAGTGGAGAACGGCAGCTATATTCCTGAGGCTACTGCAACTTTGCAGGTCTTTTTTTATCATTTGAAAGCACGGATCACTTGAAAAGATTTAGGGGTTGGTTGATGCTAAAATAACTTCCTTAGGGGTTTGAAATAAGGCTCCTTGTCAGCTCCTCTTCTTCTGCTTCTTTTAAGATAAATCTTAAAAGCAGGGAATGTGGGTGTGAAAGCAATTCAGATCAGGGAGTGGTGTTGGGAAAGGAGGTATTTAATGCTCCCCAAAGCAGTTTTTCTGATCAAAATCTCTCTCTCTCTCTCTCTCTCTCTCTCTCTCTCTCTCTCTCTCTCACACACACACACACACACACACACACACACACACACACACAAAGCTCCTATTGCATTTGCCCCAATGTACGAAAAAAAAATCTGGATTCATTTTTCTCCAGCAGAATTAACAGCAAATCGTGTGTGTGTGTGTGTGTGTGTGTGTGTGATTTTGATAGGGGAAATCTCAAGGGCGGCGAGGGCTAAACAGTGTGAATTTCTCTGAAGAAACAAAACAAAATAAAAAATTAAAAAATTCCTTCCAGTAGCACCTTAGTTGGTCTCTAAGGTGCTACTGGAAGGAATTTTTTTATTTTTTATTTTGTTTTGACTATGACAGACCAACACGGCTACCTACCTGTATCTGAAGAAACAGATTTTGTATGCAGTTTTGACAAGAGTAAACATTTTTTCGAGCACTTGCTCCTAACGTAACGCATTTTCGTATGTCATTTCTACTGTTATGTTCATTCCCCTAATATATGCATTTTTGTAAAGCTTCGTTGGCCGGAGACCTCCACTGCAAGATTTAGATAAGTGTAGATTTTGATGGATGGTTGTGTGTCAATGCTTATATTGTTTCAGAAAGAGCGAAGTCAATAGGTTCATCTTTAAATGTGGCCTGAATCAAATATCTCCCCCATCCCTTACCACCTCTGAATTAAGGTGTACTTTGGCCCCTGTGTGTTTACCATAGTGAAGCTATAGCAACAATTATCTATATTTCATTTGAAAGCAATCTGTCTGCATTGCCTTATTTCTTTACTCCTCTTTCCAATCCTTCCTCTCCTCTCCTCTCTCAAAGGAGGGAGATTCTCCCAAAGAATCCCGGGAAGGAACTGTAGTTTTTTAAGAGGTGCTGAGAGCTATTAGGAGCCCCCTGTTCCCCTCACAGAGCTAATATTCTCAGAATGGTCAGTTCTTCTTCACAGGAAACTCTGGGAGTTGTAGTTCTGTGTGGAGAGAATCGCTGCCGTTTCTATGGAGAGATACGTTCGGTATTCATTATCCCTACTATACAAAAAACTCCAAATGAATCCCAACTTCAATGTCTAAAATCCCCGGTAGAGGACAAGGACCCTGAGATCACGTTAAGAGTAGCCAAATTCTGTGCGATTGCCATAAAACCTAGGGAACAAGCGGTGTTACTGGTATCACAATGATTAAGGCATTAAATGATAATTTTAGGTTACATTTTAGTGACTAAGTTTTAATTTTTATATATTTTTAATTGTTGATATATCTGTATTGTCCGGGTTATACATAATTGCAAATTCAAATGTATCCCTATCATGTTTTATGATTTTCTTGATACTGTATGTGGGTTGGAACTGGTCTGTGACCGTAATAATAAATTTGAATTTGAGAATCGTAGTTCTGAGAGAGAAGCAGTTCAGCTCCGTCCTCCGAAGCCAGTGAGCAAGGCACCAGGGAGGTGGACTCAGAAGTGGAGGAAGAGGTTTTGTGGGGGGGGACATCACATGCCCACGTTGTGGCAGTGGGCACCCACAATCCTGAGGGTGAGATGCCACATATATGGTTAACTGAGAGTTGGTGGTATGTGTGTACAGGGGACAGAGTACATAGGTGGATAGGAATCAGGGGCGTAGGAAAGGGGGGTGGGGGTCCGCCCCAGGTACCATCATGGGGGTGGGTGACATATTATCAAGGAACAATAACTGCCCTACTAGGGCGGTTCATAAAAAAACTTTTTTTAAAAGTTTTTTTTTAAAAAAAAGCCTGCTCCAAAGGTCTTATCTTACTACACTAGGGATGATATAGCTATATATGAAATTTCATGCATATCAGTTAACATCTTGACCCTCCTCCATGAAAATAGCTGTTTACTTGGCCATTTTCCTATGTCGTGAAGGCTGAAATTTCAATTCAGCGGAGCAGGGCGATTGGGTGGGTGATTGGCGGCTGATGTCGCCGACTGGGCAGACGATTTTAGGCTTCTATGACATTTGGAATTGGCATCGTTGGCCAGTTGGGTGAGTGATTGCCACCCGCAAAAAAAAAAGCTCAACAAATTTGGCCAATCCTCCGCAAAAAAAGCTCAAAAACTCTGGGCAATCTCCCCCCATTTTCTTAATTTTGAGTCCCCCAAAATAGGGGGCGTCTTATGCACGGGGGCGTGTTATACACAGAATACTACGGTAATCAAAAACAACCCAATCCACACACACACACACTGACCCCTACACACACACACTGGCCATGATAGCTATATAGAACCTCCATGGTCAAAGGCAATTATGCCATTGGAGGCCAATTTCTAGGGAGCCAGTAGTAGGAATGGGCTGTTGCTTTCATGCCCTCTTTGTGAGCTTCCCAGAGGCATCTGATTGGCTACTGCGGGAAACGGACTGCAGAACGTTGGGCCCTTCTTATGTCCTTATGTGCCTTTAGAAGCTTATGAATCTGTGACTGAGTCGTTGCTGTTCTGAAGTGTGGATGTGAAACCCCTCCCAATTTTGTAAGAAATCGATCTTTCTGTGTGGCAGAACCCACACTTTGAAATTGCCTTCCTATTGACATCAAACCAGCGGATTCACTGTACTCTATTTTTTTTTCAGTGCAGAACACATATTTGTTCAAGCAAGTCTACCCAGATATGTAGAAGGTTGATATGAGTATTAATCTGGTTTATAGCTTATTGTTGTTTTAATGTCTTAAATAACTGTTTTTGCTGACAACTTTATTGCGCCATTCTTTTTTCCGACATCTTTATTGAAAGTTCAAAAAAATACATAATTATATGTGCACTAAACATGGTGAGGTGTAAATAAGAGAGAGATAGAGAGAAAAGAAAGTAACAAGGGGAAATAAAGGGGGAAGGAAAAACCCAAAACTGTATACTTGACAAAGTTGTTATTGTACTTCACCTGTACAACCTGTTACAGTGTTTGTAAGAATGGATTCCAAATATCATTGAGTTTGTCCATGGCAAGTCTGCGTTTATATGCAAGTTGTTCATATGTTGCGAGTTTGTATAAATCTTCAATCCATTCTTTCTGTAAACTGCTCTGAGGGTTTCTCTTTTCAATCAAGCGGTATGTAGAGTTTATGAAATAATAAATAAAGGACGTTCTAAGTCACTCAAAATGTTCTTCTGCTCTTTCCCTTACTCTAGAACGGAAATGGAAGAACGTGTGGTTCCAAACTGGACTGTGGCAGCCCCAAACCAGACCTCAGTGACCGAGTTCATTCTCGTGGGGCTGTCCAACGACCCTGGGACCCAGCTGGTGCTCTTTGTGGTCTTCCTGGTGGTCTACCTGCTCACCTTGGCTGGCAATATTCTCATTGTGGTCACCATCATCCACAACCAGGGCCTCCACACTCCCATGTACTTCTTCCTGAGCAACCTCTCCTTCATCGATGTCTGCCACGCCACAGTCACTGTGCCTAAAATGCTGGCTGACTTCCTCTCGGCTGCAAAGACCATCTCCTTTGGGGGCTGCGTGGCCCAGATGTTCTTCCTCCACCTCTTTGCCTGCACTGAGATCTTCCTCCTCACCGTCATGGCCTATGACCGCTATGTGGCCATCTGCAACCCGATGCATTACCTCACCATCATGAACCACAAGGTCTGCCTCCTGCTGGCTGCCACGATCTGGCTGGGCGGTACGGTGCACTCTCTCGCCTTGATTGGCATGACCATCAAGCTACCCTACTGTGGACCCCAGAAGGTCGACAACTTCTTCTGTGACGTCCCCCCGGTCATCAGGCTCGCATGCACAGACACCTACGTCATTGAGATCCTCATTGTTTCCAACTCGGGGCTGATCTCCGTGGTCTGCTTCGTGGTCCTGGTGGTCTCCTACGGCATCATCCTGGTCTCCCTCCGCAAACGTTTTGCGGAAGGCCGGCGCAAGGCACTCTCCACATGTGCGGCCCACCTCACGGTGGTGACCCTCTTCCTGGGGCACTGCATCTTCATTTATTCCCGCCCCTCCACCAGCTTCTTGGAGGACAAGGTGGTGTCGGTCTTCTTCACTGCCGTCACCCCTCTGCTCAACCCCATCATCTACACGCTGAGGAACGAGGATATGAAGCAGGCGCTCAACAAACTGTTTGGCAGGAAGGTGACGGTGGAGAAAAAGTGAGGGTCTGGCTGTACTATGAGGAGGTGCAGAGGGAAGGTGGGGAGAAGGGCCCAGGTGGAATGTCGCCACAGGCAGTGTGAAATCGGGCAAGCGAGCATGGGACCATATGGATCTCAAGCACTGCACATCTTCCATGGGTTCACCATGAAAACGTGGGGTTTGGAACATAGAGGAGAACCTGGCACTCAGAACTTTTCAACTTGGGGGACAGTGAATGAGTTAAGACAGTTTCCTGATCCCCCTGATCAAATTTCACACTCCTGCACTCACAAAAGACTTATAAGACCACATAACACCAGTCTTGAAAGACCTACATTGGCTCCCAGCACGTTTCCGAGCACAATTCAAAGTGTTGGTGCTGACCTTTAAAGCCCTAAACGGCCTCGGTCCAGTATACCTGAAGGAGCGTCTCCACCCCCATCGTTCTGCCCGGACACTGAGGTCCAGTGCCGAGGGCCTTCTGGCGGTTCCCTCACTACGAGAAGCCAAGTTACAGGGAACCAGGCAGAGGGCCTTCTCGGTAGTGGCACCCGCCCTGTGGAACGCCCTCCCACCAGATGTCAAGGAGAAAAATAACTACCAGACTTTTAGAAGACATCTGAAGGCAGCCCTGTTTAGGGAGACTTTTAATGTTTAATAGATTACTGTATTTTAATGTTCTGTTGGAAGCCGCCCAGAGTGGCTGGGGAAACCCAGCCAGATGGGCGGGGTATAAATAATAAATTATTATTATTATTATTATTATCATTATTATTATTATTATTATTATCCTTATTATGTTACTGGCTGAGCACTTGCTGTTCACTGCTACATTTCAAGAGCCTATGGATCAGAGCTTCTAAAGTGTCCATCGACGCCAACACGGCCCCTGGCAAACTCGCAAGCTCTAGATTCTGCATATGGAGTAAATGAAAATAAGCATGAGCAGCAAATGTTGATGAACAAAATGCATATTTAATAAACTTACACATGCATCTATAAATGCCACTTGACTTGCACGCTTTAGCTTGGATTTCAAACTATTTGGGGGGGGGGCTTCCGCTTGCTGTACAGAGGGGTGCATTTCGGTGCAGAATCTGTGCAGGGAATCTAACAAAATCCCTGCAGCCGCCTGAAACAACTGAAGGATTTCGCCCTGTTACTTTAAAGGTCTATAGAGGAGAGGCAGTGTGGCTGGGGGAAGTTGTCACTCAGTGGTAGAGCACCTGCTTTGCATTAAGAAGGTCCCACAATCAATTCCTGGCATCTCCGTACAAAGCTTTTATTCATTTAATAAGATTAATATACTGCTTAATATTTTTAATAACAAAAACCTCTACACAGTTTACACAGACTAGTATATAATATTCGTTTTGTAAAAAATGGCAGTAAAAGCAGAAAGACGTAGCAAAATTACGGAAATATAAATGCAAAAGATGTTTAAAACAAATGTGCTCTGCATAATAAAATTACATGCCCGCGTAGGCTTGGCTATTTTTAGCAGACGTTAACAGCACCTAGGAAATGCCTGCCTAATATCCAGTGGCAGGGAGTTCCAGAGAACAGGCACACTAAAGATCAAGTCTTCATTAAGTGTGAAACAGGCACTTGGTAATGTGGCACTTGTAAATGTGCCCGCCCCCTGGAAAGAAAGGCTCTTCCAGGCCAGCCTATTTTTTTGCAGGTACAGTATATCCTGCATCATGTGCTAGCTTTCTGCATGCAAGGACTTCCCCCCTATAGAGGACCTGCAATCTGAAGTGGTATAGACTTGGTGACCAGTAGAGGCTCAGTCAAACTCAAATATTGTTGGATCTCCCAACCATACTTTTGTTTCCTTTCAGGCTTTTTTAAGAGACAGAATGCCTCTGAAAACCAGTTCCTGGGAATCTCAAGTGGGGAGAACACTCTGATTCTTCTGCTTGCAGACTTCCTGGAAGCATTAATAATAATAATAATAATAAGTTTTTTATTTGTACCCCGCCCATCTGGCCGGGTCTCCCCAGCCACTCTGGGTGGCTTCCAACAGACATTAAAATACATTAAAATATCACAAGTTAAAAACTTCCCTAAATAGGGCTGCCTTGAGGTATTTTCTGAATGTCAGATAGTTGTTTATATTTTTGACCTCTGCTGGGAGGGCGTTCCACAGGGCGGGCGCCACTACCGAGAAGGCCCTCTGCCTGGTTCCCTGTAGCTTTGCTTCTCGCAATGAGCGAACCGCCAGAAGGTCCTCGGTGCTGGATCTCAGTGTCCGGGCTGAACGGTGGGGGTGGAGACGCTCCTTCAGGTATACAGGACCAAGGCCGTTTGCTTGGTATCCTGCTTGGGGTATTGAACCAGATGGGCCTTTGGCCTAATCCACCCACTTTTGGTTAAAATTATCTAGCTAGTGATCCTCAACTGCGTCCCCTGATCTAGACCTGTGCCATTAATGGAGTTAGGCTGGGTGAGTTTCCATTGTGCAGTTATGAGCAATTGTTGTGTTGTTCTCTGTCCAAATTGACACACGATTCCTCAAAGCCTAAGAGGGCTTGTTAAACAACGCCAGGCTTAACTTTGGCATTTCTAAAACTTTGGGGCAACTTGCGTAAGATCTCCCCTGTGACTTAATTGTGAGAACTTCAACTTGCAATCCTTGTTTTGATGCTCGGAGTTACACATTCTCAGCTATGACAGAATAAGAAGCATATTGAGGGAGGAAAAGCATAAAGGATCTCCAGTGTTGGCAACCAGAGGGGACAAAGCAACATGTCGTGAGTCTTTTTGCTTCCCTTACTTATGGGTTGGGTAGTCCTTTGCAGGCTTACTTTAACCGCAACTCCTTAGGTCTCTCAAGCTTCCCAGAAACGAAACTTGACCGAAACTGTAGACTTGGATTCTTTCTATATTTAAATTATGCCAAAGGGAAACCAAAATGTAGAGACCTGATCTGGATCTAAACTTCACCTTGTTTTGGAGGCAATTTATATACAGGATTATTCATTTGGCCCAAGACTACACTTTATAGTAGCAATTTTATACAAAGCAAATTCAGCTAGGACTGTCGTTCTTAGAAACACAGCCTGGAAGGGTCAAAATGCGCTTCGAAGAGAGTGTTGAAATTACAAGATCTTCTTTCTGGTTCCCTTAAGCTGATCTGCGTGGTCTTCAGAGGCAGTCAGAAGAAACTGTTTTTAAATTGAACGTCGAAAAATATCTCCGCCCTAAGAATCTCCAGCACCTCCAGAAATAAATGTAAGTGGCATTTTATTCATTCAGTTGCAGAAGGGAGGGTTGGGGGTTCTGTGAGCGGGTGCACAGCATTCACTGAAAGCACATATAATGCACATTTAAAGTGCATTAATTCCCCCCAAAAAAGAATCCTGGGAACTGTCGTTTGTTAAGGATGCTGGGAATTGCAGCTGTGCAAGAAGGAAACTACAGTTTCTAGGATTTGTTGGGGAAGTCATATGCTTTCAATGAGCGCTGGATGTGCTTTAAATCTATCCTATGGATCTGCCCAGATCTTAAATGAACAAAACTTCTCTGTTGAAATTATATATGGAAACATACTCAAAATCACACCTGTCACTGAGGTCCAAAACTGTGACAAATTAGCCAAGTCCTAGCAATTGTTCATTTTTAAATGGGTGTAAATGCATTGCTCATCAACAGAGCCGTGTGCGTTCTTCATTTGCACTACCCAAATGCAGAAATGAGATCCAGCATAAAGAGAACTACATATTTAAATAATAACACGCTTCTAAGTCCTTTCTGATGTGAGGACAGGTTTTCAAGTGTCTTGAGCGACACATGGCAGCATCTCAAAAGCTGTGTGTACGGTGGGGGGGGAGAGAGAATGCCTTTGCCCTCTAACTAGCAGAAACAGTAGAAATTGTGCGAATAAATGGGTTATACGCAAACCATCATGATTTTCATCATTTATAGCCAGGGACGTCCAACTCCCAATAGACTCACAGTATAAAAAAAAACTGGCAGTGATCTACCCATTGTCATTGGATGGACCAAAGTTGTTGAGCTTTTTTGGGGGGGGGAGATCCCTGAGGGACCAGAGATCTACCAGGAACGCCTCGTGATCTACCAGTGGATCATGATCTACTTGTTGGACATGCCTGATTTATACAAATGCACATTATTTGGGACACACTGGGATGCGGGTGGCGCTGTGGGTTAAACCACAGAGCCTAGGGCTTGCCGATCAGAAGGTCGGCAGTACGAATCCCCGCGACGGGGTGAGCTCCCGTTGCTTGGTCCCTGCTCCTGCCAACCTAGCAGTTCGAAAGCACGTCAAAGTGCAAGTAGATAAATAGGTACCGCTGCAGCGGGAAGGTAAACGCCGTTTCCGTGCACTGCTCTGGTTCGCCAGAAGCGGCTTAGTCATGCTGGCCACATGACCTGGAAGCTGTACGCCGGCTCCCTTGGCCAATAATGCGAGATGAGCGCCGCAACCCCAGGGTCAGTCACGACTGGACCTAATGGTCAGGGGTCCCTTTACCTTTACCTTACAGTCACTTCCAGATGATTTGTTTAGCCTATTGAGCATTTATCCTGATTTGGCTGCATCGTTTGCAGAGGGGCAGTCGAGACAATCCAGTGCTTTCCCAAATTCATGAAAATCTGCAGTGGTGCTGAGGCTGATACCTACATTGACACTTCCACCCGGACGCATCCTGAGTCTTCTGGTTAGCGAGCCCTCAATTCAGATATGTTTGCAGCTAGGTGGTGTGACATTGCATTTTCTCATTGCTCGCCTTACTGCAAAAAGTTCAGTCTCTGGGAAGCGAGGTGTGTTTACCACACAAGAGGGCCAAATCAACTTCAGTTGCGCAACAGTTGAACACAGCAACAGTCTGGAAGGAAGCAATTTCTCCATCTCAACCTCTCTCTCTCTCTCTCTCTCTCTCTCTCTCTCTCTCTCTCTCCCTCTCCCTCTCCCTTCCTTCCTTTCATTGTTCTATTGCAGAGGTGGCTACTCATTTGTGGCCCAAAGATAGGAGGGGGACAGGAATTCAGTTCTGCTTGCATTCAAAGGAGAACCCTAGCTCATTTGCACTTGCCGAAGGAATGTGCAAACCAAAGCACAACCATGATTCAGCGTTTGCACGGCTCTGAATTTTGCAATACAGTTCTCCAGCCAACTAATGGGGGCACAGTGGCATGTACTAGGCCTATATTTGTGAAAAAGGCATACAAAGATTGCTTTCTATGAGGGAACAGCGCTCTGCCAAATTGTGTACATGTAGGCAAAATAGCACACAAAATTGTGCATGTTAGGAGAAATTTGCACTGAAATGCTGGTGATTTTTCATGGGGACCTTTTTTAAAAGGGGAGGGGAGGACATGAACCGATCCAGAAATGTGGAGAAATGAATTTAGGACTCAAAAATGGAGAAAAATACTCATCCCAGCAGATCTCACCATAGGACTGCCCCTTCGCAGAGAGGACTGCCCCTTCGCAGAGAGAGAGAGAGAGAGAGAGAGAGAGAGAGAGAGAGAGAGAGAGAGAGAGAGAGAGAGAGAGAGAGAGCCTCCTCAGGCAAGCTATGACTCAAAAGGTGGCATATCCATAAATCTATCAATAGAAATATGTATATCTTTTCCCCCCTCCTCAGAGTGGGGACATGGCAGAGAGGAAAGAATTAACCCTTTTCTCTTCCACTGCCTCAGCCCCAAACTAAACCTGAACTCTGCGGCTGGTTTTTAAAATTATTATTATTTATACTTTTCAGATATATTCATTTCACTGATTTTACAATCCATTTTGACATTTTAAAACTTGACTTCCTTCCCCCTCTTTCTGCGGTTCCTTACATTTATTTTTAATATCTTCTGCATATCCAAATTCACTTAACTTACTCATTTATTTATCTTCTTTCAATATATACTCTTACGTACTGTAGGTTATTAGAATAATCCTGCCAGTGTTTTTATCTGTTTACTGTAAATATTCAAGAAACCATTTCCATTCTTTTATCAAGAGTTTGTTATCTTGATTTCTTATTCTTCCGGTAAGTTTCACCATTTCTGCATATTCCATAAGTTTTTGTATCCATTCTTCCTTTGCTGGGAGTCTGCAGCTGGTTTTTTGTTTGTTTGTTTGTTTGTTTGTTTGTTTGTTTGTTTGTTTGTTTGTTGTTTTTCAAAAAAATATTGGTTTTAACAAAGTAATACAACTAAGATACAAACAACAATAAACAAACAAAAAAACAGAAACAATAATACACATAAAAACATGCATAATTCCTTTTAACCTATCAATCCTTTATATCATTGTGGGTTTACTTCCTCTCGTCCTCTCTTCCTGCGTTCCTTGTCTATCATCTTTAGTAATTTCTTGACATCTTTTAAAACATTTTTAATTAATTAACCTCAATATCTCTTCTTATCTAAGATCAATATCATTAATTCCAACACCTCATAAACCTTATATCTATCTTCTAAGTCTACAGCCTCCTTTTGTTTTTTTTAAATATTCAAGGTTTCTGATCAAAGGCCTCCCATGCCATGTAACACTTATCACAGGCAGAAGCAGATTTCAACTTCCTTTTCCTTTAAAAAACAAATCAGGTCCCCTGTCCTCTTCCTGTGCATTTGGGGTGGTTCTGTCTGTTTTCCCCCAAAGAGACTCCAGGCCCATCATAATTTCATTTTCTCATCCTCCCTGTTTTTGCCCTGCATCCCAGCCTCCGCCACAGAGATGGATGCAGTACCAGGGAACGTCACTACGGTGAAGACATTTGTCCTGTCAGGCTTGACCACCAGCCACAGCACCGAACTGGCGCTCTTCGTTTTCTTCACAGCTATCTACTCCCTGATCCTAATTGGCAACCTTCTCATCGTCGTCACCATCATCTACGACCAACATCTTCACACGCCCATGTATTTCTTCCTCAGCAACCTCTCCTTCATCGACGTCTGCCATTCTTCCGTGGTCATGCCCAAAATGCTCGCCGACTTCCTAGCGGAGACGAAGACCATCTCCTTTGGGGAATGCATAGCCCAGATGTTCTTCCTCCACCTCTTTGCTTGCACGGAGATCTTCCTCCTCACCATCATGGCCTACGACCGCTACGCCGCCATATGCAATCCCCTCCATTACGGCACCATCATGAGCCGCCGGGTCTGCCTCCAGTTGGCTGTGGCCATGTGGCTGGGCGGTTTGCTGCACTCCATAGCCCTGACCTTGTTGACGCTCAATGTGCCCTACTGTGGCCCCAACAGCATCGACAACTTCTTCTGCGACGTCCCTTTGGTCATCAAACTGGCCTGCGCCAACACTTACGTCTTCGAAATCCTCATCGTCTCCAACTCGGGGGTGATCTCGGTGGTCTGCTTTGTCGTTCTAGTGGTCTCCTACGTGGTCATCCTCATTTCCTTGAGGAACCGCTTCTCTGAAGGGCGGCGGAAGGCTCTGTCGACTTGCGCTGCTCACCTAACGGTGGTCACCTTCTTCCTGGGCCACTGCATCTTCATCTACCTCAGACCGGCCAAGAGTTTGGCTGCGGACAAGGTGGTTTCTATCTTCTTCACGGCGGTCACACCCCTGCTCAACCCGGTCATCTATACCCTGCGGAACGAGGACATGCTGAATGCCCTGAACAAGCTGCGAGGCCGGCAGGTCAATCTGGAAGGCAAAGGGCATTAGGAGGAAGAGGGATGAAATGGTGCTTTCATAAAAGTGCAAATCTGCTTTATCTCAGTCATCATTTGCAAACTAGTAAGAAGGAACAGCTTTTGACTACAATCAGTAAACAATATTTCATATTGAACTCGGGTATACCCCAGAATTCAGCAGTGGATTTGAAACCTTGGTTTTACTGGATTTATTTCAGTGCAGACTCCCTACTAATCTTTGGAACTCCCTGCCTATTGAAATCAAGCAGGTCCCTTCTGTACTCTTTTCAACATTTGCTTTAAAAAAACAACATTTCAGGCAAGCCTATCTAGACATGTAAAATGTAAAGTAAAGGTAAAGGGACCCCTGACCATTAGGTCCAGTCGTGTCCGACTCCGGGGTTGCAGCATTCATCTCGCTTTATTGGCCAAAGGAGCCGGCATACAGCTTCCGGGTCATGTGGCCAGCATGACTAAGCCGCTTCTGGCGAACCAGAGCAGCACACGGAAACACCGTTTACCTTCCCGCTGCAGCGGTACCTATTTATCTACTTGCACTTTGACGTGCTTTCGAACTGCTAGGTGGGCAGGAACAGGGACCGAGCAATGGTAGCTCACCCCGTCGCAGGGATTTGAACCGCCGACCTTCTGATCAGCAAGTCCTAGGCTCTGTGGTTTAACCCACAGCGCCACCTGGGTCCCTATGTAGAATGTAGACATGTTCTTTAACCTGGTTTTTAGCTTGTTGTTGATTTTAATTATTTTTTTGAATGTGTTAAACAGTTGTTTTTAACAGTTGTTGTTCTTTAACTGATGATTTCATTATTTTATTCCTTGGCTGCAGCTGATGGGAGTTGGAGTCCCACAACATCTAGAAGCCACATGTTCACTTCCCCTCGGTTGATGAAAACCGATAACCTTAACACCCACTCGCTGCTGACTATCGGTATTGCTAAAGGGTCAAAGGTTGCTTTGGCCTTTGGAACACAAATGGACCCACAAATAGGGTGAAGGGAAAAGATGTCTCCAAAGGAAGCTGCAAAGCATTGCCGTTATCTTATGTCCCTTTCCGTTTTTGGTTGCCGTTCCAAGAGGGTGATTCGGGTGTACACAATTTTTGCGCCTATGTGCCATCTCCGGAATGTCCTGTATTTTTCGCTCCATAAGACGCACTTTTTTCCTCCTAAAAAGTAAGGGGAAATGTCTGTGCGTCTTATGGAGCGAATGCATGGTCCCTGGGGCCAAATTGCCTAGGGGCCAAAAGCAGATTCTGCTCTTTTTTTTTACAAAGAGAGAAGAGGGTGTTGAAAGGAAGCCGCTGAACAGCTGTTTAGCAAGCGATCGGGGAGAGAGATAAGGCTCCCTTTTCAGCCCCGCCCCCTTGCCCAGGCCTGCGTTGTTGAATGCAGAGGGAGGCTGTTTGTTTCCCCAGCGACATGTGACTGGCTGATTAGATTATCTGTCTGGAAACTGTAGAAATGGCTCCCTTTCCTGTAGGACTAGAAGCTGCAAACTGTGAGTTGAACCCCATAAAAACGGGGCTTTTCCTCTTTGAAAAAGAAGCTGCACCACTTTCAGCTGATCCTCAAAAAAACAGGGCTTTCCCCCTTTCCTCCTCTAAAAACTAGGTGCGTCTTATGTTCAGGTGTGTCTTATGGAGCGAAAAATACAGTAACCCCTGTGCAAGACACGATCGTACTGTAAACAAAACACTGAGACCTTTGTAATGTGTGCATGTAGCTTATCTTAGAGACAGTGATATGAGTAGACCAGCACCATCCCTGGTTCCATGTAGATGAGGGATAGGGAACAATTTTCAGCACATAATTGCCTTCTGGGGGGCATATGCCAGAGGTGGGCGGAGCCAGAGGCAAGAGTGGGTGGGGCACTGAATATAAATGTTCCCTGGTTTCTCTACATGCCCTTCTCTATCCAGGTAAACCAGAGGCATCATAGAGTTCAAGGTGACATTCTAGCCAGGTAAAAACCACTCTAGGGACTCAGCTATACAGCTGCAAATATAACGTTTTAAGTGTGCTTTAAGTGTATTATACAAATGTGACACTAGATGGTGATGGTGGGCTTATGGCAAATTCAATATATTTTTCAAAACTTTTTTTTTTAGCATTTTCGCAGCATTCTTTTGTATGTGTCTAGATTCCACCTAGGAGAGTAAAGTAAGGTCAGTGGTGGGAGTGATCTGGGGAGTTGGGGGTGTGGCTGAATAGGGGGAGTGGCCTGCAGAGTATCCCAAGGGCCAGATACAGTGGTCCAGGGGGCCACATTTGCCCCTCCCTCTGCCCTAAGGTTTCCTGCCTCTGGCCTACACTGACCGATAGTGGACTGGGATCTCCTCCAACCCTACCTAGAAATGCCAGAGTTTGACCCCGAGACCTCTTGCATGCAAAACATCTGCGCCGCCCACTAAAACACCAACTCTTTTTGCTGGCTCATCTCGCCCTTCCTGTTCAGCTTTCATCAGCACAAAAGGGATATTCCACACACACACAATCATCGCAATTCTTCACATTGAGAGATCATTTGGCCCCTTTCTGCGTCATGTCGTCCCACAGCAAGAAAAGAAAAAGGAAGTCTTCTTTGCTCTAATCAGCTCCCCCTGGAACCTATTAAAAGTTTCTTTGATGAGGAACAGTGGATGATGAAACTTCACCAGCAAGTTTCTAAGGTTTTAATTAAACGAAGACAGAAGTTTTTGTGTGGTGGAAGAGTGATGGGCAAAAGTGCATGAGAAACTTCATAAAAGACTGTGAAGAAGGAGCGGGGGTCAGGGGGGAGAGATCAGCTTAAAGCGTTATATTTGGGAAGGAATAAACCTTACAATCTGTGTTTTGTTTTGCTTTGAATTTAATGTCCCTGCCATCCTAATGAGACCATCTCAAGTTGTTGAGTCCTAAACAGAGATGTTGTGGAGAGGCTAGCTTGACCTGGGAAGTTTTACCTCAGTCTTCGGAAGGGAGGAGCACCTACTAAAGAGAGGGAAATCCTCTGTGCATGGTCAGAGGCAATCCTTCCATTTGTTGCCACTTTTGAAATTGCACATTCATTTGAGGGGGGGAGATTGAATTCTGGCATAAGCTTGGGGGAAAGTCCAGTGCTGACCTAGATGGATCAGTTTAGTATTCATATTGATATCATGTTGTATTTGATATCATGATATCATGTATCATTCGTATTTGATAGCATGTTGTTGATGTTAGTCTGCCCTTCACCCTAACATCCCAGGGCAGGTTATGCCAATTTAAGCACAATAAGAAAAACAGTTTGAAACAACGTTAAGAATCACAGAAATAAGGTGGGTCCTAAAAATATGCACCTCAGTTGCCCAGAGTAAAGAGGGACGTCTTCAGCATCTGGCAAAAGTCGTATAATGAAGATGCCAATTGCACTTCTGTGGGGATGGAGTTCCACAGCTTACAGGCTGCCATAGAGAATCAAACATTTGTTTATGGAATAAACAAACAAACAAACAATATTTCATTTATTATTTATTCATCGCTTGCCTTTACCCCCCACCTTTTCCTCCAGGGAGCTCAACGCATAGCTGTCAACTTTCGGATTTGAAAATAAGGGATTTTCCACAACTTTCGGATTTGAAAATAAGGGATTTCCCAAAACTTTCGGATTTGAAAATAAGGGATTTTCCAAAACTTTCGGATTTGAAAATAAGGGATGCCGCGAGGGTGGTGCAATGGCACCAAGTAGCCTCGCCACCCTGCGCTCCAGAGGCTGCGCGCAAACGGGTGAGCGAAAGAGCGAGCACATAGACGGCAGGCAGGCTGGCTGTCTGGTTGGGCGTGAGGGTCTGGCTGCACAAGGCATGCAAGCTCCGCCCCCAGTCGGTCTCAGACTCCTTATTGGCAGCCGAGCAATGCAGCTGAGGAGCCTCCCTGGCCGGCAGGGAGGGAGAGGAGCTGCTTCCTTTGAAATCCGGGAAATTTAAGGGATATCAACAATCCGGGATAGCAGCAGGAAACGGCATTGGAATAAGGGAGTTTCCCGCCAAAAAAGGGAGGGTTGACAGCTATGGCTCAACGTGGCATACATGGTTCTTCCCCACCTCACTTAATCCCCACAAAAACCCTGTGAGGGAGGCTAGGCTGAAGTGTTGACTGGGCCACGACACCCAGTGAGTTTCATGGTGCCCTCCCTGTGGTCTCCCAGGTCTTAGTCCGAGGCTCTAACCACTACACCACACTGGTTCCCTTCTACCATAGGTCCACCTAGCTCAATATTGTCTACACAAGGGCTCTCCAGGATTTTAGGCAGGGAAGCTTTCCCAGCCTAAAAATGGGAAGCTGAGATAAAGCAAAACTGACAGATACACCACCTGTACCATCTACCAATCTTTCCCCATCTGAGGAGGACAGCCACTCATTTCCTCAAAGAGAAGACCTTCCGGTCCCTGAGTTTCTTCATGGCGTGCTTCACCTCTTCGTTCCTCAGCGTGTAGATGACCGGGTTGAGCACGGGAGTCACCACAGTGTAGAAGACAGCCACCACTTTCTCCATGGAGAAGTTTGAGACAGGGCGGGTGTAAAGGACGAGGCAAGGCCCCAGGAACAGCACCACGACAAGGAGGTGGGCGGCGCAGGTGGAGAGGGCCTTGCGCCTCCCCTCGGCGGTCCTCCCTCTTAGCGAGACCAGGATGATGACGTAGGAAGCCAGGAGGGCCAGGAAACAAACCAAGGAGATCATGCCACTATTGGACACAATCAGTAGCCCTGTCAAGTAAGTGTCAGTGCAGGCCAACTTGATGACCGGGGGTACATCGCAGAAAAAGCTGTCTATGACGTTAGGGCCGCAATACGGGAGGCGGATGGTCAGGACAGTTTGCACCAGGGAATGGACCATGGCTCCCACCCACAGGGCGCCCACCAACCAGACGCAGACCTTCAGGCTCATGATGGACATGTACTGCAGCGGGTGGCAGATGGCAACATAGCGGTCGTAGGCCATGATGGTGAGGAGGAAGATCTCGGCACAGGCGCTGAGGTGGAGGAAGAAGAGCTGGGCTATGCAGCCGCCAAAGGAGATGGTCTTCCGGGCAAACAGGAAGTCGTGGAGCATCTTTGGCGCGGTGACGGAGGAATGGCAGATGTCGATGAAAGAGAGGTTGCCCAGGAAGAAGTACATGGGGGTGTGGAGACACCGGTTGCAAACCACGGTCACCATGATGAGGAAGTTACCTGCTAGGATGAGCAGGTAGATGATAGAGAAGATGGCAAATAAAGCCAGCTCAAGTCGCCGCCGGTTGCCAGTCAACCCCAAGAACACAAAATGGGTCACTGTGGTGTGGTTTAGACTATCCATTTAAACAGGGCAGAGGGAGGTCCGTACGACAAACCTGAATACAGAGGGGAAAGCACAGATTGTCTATATATTTGTCCATAAAACACAGTACTGTATTGGCCCAAATATAAGCCACGCTTTTTTCCAAATTCCGACCGTGAAAAGTTGAAGTGCGGCTTAAATTTGTGACCTTACAAAAATTAGTTTTTACTAATAACCAACTTACGATCCAGTTCCTGCTGAGGGGTGATTCCTCTGCCCATGGCTCAATATCTGACTAGGGTTTTTGAAATTAAGGCCAGTATATCTAGCCTGACCAATAGTGACTAATGAGGATCCTTTTATCTTTTTCTATTTATTGCATGCTTTCAGAAATATTATATTATATAGAAATATTATATAAATAGGTGGTTTGTATTTCTCCTTTTTATATATGCCAATAAAGGTGTTGAGTTGAGTAGTTTTTACGATATCGCTGCTGAAGCAGACATACGGTAAAACTGAACAAAAAAATGTTTTATTGCCGATTCGCGAGCTTGAGACTGTTGTGCAATTAACCCATAGGATTTCCTTCTACATTTGTCATTTATGGGTGTGACTGCCTGCGGAATTGTAGCAATTGAATAGTAATTTGCGATTTTAGCGATTGTGAGGTAACATTTGCGGGCCTGCAAGACCAAAGGTTTAAGTTGGCTCAGAGTTACAATTCTACCAACCACTGCGATTTTCAGCCTGTAACCCAATTTTAAGGGAGCAGCTTATATTCAGGTATTGTCTTTTTTTCTTTTTCCCCCCCTTGAATTTTAAAGGTGCGGCTTTTTTTTTTTTTTTAAATTTATTAAAGTTTTATTAAGTATAAAAACATAAATGCATAATACATACAATACATAGAACAATTTCCACATTCATCTTCCATTCTCACTCGTACATACATTCTCCAACATATAGGTGATATACAAGGAGGTTCATTCACATTCCACATTTAGGTCATTCCTATCTCCTCCTATCCCCGCTTCCCATTAAATCATTCCTCATTCATTCCTCATCTCAAATTTCACCTTCTTCATCCATATTTCCCCTTCTCTTTTACCTTCCATATCCCATTCTCTCCCCCTCTCCCCTACCTCCCTCCCCTCTTCCCTTCCTCTCCCCCTACCCCCCGTCTCCACCCCCCTTCCCCTTCCTACCTTTAAAATAAACTTCCTACCGCTCGTCCTCATGTGTTCTATCTTCTTTCTATTTTAATTTCTGCGTTTATTTGCCCATTCCCTTTATTTCTCTACTTTCTTAGCCTGTTTACTTACATATTACCTTCCCCAAACCTTATCTTATCTATAATCTATGTTTAATCTAGACAAATTGTTAAATTTGTATTAATTCCTTCCTTCTTCAAGTAATCCTCTACGTAAGCCCATTCCTCTTTCACTTTCTGTTTTTTCACGTTCCTAACTGCAGCCGTCATCCTCGCAAGATTCATATATTCCACCATTTTTACTCTCCATTCCTCTATCGATGGTGTCTTATTTGAAGGTGCGGCTTATTTGCGGGTGCGGCTTATATTCAGGCCAATGTGGTAAATTATATTGTACATCCTACATCATTGACTCCGTTTTCTCAGAGTCTGGACACTAGGCAGAGCTGACCGGAGACATTTTGGTTACTGAGGCAAAGGGTCAAGATATTTCCTTCCCGCATTCCATGTACAAAAATGCCAGAGCTGCGTTGTATATAAGGCTGCATGCACACGGTACATTTAAAGCACATTCACAGCATGAAGGCTGCTGCATTAGTTTAGAGGAAAAGCGATTAAAAGGGCACATGATAGAGGTGCAGACAATTACCGTATTTTTCTGTGTATAAGACGCCCCCATGTATAAGACGACCCCTAGTTTTTTTTAACCCAAAATTAAGAAATTAAGTTGTTTAGCTTTTGGGGGTGGGGGAGGTCACTTCTGCCAGTCGCTCACCCGCCTGCCTGCCACTGCCGATCGCTTGCCGCAACCACTGCCGATCACATACCTCGCCACAGTCGCCAATCGCCTGCCCAGTTGCCGCAGCCACAGCCAATCACCAGCAGGCCTTGCCGCAGCTGCCAATCACCCGCCCAATCGCCGCTGCCAATCTCCTGCTTGCTGCTGCCATTAACCGCACGTCCCCCCTCTGCATTCACTATCCGTGTATAAGACGACACCCAATTTTTGCCTAATTTTGTTTAGCAAAAAGCATCGTCTTTATACACGGAAAAATACGGTATGCATGATGCTGAGAAAACGGGTACAGAAAGGTTTCCCC
Source organism: Darevskia armeniaca (assembly GCA_034641395.1). NCBI lineage: Eukaryota > Metazoa > Chordata > Lepidosauria > Squamata > Lacertidae > Darevskia > Darevskia armeniaca. The sequence continues at coordinate 946,767 of JAWWNF010000882.1, read as the reverse complement.
CTTCTCTCATAATACTGCAACTCGTGGACACACAACGTAGCTGAATGCTGGGAGATTAAAGACGTATAAAAGAAAGCACTTTCCCCCCCATATGGTGCATTGTTAAACTATGGAACTCACTGCCACTGGAGGCAGTGATGGTCACCAACTTGGATAGCTTTAAAAGAAGATCAGACTAATTCATGGAGAAGGCTTTTAACAGCTGCTAGCCGTGATGTTTATGCTCTGCTTCCTGAGCTTGAGGCAATAGGCTTCTGAATACCAGTTGCTGGAAACTGCAGGAGAAGAGATCGTTTTTGTACTGGGTTGCTGCTTGTGGGTTTCCCACAGGGATCTGGGTGGCTGCTGGGAGAACAGGATGCTGGACTAGAGTCCTATATTCATATCAGACCCTCCAAGTGTCCCTATTTTCCAGGGACAGTCCCGGATTTACAGAAGCCATCCCGGTTTCTGATTTGATCCTGGAATGTCACGCTTTTCCTTAACAGTGGTGGCTAACCTTGGCACTCCAGATGTTTTGGGACTACAACTCCCATCATCCCTGACCACTGGTCCTGTTAGCTAGGGATGATGGGAGTTGTAGTTCCAAAACATCTGGAGTGCCAAGGTTAGCCACCACTGCCTTAGGAAGTCCCTATTTTCATCGGAGAAATGTTGGCGGGTATAGTAGGACGTCCCTATTTTTATTGGAGGGTATGAAGTTACGCGACACACACACCCCAAACCAAGGAGATAAGTGACTATATAATTTTAGAAGACAAGTGAAGGCAGCCCTGCATAGGGAAGTTGTTTAATGTTTTATTATGTTTTTATATAAGGTATGTTGTAAGTTGCCCAGAGTAACTGGGGAAACCCAGTCAGATGGACAGGGTATAAATATTATTATTATTATTATTATTATTATTATTATTATTATTATTATTAAATAGGATGTCCCTATTTTCATCCAAGAAATGTTGGAGGGTATGTCAGATGACTTCCCCACAAAAGAATCCTGGGAGTGGTGGTTTGATAAAGGTACTGGGAATTGTAGTTCTGTGGGGTGTAAACTAAAGCTCCCATGATTGGAAGAAGTCGTGTGCTTTTAATGTATGGTGTGTACACAGCCTTACCTCAGCCTCCTCCATTGCACTTGAGGGCAGTAGGCTAGCTTAGACACACACACACACCAAAAAAACAAAACAACCCCACAATGTGCCTCCAAACTGTCAGTATTTTGTGGGAGGGATTCAAGTGCCTAATAATGAGTAGATTATTAGTAGTAATAAGAAGTGACTTAAAGTGCTCTGTTGCCCTAGTGCGACAAATCCAGTTTTAGAAAGAAAGAAAGAAAGAAAGGCTTTTGTGATTAAGAAAGTGGCAGGGGAGTGCATTAAAAAATATAGAATGATCAAATGCTTAATGGAAAGATGTATAAACACGCTGTATGCAAATCCAAATGAAAGCAGGATCAGTGCTTTTTTTTCTGGGAGGACGCAGGGGCACGCATACTCCTAAACATTTTGTGAATCTTTGTACTTTTGTCCATTTACTGTACTTACTTTTCCTGATTTGAACTATAAAATGGTGATTTTCTTGAGAGTACCCCAAAACATTTTTCTAGAAAGAAAAGAAGCACTGAGCAGGATAAATGCTAATTTTCCTATAAAATTCCTGCAAGCAAATCAGAACAAGTGCTTAATAAATACAAAGTATAACGTAACTTTTGCATAAGTGTTTTGCAAGCAAACCAGGGGAATGCTCAATAAATAGGTAGTCTGCAGAAGCCAACACACACACACACACACACACACACACACACACACACACACATGTAAACACACACACTAGGGACAGTAGCAAAATTCACTGCATGCATCCAACTGGTCCTTAATCTCCTGATCCTATCTCTTTGCAAAGCAGCCTCGCCTGCAGAAACATTCTGCAGATTTCCCTGTACTGGCTGTGGTCGTCGTTTAGAATTTTTTCAAATAGGACAATATTTGCTCTGATACAATTTAGTCAGCTACCGTCATCATCTACCCTTGGTTTTAACTGTCTGCTAACTGACTACTGCTATAGCTCTGTTTAAACGTATTACGTTTCATTATTAATCCGTGAAAAAATGCAAACTGTGTTTTGTTGTTGTTTTCTGTTTCCTGGGCAAACTGTGTGGATGGGTTGCAGGGGTCCATATGGACATCCTGATGAATGAGCATCTAAACAAGATTAGAAGAAGAAGAAGAGTTTGGGTTTGATATCCCGCTTTATCACTACCCGAAGGAGTCTCAAAGCGGCTAACCTTCTCCTTTCCCTTCCTCCCCCACAACAAACACTCTGTGAGGTGAGTGGGGCTGAGAGACTTCAAAGAAGTGTGACTAGCCCAAGGTCAGCTGCATGTGGAGGAGCGGAGACGCGAACCCGGTTCACCAGATTATGAGTCTACCGCTCTTAACCACTACACCACACTTAGATCTCCTTTGACCTCAGCTCGGCTCAGAAAACCTCAGGTGTCTTTCTCAAGGAGAAGTCTGTCTCTGTACTGGAGGACCAGTGGGTGGGGTGGGCGTTTCGCTTTGCAAAATCAATGAAATGGGTCACTCATTTGCTTTGCGATATAAATTGGTAATGTGATGGCTACCTGTCAAGGGAAAAAATTGAAAAGTACAGTAGCTGGGGAGAAGGAGCAGGTCTATTACCTCTTCATTTTCGCTAGAACAGACAGTAGCCTGAGGCAAGATGCCTACTTCATGCATACTTCAGTAGGAAATTAATGTACAAGCTCACTGGATTTTCAGCCAGCTCTGAAATGGCCATTAAAAAGGTAAACGGTAACATTGTTTTCAAAAGGCTAAAAGACCAGATTGGAGATAGTTACATTTAGTAAAGTGAGAACTGAAACAATGAGTTCACTGAATCCTAATCCAAACCGATTTTGGCAAGAATTAGATTATAATGAATTGATAGCCATACCCTTTAATATACTAACCTTTTATGCTCTTCCACATTTGTTTAATGCTCCTAACCCTTCTTTTAGCTTCTTTTACATTCCTACAGTCTTTTATATATACCTTCTGTTTTAATAATTTTAGCTTTCCAAAACGTTTTACAGATTTTAAACGATTGTACGCCACCCTACTTATGCTGGTCTATGACTGTAATAAAGATTTGATTGATAGAAGAATTAGATTACATCCCTACCACTCACTGCCCCTCAAGATCTGCCGCCTGAGGCAGCTGCCTTACTCTGCCTCATGGTAGGACCAGCCCTGTTAAGAAGGATACTTCAGAAGGGTGCAAGATATTACTGGCTTGGGCTAAACCAGGGGTATGTTTTATTGCAATATGAGGGTTTATGATCTCTTTGTTTTTCTCCTTACTTTGCTCTCTTTCATCTGCCATGCCCATCTTTCTTCCTTCCCAGTCTCTCTCTCACAAATAATCTTGTCACATATCTACGGATGGCATTCAGCTAAGTTGTTGTTGTGTGTGGAAAGAGGTGTGCGCATACAATAGCACATTCTTTCCCTCTCCTCTCCTTTCGCACTCCACACACTCATGCCCCATAAATCTGCTCTGGACCCAGCTATCTTTTGAAATACACACTTCTCTGAATTTTGCAGCACAGTTCTCCAGTCAAATAATTGTATGTGTGCGTGCATGCATCCGTGTATGCATGTGTATTGGGTTAAAGAGTACACATAAATGTGCATAATCAAAAATAACATACAAACTTGCCTCATAGTAGGAAAAATTGCCTTGCAAAAATATGTGTACCAGGCAAAATGGCATGCAATGATGTACACGTTAGGAGAAAGTCACAAAGTGCTGGTGGTTTTCATAAGGACTTGCAAAACCAAATCACAAACGTGTATGGAAATGTGGGAGACTGCAAGTTAAGAGTGAAAAAAATGAGAATCTGAATCTGAAACTGATAGATTCACCCAGCCACCATTTCAGACTTATATTATCTCCATTGGTTTGTATCCAATGGTGGTCCTACTCAGAGGAGACCCACTGAAATTAATGAACCTAAGTTAGTCATGTCCCTAGCAGTGGACACAACCTGTTCTGTCCTTGTCAAAGTAGCAAATATTTACCTGAAAGGGTCAAGAAAGAAAGCGATTGTGACAACGTCTTCATGACTTGATCCTACCTCTTTGTTATGATCTCTCCATCAAGCTCGTTGCTTACCCAGAGTCCTTTTTGATCCACCTCTGAGATTTTCCTTCTTCTAATTATATGAAGGTTGAGGGTTTGTTTGTTTTTCATGCAAGACCTTGGTGTGACATCTTGGAAGAAAACGGAGGCAAAAGAAGAAGATCTTGGGAGATCTAAGCTCCTCAGACTAATTAATTCACTAAGGGGCTTGGGTGTTTGTTATTCTGAAGGTTTCCACATGTGCAAAAGGTCTTGGGCAGACTTTGGTAGCAGCCGAGGAATAAAATGTATTGTTTCTGGAAGGTACAGACCCATAACAGACACTATCGTGAGCTCCTTGGAGGAAAGGTGGGATATAAAATTCAGTAAATAAATCAAATGATGATTTTTCATGGGGGAGTTTTATTCCACTTGATTTACATTACACTTTTTGAATGAATATCCATATTCTGCAAATAATATTGAATCCTGACAAGACAGAAGTACTGGGGGACAGGGTGCGAGCGGGTGTGGGGGGACTCCCTGGTCCTGAATGGGGTAACTGTGCCCCTGAAGGACCAGGTGCGCAGCCTGGGAGTCATTTTGGACTCACAGCTGTCCATGGAGGCGCAGGTCAATTCTGTATCCAGGGCAGCTGTCTACCAGCTCCATCTGGTACGCAGGCTGAGATCCTACCTGCCCGCAGACTGTCTTGCCAGAGTGGTGCATGCTCTGGTTATCTCTCGCTTGGACTACTGCCATGCGCTCTACGTGGGGCTACCTTTGAAGGTGACCCGGAAACTGCAATTAATCCAGAATGCGGTGGCTAGACTGGTGACTGGGAGTGGCCGCCGGGACCACATAACACCGGTCCTGAGAGAGCTACATTGGCTCCCAGTACGTTTCCGAGCACAATTCAAAGTGTTGGTGCTGACCTTTAAAGCCCTAAACGGCCTCGGTCCTGTATACCTGAAGGAGCATCTCCACCCCCATCGTTCAGCCCGGACACTGAGGTCCAGCTCCGAGGGCCTTCTGGCGGTTCCCTCACTGCGAGAAGCAAAGCTACAGGGAACCAGGCAGAGGGCCTTCTCGGTAGTGGCGCCCGCCCTGTGGAACGCCCTCCCAGCAGAGGTTAAAGAGATAAACAACTATCTGACATTCAGAAAATACCTCAATACGCAGAAGACCGTTGCCTCACACCCTGGCCAGCACCTTTTTAATCTCCTGCCCTCGGGCAGGAGATATAGTAGCATGATAAGCCGAACCAACAGGTTAAAGACCAGTTTCTTTTTTTTTTTCAAATAATATTTATTGATTTTACAATTTAGGCCTGGCTCTTTTTCAGACCAGGTCACATTAACCATCTAACATTATCATATGACTTCCTCACATCCTCCCCATTGATTCCATTTTTCCTAATCCCAATTCAATACAGTTTGATAACTTTAAACTTACAAATATTTCCTTAGCATACTTAAATCCTCACTTCAATTTTATTCCCCTTCCGCCTCCCCTCAATTCCTGGGTTTATAGCCTTAGTATTATCCTTAGATTGGTTCTTTAAATATAAAATCTTAATAATTCCTCCTAAACATTGTATTCATTATAGTCTTAATAATTCTTATCATTCCATAAACATTCCTTTGCCGTGTCCATTGATCTTAACCTAAAATCCAAAAAAGAGCAGTTTTATATATCATCTTCAGCCTATACCAGCCGGTAATGAAGTCCAATACCATTGTCCCTCTTGTGAAGAATTCTCCCAATTCCAAAGCCAAACTTTTGTCTGATCAGCCAGGCATACTATTCCTCTTTTCTGCTGGAATCTGTTGTGCTGAGTTTTGCTGGTTTTCTTCCTTGTTCTTGTCATATTACGTCGCTTAGCAACACCATTCTTAAGAGATTTCTGCTTGCAGTCAGTTGTTTTTTTTTCTTTAGCCTTGGCATGACATTTCCGCTCCTCTGACAGCTGGGCATCCAGTTTGGCATTGACTTTGTTTAATCTTTGGACAACTTTGTTTAGACTTTGGCTCATCCTGTTTGCATGCTCTTGGGCTTCAGCTCTGCATTCCTTCATCAGTTGTAAAAGTTTCCACAGTGTTATATCCTGGTTATCCGCCATGTTCAGAACACAGCTTCACAATCAAAATGAAAGTCACTTTAAAATATTTAAAATATTCCTTCCAAATTTTAAGTCCAGTAAATCCATCAGTCCAATCAATCCACAGTATTTATTGCTTTTCAGCTACCCCCAAGACCAGGGGTTGCGAATGGGTTGAGTCTCTGTTACAGGGTAAAACTTATGTTGCAGTTCAAATGCTTCGGTAACAATCTACTGTTACAATGTCTCAGTGGCAGGGGACGGACCTCCGTGATTTAAATCCCGAGCCAGTCTCTAATTGGATCCAAATTAAAGTCTTGGTACTCACATCTCCAGTCCGAATTAGTTGTATTCTTGGAGGAATCAGCGCGCTCGGAAAAGGACGGTCTCGCAGCTTCTCCCGACGGGGGGATGGGTCCGTGGAGCTCCGCTGCCCGCTCTCACTCCGGAGCCCTTGCTCGGGTCTCCGGGGGAGCAGGAACGGCGTTACAAGCTCAGCCGGACCGCTGAGACCCTGGGACAACCTTCCCAGGGGTTTTGGGGGCCGCGGCGCTGGCGCAGGCACCCCTTTTCCCAGTCGGGTTGGGGAATGTCACGAGCGACATGTCCCTCCGACCGTCCTCTCCGGCGCGCCGACCGGAAGTCTAAAGACCAGTTTCTACCCGTGGGCCGTGAGGCTGCTGAATGGAAGACAGCAACATTGCAGCTGACGTTCGGGCTCGGTGGTTGTATGACAGCACATAGAGTGTAACAAGGACTGAGAGATTGGGGGGAGGGGAGCTCGTTTAATCTCACTGTAAACATGTGGTACAATGACAATAAAGTATTTCTATTTCTATTTTTCTACTTACTGAGCATTCATTCCGAATTGTTTGCTGGGAGGTTAGATGGGGCCGCATCAAACCATCATTATCCCACACTTTCCAATGCATTTCCGTGTCTCCTGAATGGCAAAAAAAAGTCCAATGTGTTGGAGGAGTAAGTTTGTTACACAGGAACGCTATACAGTTGTACCTTGGAAGTCAAACAAAATGAATTCCGGAAGTCCGCTCAACTTCCAAAACATTCGGAAACCAAGGTGCAGCTTCCGATTGGCTGCAGGAAGCTCCTACAGCCAATCAGAAGCCATGTGGGACGTTCGGCTTCCAAAGAACGTTCACAAACCGGAACACTCACTTCTGGGTTTGCAGCATTCGGGAGCCACAACGTTCAACTCGCAAGGCATTTAGGACCCAAGGTACGACTGTATATCAGTTTTATTTGCACAGCCCGTATTTGCCGCTATGTGATCAAATAGCACCTGAAAACAGCGATGGTCTGGAAGCACCCTGAGTCGTGAAGGCCAAAGGCAAAGTAAAACCAGCAAGGTACAGACTGAAACCACGGTGGCAGGAAACTCTGCAGGCAGCTTTTTCTGCAGCCAGCTCCCGTCTTCCTCTCACTGTGTCACTCACGGCACAATAGTAGATGCCAGAGTCACTCAGTGCCGCTGCCACCTTGGTTAGGCAGGATGTTCGTGAGGCCGGCTCCACTTCCATGACGAACTCTCCAATGGGTCTTGAGCCCGTGTAGCTGGACCCTAAAGTAGCCACAGCCCCCTGAGCCTCTGATGCCTGTTTGTACCAAGACATCATGTTATGAGATGTGATGTTCTGCTGGCAAGAAATCAGGAGTTTCTTTCCTTCCACCAAGGCAAGTTGCGAAGGCTGGAGAACTTGGGCGGAGACCCATCTGTGAGCAACTGCAGAGGAAGGCAGAGAAATGTTGTGAGGGGAGCGAATGCACATTCATACACCCCAGAAAAAAATATTGAGCTGAGTGAAAGTACATTTATATATCACAGACGAAGCCGAGCAGTATGCAAAAAGAAATAAAAAAGTTTTAGAATTAAGAATCGGAGTGGTATAGTGATTGAAGGACTGAGAGAAGGCTTCAAATCCCCAACTCAGTCATGAAGCTCACTGGGCAACGTCAAGCCTGTCACTGCTTCTCAGCCTAACCTTCCTCACAAGATTGTTGTGGGGGTTCATAAGGAATAGGAGGACCATGCATGCAACTCCTTGGATAAAAAGGTGCAGTATAAATGCAACAAAAAAGCAAAGAAACAGAGATCCTTCCGAATCATCTGAAGAAGTGTGCATGCACACGAAAGCTCATACCAATGACAAACTTAGTTGGTCTCTAAGGTGCTACTGGAAGGAATTTTTATTTATTTATACTGGAAGGAGTTTATTATTATTATTATTATTATTATTATTATTATTATTATTATTTTCTTCCGAATAGAGATGGGGGAGAAATTTGATTCAGTTCACATTTGAAAGGCATTTTCTGAAAGGCATTTAAAGGTGGTTATTGCCTCTTAAACCACCTGTGGGGAATGGGAGAGAGGGGGGGAAGAGAGAGATTGGTTCCCCTTGGCTCAAATTCTGATACCACCCAAAGCTGTAAGGAGGCAGAAACTTTGCACACCTTCCTGTCAGATTTAGTGGAGAAGTAATATGGATCCTAGAAAAAGTAGTTCATTGAAGACCTTCTATAATGTCTTCCCAGACATTGGATAACTTTGGACATTCTGAGCCCATTACCGATTTCTCTCCCTGGATCATCGTTCTCCCTTTTGGATTATTATTATTATTATTATTATTATTATTATTATTATTATCATCTTCTTCTTCATCATCATCATCATCTTTCTGAATGGGCAGAAGTTTACCCACCACCAGTTCTGGAAGTGAGTACACTTAACCATCTTTTAGTATTTTGTTTCTGATGTTTTTCTTCTTTTCAGCTTATTTTATTATTGTATTTGAGCAACAAACAGACAACAGAGAGAGAGAGAGAGAGAGAGAGAGAGGAACATGAACCTGACAAAAGCACTGCTTCTTTTCCCATTACAGCATCAGAGTATCAGGGCATCATTCTGACATGCAGTTATCCCAGTCCAGAGACTCCAAGTCAAGCCAGAAAAAATAATACATCCAAATTTCTCCTGCAAAGTCTCAGTTTCTCCACAATATTGCATATGAGGAGACTCAGTCATCGCTGGTCCATCCTGCCAAATGACAATAAGTGAGTCTATGGTCCTCTGTCTTCCTGATCTCTGATGACACACAAATTATAGGTTAGTTTCTCTAGGAGCAACGTTTCCAAAAGCTGGCCTTACTATTCTTCCATTGTCATCTTGTTTTCCTTCATGATTCTCCTTGTGCCACCTGTACAAGGGACAAGGTGAGAGGAAAGTAGATATGATCATTCTTACCTAGGAGAAAGAGTGCAGCAGGGGGAAAATTCATAGTTCAATGCAGAGTTCTACTTCAGCAATGAATCTCACAAACACTTAGCTCCTCTGGGTGGAAGTTGAGAAGCAGGTTTCACATCACAAGGGGTTGGGGGGTGTATAATGTGGATGAAACTCAGAAAAGATAGAAACCACTTCCTTTCTTAACTTACAAATGCAACCCTGCAATCTTTGTTTAGGAAGTTGCTTTCTTTTTTTCTTTTCTTTTTTTTACTTTGGTCTTCCATTAGCGTTAGAAAGTGTTTTCATGCCTTCCTAGGGCCCTCGTACTTAAGGGACCGTCTCTCCTGGTATGCCCCGGGAAGGACCCTGAGGTCATCAAATAATAACTTTCTGGAGATCCCAGGTCATAAGGTTACCAGACGTCATTGAACTGTAAAGAGGCTCCTCCTAGTGAGAGGGGGGGAGCCCAAGAAAGTTTAACCAATGCATGTCCTTGAATGTATGTTTCTGAAACAATTTGCAAAAAACCTTAATAAATATTATTTTTTAAAAAAAAGAAAAGAAAAGAGCGGTAGACTAGTAATCTGGTGAACCGGGTTCGCGTCTCCGCTCCTCCACATGCAGCTGCTGGGTGACCTTGGGCCAGTCACACTTCTTGGAAGTCTCTCAGCCCCACTCACCTCACAGAGTGTTTGTTGGGGAGGAGGAAGGGAAAGGAGAATGTTAGCCGCTTTGAGACTCCTTCAGGTAGTGATAAAGCGGGATATCAAATCCAAACTCTTCTTCTTCTTCTAAAGTGGCATAACAGTGCTGCAAATTAGGGTTGTTGCCATATTTCAAAAAGTGAATTTAAGTTTTTGAGGTATTTTTAAGGAAATTTGCCAAAATCTAGACGTCCGACATCAGTTGCCATACGTCTGGATTTCCCCAGGCATTTCAGCGATTCCCTCCTGGACACTGCTTCCAGCTGCAGTATTCAGTCTATGTCTGGGAAATTCCGGGCACATGGCAACCCTACAGATGTGTGGGGCGGATGTGGCCTCCCCGTGCTGCTCACGCAGGCAAATTTTGTGCAGTGTCTGTGCAAAATGCCACCCTGATTTTCTTTAATCTGGGCTTGCTGGTAAGTTAAAACGCCCTGCAGAAACAGAGTAGATCCAGATTCCGTGGGGAAGTATTATGGGATGGCATTTTGATGGGTATGCCATGTGAAGCACCTACCTTGCCAGTGCTGAATCCGCAACAAACCGCTGTGCAGAAGCACCTCGGCGTAAATATGCAGATTTTAGCCTTAAAAATAAAATCCTTGGCAGATGATAAACCCCTGCAGTGGTGAAATCTGGTGGGGAGATCTCAAGTTTAAAACTCGCTGATATTAAACTCAAAGATCGAAAGAAGGCACATTTTACTACATGTGGTGGATGTGCAAGAAAATGAAAGTATATTGGGAAACGATTTATAATGAGTTGAAAAAAAATGTTTAGAATTACTTTTGTGAAAAAACCCCTGAAGCTTTCTTACTAGGAATTTTAGGTCCAGAAATACCTACGGATCAGAAGAGACTATTTATATATGCTACAACAGCTCCACGGATACTACTTGCCCAAAGATGGAAGGAGGACCTACAAAAAAGAAGAATGTTTGATAAAGATGATGGACTGTGCCGAAATGGCGAAAACGACTGGGAAAATCAGAGATCAAAAGGACAATAAATTTAATAACGAATGTTTTTAATTTAAAAACATTGGCAGGATTTTTAAGAGGGAAAAAAGCACATGAAGTGAAGCATGAACTATGGTAAGAATTGAGTTTTAAGAAATTATGATACGATGCAGTGTGAAAAGAATATCTAGGGAAACCATGGAAGGGTGGAGGGAAGTTCTGTGATTCTGAGATTTTTTTATATGATGATAATTGTTAAAAGTAAAAATGATATATATTTTTTTTAAAAAAATAAGATATTAAACTAAAAGGTTTAATATCAGCAAGCAAGAACAATCCACAATTCAGTTCCGGTAACTCTGTTGAATGAGGAATTGTCAAGAATTGTAAGGCGGAAACCAAGATAGTTGCCTTCTATTCTCTCTCTCTCTCTCTCTCTCTCTCTCTCTCTCTCTCTTCTCTATCGTTTCATGGCTGAACATATAAATCTGGTTCTCTTTTCTCCACTGAGGTGACGAGCCCCAAAACTAGAGGGAATAAAAGGCTACCATGCTTACCTTTGTACCTCATGGATGTGTCCCTCTGGTGGGTGGTTTTAACATAACGGTCTGGCAAATGTTGCAGAAGAAGCTGCGGAGATGGAAGGGGTGACTCCTAACGGTTGGTATTTCTCTGGAGGAATTCAAGTGCGCACTGGCATTTAGAAGGGATTAAAGGAGTCATTAGGAGACCCTAGCTTTCCTTCTGTAAGGCCTTAAGCAGAGCAGCAGCCCCACAGCTGAACAGGGATTGGATCTGGTGTCACCTTAAAGGTAAAGGTAAAGGGACCCCTGACCATTAGGTCCAGTCGCGGACGGCTCTGGGGTTGCGGCGCTCATCTCGCTTTATTGGCCGAAGGAGCCGGCGTACAGCTTCCAGGTCATGTGGCCAGCATGACTAAGCCGCTTCTGGCGAACCAGAGCAGCACACGGAAACGCCGTTTACCTTCCCACCTGGAGCAGTACCTATTTATCTACTTGCACTTTGATGTGCTTTCGAACTGCTAGGTTGGCAGCAGCAGGGACCGAGCAATGGGAGCTCACCCCATTGCAGGGATTGGAACCGCCGACCTTCTGATCGGCAAGCGCTAGGCTCTGTGGTTTAACCCACAGCGCCAGCTTAATTTACACTAATTTACACCTTAATTTACACCAATTTGCTTCTAGCAAATTAATTTACACCAGCTTCTAGTAGTGCAAAGACTTGCTCTCGACATGCCTTTGGATCTCTCTCTCCTTAACCTACTTGTGAGACAAAATAGGGGACAGACCAGGCTGGGGGTCTCTAATCTGGCCCTCAAAACTCTCTCACTGGCACTGTGTTGCATCCTTCTTACATGTTTAAAATATATAGGTATATATATATATAATTTTATTTATCCTTTTCAAGTTTATACATTTCACTAATTATACAGTGGACCCTCGACTTACGAAGTTAATCCGTTCCGACGGATTCCTCATAAGTCGAAATAATCGTAACTCGAGTCCCCATAGGAATGCGTTGGAGAATGCATTCGTAGGTCGAAAAAACCTTCGGGACTCAAGGAAACCACATTTAAAGCGGCCGCGGCTTCCAATCGGAAGTCAAAAAAATTCGGAAGCGGCAGACGCTTTGATCCCTCGCAACTCGAAAAACTCATAAGTCGGGTCATTCGTAAGTCGAGGGATCACTGTATATGGTTTGTTAATTTTACCATCATTTTGACATTTCAAAACTTGACTGCCTTCCCCCATTTTCTGGGGTTCCTTAAATTTATTTTTAATATCTTCTGCATATGCAAATTACCCTAATTTGCTCATTTATTCATCTTCTTTAAATATAAACTTTTATGAAACCACAAGTTATTACAATAATCCTGCAAATGTTTTTATCAGTTTACAATTTATCTGTAAATATTCAATAAACCATTTCCATTCTTTTATAAAAAGTTTGTTATCTTGATTTCTTATTCTTCCGGCCATTTCTGCATATTCCATAAGTTTTTGTATCCATTCTTCCTTTGCTGGGATTTTTGCTTCTTTCCATTTTGGGGGCAAGTAACATTCTTGCCACTGTAGTCACATAGATGAATAAGTTTCTATACAGTTTAGGTAGTTCCCAAGAGAAAAGCTTCTGGGGTTTTTTTTTTTTTACAAAGTTTATTTTAAACATCCTTTTCATTTCATTATATACCATATTTAGAAGACACCTGAAGGTAGCCCTGTTTAGGAAAGTTTTTTATGTTTGAAGTTTTATTCTGTTTTTAATGTTCTGTTGAAAGCCGCCCAGAGTGGCTGGGGAAACCCAGCCAGATGGGCACGGTAGAAAATTATTATTATTATTATTATTATTATTATTATTATTATTATTATTATTATGGCCTTCTTGGTAGTAGCACCCGCCCTGTGGAACGCCCTCCCACCAGAGAACAACTACCAGACTTTTAGAAGACATCTGAAGGCAGCCCTGTTTAGGGAAGCTTTTAATGTTTGATTGATTATTGTATTTTAATATTTTGTTGGAAGCCGCCCAAAGTGGCTGCAAAAGCCCAGCCAGATGGGCGGGGTATAAATAAATTATTATTATTATTATTATTTCCTTACATGTTTTTACCTGGCCGGAATGTGTCCTTGGCTTTCATACTCAGAAAGCAGCTCAAAACAGCCATTAGCACATGAATAAAAAGCAATATAAATAAGAAGGACATGAGAAGAGCCTTACAGGATCAGGCCCATCTAGCCCAGCTTCCTGTTCTCACAGTGGCCAGCCAGAGGCCCTTTATGCATAGCTGTCAACCTTCCCTTTTTTGGCGGGAAATTCCCTTATTCCAGCGCCGTTTCCCGCTGCTATCCCGGATTGTTAGATATCCTGTAAATTTCCTGGATTTCAAAGGAAGCAGCTCCTCTCCCTCCCTGCCGGCCAGGGAGGCTCCTCAGCTGCGTTGCTCGGCTGCGTTGCTCACCAATAGTTACAGAGAATAGGATGTCATTAGACAACAGCACTGTTTGTCCTTTGCTTGCATGTAAAATCAACCACTCTGGCCCAGCCCACAAATACACTCCTTCCAAAAGAGTGTTAAAGGATGCAAAGCCTGCAACATGTTTGAATAATAAGTCCTTAATGGATGCCAGAGAGCCAAAAGAGTGAACCTGATCAATCCCCCCATGAACAATTGACGCTTTTGAATTGTGGTGCTGGAGTCCCGTGGACTGCAAGAAGATCAAACCGATCCATTCTGAAGGACATCGGCCCTGGCTGCTCACCGGAAGGACAGATCCTGAAGCATCGCATGAGAAGAGAAGACTCCCTGGAAAAGAGACCCTGAGGTGGGGAAAGATGATGGTGTGTAGCCTGGTGTAAATTAATTTGTAGTCTGGGGGGCTTAGCGCGGCGTGGACTGTCCCCGAGAACCGTAGACAGGTGAGGCTGCTGATCCCTTATTTTCAACTCCGAAAATTGACAGCTCTGCCTTTATGGGAAGCCCAAAAAGCAGGACCTGAATGAGCATAAGGGCATGATCGCCTCTTGAGATTTCTAGCAAACAGCTAACTAAAGGAAACATCAGTTAACTACAAGAATAAATAAGGGACCCCAGTACAATGCTGCCGACTTTTCTCTATGGCTTGCAAAGTCGCTGTCTTTAAATTCATTTATTTACTAAGCACCAACGAAAAGCAAAAACTGCTGCCACACAATCTTGGCATGCAGAACACACACATGGACGCCAGCGATCTCCCCCATGTTGATGTCCCAGCTGTGGGCCCAGCTTGCCCGCTTCCTCTCCCAGTCCTCCTCCTCCTCCTCCTCCTCCTCCTCCTCCTCCTCTCCCCCCCCACCCGCATGTAAAAAAGAGTCAATGCTTTTATCCGCCACACTCATTCACCTCCCGTGCAGCCACCTCCTGTCCCCCTTTCAGCTCCTCCATGTCAGAATCCTGTGCAACACGGAAAGAAAAGGGGCTTGTGTAGGAGACAA
Organism: Darevskia armeniaca; assembly: GCA_034641395.1. Classification (NCBI taxonomy): domain Eukaryota; kingdom Metazoa; phylum Chordata; class Lepidosauria; order Squamata; family Lacertidae; genus Darevskia; species Darevskia armeniaca. The sequence goes on along the minus strand of JAWWNF010000882.1, from coordinate 931,648 downwards.
TGCCTTGGGGAGAGCGAGCGAGCGGGGGGGGGGAGTGAGGATGGGGTGGCCTTTGGTGGTGGGGAATGGGGGACTCCAGCCAAAGCGAGGGGGAGGGGGAGGATGGGAGGAGAGAGAGAGAGAGAAAGAGAGAGAGAGAGAGTCAGGGGTGGCTTCTGCTCACATCTCTTGCCAACTCCAGTTGCATGCGGCGAAGATGGATATGGCCAATTTGTATGGCCCCAGGAAACCGGCGGTTGCTAAAAGGGATGGGTCAGCTCCAGAGCAAGAGGGGGGAAAGGGAAGAGAGAGAAATAAAGGGATGGGGTAATAGCAAACAGAGTAGTAGTAGCAGCGAGGGAACAGGAAGAGTTTAGGCTGCATAGACAACCGTTTGAAAGCACGTCAAAGTGCAAGTAGATAAATAGGTACCACTCTGGCGGGAAGGTAAACGGCGTTTCCGTGCGCTGCTCTGGTTCGCCAGAAGCGGCTTAGTCATGCTGGCCACATGACCCGGAAGCTGTACGCCGGCTCCCTTGGCCAATAGTGCGAGATGAGCGCCGCAACCCCAGAGTCATCTGCAACCGGACCTAATGTTCAGGGGTCCCTTTACCTTTATACAACATTCATTCAAAGTACATTTATCGTGTATCGCCCGCAGGAAAAATCCGGAGACCTCTACAGTCGTACCTTGGTTGTCGAACGGAATCCGTTCCGGAAGTCCGTTCAACTTCCGAATACGTTTGACAACCAAGACGCGGCTTCTGATTGGCTGCAGGAGCTTCCTGCAGCCAATTGGAAGCTGTGGAAGCCGCGTTGGACATTCAGGTCCGAAAGAATGTTCGCAAACCAGAACACTCACTTCCGGGTTTGCGGTGTTCAGGAGCCGAAATGTCCGAGTACCAAGGCGTTCGTGATCCAAGGTAAAACTGTAGTGAGAAGGCCAGACACACCTTGGAAGGGGAAACATTCCACAGCTTGGGGGGCCACCACAGAGAAGGCCCTCTTGTGTACAGCTGCCCCACGAACTTCACTGGGTGGCTGAAAGGCCAGCAGGGCATCCCTGCAGATCGCAACACCTGGGCAGGTCTGCATGCTTGGGGTCTAGAGTCCATAATTTTCCCAGTGTGCTGTCTCCGTTGATGGTCAGTTGGATGCTGTACCCTAGGGGTGAGGGACAGGATCTGGCCAGCAGGGAGGATGCTGAGCTCCCTCCACCCGCTGTTCGAGTTGCGAGGCATTTGTCAACCAATGTACCACTGTACTGTATTCCTCGGAGAGCTACAGTTCCCAGGATTCATTTTTTGTTTGTGTGGGAGGGGTAAGTTTTAAATATATGGCGTGTGAACAGTTGAGTTTAAAGTGAAACGCTGGACACTTCCAGACAAGATAAGGACTGTAAAACCAGGTAAATCAGGGCAGCCATAGTCAGGAAGAATCAAGTGTGTTGGATGAATCTTTCGAGGTGATGTTCAGAGAAGCATAAATGCCGTGTGCATGCATCTCCCCTCCACCGAACCTCTTGTGATTGTCCTCAGAGTTGCTATGGATGCAACTGCACAGCCTAACCACACACACACACACAGAGAGAGAGAGACAGACAGAGAGAGAGAGAGAGAGAGAGAGAGAGAGAGAGAGAGAGAGAGTCCAGCCCGTGTCCAGGTAAGCAGCAGTGAGGCTGGTAGCAACGGGGGTGGGGGGACCCCAGCTTTTGACAAACCATGCTATTGAAGCCACGGCACGACCATCTGAGAAGAAGCTGGAGGTGACTGAGACAGGGACTTCTTGGTGGTGGTGCCCTTGGAATTCAGAGATATGCTGGCACTCATATATTATTATATTTTTTATGTACAGGCCCTCCAAGCTGGATAAATGGGTCTTTGCCACAAGGGCCCACTTATTAGGATTTTAGTCTATTTGTTGTTTTTGTGTTTTCAACTGTTTTTAGTTATCTTTTGTGTAACCGCCTTGAACTGTTGCTGAATTAGAAGCCAATTAACAAATCAATAATAATATTTTTTACTGCCAGGCAATTTTTTTTTAACGTTCTCTTTGATATGCTGATATGTGTGTCTGGCTGGGAAGAGGAGTTTAAAATGGTTGTTTGATGTTGGCCGTTGTCACTGCTGTTTGTTAGTTTATCATTTTTCACCCCGACAGATAAACTGTTGCTTTTAACTGTCAGCTGAACTCCTTTTTACTGTTGCAGCATGAGCCATAAATTTTTGCTAATTAATTTCTTCATTCATTAACGTAAGAGTGACGCACCTGTTGAACCTGGCGGAACATATCTCCAAGTAAGATGTGCTCTGAGCTACGTGGCACGAATGGAAATGGAAAAATTATTATTCAATCAATTAATCCTCTTTTGGGGTTAATAAATTGGCAGTTTGGTTTTTTGGGGGGGGTGTTTTGTTTTTTAATTGGGCTGTCCCCAAATTGCTAACATCTTTGGACCCAGAGGTGCAAAGGAGATTAAAAGAAATAATGATAATGAATAAGCACTGGAAAATTAGAGTTTGCTTTATTTGCCTTTGGAAAGGCAAAGGCTGAGTCTCTGCTTACATTTAATTCTGACCCTCAGGGGTTCAGGTGACTGAACTTACCAACTGATACAATAAGAGGAAAGAGGGATAGTGGAAAAGGAAGGGATGGAAGAAAGAAAGGAGCCTTCTCCACTCTTCCTAATTTTCTTGGCGCTTTCGGAGACACGGACAGAGATCCCTTCTCCACCCCCTCTCAAAATCCTCTCCACTCCGCCACACACAGAAATATCGTCTCACAAAGGGGCCCGTTTTCTACCTCCCCCCAGAAACCACTGAAGTAAAAGTCTTTGCGCCTTTGTGCTGGGGATTCATTAACATTCCCGTGGCGAGCTTCTCCGAGGATTTTACTTTTGTAGCTCTGGGGGGAGGTCAAAAGGCCACAGGGAAGAGGTAAAAAGGAGGCAGGAATGGTGTGGGGCAAAAAAAGGAAAAAAAATTGAGAGACCCCGGAGGCGGATTGCAGGGGGAGTCAAAGATGTTGGCTTTCAAAGGGGGATGGGAGAGAAGGATGGAGCCTGAAGGAGGTGCATAGGACAGATGGAGAGAGAATGGTGAGGTGGTGCCTAGGAGTGTGGGGAGGGAAGGAAGGAAGGAAGGAAGGAAGGAAGGAAGGAAGGAAGGAAGGAAGGAAGGAAGGAAGGAAGGGTTTTATGGGAAATGAAGGAAGGAACATTCCGAAAGAACAAGAATAGAATGTGTGAGCGCAACATCGCTTTCCCTTACTTGTGATTCCCTGAAACTGGTACTGTATTCAGAAGCATTACTGCAGGGGTAGGCAACCTAAGGCCCGTGGGCCGAATGCGGCCCAATCGCCATCTCAATCCGGTCCACGGATGGTCTGGGAATCAGCGTGTTTTTACATGAGTAGAATGTGTCCTTTTATTTAAAATGCATCTCTAGGTTATTTGTGGGGCCTGCCTGGTGTTTTTACATGAGTAGAATGTGTGCTTTTATTTAAAATGCATCTCTGGGTTATTTGTTGGGCATAGGAATTCGTTCATTCACACACACACACACCCAAAAAATATAGTCCGGCCCACCACATAGTCTGAGGGACGGTAGACCGGCCCATGGCTGAAAAAGGTTGCTGACCCCTGCATTACTGTCTCTAACAGTGAAGGTAGTCATCATGGCTGATATAAACACTGATAGCCACATCCTCCATGAATTTGTCTTGTCCTCTTTTAAAGCTTTGGGACATCGGTTTTTTTTCTCGAAAAGCCACAAATAAGTATAACAACAACAACAAAAATCAGCAAAAAAGTAAACAAACAAGGTTGGAAGCTTCAGCCTCACAAAGGTTCCTAGGGCTGCCTCCAACCCAGTAATGGCACCTTCTGCAGGCACGACTTGCTCCGTAGGCTTGGGGGAATCCCCAGAGCGGATTTGGGGCTGGGCAGGGGAGAAGAGGAAATTCCTGCTGCAGAGGTTTGCAGAAGTCATTCTGTACGTGCACGGATTTAGTTTGACGGAACACCCAGCGACGGAATCTGGAAAGATCCCCCAAAAGCAGCAGCGTTCGTGGAGCACATCACACGGTTCAGAAGATTCCTCCATCGGCCAATGTCTACCGAAGAAAGGTGTGGGTACCAGGTGCAAGAGGGTCCCTCTATTTACTTTCTGCTTTCCATTTTATGAGCTTCAAAGAGCGCAGTCAGTGATAAAGCTTCTTATTTATCCCAACGTGAAAGAAAGCGTGGCAAAATGGTTACAGTCTCCGATTAGGGCTTGGAAGACCAGGGTTCAACTGCTTAAACCTTCTCTTGGCCTAGTCTACCTCATAGGGTTGTTGTGAAGAGAGGAGAACTGTGCACCTTGTGCCTTGAATGTTAGTGCCTCAAAGGAGGGTTGGGGTATACAGTAAATGGAATAATAAAAATCCCAGGTTTTTCTGCTCATTCTAGATCAGAAATGGACCACTGGTGATTGTGGGTCCCACCATTCAACTCTTCAACTTGTCCATATTTTATGGACAGCCAATGCAACACAAATACAAGTGAGGAAGGGCTGACTACTACTATCCCATAAATGTTCTGGAACCCCATGAAATATCAGCACCCCTTTAATGACCTCTTCCTCATCTTGGATTATCTCCTCCTTATTTACATGCTCTGGCAATTTAATTTGCACTTACTATTGCCGTCTTGCCCATTTCACAGATGGGGAAAACGGAGGCTCAGCTGCCACCTTATCCAAGACAATTTAAGAAGCCCATAGCTTGGATGGGGTTGAAGTGCAGTATTCTGCACCCCAGATCTGAGCACCAGCCACTCAAGCACATGATCACATTTCTGTTAAAAGTCTGGTGCCCAGTCTTCCAGGCTCACCTAATGACTCACAACAAAGTAAGAGATCTGCATCTTCATTTACAGTGGCAGATATTCGGCAGATTCTAGTGCCTGAACCAGGGGACAGCAACCTTTTTCAGCAAGGGGCCGGTCCACCATCCCCCAGACCATGTGGTGGGCCAGAGTATTTGGGGGGGGGTGAAAAAATTCCTATGCCCCACAAATAACCCAGAGATGCATTTTAAATAAAAGGACACATTCAACTCATGTAAAAACACGCTGATTCCTGGACCGTACGCGGGCCGGATTGAGAAGGTGATTGGGCTGCATCCGGCCCCCGGGCCTTAGGTTGCCTACCCCTGGCCTAAACTAACTTTTTTGCAGGATGGGAGTCTGAGGTACAGAGGCAGAGGGTAGTGCTGAGTGATGAGCTTATAGGCCTAATCGGGGAAAATAAAAACTGACCAGTTGCCGCGTCTGGATGGCATCCACCTGAGAGACCTCAAAAGTGAAATTGCTGGTCTTCTAACAAAAATATATGTCCCTCAGTCCAGCCTCCATACCCAAGGACTATAAAATGTCCAATGTAGCATCAATTTTTAAAAAAGGATCCAAGTGGGATCCTGGAAACTACAGGCCAGTTGGCTTTACATCTGCCCCAGGAAAACTGGTGGGAATTTTCCTGAAAGATAAAACAACCAAGCATTTAGGAAGACAAGCTTCACTGAAGCAGATCCAGCCTGTTGGACACATAATATTAGTGAACTGTAAATCTCTCTGCTTGCAACCGCATTTGAGCTGGCATAAATTCTGTGGGCACCATCAAATACATTTCACCTCTAGCAGGGAGTGTGGCTGAATTTCAGCGTTAAAAAGCAGATGCTCTCCTATATGTTGTTGTTTTTAAACATTGCAGAGGACTGGGATAGCCGCAGGCAAAGAAGGAGTTAATTTTGCCCTCTCCCTCTCTCTCTTCCCACCCCCCCTTTCAATCCCTGCTAGTACAAAAGAAAAAGAGTGTTCAGAAAGATTAAGAGTTTTGCTTTTACAATGAGGTCCACAAAAGCAGGAGGCGTGTCCCTTAAGTATGTGTGAGTGTGGGAGAGGAGGGGGCTTGGGTTTGGGGGGGGGGTTGCTGGAGAGATCCCATTCCTGAGAGAGAGAGGGATCAGGTGCCCACTGGCTCCCCACCAAAGAGAGAGAGAGACTTGGGGTCCCCTCCCCAGCCCCCCAGCCCCTCCGCAGGGATGTCTCGGAGAAAACAGCGGAACCCCCAACAGCTCATCTCCGACTGTGAAGGTTCCACAGCCTCTGAGAACGGTGGGTTCCTGGAGGGGAGGGGGTGTTTTCTTTTGGGGGGGTGTCAAGGAGAGCTGGCAGGTGCCATGGGTATGGGGGATGGCAGCAGTGTGGGAAAGGGCGCGTTGTGGGGTGGGGGGGCACAACCAAGAGCTGGGTGGCAAGGAAGGGGTGAGAAAGAGGCGAAAGAGAATGAAAGTTTTGTTTCCAAACTGGAAGGAAGTTGTTTGCTTGTAACTAGCCTGTTGCCTGTATGTTAGGGGGTTTGGGTCTCTCTACGGTTTACTGACACGCTCAAAGCACATCTATCTAGGAACATAAATTCTGATCGCACAAAATACACATGCATTTTGTCTGTCGTTCTCACACGTACTGTAGTCATAAAAGAACTTTCTTTCCATCCTCGTTTGTTCTCTCTCTCTCTCTCTCTCTCTCTCTCTCTCTCTCTCTCTCTCTGACTTACCATTAGCGACCAAGCATCCACTAACATAATGGCATCTACAGGAAGGATGGGTGATGAGATTTAAAAGCCAGCACATTCACTGGGTTTTCAAGGCCCCAAATACCAACTGACTCCCAAAACGCATGCCATTTCTGACCGCTCCACAAATACCATCCCAGGAATTATCCGTGTGTCAATATCTACACGGTGGGTCCCTTGGAGGTGAGGGCCGACCCTCCCATTCTTTAGGGGGTAAGGAAGTGTTGTGTAAACGAGTGACGCAATATAAATGGAATAATCATAAACCTTCCAACAACCTTGTCAGGTAGGCCAGTTATTCTCACTCATGCTCATTTTACAGACTGGGTGGGCAGAACTGAGAGCGAGAGAAAATTGGTTCACATAAGGCCATCTAATGGGTTGGTGACTGAAGGCCTTTCCGGGTTACATCTCAGCTTGCCACTATACCCCACCTCTGAGCCCCATTTGCGACCCAGAGATTTCCATCCTTTAGCTCCCACTGCCCCACAGATATACGTTGTTGTTTGTGGTGTGTTGTTGTTGTTGCTGCTGCTGCTGCTGTTGTTGTTGCTGTTGCTGTTGTTACTATTACTATACCACCCTTCAGCCAAGGATCACAGGGCGGTTTACAATATAAAAACACAAAAATGCATAACCTAGTAACAAACAAAAACAATAAACCCCACCACACACACCCAGTTTAAAAGGCCATATTGTTGAATTAGCCAAAGGCCTGGGAAATGAGGAATGTTTTTGCCTGGCGCCTAAAGATATGCAACGAAGGCGCCAGGCAAGCCTCCCTGGAGCCACCACAGAAAAGGCCCATTGCCATTTTGCCAGACGTTTCACAGAGAAAGCACCTTGGATGATGACTCCAGGGTCCTGGTCAGTTCATATAGGGGGGACGCAGTCCTTGAGGCATTGCAGTCCTGAGCCCATGCCAAACTAGGCCTCAGTCCGCTACAAGAAGAGTTCAGGCGCCTTGTAGAAAGGTCTTGGTAGAGCACGGCAACTTCAGGTGACTCAAAGAAGTGAGTCAAGCTGCATTGATCAGGAAAATGGAACGAGAAGGAGGAGCCACCACCCAAGCTGACCGATGTGGAATAATCAGCATGACCACAACCCAAGCAATTTCCTTCGTTATCTAAAGCCCAGTCCTAGGCACATTTAGTCAGATACAGGTTCCACTGCACCCAGTGAGTCTTATTCCCCAGTCTTCAGGACTGCAGCCTTACACACTATGACCAACACCATTTTGTTACATGCCTCCCCACGTTCTTGTTTCCCTTGCACGCAAAGGCTGCAAACTGGCACACATTTACTTGGGAGTAAGCCTCCACCCGAACACAGCATGGCTTTCTCCCAAGTAAAACAAGACTAGGATGGGGCTGTGCAATGATTTTGAGCATGGCATACAGACAGCGCGCAAGGATTTGGCCACCTGTACCCTCCCTCATTCATACATAGCCAATCCATTGCGCCCACTGGAGCATCGTTTCCACAAATGTGCCTTGATCCTGCTACCCCCCCCCCAAAAAAAATTTGCTACGCTGCTCTCACATGCATTTTTCTGTACCTTCCCTCTCAGGCCCTCATCCTGGCACCATTGCATGGCCTGTCTCACCCTCTGTTACACATGTGTGGGATACATGCCCTTCCATGCCATCGCTGCCACAGGCCACTTTCACCCTGTACCTTCCCACTTTAAATAGCCATGGCTCCCCCCCCCCCAAGAATTCTGGGAACTGCACTTTGTTAAGGATGCCAAGAGTTGTTATAAGGCCAATATTCCCCTCACAGAGCTACAGTTCCCAGAATTCCCTGGGAAGAGGGACTGATACGTCACCACTATTCTCCCCGCAGAGCTATAATTCGCAGTTTCCTGGGAATTCCCCTATTGATACATCGCTACTCCCCTCACAGGGATGCAGGTGGCGCTGTGGGTTAAACCACAGAGCCTAGGGCTTGCCGATCAGAAGGTTGGCGGTTCGAATCCCTGCGACGGGGTGAGCTCCCACTGCTCGGTCCCTGCTCCTGCCCACCTAGCAGTTCGAAAGCACGTCAAAGTGCAAGTAGATAAATAGGTACCACTGCAGCGGGAAGGTAAACGGCATTTCCGTGCACTGCTCTGGTTCGCCAGAAGCGGCTTAGTCATGCTGGCCACATGACCCAGAAGCTGTACGCCGGCTCCCTCGGCCAATAAAGCGAAATGAGCACCGCAACCCCAGAGTCGGACACGACTGGACCTAATGGTCAGGGGTCCCTTTACCTTTACCTATTCCCCTCACAGAGCTACAATTCCCAGAATTTCCTGGGAAGAAGGATTGAACTACTGGGGGAATCGTAGCCCAAGAAGGGAATAGAGGGGTCTCCTAACAACTCTCGGCAACTTCCGCAAACTGCAGCTCCCAGAATTCTTTGGGTGGGGTGGGGGAAGCCATGACTGTTTAACATAGCATCATAGCGCTTTAAAAGTGCGATGTGAATATGGCACAGTCTTTCTGCGTGCTTTCCTCGCCATCTCGTGTGTGTGTGTGTGTGTGTGTGTGTGTGTGTGTGTTTGTATGGTTTTTTGTGTGTGTGTGTGACTCCCCTCACCCCAGAGAGCCAGGAAGAGAGGGTCACACACATATGCATTCTGTCACACTTCCTCACACACATATTTTTGCCACACACTGCTTCTTTTCTCTCCCGCTCTCTTTGCTCTTTGTGCTGTTGCTAAGTAACTCGCGGAGTCCTAGATAGTCTCTCTTGTGTTAAGTGAGGTCTCTCTTCCCCCATCCCCCTGGTTCCCCATCACCCACCCCATCTCCCCCCCCCCCCGCCACCCCTTTTCAGTCCTTTGCTTGTGGCAACTGGACTGGATTGACTCCAGCTTCCTCTAAGAATCTGTGCTGGAGCGAGAAATCAGGAGGGAGGCTGGTGGAGGAAAGGAGCCGATTAGATGCCTCCTTTCGCTCATCTCCAAAAGGAGTAAATTCAAGCTGGTGAGGTGCAGGGAAGTTTATGGTCCCTATGGGAAGAGTTTATTTAATGGAAATCTGAGCACAGTTAAGCCTGTGCTGCTGCTAATAATAATAATAATAATAATAATAATATTTATTCCGCAGCCACTCTGGATGGCTCCCAACATAATATTAAAAACACAAGAAAACATCAAACATTTAAAACTTCCCTAAACAGGGCTGCCTTCAGATGTCTTTCTGGAATACTTTCCGGAAGCCGTTCAGCTTCTGAAAATCGTTCGAAAACTGGAGTAGTTACTTCTGGGTTTTTGGCATTCGGGAGCCAAAACGTACAATAACGGAGGCGTTTGGGAGCCGAGGTTTGACTGTATACACTAGATGGAAAGTCCAACACTCCCCACATATTTGAATAATGCCTTCCCTGGCACCGGCCAACCCAGTAACTCATCTCTTTTACACGCAGAAAGTCCCGGGTTCAGTCCTTGCCACCTCCAAAACATTCCCTACCTGAAACCCTGATGAGCTGCTGCCAATCAGTGAAGACAACACTAAGCTAAATGGACCAATGGTCTGATGCAATTTAATTCAGATTCCTATTTGCTAAGGTCTGCAGGAGGGGCCCAGCTTGTGGGAACTCCACTAAGTTCAGTCAATGAGCTTACTGCATGAAGCAGCGCCTTCTCCATGGTGGCATCTCAACTATGAAGCTCCCTCCCTGTAGAGATCTGTTTATCCACTTGTTTAAATTTAGGAGATGGATGAAAACGTACCTGTTTTTGCAGGCCTTTAGGGTGCATTGTAACTGGTTGTCTTTACACGTTGTTGTTGGCTGTTTTGGTGGATTTGCTTATTCTGAGGCCCTGCTTCGTGTGCCTCCTCCTCAAGAGGTCCGGAGGGTGGCAACACGAGAACAAGGCCTTCTCTGCAGTGGCTCCCCATCTGTGGAATGCTCTCCCCAGGGAAGTTCGCCTGGCGCCTTCATTATACACCTTTAGGCGCCGGGCAAAAATGCTCCTTTTTAACCTGGCCTTTGGTTGATGTGATTGACATCCTATGCCCTTTTAAAATGTGGCTCTTTTGGGGGGGGGGGGTTATTGGGTTGTTGTTTTTATTTTGATTATATATATATAGTGGTTTTTATGTTGATCTTTTCTTTGAACCGCCTTGAGACCTCCGGGTATAGGATGGTATATTAATTCAAATAATAATAATAATAATAATTTTATTTGTACCCCGCCCATCTGGCCGGGTCTCCCCAGCCACTCTGGGCGGCCTCCAACAGATATTAAAATACATTAAAATATCACAGGTTAAAAACTTCCCTAAATAGGGCTGCCTTCAGGTATTTTCTGAATGTCAGATAGTTGTTTATCTCTTTAACCTCTGCTGGGAGGGCGTTCCACAGGGCGGGCGCCACTACCGAGAAGGCCCTCTGCCTGGTTCCCTGTAGCTTTGCTTCTCGCAGTGAGGGAACCGCCAGAACCGCCCTATTAATACAATAATAATAATAATAATAATAATTGTGCAGTGGGATTTTACTTACGTTTTCAGTATGGGATTTTTTTTTCTTTTTCTTGATGTAAGGTATCCTAGGCTCTCGCAACAGCAAGGGTGGCAGTGTTGTTTTTCTCTTATAATGGCAATGGCACCCACCTGAGAGGTGCCGGAACTGAGTTCCAGTGAGCTCCGGCTGGAAAAAAAGCACTGAAGGGTGGGGCGTATGAACCAATAGTAACACCATGTTCTGAAGTGCGTAAGCCTGTGTGGTCTAGTGGTCAGAGTGCCAGATTACGACCCGGAAGGCCAGAGTTCAAATCTCCCCTCAGCCACGAAGCTCACTAGGCGACTTTGGGTCAGTCAAGTTTCTCTCAGCCTAGCCTACCTCACAGGGTTACTGTGGGGATAAAATGAGGAGCAGGAGAATCAGCTACTCTGCCTTGAACTCCTTGCAGGAAAGTAGGAACGGAAATGCAATAATATAATATTTTTTTAAACATTTTATACAATATGGGGTTTATTGGGTTGGTTTTGTTTTTGTATTTTGTGATTTTATATTAAGGGCTGTAGCACTGTGGCAGAACAGGTCAATCCCTAGCAACAGAACTGGGAGAGAAATCCTGGCTAAAATCATGTTGAGTTAGATGGACCAACAGTTTGACTTGGGATAAGGCAGCATCTTGTCTTTGTTCCCACAGTTTGAAAGGCACATATCTAGATGTGCACTTGCGCAGAAGATGATAACTTGTAGACGGGCAACCCTGTTTGGAATGAGGGGGAGCCCCTCTCCTTAAAAATAGATTGCCATTAAGGTTGTTACAGATTTCTAACCCACCTTTCAGGGAAAGTTAGTATGATGCTATGGGTAGAGTGCTCGACCTAGGAGACCAGAGTTCAAAACTCTACTTGGCCCTGAAACACCCTGGGTGACCTTGGGGGCCAGTCACTGACTCTCAGCCTAGCCTACCTCACAAGGTAGTTGTGGGGATGAAGTGTGAAGGGGAAGAACCAGGTATGCCACCTTGAGCTCCTTGGGAGAAAAGGTTGGGATATAAATGCAAGAAATACAATTAAGAGCATAGATTAAAAGTACACTGCCTTGAGCTCCTTGGAGGAAAGGTGGAATAATATAAATGCAACATTTAAATATATATACCTGAAGGAGCATCTCCACCCTCATCGTTCTGCCCGGACACCGAGGTCCAGCTCCGAGGGCCTTCTGGCGGTTCCCTTGCTGCGAGAAGCCAAGTTACAGGGAACCAGGCAGAGGGCCTTCTCGGTAGTGGCACCCGCCCTGTGGAACGCCCTCCCTTCAGATGTCAAAGAGAACAACAACTACCAGACTTTTAGAAGACATCTGAAGGCAGCCCTGTTTAGGGAGGCTTTTAATATTTAATAGACTATTGCATTTTAATATTCTGTTGGAAGCCGCCCAGAGTGGCTGGGGAAACACAGCCAGATGAGCGGGGTATAAATAATATATTAGTAGTAGTAGTAGTATATTGTTGTGGGGATTCCCATATGGGGCAGCTGCATATTCCTGCATTGCAGGGGGTTGGACTAGATGATCCCCAGGGTCTCCTCCAACTCTACGATTCTATTATTAAATGTGGATGGGAAGAACCAGGTACGTGAGCTCCTTGGGGTGCGGAAAGTTGGGATATAAACATGAACGTAGCCAGGAATTTTTTGGGGGGGCAGGCCTTTGGTTGGAGGGGCAGAACCTCAGTTTGCTATGTATTTTTATTGATTATTATTGATTGGAGGGCAGCTGCCCCTCCCTGCCCCCCCCCATATAAATGCAATATTATTATTATTTTTTTAAAAAATTAAATGTACACTGCCTTGCTCCTTGGACGAAAGGTGGGCTAATATAAATGCAACATTAAAAAAAATTAAATGTGTCGGTTTGCAAAAGGTCCGGGGTTTTTTTGGGGGGGGGGGTTCTCCTAAAAGCAGGGCTCCTCCTTCGTCCTGGCTTGGCCCGCTTGCCTCCCTCCTCCTTCCTGGCTCTCCATCCCTCCGTCTCCAGGTGCGCTCCGGAGCCAGGGCGCACGGGGGCGCAGCGCCCTCTCCTTCCGTCGGCGGCAGCCGCCCTCCCGACACCAGAGGTCCCTGCTGCGGCCGGGTGGGAGCCGCTCTCGGCAGCCCACCGCTCGTCTGGCCGCCGCTTGCCTCCTCCTCTTCCTCCGGGATCGGAGGAGGCGGCCGGGCGGGCCGAGATGAGCGGCTCCCGAGCGCACGGAGAGCAGCAGCAGCCGGAGGAGGTGGTGGCGGCGTCGCGCGACGGAGCCGCTGGCGCCGGCGGCGACTGCAGGATGGGCGAGGCCGCAGGTGGGCTCCTCGCCCCTGTGGCTGGTCCAGCCGGCTGGGGAAGGGGAGAGGGGGCGACCTGGCGGCCGGGGCCTCCTAGCAAGGGCTGGAGGGGAAGCAGCCGGGCCCAGAGATCTCCCTCGAGGCGCCCATCTCTCCCCACGCGCTCCTGCATGCCATCAGTCCGTTTGCGCATCCATTCATCCTAGTAGTTTATCCTGGCCCTTCCCCGCCACCCACCCAAACAGCCAGCCAGGCTGCTGTTTGATTTGCCATGCCCCGTTTGTGTCTTTCCGCCCCCATTGTCCCCATCCAGAAGTCAGAACCCCCTGTTATCTATTCTGTAGGAAGATGGTGGATAATTTTCAGGTGTGCTTCCTTCTTTTCTGCCCTCCTCCCTCCCTTTCTTTCTAGAGAGAACGATGTATGAATGGGCAGAACCTTGCAAAGGTGGGTTGCTGGATAAGGGGGCTTGCAAATTAGTTGGATGTGGGTTGGGCTTTCAGGTAAATTTTTTAAAAAAGAATGTTTGCCATGGTGATCCCAATCTTTCTTTTCCATTCTTAAAATTGCATGAGATCTGTTTGTCTGCCTTCCCATTTCGTAGAATGATAGGATTTTGGAGTTGGGAGGGACCCCTGTGGGTCATCTAGCCCAACCCCTTGCAATGCAGGAATCTCAGCTAAAGCATCCATGGCAGACAGCCATCCAACCTCTGCTTAAAAACCTCCAAGGAAGGAGGTTCTTCTATATTTCTGTTTCCTTCCATTTTCATGCCTGCCAAGTTTTCTGGGCTGGCAGGTTTGTTTGTTTAACAGGATGGCAATGAGAAGTAGAAACATTGCTTGCTTTCAACATACGGAGGAAACATAATAATAATAATAATAATAATAATAATAATTTATTATTTATACCCCGCCCATCTGGCCGGGTCTCCCCAGCCACTCTAGGCGGCTTCCAGCAAACATTAAAATACATACACATGTCACAGATTAAAAACTTCCCTGAACAGGGCTGTCTTCAGGCATTTTCTAAATGTCAGATAGTTGTTAGTACCTTTGACTTCTGATGGGAGGGCGTTCCACAGGGCGGGCGCCACTACCGAGAAGGCCCTCTGCCTGGTTCCCTGTAGCTTTGCTTCTCGCAGTGAGGGAACCGCCAGAAGGCCCTCGGAGCTGGATCTCAGTGTCCGGGCTGAAGAGTTTTTCTCCCTGTCAGGACTGGGGGGGACACACCCTGTGAAGCTGAACGTGGCAAGGGAATACTTTTTCACGTAGTGGATTGTTAAACTATGGAACTCACTGCCAGGGGAGACAGTGATGGCCACCAACTTAGGCCACCACTTTAAAAGTGGATTGGAAAAAATCATGCAGGTTAAGTCATCCGGCGGCTTACTAGCCTTGATGGCTGTGCTCTGCCTCCGCAGTTGAAGGTGCTAATGCTTCTGAATACCAGAAGCGTACTGGAAACTGCAGGAGGGGAGAGAGCTCTTGTGCTCAAATCCTGCTTGCTGGTTTTCCATAGGCATTTGGTTGGCCGCAGTGAGAACAGGATGCTGGACTTAGATGAGCCACTGGCATGAGAGCCAGTGTGGCGTAGTGGTTAAGAGCGGTAGACTCATAATCTGGTGAACCGGGTTCGCGTCTCCGCTCCTCCACATGCAGCTGACCTTGGGCTAGTCACACTTCTTTGAAGTCTCTCAGCCCCACTCACCTCACAGAGTGTTTGTTGTGGGGGAGGAAGGGAAAGGAGAAGGTTAGCCGCTTTGAGACTCCTTAGGGTAGTGATAAAGCGGGATATCAAATCCAAACTCTTCTTCTAATCTTGTTTAGATGCTCATTCATCAGGATGTCCATATGGACCCCTGCAACCCATCCACACAGTTTGCCCAGGAAACAGAAAACAACAACAAAACACAGTTTGCATTTTTGCACGGATTAATAATGAAACGTAATACGTTTAAACAGAGCGCTAGCAGTAGTCTGTTAGAAGACAGTTAAAACCAAGGGTAGATGATGACGGTAGCTGACTAAATTGTATCAGAGCAAATATTGCCCTATTTGAAAAAAATCTAAACAACGACCACAACCAGTACAGGGAAATCTGCAGAATGTTTCTGCAGGCGAGGCTGCTTTGCAAAGAGATAGGATCAGGAGATTAAAGACCAGTTGGATGCATGCAGTGAATTTTGCTACTGTCCCTAGTGTGTGTGTTTACATGTGTGTGTGTGTGTTTTGGCTTCTGCCTATTTATTGAGCATTCCCCTGGTTTGCTTGCAAAACACTTATGCAAAAGTTACGTTATACTTTGCATTTATTAAGCACTTGTTCTGATTTGCTTGCAGGAATTTTTTGGGAAAATGAGCATTTATCCTGCTCAGTGCTTCTTTTCTTTCTAGAAAAAATGTTTTGGGGTACTCTCAAGAAAATCACCATTTTATAGTTCAAATCAGGACTCTTCTTATGGTCTTTAATTTTTTCTTTTTAAAGTGAGTATTTGCAAAACCAGGTTCTTGCTGGTGGGAAGTGTGTTAGGGGAGGGGGCTACAGCAAGGCACCTGCTTTTGCGTGGAGAAGATCCTGGGCTCACTGTACAACATCTGCAGCTTAAAGAACCTCCAATGGCAGGGCCAGAGATCCGAAAGAGCCGCTGTCAGTCAACCCTCACCATTGGCCAAGCTGCCTGGGGATTCTGGGACTTGTAGTGCAACACCATCTGGGAAGCCAAGCTTGACAAACGCTGCATTAACTAGACATATAATATAATTAATATAATATATGTTTACATCAAGGGACCCAGGTGGCGCTGTGGGTTAAACCACAGAGCCTAGGGCTTGCTGATCGGAAGGTCGGCAGTTCGAATCCCTGCGATGGGGTGAGCTCCCGTTGCTCGGTCCCTGTTCCTGCCCACCTAGCAGTTCGAAAGCACGTCAAAGTGCAAGTAGATAAATAGGAACCGCTCTGGCGGAAAGGTAAACGGCGTTTCCGTGCACTGCTCTGGTTCGCCAGAAGCGGCTTTGTCATGCTGGCCACATGACCTGGAAGCTGTACGCCGGCTCTCAGCCAATAAAGCGAGATGAGCGCCGCAACCCCAGAGTCGGACACGACTGGACCTAATGGTCAGGGGTCCCTTTACCTTTACCTTTAACACTTATTTGAAGAGATCTGGAGACTTATTTAACACTTATTTGAAGAGATCTGGAGGGGTCTCTTTACCTTTACCTATGTTTACATCAAAAATATTGGCAGGTCCTGAGCAGAGAGAGGGTTGTTACACAAGTTGGAGGACGTACCTAGTCGTGACCATTAAATGGGCCAGCTGCCTTATACCTTTGGTCTGCCTAACTCAGTTTTGTCTACACTGACCGGCAAAGTTTCAAGCAAGGGACATTTCCAGCCAGTGTTAGATACTTAGTTATATAAGCTATGCACCGAATGGCTCCTTAAACCAGGGTTACAGTTGCCAAAACAGAACGCCTAATTGCCATTTTGGGGGGCAGGTGGCTCGAAAGTCGTGTATTTTTCAATACGACTTTTTGGTTCCAGAAATTCATTCCGATGGTGCAGATAAAATATAATGGATAGAATTCTGCAGGATGTGTTGCTAGTGTGTGAAAACAGCCCAGATCCAAGGATCCGCAGGCACGCACCTCCAGATGGTGGAGACGTCAAGGCACCATCCTGACACCTGGGCATCTTCACTTGGTCACAATAATAATAATAATAATAATTTATTATTTATACCCCGCCCATCTGGCTGGGTTTCCCCAGCCACTCTGGGCGGCTTTCAACAGAACATTAAAATACAACTATCTATTAAACATTAAAAGTCTCCCTAAACCGGGCTGCCTTCAGATGTCTTCTAAAGGTCTGGTAGTTGTTGTTCTCTTTGACATCTGAAGGGAGGGCGTTCCACAGGGCGGGTGGCACTACCAAGAAGGCCCTCTGCCTGGTTCCCTGTAACTTGGCTTCTCGTAGTGAGGGAACCGCCAGAAGACCCTCAGCACTGGACCTCAGTGTCCGGGCAGAACGGTGGGGGTGGAGACGCTCCTTCAGGTATACTGGACCGAAGCCATTTAGGGCTTTAAAGGTCAGCACCAACACTTTGAATTGTGCTCGGAAACGTACTGGGAGCCAGTGTAGGTCTTTCAAGACCGGTGTTATGTGGTCTCGGCGGCCGCTCCCAGTCACCAGTCTAGCTGCCGCATTCTGGATTAGTTGTAGTTTCCGGGTCACCTTCAAAGGTAGCCCCACGTAGAGCGCATTGCAGTAGTCCAAGCGGGAGATAACTAGAGCATGCACCACTCTGGCGAGACAGTCTGCGGGCAGGTAGGGTCTCAGCCTGCATACCAGATGGAGCTGGTAGACTGCTGCCCTGGATACAGAATTAACCTGCGCCTCCATGGACAGCTGTGAGTCTAGAATGACTCCCAGGCTGCGCACAAGTGGCCGATAGCCAGGTGCAAAACGTGCCTGGCGAAATTTGAACGCTTGTTTCCAGCCATAAGAAGAACCTTCTGGATCAGGCCAATGGTGTGTGCTGTCTAGTATCCTGTTCTCACAGTCGTCAACCAGATGTTTGTGGAAAACTAGCAAGCAGGACCCGAGCACCGGCACACTCTCCTCTCCGGTGGCTTCCAGCCACTGGTATTCAGAAGCATAACTGCCTCCGACCAAGGAAGCAGAGCAGAGCCATCATGGCCAATAGCCACTGATAGCCACGTCCTTCATGTAGAGATGTCAGAGATTGAACCTGGGACCTCCTGCATCCTGTTTCTGTTCACTAAAATCTGAGTGTTGCCACTAGCTTCTATCTGATATGCAGTTGTCCTGTTCATCTTTCTGGTTAAAGATCAGGTGGGCTTGGTTGCCAGAGTGCTGTAGTGGTTGGAGCAGAGATTCTCAAGCTTGGGTCTCCAGCTGTTGTTGGACTACAACTCCCATCATCCCTGCTAGCTGGGATGATGGGAGTTGGAGTCCAACAACAACTGTTGTTGTTCAGTCGTTCAGTCGTGTCCGACTCTTCGTGACCCCATGGACCAGAGCACGCCAGGCACGCCTATCCTTCACCAACAACAACTAGGGACCCAAGTTTGAGAAACACTGGGTTAGAGTGTCAGACTAGGACTTGGGAGACCAGGGTTCAAATCCCCATTCGGCCATAAAGCTCACTGGGGGACTTGGGGCGAGTCGCTCACTCTCAGCCTAACCTACCTAGGGATTAAATGGGGGAGAGGAGAACTACGGACACCATCTTGGAGGAAAGTATGGGATATATAAATGTGATGAATGAAATAGATTGCTGATCCAAAATTACCGCACCCCCTTTCCCTCTGTCTCCCTTTCTCTGCAGGAGATACTGGGGACGAGACAACCCCATTATCCTGCCCCGCCTGCCGTACCAACTTCAAGGATCCCTCCGAGTTGTCCGCTCACGTGGATTCCTGCTGCTCGGAGCAGCCCACCTGTTCCTCTGCGGCGGCAGCTACAGCCACCGCTGGTCAGGACCACTCCAGCCTCTCCTCCTCGTCCTCCTCTTCCTCGGTGGAGGTCCGTCCCGAGAGCCCTCAGAGCATGGACGTCGAATCGGGGACGCTGCTCTCTGACCCAACCCAAGAAGCGGCCCTCCCCCGGCCCCCTCCCCCGCCTCCCCCAACACTGCCCCCCTCCTCCGCCTCCGTCCCCGCCGGGCACCTCAACATCCCCCTCATCTTGGAAGAGCTCCGGGTCCTGCAGCAACGCCAGCTGCACCAAATGCAGATGACCGAGCAGATCTGCCGCCAGGTGCTGCTGCTGGGGTCCCTGGGGCAGGTGGGCTCCCCGACCCCTTCCTCCGAGCCGGCCCCGGGAGCGTCTCTTCCTACCAAGCCCCCCTTGCCGGTCTTCTCCATCAAAACAGAGCCAGGGAGGACCCAGGCGTCCAGCTCCCCTGAGGTCCCCAAGCCCGCTTTCTTCCACCTCTACCACCCTTTCCCCGGAGGCGCCCGAGTGCCCAAGGCCGAGCAGCTCCTGGCTCCGGCCTTCCCCACAGCGACGGGCATCCTGGCCGCCCAGTGCTTGGGCGCTGCCCGGGGTTTGGAGCAGGCGACGTCTCCGGGGCTCCTGCGGCAGAAGAACGGGGGAGGAGTGGGAGGAGGAGGAGGGTTAGAAAGCAGGCTGGAGGAGAAGCCCGGAGGGCGCCACAAATGTCGCTTCTGCGGCAAGGTCTTTGGCAGCGACAGCGCCCTGCAGATCCACCTGCGCTCCCACACGGGCGAGCGCCCTTACAAGTGCAACATCTGCGGCAACCGCTTCACCACCCGCGGCAACCTCAAGGTGCACTTCCACCGCCACCGGGAGAAATACCCCCACGTCCAGATGAACCCCCACCCCGTCCCAGAGCACCTGGACTACGTCCTCACCACCTCGGGGCTACCTTACGGCATGTCGGTGCCGCCCGAGAAGCCCGAGCCCGGAGAGGAAACCACCCCTCCGCCCACCACCGAACGCAAGGCCTTGAGCGCCACCGAGAGCCTCACCCTGCTGTCCGGGGCCTCGCCATCGGCGGCGGCCCAGGCCTTGCCCGGCTTCAACAAGCTGGTTCTGATGAAGGCAGTGGAGGCGAAAGGGAAGGGGGACGAGAACACCCCGCCGGAAAGGGAGGCGGAGGGTGCCCGGCTTCAGCTGGGGAAGCTGGTGGGATCGCTGCCCAGCTGGGCCTTGCTAGCCAATCACTTCAAGACGGGCACAGCGGTGGGGCCTTTCCCCTACGTGCTGGAAGCTTCCCCCTCGGAGACTTCCAAGCTCCAGCAGCTGGTGGAGAAGATTGACCGCCAGGGGTCTCCGTCGTCGTCTTCTTGCTCTGCTCCTGTCACGGCCGCCCAAGCCGTGGCCGGGTCGTCCTCCTCTTCCCTGCCCGCTGCTTCGGGGCCCAACCAGTGCGTGATCTGCTTGCGGGTCCTGAGCTGCCCTCGAGCCCTGCAGCTCCACTACGGGCAGCACGGAGGGGAGAGGCCTTTCAAGTGCAAGGTGTGCGGGCGGGCCTTCTCCACCCGGGGCAACCTGCGCGCTCACTTTGTGGGCCACAAAACTAGCTCGGCCGCCCGGGCCCAGAACTCTTGCCCCATCTGCCAGAAGAAGTTCACCAACGCCGTTAGCCTCCAGCAGCACGTCCGCATGCACCTGGGCGGGCAGATCCCCAACGGGGCGCTCCTCCCCGAGACCCCGGCTTCGGAAGGGGCCACCTTGGGGGACGGCGAGAAGCAGCAGCAACCGCAGCAGCAGGCCCCTCCACAAGACGAGGAACTGTCGGAGGAGGAGGAAGAAGAACCCACCGATGAAGACTCCCTGGAGAGTGGAGGGGAGAAGGTCGAGGGGCCCTCCAGCCCGGAACAGGAAGCTCCGGGCCTCACCAAGGAAGGGGGAGAAGCGGCAGAAGAGGAAGACGGTGGCACCAATGCGGCCTTGCCATCAGGGCCCGGAAGCCCTCAGCGGCCCATGCAAGAAGGGGGAGAGAAGGCGGAGGCGGAAAAGGCAGGAGGGGGAATGCCACAAGAACAGGAGGAGGAACAGGAAACGGGCGGGGAAGGCCCTTCGGAGAAGCAAGAGGGCAGTCAAGCCAAAGAGGGGCCGACGCTGGTTTGTGGGATTTGCAAGCAGGCCTTCCCCGACAGGGCCGCATTGCGCAAACATGCACTGGCTGCCCACCACCAGGTAAGGGAGAGACCTTTCCTCTTTCTCAGTGCCTCCTGTTATGGAGAGTGTTCTGCCTATCCCCTGTTCCCTTGTGATTTCCTTCTCCATCGTTTTATTGATTCGGGAAGTTGGC
This sequence comes from Darevskia armeniaca, assembly GCA_034641395.1. NCBI lineage: Eukaryota > Metazoa > Chordata > Lepidosauria > Squamata > Lacertidae > Darevskia > Darevskia armeniaca. The sequence goes on along the minus strand of JAWWNF010000882.1, from coordinate 910,491 downwards.
TTCACTTGGCGTGCTGTCTGTCCCCCTCTAGAGGCAGAACTGGGGAGTGCAAGGCTCCGTTGCAGGAAGTGCATCTCCCTTGCACAGTATGGACACAGGAAGTTGGTTGCACTTGGTGCACTCTCTGCCCCCCTCTAGAGGCAGAACTGGGGCATGCAGGGCACCATTGTAGGGAATACAATACCACGTTGCCTCACAGTTCTGGAGTGTGGCAAAACATATTTTTAGTATTATAATTTTCGTTTCTTCCACTTGGACCACCCATCAGGTTAAGATCACATGGCAGTTCATGATATATTTATTCAGAAGCAACAAAATACAAGTCTGTAGTGACAGAATCCCTGTAAACACACATTTATTAAAACCTGAAGGTTTAAAATGCAGCTTGGCCAGTTTGATTATGCTACGCTAGGCATGTACAACAGGTAGATCGTGATCTACTGGTAGATCACTGGATGTCTGCGGTAGAACCCTGGTAGATCATTGGCTCCCCCCAAAGAAGCTGAACAAGTGTGGCTCCCCTAAAAAAGCTCAACACTTTACCTCCTTCCTAAAAAAAGCTCAACAACTTTGACCTGAACCAAAAAAAGGGGGGTAGATCACTGCCAGTTTTTAACTGTGAGTAGATTGCAGTCTCTTGGGAGTTGGCCCCCCTTGGTCTAGGCCTTACAAAGGCTTGCAGCCTCCTGTCCCCATGTAGCGTAGCTTGTTCGTGTTTGTTACTTATTTTTAAATAAATGTGTTTTTTCCCCGAAAAGGAAATGAAAGTGGCATACAGCAATAAAGCATGCATGCAGTAAACTAAATGTATTAAGGAAATTACCAGAAAATTTAAAGAAAACTTTTTTTAAAAAAAATAATAACAATCCTGAAAGCAACAAAAACAGCAACCTGGAACGACCCCCTCAATACACACACACACACACACACAGAGAGAGAGAGAGAGAGAGAAACCTGAATTGTGTGAAAGCACAAAAGAAAGGATAGCAACCTTAACGTAAAGGGGAGGAAGGATTTTTGGCTGAAGGCCTGTACCACGGTCGCTAGACCCTCGTTTTCTTGGTCAGAGGCCTGTGCTGCTATCGCCACTCTGCTTCGTCTCTCTCGCAGTGCTTCCCAAACTTGGGTCCTCCACTGTTGTTGGACTACAACTCCCATCATCCCTAGCTAGCAGGACCAGTGAAGAGCCAGTACAAGTTGCAATCTCAGCTGAATTTGGGGGGACCCGCTTGAAGCATCCTTTGCGGCTAGCTGATTTGTTTGCTTTTGTTCAATTGGCTCGTTGCAAACAACTGAAAGTCTGGGAATTCTTATAATAAACCTGGTTTGCAACGGGGGTTGAATAATTTTGATGGCAGCTGTGGATCAAAAGTCTTTGAAACAGCAGAATGTAGGCAGCCGCCTATATTTTGATGTTCGGCATTGCACATGTGGGCACCATTTAAGGTGGTGTTGCTTCCATTGGGAAGCATGCTTAGAAGCCATGGCGAATGATGGAAATGGGACAGGGCCATAGCTCAGCGGCAGAGCATCAGCCTTGCATGCAGAAGTTCCCAGGTTCAGTCCCTGGCATCTACAGGTAGGGCGAGAAATGCCCCCTGCCTGAAATTCCTGGAGAGCTGCACACCCTCCAAGTGTGCCTATTTTCCAGGGGGCGTCCCTGATCTAGAGAAGCCATCCCTGTTTCTGATTTCATCCTGGAATGTCCCACTTTTCCTTAGGATGTCCCTATTTTCATTGGAGAAATGTTGGAGGCTATGGAGTTATCCGACACAGCCCCCCACCCCAGCCATCTGAAGGCAATCCTGTATACAGAAGCTTTTTTAAAATGTTTAACGTTCATTGTATTATGTTTTTTACTATGTTGGAAGCCCCCCAGAGCAGCTGGGGCAACCCAGTAAGATGTGTGGGGTATAAACAGTAAAATTACCCTTATGTAATAGGGGCATCCCTATTTTCACCGGAGAAATGTTGGCAGGCATGGAGCTGCTGCCAGTCAGTGTAGACAATACTGAGCCGGGTGAACACGATATGAGGAAGCTTCCTGCCTTCTGGGTCAAACCAGCGGTGTTCCTTCCCTTGTGGCCGCCAATACCATTTAACACTGGTCTTTAAAGACTGACACTGGCTCCCAGTACGTTTCCGAGCACAATTCAAAGTGTTGGTGCTGACCTTTAAAGCCCTAAACGGCCTCGGCCCAGTATACCTGAAGTCTCCACCCCCATCGTTCTGCCTGGACACTGAGGTCCACCTCGGAGGGCCTTCTGGCGGTTCCCTCCCTGTGAGAAGTGATGTTATAGGGAACCAGGCAGAGGGCCTTCTCGGTAGTGGCACCCGCCCTGTGGAACGCCCTCCCATCAGATGTCAAGTAAGTAAACAACTCTCTGGCTTTTAGAAGACATCTGAAGGCAGCCTTGTTTAGGGAAGTTTTTAATGTTTGATGTTTTATTGTGTTTTTAATATTTTGTTGGGAGCTGCAGAGTGGCTGAGGAAACCCAGCAGGATGGGCGGGGAATAAATATTATTATTATTATTATTATTATTATTATTATTATTATTATTATTAACAGGAGTGTCGGCTCAGAGCGCCGCCTGTGTTAAGTGCCTGTCTCTTTCCTCTTTCTCCGAAAGGTTAATCTCAGCGGCCACGTGTGGAGCAGCAACCAGGCCCGGCGAGGAAGGCGCTTGCCCCTAGAAGGCCCCGTGCCGGTGCTGTCAGGGGGCCAGGTCAAGCTCCAGGACTTCCTGGGGCGTGATATCCCGGCCCAGCTCGTGGGGGTGGGACCCCTCTCTTTCTGGAACCAGTACACGGCCTTCCTTTCTGGAGGCCTCCCGACCAAGCCAGCTCACGGTGGGGGTAGCGGTGTCGCTTCTTCTTCCTCCTCCTCCTCTTCTTTGGCATCCAACGCGGGCACCCACGGCCTCTTCGGATCCAGCGTCACCCCTGGGAAGGTGGCCCCCAGCGAGGCCAAGGAGAAGCCGCCGGTGGGGTCTCTGCTGCTGCTTCCTCCGCCGCCGCCAGCCCCAGCCCCGGAGGTCATCCCTGAGAACCAGGGGAAGGGGGAGAAGTAACTCCACACTGGCGTAGCGCCTCCGTCAGGTAAGGCAAGCTGGAGGAGACCCATCGCGGCTGCAACTGGTGGAATTGGAAGCTGGGCCCCGGTGGGTTGGGTTGGCATCTGTCTCGAGGGACAAAGAAGGAGTGAAGTCAAGCTGTCGGAGAGTCACAGCGCCTGCTGCAGCTGCAGAGGCCGATGTGGGAGAGACATGTTTTGTTGCAGTTGGGGCAGGCGGAGGCATCCCGTTGTGCCGCTGCAGATACACCACGGCATTTCTTCTTTCTGCGCCGTTTCTCCTGTGGTCACTGCCATGGGTACACTGTCTGTCCATCTCCAGCCGCTGTGGCGCCCAGGTGGTGCGAGTGGAATAAATCCTGCGTACGTTTTGCAGGGGGCAGGATTTACACTCCTGAATAAATTCCGCAAAGTGCATTTGCATAAACTTTGCGACGCGGAATTTGCAGACCAAAGCTCGGCTGGAGGCGGGATTTGTAATTCTAAGAAATTATGAAATCTGACCGCTGATAGGATTTGTGATTTGCAGTGAAGAGAGGTTTGGATTCATGAGACACAGGTGTATGGGCTTGGATGGAGGCTGGTACGAGCAGCGCCTCGGTGATTTGCTATGTACGCCATCACTGCCTTGAGCAATCCAACCCCATTGCCCAGTGTATCTGCTGCTGGAAGCCACTTTGAGATGGTGTACACAACTTGGGTCGTGGGGCAGACCTGCTGCCCTCTAGATGTTGCTGAAGCACTGCCCCCATCATCCCTGACCACTAGCTGTGCTGGCTGGGGTTAATGGGAGTGGGGAGTCCAGCAATATTGGGGACACCACAGGTTCCACACTCCTGATTTTGCCCATGGAAACAGCTTTAAAAGGTGCAAAGCAGAGAGAGAACATTCCTCTTCCCCCTCTCACTACAGGTGAAACTCGAAAAATTAGAATATTGTGGAAAAGTCCATTTATGTAAGCAATTGTTTTCATTAGCTACTGGAGTTTAATATATGAGATAGACTCATGACATGCCAAGCGAGATATGTCAAGCCTTTGTTATAATTGTGATGATTATGGCATGCAGCTGATGAGCACCCCAAAGTTGAAATTGTTACTTTGGGGTTCTCATCAGCTGTACGCCATAATAATCACAATTATAACAAATAAAGGCTTGACATATCTCGCTTGGCATGTCATGAGTCTATCTCATATATTCATTTCACCTTTTAAGTTGAATTACTGAAAGAAATGACCCTTTCCACGATATTCTAATTTTTCGAGTTTCACCTGTAGATGGTGGGAGATGATGGTTCGGATGTGATTGGGGAGGACCCTGCTTTCTAAGATGCTCATTACCACAGCATCTGCTTTGCATGCAGAAGGTCCCAGGTCCCTTGGCATCGCCATGTGCAGCCTGGAATTTCCCCTGCTTAAAAGGACCTGGAGAACTGCTGCCAGTCAGTGTAGACAATACCGAGCTAAGATGGACCCAACAGCCTCCAGTAAATGACAGCTTCTTCTATCCCTACGCTCAGGGCAAGGTAGAGACATTCGGAAGCGGCAAGAAATACAGGCATGGTTTGCATATTCTTTATCCTCCCAATGTAAAACTAGGGTTTCCATACGTCTGGAATTTCCCATATGTAGCCAGGATTCATCAGAAAACGCTTCAATGTCCAGGAAAATCCGGACGTATGGCAACAATGATTCAGTCTCTGCTTGCCGTCTAAGAGACAGAACACTTAAGGAAAAAGGAGCAAGGAGGGAAGAGGAAAACAAGCAAACACATGCACCAGTTCTTCAACGTTACAAAGTTCGTAACGCTGAGCAGATTTTTGAAGGTTTGGTCATCCACTCTCTGGATCGACTTTGCAGGATGCTTTGCATGAACAAAGCAGCCACGTTTTAGTGAGGCGGGTGATTTGCAAGGTGCTAGACCACAGGGTGAGTGAGTGTGGTTTCTTTCCCCCTAACTTTTTTCTTTTCCTTTCCTATCTTTTCCAGGCGGAACTGTTTTAGCGATACCCAGGCTGGCGGGGACGCGCCCCCCCCCCTTTTCCCCACGCGCAGCCCCGCAAGAAGAGAAGCGGCTCCGGTCTTAATTTTAGCAACATTTTAGTCTTTTACTTTTAAAATGTAGCTTGGATGTCCGTCGGCCGAAAGGCAGGATCCTGTCGCGGGTCAGGGAAGCACAGCAAACACCCTGCACCCTTGGGAAAAAGAAAAAGTGGGTCTCATTTAGATTAGGGCAAGGATGCCGGACAGTCCATTCAAGCGAAGGGAACAACATCTTGAGCTCCCCCAATAAAAGCAGTTTGGCAGAACTACTGGTACCAAGTCTTTGGCTCTTATTTCTACAAAGGGCTGGAGGGGCGTCTGGTTTAGCCCCCTGATGTTGACCCCCAACACACACACACACACACACTGCAATTGATGCAAGCCAAAAGGGTCTCTCTTCACGTACACTTCAAATACAGGTACAGTCGTACCTCGTGTTGCGTTCACTGCAGGTTGCGAACGACACGGGTTACAAATGCGGCGAACCTGGAAGTGGGTTTCGCCGCAGTCTGCGCATGCTCCACGCAGGTCGCGCATGCGCAGAAGCACAATATACCGCGATATCGCCGCTCTCGTTACGTATTTTTCGGGGTGCGATCGGCACCCCGGAATGGATCAGGTACATAACCAGAGGTACCACTGTAACTCACAGTTGTGTGTAACTCACAACTTGCACACATTTAACTTGCGCGATTGCACGGGTGGGGTGGAATCTATATATATATATAAATGTTCCCATTGCGCGTTTGTCCGAAACACCCTTGCTCCGTAACCGGTGAACCAAATCGCATCAAATTTGGACACAGCGTTTCCATTACCATCTCAATGTTTTTTGGTGTAATAAAAATTCAGAAAAACCACACCTGTCATACCTAAAATAAAGAAAAACCGCAAAAAAAATCTGTCGCAGGCATTATACATCACCACCAGAAGCTCTGAAGACACCAGCAGCATCCAATAGAAAGGCAGGTCGCGCTCTGTCACCTGCAAAAGCTCTGAAGGATGGCGCCAAATAATGACGTCATCAACCGAGCAACTGAAACCACCAAGGCGGCCAATACCAGACAACCCACAGAGCCATTACCAGACAAAGGCAAACAGCCAAACCCAGAGCCACAGCCACAGGCCGCAACCCAAAAACACCCCCCCCCCGCAAACGCTCCCACTAGCCCAAACCCTCCGCTGCAAAAACCCACAGTCAGGCCAGGGCCAAGGAATTGAGATACAGGGCGGAGGCCTTGGCTCGCATTTACATACTAGCCCCAGCCTAGGCCGACAGACTAGGCCTCGGCTCTACTTTACAGACTAGGCCTCGCCTCTACTTTACAGACTATCCTGAGTGAAGCCGGGTGGGGGGAGGAGGGGCCCGAATAGGTCATGGGCTGACCCAGGGTGGGGGAAGTCACAGGGATGACTTGGGGGGAGGGGGGACTGGATACCTCATGGGTCACTACAGGATGGGAGGAATCACAGGGATGAGACAACAACGGGGGGGGGGAGGACAAAACCCATAGCCCGGGGGGGGGTATTTTGGCTGCGGCTGCTACTGATGGTAATAAGCATAAAATCAGCCACAGCAAGGCGTGGCCCGGGTCAGCTAGTAGATAAATAAATGGAGAGCGGAGGAAACCCAAACTTTGGTAAACAGCCCTCCACCTTGTAGGGGGTGGGGGCAGTTCCAGGGGTTCCTGGCTTTACACATTTTTTAGTATACACGTGAACCCTCAGTATGTAACCTCCCTGTAAGATGTGAGTTACCTGTACATAGCACTCTGTCCAGCAGGAGGCAGTGATGAGTACAGGGGAGTCAGAAGGAAAGAGAGTCTGACCCCCCCCCAAAAAAATGCATTCCCCGCCCCACCCCCGCCCTGCCCCATGTATCTGGGATATTTTATGCCTTTCTCTGAATAAGGGCTGCCTCCTGACGAAATACATCTTAACTCAATTGTATGCATTTTAATAAAAAAAAAATCCTTCCAGTAGCACCTTAGAGACCAACTAAGTTAGTTATTGGTATGAGCTTTCGTGTGCATGCACACTTCTTCAGATATTTTAATAGTTAACATTTGCATGTGAATAAAGACACTAATTCTGAAGGGGGGGAAATAGTCTTACTTGGGGTGGGCCCATTGAACTTAATGGGCATGGTTAAAAGGTCTATATTCAATTCAAGGGGTCTACTCTTGAGTTAAAGACTGATGCACTCTTTGTTTTAGAAAAAGACATTTCTTCTTAGCCAGGATGGAAAGCTGCTTCTAGGGTTGTTTTTATAAGTACCGGTATTTGTATTTTAAAAGAGTTAACTTTAAAAGAATAATAATACCTGATTAAATGGTGAAGCATCAACCTGATGGAATAGAAAAGTTTCCAGCAGACGTTTCAAGTTTTAAATGAAAGGCGCTTGCGGAGTCACTGTTACTGCACTATTCCACAATACTGGGCCGATAACACTAAAAGGCTCGGTTTCTTGTTGCCAAATGAGCTTTTGTCAACTTGGGGAACGACCAGCGATGCTCCTGCAGACGATCTCAGTGACCAAGCTGGGAAATAAGGGTTTGTATGGTCCCTGATACAACTGTCAATCACCTGATTCATAAATAATCACCTGAAAGATCCTCTCACCCTTCCCATACCCATAGCTCTCAACTTTTGGATTTGAAAATAAGGGATGCCGCGAGGGCGGTGCAATAGCACCAAGTAGCCTCGCCACCCTGCGCTCCAGAGGCTGTGCGCAAACGGGTGAGCAAAAGAGCGAGCGCATAGACGGCAGGCAGGCTGTCTGTCTGGTTGGGCGTGAGGGTCTGGCTGCACAAGGCATGCAAGCTCCGCCCCCAGTCGGTCTCAGACTCCTTATTGGCAGCCAAGCAACGCAGCTGAGGAGCCTCCCTGGCCGGCAGGGAGGGAGAGGAGCTGCTTCCTTTGAAATCCGGGAAATTTAAGGGATATCAACAATCCGGGACAGCAGCGGGAAACGGCATTGGAATAAGGGAGTTTCCCGCAAAAAAAGGGAGGGTTGACAGCTATGCATACCCAGTCTCTGTGCTCTGCAGGACAGCCCATCCAATACAATATACGGCTCAAGCCTTCATTGCTGCGGCACCCACTGTATGGAACTTCTTCCCCTTGAACATTAGGCTGGTGCCATCTCTGCTGTCTGCTTGTCACCTACGGAAGATTTCCCCCCAGTATGCATCTGTATTGGAATTGCTCCTGAGATGATTTCTCGTTTGTTGTTTGCAGCCCTGGACTCCTTTGGATACCATTATCTTCTGTAAATAAATAATAAATACTAATATAAAAAAATATTTTAGAAGTGGGACATTCACACTCACATTTGGGTGACAACTGAAAATAAAATAATAATAATAATAATAATAATAATAATCTGCAGTGCTGGTTAAGCACCTTTGCATCAAGCTTAGAAAGCTCTTTCCATGTGTCAAGGAAGTGGCTTGCAGCATCCGATTCTCTTCCCCTCCCCTCCCCTCCCCATCGGTTACGGATAATGCTATTTAGCGGCTTATGAGCTCAAGCCCTTCCTTTGTTGCAGCTTCAACCTGGCAGCCCTCCAAAGGAGAGGGGGCACTTCCTTCTCAGAACTAATCCTCCCCCCCCCCCCACTCCCCATTTACCATCCTCAACTTCTTTTGCTCTTATTCATCTGCAAATTCCAGTGGGAAGGCTGCTACTACCGGTAGTCTTTTAAGGTGCTGGGAGACCCCTTTCTGCTGCAAGAGACTAGCAAATTTATGATGGCATAAGCTTTCGCTCCAGTCCATCAGATGCACGAAGTGTTATCTTGAATTACAACACACACACACACACACACACACACACACAGAGAGAGAGAGAGAGAGAGAGAGAGAGCGAGATAGAGAGAGAGAGAGAGAGAGAGTTGGGAGTTAAGGTGGGAATTGTAAACTGTGAATTCAGAGAAAAATGGACTGCATAAAATTTAGGACAGTGATTCAGGTATATAAGTGCCTTACAGTGGCAATGAATTTGCAAAACAGCCATCGATAACATGGTATGCCGATTAATATACATATTATGCTTGAAATCCTTTGTCTCCGACTGCCAGTGATGACACTGAATCTCCCCCAGCATTGCAATTTAGCAGTTTCACACTGTGGTCTCCCTTTAAACCACGTGTAACTCAGGATCTGGCAAAGGTGAGCTCCAGCCCATGAAACGTTCTGCCACGATAGATGTATTTTTGCCACAACAGAGTGACACACCTACCGTTCTGGAAACTTTGGCCTTGGCTAATTAAGAGTACGGTTGTGGGTTTTTTTGTTTGTGTTCTTAAAGTACAATTTTTAAACAAGATCACATTTTCCGCACCCAAAAGAAGGCCTGGATTTGTTTCTATTTGGAGATTGGGTAGAACAGGATGCTGCCCAATCAAATATTTTTAATTATAATATATATATATATAAATTATACAGTGCTTTTTTCTGGGGGTACGCAGGAGTATGCATACCGCTAAATCTTTGTACTTTTGTCCATTTGCTGTATTTATTTTGCCCGATTTGAACTATAAAATGGTGATTTTCTTGAGTCAAAATGAGAGTACCCCTAAACATATTTTTTTTAGGGGGGAAAGCACTGTATAAATATATAAAAATAAATGATCCAGTGTCTGCGGCTCTCCAGGAGTTCAGCTCTCCGGACAAAAACACTGCCCTCCTAATTCTTTCTTACGTCTGCAGTGTAGAGACTGGGACCCACTTCAAAAATGGCCCCTTGAGCTTCGCCGCCTTAAACAAAGATGGCGGCTCCCCACCCGCTGCCCGGTTTCAGCTTCGAACTACGGGCACGCGACGGGAAGTGTGCTTCCCTTATCTCCGTCCCCCACGGGGTACTTCCGGTCCTTCTCAACCCGGCCCTCCCTTCTGCCGGGATAGCCGCTGCCCGGCTAACCGGGGGCGATGTCGGACACATGGAGCTCGATCCAGGCTCACAAGAAGCAGCTGGACTCGCTGCGGGAGCGGCTGCAGCGGAGGCGCAAGCAGGACCCCCTGGGTAAGGGAAGCGGGCGAAGGAAGCGCAGGTGCGCGCGGATAGGATAGGCTGCTAGGAAGCACCAGGGCAGGGCTGCATCCAAGTAAGTCCTGCTCAGAGTAGACCCATTGACATAAATGGGGCTAGACTAGGCTAGGCAAGTCCATTCACTTGTCTCCTCTTGAGTATGGCCGAGGCTCCCGTTTGCACCATACATTTAAAGCGTTACCATGCCACTTTAAAGAGTTTTGGCTTCCCTAATCCTGGGAATTGTAGCTTGGCAGGAGACACTCCTATTCTCCTCACGGAGCTACAGTTCCCAGAGTTCCCTGGGGAGAAGGGTTGCTTGCCAAGCCACCCCAAGAACGGGTCCAGGACTTTTTTTAAAAAAAGTGCCCCGGTGAATCGGATTCAGTATCCTCGCTGCGCCTGAATGCGTCTTCTTGCCAACATCATCTTTGCGTGGGTGCCTGTCTCTGCATCATCTAGTTGTTTTCATTTTTTCATTTTATACATTTCAATAATGTTACAAATCATTTTAACATTTTGAAACACGACTTCCTGCCCCCTCTTTCTGTGGTTCCTTAATTAAAAAAAAATAGTTTATGCATATTCCAAATTATCTTAAACATTTATTCATCTATTCCTTCCAGTAGCACCTTAGAGACCAACTAAGTTTGTTCTTGGTATGAGCTTTCGTGTGCATGCACACTTCTTCAGAAGAAATGTGCATGCACACGAAAGCTCATACCAAGAACAAACTTAGTTGGTCTCTAAGGTGCTACTGGAAGGAATTTTTTTATTTTGTTTTGACTATGACAGACCAACACGGCTATCTACCTGTAACTGAATTTATTCATCTACTTTAAATGCGTACTCTTAAAGAACTCCAGATTGTTACAATAATTCTGCCAATGTTCTTAACTGTTTACAGTTTGTTTGTAAATATTCAATAAACCATTTCCATTCCTGATTTCTTATTATCTCGATTTCTTATTTTTCCGGTAAGTTTTGCCATTTCTGCATATTCCATAAAGCTTTTGTATCCGTTGTTGTTTTCATTTGTTAATTGACAGTGGCCTACATCACGCAGTGGCTGTGAAGCCTGCCTTCGGAGGGCATTTGTCAATATATATGCTTAGCCTAAGATGGATATATCCACGGTTACTGTATTTTTAATGCGAGCTGATACGGCGGGAACTGTTCTGTTCTGTACTCTTCTTTCTTTTAGTTGTTTGTCTTCCTCCATTTAAAAAACGGTTTTAAAAGGAACCAACACTGTGTTTCCAAAAGTGGCCAGCTAGCAAGCTTCATAGCAGAAAATAAGAGGCAGGATGCCTTTGAGTTACACTTGCTGGGAATTGCAAATGGGGAGAGTGCTGCAATACTGAGGTTCTGCTCTTCTTTCATGAACTCATCTCTCCTTACATCAGATCTGAGGAATCCGGACCTGGCCCTCAGCCCTCCCTTTCGAAGCGACAGTCCGGTTCCTTCATCTGTCACGCCCAGCACCGCCACTGAGCCGGGGGATCTAGTGGCTGATCCTGAGCTTGAGAAGAAGCTCCTGCATCACCTCTCTGACTTAGGACTGGCCCTACCCACAGACGCCTTGTCTATCTGCCATGCCATTTCCACGGTGAGCATCAAAGCAACAACCCAGATTGGATGTCAATGTCTGCTTCTCCCCTGACTTGCCCTCCCCTAGGCAAGGTCTACATTACATGAGAGCCAGTGTGGTGTAGTGGTTAAGAGCTGTAGACTCGTAATCTGGTGAACCGGGTTCGTGTCTCCGCTCCTCCACATGCAGCTGCTGGGTGACCTTGGGCTAGTCACACTTCTTTGAAGTCTCTCAGCCACACTCACCTCACAGAGTGTTTGTTGTGGGGGAGGAAGGGAAAGGAGATTGTTACCGCTTTGAGACTCCTTTGGGTAGTGATAAGGCGGGATATCAAATCCAAACTCTTCTTCTTCATATCCAAATTACCCTCATTGCTCATTTATTCATCTTCTTTAAATAGATACTCTCATGAAACTGCAGGTTATTACAATAATATCCTCTGCAGGATCCTGAGAGTCTTGATTATTCTTTAAAAAGTGAGAGCAGGACTTGGTCCACTTTGTTGCAAAGAAAAACAATTATGAAAGCGTTATTATTAATTTATTTATACCCCCACCTTTTTCCCTGGCAAGACTCAAGGTGGTAAAAACAAGATAAAAACAAGAATCACTAAAAACATAGGGGGGAAACAATAATGAAAAATCAATAAGACATTAATAGAATTAAAACATTATACATATGTAAAACCAGTTTAAAACTTACAAATAATTACAATAAAAACAGAATGGCATCAGCTATGCTTCCTCCCCAAAATGGCTCTTTCAGTATGATTTTCTTTCCCCAGATAACACCCCAAATTCCACTCTTCAGTGGCAGAAGCTCCCAGAGGGGCTTTGCAGATCATTAAAATCAAAACACCAAAACAGTCTGTGTCCAGGCTTATATAGTCGTACCTTGGATCTTGAAAGCCTTGGCTCCCAAACAAATCGGCTCCCGAATGACTGAAACCCGGAAGTGAGTGTTCCGGTTTTCAAACGTTCTTTTAGAAACCGAACGTCCGACGGGGCTTCCATGGCTTCCGATTGGCTGCAGGAGCTTCCTGCAGCCAATCAGAAGCTGTGCTTTGGTTTTCGAATGTTTTGGAAGTCGAACAGACTTCTGGAACAGATTCTGTTCGACTTCCAAGGTCGATTGGATTGTAATTTAAAAGACATGAAAGGAAGACGGAGATGGGGAGTGGGGAGGGAAAAAGTTTTTTTGGCACCAGTATTTAAAATTACCTTTCTTATAATGACCAGATGAGATGGGAACTGTTCTGGTAGTTTGGTGGAACAGCCATTACCACATGAGAGAAGGAAAGAGACAAAAGCAGGCTGATATCTCAGCAGAGCCAAGAGACCATCCCTGCCTCCCTTCTTTCCATTTGCTGCAGCAATTTCCCCTCTCTCTCCAGAGCAGAGCAAAAGCGTACATGTTCCATATAAACTCGGTGAGGTTAAGCAGTTTACAGTCATACCTCGTGTTGCGTCCGCTTCATGTTGCATCTTTTCACATCCCGCGGCAACCCATAAGTACCGGAATGGGTTACTTCCGGGTTTTGCCGCTCGCGCATGTTCAGAAGCGCTAAATCGTGCTTCGCGCATGCGCAGAAGCGCCAAATCGCGCCTGCGCAGACGCAGCGCTTCAAGTTGCGGGCATTTCACATTACGGACGGGCCTCCGGAACGGATCCCGTCCGTAACACGAGGTACCACTGTATTTGTTGCTGCTTTGCTTAGTCTGTTGCTGTTTTGATAGTGACAGGCTGATCTCATAGAAACATAGGAAGGCGTCTGACCGTTGATCCATCTATCTCAGTATTGTCTACACTGACTGGCAGTCTCCCTCCATGGCTCCAGACTGGTGTCTCTCCCAGCCCTACCTGGAGATGCTGGGGATTGAACCTGGGACCTTCTGCATGCAAGGCAGAGGCTCTGCCACTGAGCCACTGCTCTTCCTCTCGCCTGTTGTCTGATGCTGCCCGTCCACACCTCCTCAACCTCCTCTGACTGGCTTCCTCCTTGTCCCGCAGCCCGAAGCCCCCGCCACTCAGCGCAGCGTGGAAAGCCTCTTGCAGAAGTTTGCGGCGCAGGAGCTCATCGAGGTCAAACGGGGCCTCCTCCAGGATGACGACCAGCCCATGCTGGTCACCTACGCTGACCACTCCAAGCTCTCCGCCATGATGGGCGCCGTGGCCGAGAAGAAGGACTCTGGGGAAGGGGTCGGGCCCGGGGGGCCAAAGAGGAGAGCCGGGGAGCAGGACGCCGGCATCCCCGCCTCCGCGGCCGCTCCCTCTGCCTTGGCGTCTTCCGAGGTGCTCAAGGAGCCCCCCAAGAAGTCTCGCAAGCAGGCCTCGGACCTGGACCTGGAGATCGAGAGCCTGCTGAGCCAGCAGTCTACGAAGGAGCAGCAGAGCAAGAAGGTAGGGGAGGGAGCGAGGGGTGGCTACTAAATCCCAGGGTGGACGTGAAAAGCCAGCGGAGGCTGGTCCCTGAGGGCAAATAGCGTACTGCCTCACCAACCCCAGCCATAGCTGTCAACTTTCGGATTTGAAAGTAAGGGATTTTTTCAAACTTTCGGATTTGAAAATAAGGGATTTCCCCCAAGCTTTCAGATTTGAAAATAAGGGATTTCCCCCCAAACTTTCAGATTTGAAAATAAGGGATGCCGCGAGGGCGGTGCAATGGCACCAAGTAGCCTCGCCACCCTGCGCTCCAGAGGCTGCGCGCGAACGGGTGAGCGAAAGAGTGAGCGCGTAGACGGCAGGCAGGCTGTCTGTCTGGTTGGGCGTGAGGGTCTGGCTGCACAAGGCATGCAAGCTCCGCCCCCAGTCTGTCTCAGACTCCTTATTGGCAGCTGAGCAACGCAGCTGAGGAGCCTCCCTGGCCGGCAGGGAGGGAGAGGAGCTGCTTCCTTTGAAATCCGGGAAATTTGAGGGATACCAACAATCCAGGATAGCAGAGGGAAACGGCATTGGAATAAGGGATTTTCCCGCAAAAAAAGGGAGGGTTGACAGCTATAACCCCAGCCTGCCCTCGGCCCGCCCTCACTTGCCCATCTTATCCTGAGGATGCCACTGCCTGCCAACTTTCTCAAGCTTTCTTGTAATTCACAGCCAGCTGTTCTCTTTGGCAGTATCCTGAGAATGCCCTCATCAATCTTTTCAGGCCCACTTTTGTTTGAGATAGAAATACAGTAATCACAATACACATAGCGCAACAGGCTGAATAATAATGACAGTGAACATTTTATTGGTTACTAGTTGGCCCGGCCACGCCTTGCTGTGGCTGATTTGGTGAAATGCAAAAGTAAGATACAGTATGAAAGCGTATGTTTACTTACAGCTTATCTCGTTGAAGTTCAGTCTATGTGTTCTCCATTTGCCCCTCCCGTTTTTGTCTTCGTTTCTACAACTGTTTATTACTACTATTTTAGTCTATGAGGTTCTTTGCCAGCAGTAGTGTTTGTGGGCGGTCTGTCTGTCGATTGGATGGTGGTAGTGATGTCGGGAAAGGAGGAGGAGGGGTCAGAAAGAGGTGTGTTGTGTTGTGCTGTTTGATGTCCACTGGAGGGTGCTATATTTTTTTGCAGAAAATCACATTTTTACCTGGGAAAGGTATGGTATTTGTACAATGTAAGTACATATGAACACTCCCATATGGGCATGGAACGTTGTGTTCAAATTTGAACAGAATCATGGTCTAATGATGGAAGATTACCTAAAACCTTTTTTGAGATGACAGACAATATGGACTGGGTGGATGCTTGGAGACTAAAAAACCCGACTGATACAGAACCAGCGTTTTATTCAGAGGCGACGAAATCGTGGAGTAGGCTGGACCAAATCTGGGTATCCAGGGAGTTGACCCCTAGGATACTCAAAGCAGAAATACATCCAAGAACTTGCTCGGACCATAACCCAGTGCAACTGGACTTAAAAATTAATCTACAAGGAACTTTCCGATGGAGAATGGATGGTTCGTTGTTCAGAAATGGGAAGATATGTGAAAAGGCCCAGAAGACTCTAAAAGATTTCTTTGAAACCAATCTCAACACAACTGTGGAAAAAAGAGTCATCTGGGACACCAGTAAAGCAGTAATGAGAGGATTTCTGATACAACAGAAAGCAATTAGGAAAAGGCTTCTGAATCAAAGAAAAGAAGATATTCTGCTACATCTAAAGGAAAAAGAGAAACAGTTGAGAGCTAATCCCAAAAATTTGGATTTACAGAAAGCAATTAAAAAGTTACAGGTGGAATACTCTCAACTAATCAACCAGGAAATAGAGTGGAAAATTAAAATGATGAAACAAAAGACCTTCGAATCAGCAAATAAATGTGGCAAGTTGCTCGCTTGGCAACTGAAACAGAGGTCAAAACAAAATACAATAACGAATATCGAGGTGAATGGGAGGAACATCACGAAGCCAACTGAAATTCGGAAAAATTTTGAAAATTTCTACAAACAGCTGTACAGGGAAGAGCACTTGAATAAAGACAAAATAGAGCAATTTATAGAGGAAAAAGGATTGCATAAAATCCCAGAAGATTTGAAACCCACGCTTAACTGCCAAATAACTGCCAATGAAATAGAGACTGCAATAGACAATATGAAACTGGACAAGGCCCCAGGACCTGATGGACTTTCAGCAAAATACTACAAAACACTTAAGAGTTGGTTAATCCAACCGTTGATGGAAGTATGTAATGATATCTTAAGGGGAAGGAAGGCGCCCGAATCATGGCAAGAGGCTTATATAACTTTGATTCCTAAATCGGACACAGACAGATTGCAAATGAAAAATTATCGACCCATCTCCCTCCTAAATGTGGATTACAAATTTTTTGCCAATATTATGGCCAACAGGCTCAAAGGAATATTAATGAAGATTATCCACAAGGACCAAGCAGGGTTTTTACCCCAGAGACATTTGAATGGAAATATTCGGAATGTTGTGGATATATTAGAAAGATTAGAACAAAAAAAGGATCAAAAAGGGATTTTGATGTTTATCGATGCCGAGAAGGCCTTTGACAACGTTTCATGGAACTTTATGAAAGAGAACTTTGAAAAAATGGAAGTGGGAGGGGCGTTTATGAATGGACTGAAAGCTATATATTCGGAACAAAAGGCCAAAATAATAGTCAATAATATTATTTCAGATAGCCTCAAAATTGAAAAAGGAACAAGACAAGGGTGCCCTCTTTCCCCACTGCTTTTTATAACGGTCCTGGAGGTCCTTTTGAACATGATCAGAGAGGATAGAAACATACAGGGCGTGAGCGTGGGGACGAAACAATATAAAGTAAAAGCCTCTGCAGACGACATAGTATTAACTCTACAAGAACCGGAGACCAGTGCAGTGAAGGCACTGGAAACAATTCAAGAATTTGGACAAGTAGCAGGATTCAAGTTAAATAAAACCAAGACGAAATTATTGGGTAAAAACTTGACACTGGAAGAAAAACATCATATTGAGGAAAAAACAGGACTTGGCTTTGTTAAGAAGGTGAAATACCTAGGGGTGAATTTAACATCAAAAAACCAGAATCTGTATAAAGACAATTATGAAAAAGTATGGAGGGAAGTTAAGAAGGATCTTGAAATCTGGAACAATTTAAAGCTATCTTTACTAGGACGTATAGCTGTGATTAAAATGAATGTGCTGCCAAAACTGCTATTTTTGTTTCAAGCACTTCCGATTGTAGACAAGGGGAACCATTCAAAAGCTGGCAGAAGGATATATCAAAATTTATCTGGCAGGGGAAAAGACCCAGAATTAAATATAAGATTTTAACAGATGACAAGAAGAGGGGAGGATTCTCACTGCCAGACTTAAACATATATTTTCAAGCAGCGGCATTCTGCTGGCTGAAAGAATGGTTCCTGTTGGAAGATGCAGATGTATTGGACTTGGAAGGAAGTGACAATCGGTTTGGATGGCATGCATATTTGTGGTATGATAAAGTAAAGAGTCACCAAGGATTCAAGACACATATAATTAGGAAAGCTTTGTACAGAGTCTGGTACAAATATAAAGACTTGCTGGAGAAGAAAACACCCAATTGGATTTCACCTTTAGAGGCCAAGGCTCACAAAAGAATAAATATGGAAGGCAATTTTCCTAAATACAGAGACATAATAATTCAAGAAGGAGACAGTGTCAAGTTGAAACCCTTTGAACAACTGAAAGGAGAACTAGAGAACTGGCTGCAATATCATCAAATTAATGAGCTCTTCAAGCAAGACAAAAAACTTGGTTTTCAGACAGAAAAATCAAGATTGGAGACAGAACTGTTACAACCTAAAACAAAAAACTTGTCTAGAATGTATAATTTGCTGTTGGAGTGGCATGCACAAGACGAACTAGTGAAATCTGCTATGATAGACTGGGCGCAAGATGTAGGTCATAACATAATGATGGTTGACTGGGAGAGACTGTGGAGGAGAGGAATTAATTTTACGGCTTGTAACTTGCTAAAAGAAAACATTATGAAAATGATATATAGGTGGTATTTAACCCCAGTCAAGCTAGCCAAAATCTATCATTTGCATGATAATAAGTGTTGGAAGTGTGAGAAATCAGACGGAACGTTTTATCATATGTGGTGGTCATGCCCGAGAGTTAAGGCCTTCTGGGATTTGATATATAATGAACTGAAGAAAGTGTTCAAAAACACATTTGTTAAGAAACCAGAGGCCTTTCTCTTGGGAATGATACACCAGGAGTTACCTAAAGAGGACCACACTTTATTTATGTATGCCACGGCAGCAGCAAGGATCCTGATTGCAAGATACTGGAAGACAAAAGAACTACCAACGGTGGAAGAATGGCAGTTGAAAATGATGGACTATATGGAACTCGCAGAACTGACCGCAAGAATCCAAGACCTGAGGGAAGAGGCGGTGGAAAAAGAATGGAAGAAATTCAGGGAATATATGAAGAAACATCTCAAAATCTAGATTATATATTTGTTTGTGTATTGCTGAGTAGATAAATAGTTTATAGATTGGATAAGGATTAGATAAGATTAAAAATATATGTGTATAAGTTGAAAGATGATAGAAGATAATGATAAGAGTAAGAGAATAAGGGAAGATTAGGAAATATGATTATGAAAATAGATTGATAATTAGGAGAAATAATTTAATGTGTTTAAGAAATAAGAAATAGATTTGAAAATGAATAGAAATTGCTAAAATGATTTTACAATGTAGCGTTAAGGGAGGGAAGAGGGGGAAGTCCACTAGACAATGTTAGAGAATACAATAATTAGGAAGTAATATTTTAATTGTTATTTTTCTTTTCTATGTAGGGGTGGGTGGGGGGAAGATGATCTGAGGGGTTGATTTGTGTTTGTTTTAATTTCTTTATTGTTTGTTATAAAAATTCCTAATAAAAATTATTTTTTAAAAAACAAACAAACAAATTTGAACAGAATCGATCAAAGGGTTACGGAGAAAGGCGATCGTTAACAAACATCCAACTTCAACGATTTTATATATAGAGATTTCCTAACGTAAAGGTCTAGCCCAGTATGTGCAACATATACAGTTCATATATACGGTATATAACCTATGATAATACATTTTTTCCTTTCTTATCTGTTTCTTTTTGTGAGTTCCTGTATAACACGATCCTTAGGTAAAAATAGAAAAGTCCTCAAGGTAACAAGAGCAACACAGCTGATGTAGGCTGCTGGCACAAGCTGGCTGGGGCAGGTACAAACTGCTAACTTGGGCAGAACAAGGTTTCCGGATATCTCCCTTGTTTCACCGAAGGGCTTCCTCAGCTGATAGTAGATCTATACAATATAAATAAATGCATGGTAATACAATATCATTTATATGTAAATTAAACAATGCGGGAGCTAGGATACAACCTTGCTTAACTCCCTTTGTGGCTGGCACGGCTCCTGTGAGCTGCCCATTTGTAGAGCAACGCACTTTCAGCACAGTGTTTTCCTATAGGCATTCAATAAAGAACAATAATCTTTTGTCTATACTTGAAGAGTTCAACTTATCCCACAGTCTTATTCAAGAGATTGAATCGAATGCAGCTTTCAGATCAATGAAAGCTGCATAGAGCACACATACTTGTCTATAAAATGGGCTAGTACAAAGCAATGGTCTGTAGCTGATCTGCCTTGTCTAAATCCTGCTTGCTCTTTGGCAAGAATAGCTTCATCAGTTATCCAATCAACTAGCTTATTTTAAAGATGCTTTACACAATAACCTCCTCTTTAGACTAAGTGTTGCCCTTGAAGAAGTCAGCAGGGAGGAAGATGACAGCAAAAAGAGAATTACTTGGCTCCAGCTGTCATTGGCTCTGGCGCCACCTGCTGTTGGCCTCTCTGCTTTCCACCCAATGAGCACCAGCCAGCCCTGGCAAGATTTGTTTTATTTTAGGATTAGGCATTTACAACCTTCCCTTCAGCATGCAGTCCCAAAGTGGGTTACGTACATCTCAGCGCAATACCTAGACATTTATACCAGAGGTGTATTCCGATCTCATGCTGCACCCCTCAAAGACCTAGAATCATAGAATCATAGAATATAGAATTATAGAGTTGGAAGAGACTACAAGGGCCATCCAGTCCAACCCCCTGCCAAGCAGGAACACCTTAAAGCATTCCTGACAGGTGGCTGTCAAGCCTTTGCTTAAAGACCTCCAAAGAAGGAGACTCCACCACACTCTTTGGCAGCAAATTCCACTGTCGAACAGCTCTTACTGTCAGGAAGTTCTTTCTAATGTTTAGGTGGAATCTTCTTTCTTGTAGTTTGAATCCATTGCTCTGTGTCCTCCTCTCAGGAGCAGCAGAAAACAACTTTTCTCCTTCCTCCATATGACATCCTTTTATATATTTGATCATGGCTATCATATCACCCCTTAACCTTCTCTTCTCCAGGCTAAACATACCCAGCTCCCTGTACATACCTGTACAGAAAAAGCCGTTCTTGATCTGACATTGAAATGTATACACAGTTGTACCTTGGAAATCAAATGGAATCCGTTCCGGACTTCCAAAACGTCCGGAAACCAAAGCGCGGCTTCTGAATGGCTGCAGGAAGCTCCTGCAGCCAATCAGAAGCTGCGGAAGCTCCGTCGGATGTTCGGGTTCCAAAGAATGTTCGCAAACCAGAACATTCACTTCTGGGTTTGCAGTGTTCGGGGGCTGAAACGTCCGAGTACCAAGGCGTTCATGATCCAAGGTACGACTGTAGGGAGAAGGCCAGACGCACCTTGGAAGGAGAAACATTCCACAGCTTGGGGGGCCACCACAGAGAAGGCCCTCTTGTGTACTGCTGCCCCACGAACTTCACTGGGTGGCTGAAAGGCCAGCAGGGCATCCCTGCAGATCGCAACACCTGGGCAGGTCTGCATGCTTGGGGTCTAGAGTCCATAATTTTCCCAGTGTGCTGTCTCCGTCGGTGGTCAGTTGGATGCTGTACCCTAGGGGTGAGGGACAGGATCTGGCCAGCAGGGAGGATGCTGAGCTCCACCCCCCCGCCCCCCACTGTTGGCCACTTTTACAGGTGGGTGTGTCTGCAGACCTGTCAGTCAGCTGATATCACAATGACATCAAGCGTTGCAACTTCAAAGAAGAGAATCCTTGATTCTTTCCGTTTCAGGCATGGCTTCAAACTCTGAGTGCAAAGGAGCGTTTTTGCTTTTGCATCCTGGCTGAAGCGCAACCCAGGAGATGAGTGGGGCTTGCAGTCATTTAGCTCCAAACGGCAAGCCCTGCTTTCAGGAAGGATTGGCCGCACGTGGGAGCTCCCGATATGACAACATATTTGTTGTTGTTGCTCAGTCGTTTAGTCGTGTCCGACTCTTCGTGACCCCATGGACCAGGCACTCCTGTCTTCCACTGCTTCCCGCAATTTGGCCAAACTCATGTTAGTAGTTTCGAGAACACTGTCCAACCATCTCATCCTCTGTCGTCCCCTTCTCCTTGTGCCCTCCATCTTTCCCAACATCAGGGTCTTTTCTAGGGAGTCTTCTCTTCTCATGAGGTGGCCAAAGTACTGGAGCCTCAACCTCAGGATCTGTCCTTCTAGTGAGCACTCAGGGCTGATTTCCTTCAGAATGGAAAGGTTTGATCTTCTTGCAGTCCATGGGACTCTCAAGAGTCTCCTCCCCTTAAAAAGAAAAAAGTCCCCCCCCCTAAATAAATAAATAAATACCTGCCCTCTTAGCAGGCAATGTAGATGGCGACCAAAAATGAAAATTAATTCCAGTTGGAATCATGAAGACTGGAAGCCCAAGGAGTTTTTTTATGTCTTTATTTCCACTGACCTGGTCTCGGCCTCCTTGCCTCCCCAGGTGAGCCAGGAGATCTTGGAGCTGCTGAACACGACGACGGCCAAGGAGCAGTCCATCGTGGAGAAGTTCCGCTCGCGAGGCCGGGCGCAGGTGCAGGAGTTTTGCGACTACGGAACCAAGGAGGAGTGCATGAAGGCCAGCGACGCCGACCGGCCGTGCCGAAAGCTCCACTTCCGGTGAGCCTCTGGGGTTCGGTGAGCCCCGAAACGGTTTTGGAAATGCCGCTGGACGTGCGCGCATGCGCAGGACTTCCAGAAGCTTTAGAGCGGGATCTGAGTGCCGGGGTCTTTCGCCATGCCGGGTCTTGGCCTTGCTTTATAAAACCAGCCCCAGTGAATCAGACTAAAGATGCAGGTGACCCAGTTTCTGAAGACAATTTGGAAACTCCAGGTGGTGTAGAACCTGGCGGCCAGGTTGCTCACCCGCGGGGCAAGATAGTTGTAACATATAGGCGGTGAAGGTCCTGTGTGAGTGCCTGGAGGCGGTTGGAGGATGGATGGCGGCTAACAGATTGAGGTTGAATCCTGACAAGACAGAAGTACTGTTTTTGGGGGACAGGAGGCGGGCAGGTGTGGAGGACTCCCTGGTCCTGAATGGGGTAACTGTGCCCCTGAAGGACCAGGTGCGCAGCCTGGGAGTCATTCTGGATTCACAGCTGTCCATGGAGGCACAGGTTAATTCTGTATCCAGGGCAGCTGTCTACCAGCTCCATCTGGTACGCAGGCTGAGACCCTACCTGCCCGCAGACTGTCTCGCAGAGTGGTGCATGCTCTAGTTATCTCTCGCTTGGATTACTGCAATGCGCTCTACGTGGGGCTACCTTTGAAGGTGACCCGGAAACTACAACTAATCCAGAATGCGGCAGCTAGACTGGTGACTGGGAGCGGCCGCCGAGACCACATAACACCGGTCTTGAAAGACCTGCATTGGCTCCCAGTACGTTTCTGAGCACAATTCAAAGTGTTGGTGCTGACCTTTAAAACCCTAAATGGCTTCGGTCCAGTATACCTGAAGGAGCGTCCCCACCCCCATCGTTCTGCCCGGACACTGAGGTCCAGTGCCGAGGGCCTTCTGGCGGTTCCCTCACTACGAGAAACCAAGTTACAGGGAACCAGGCAGAGGGCCTTCTTGGCAGTGGCACCCGCCACTCCCTTCAGATGTCAAAGAGAACAACTACCAGACCTTTAGAAGACATCTGGAGGCAGCCCTGTTTAGGGAGGCTTTTAATGTTTAATAGATTATTGTATTTTAATGTTCTGTTGGAAGCCGCCCAGAGTGGCTGGGGAAACCCAGCCTGATGGGTGGGGTATAAATAATAAATTTATTATTATTATTATTATTATTATTATTATTATGGCAATCCTGGCCTGACTGCCAATTAATTTCTGTGCCCAATCCAAAAGGTTTTGACCTATAAAGCCTAAAAGGGCCCAGGACCGCAATACCTCGAGGACAGGCTCTCTCCGTATGCACTGACCCAGACCCCGCACTGATCAGCTGAGGCCCCTTCCATGTGAGGTCCGGAGGGCGGCAACATGAGAACGGGCCTTTTCTGCAGTGGCTCCCCGCTTTTGGAATGCTCTCCCCTGGGGAGCTTCACTACTTTTCTTTTGGTGCCAGGAGAAACCATTCCTCTGTAATCAGGATTTTGGCTAATTAAACAATCTGTGGTTCCCAACCTTTTTTTGGCCATGTCCCACCTAAGCAACTCTAAAATTCACGTGGAGGAAACCTAAAAGGCCATTAACTGTTAATAGCTGATTCTCAAATTGCCCCCCTTAAAAAAGCAAATGGCCCCCCTGTGGGAACCATGGATCTATATCCTTTTAAACTGTGTGGGTGGTGGGGTGTTATTGTTTCACTTGGTATTGTGTTACACATTTTTGTGTTTTTATACTGTAAACTGCCCGGTGAACCTCTGATGAAGGTAGAGAAATTTAATTAATAATTATAACAAAATCCAAAACAGTAAGAATTAATTGCGCCTTTATTCAAAATCCAGCAAAAATGGTTTAGTTTAATTAATCCAACAAAACTGATGAATTTGATCCTGTGATGCCAGCTTCTCAAAGTCTGGTAATCGTTCAACAACTCCAGTGCCCCCCCCCCCCCGCTGCCACCCCCTTGCCTCTTAGCTCCCACCACCAGGTAATCCCATCACTGATTGCACTGCTTTTGAGAACGACCAGTTTAGATGAACTTTAATAATTATTCAGATCTGAACCATGCCTTCAAGGGGGTGGGATATTTAGTTTGCCATTTTATTTCTAATTATTAAGATAGGCTGCCTTTCGCACGGGCCTTTCAAAGTGGCGTATCATAAAGCCCGAACACAGAAATATATGAATCCTGTTAAAATCACATCCAATCAAGCAGTCGGGGGGGGGGAGTACTTTCAATCTGACAGCGACTAGCATCAGGCGACATGGTGGATGTGAAGCAAGGTAGCATCTAGAGAATCACCTGCCCCTTCTCCTTGCAGCCGCATCATCAACAAGCACACGGACGAGTCTCTGGGGGACTGCTCCTTCCTCAACACCTGCTTCCACATGGACACCTGCAAGTACGTCCACTACGAAATCGACGCCTGTGCTGACCTGGACGCCCCTTGCGGGCGGGAGTTGAGCTCGGGCCAGGAGCTGGCGCTGCCCCAGGCGGTGGGGAGGGACTCCAGCGTGGACCGCCTTTTCCCTCCGCAGGTACCCAGGGCTGGCCACAGCGGATATTCGCAGTGGGGGGAGGCGGGGCGGCATCCATGACTTGGTACGAGACACCTTCCTGTGGATGCTGCCTTAATTACAGTGGACCCTCGGGTTACATACCTCTCTGGATACGTAATCTTCGGGTTACAAAAGCGGCAAACCCAGAAGTATTTTTCCGGGTTTCGCCGCATGCGCATAAGCGCTATGTGCACCACACGCATGTGCATAAGCGCTCTGTGCGCATGTGCAGAAGCGGCGCCTCTGGTAAGATTTTTCGGGGTGCACACAGACCCCCGGAACGAATTAAATCCGTATCCAGAGGGTCCACTGTATTTTGATTTTATTTTTTAAGCACCTCTCCAAGTTCTTT
Source organism: Darevskia armeniaca (assembly GCA_034641395.1). Classification (NCBI taxonomy): domain Eukaryota; kingdom Metazoa; phylum Chordata; class Lepidosauria; order Squamata; family Lacertidae; genus Darevskia; species Darevskia armeniaca. The sequence goes on along the minus strand of JAWWNF010000882.1, from coordinate 885,377 downwards.
AGGGACCCAGGTGGCGCTGTGGGTTAAACCACAGAGCCTAGGGCGTGCTGATCAGAAGGTTGGCGGTTCCAATCCCCGCAATGGGGTGAGCTCCCGTTGCTTGGTCCCTGCTCCTGCCAACCTAGCAGTTCGAAAGCACGTCAAAGTGCAAGTAGATAAATAGGTACCTCTCCGGCGGGAAGGTAAAACGGCGTTTCCATGCGCTGCTCTGGTTCACCAGAAGTGGCTTAGTCATGCTGGCCACATGACCTGGAAGCTGCACGCCGGCTCCCTCGGCCAGTAACGCGAGATGAGCGCCGCAACCCCAGAGTCTGTCACGACTGGACCTAATGGTCAGGGGTCCCTTTACCTTTAACTTTTACCATGTTCTCTAAGGCAGTGTTCTCCAACCTTGGGCCTCCAGCTGTTTTTGGACTACAACTCCCATCATCCCTCGCTAGCAAGACCAGTGGTCAGGGATGATGGGAATTGTAGTCCGAAAACAGCTGGAGGCCCAAGGTTGGGGAACACTGCTCTAAGGCATTCCCTTCCGTTTCCTCTCTTTGCCGCCAGTGGATTTGCTGCGACATCCGCTACCTTGACGTCAGCATCCTGGGCAAGTTCGCTGTTGTGATGGCCGACCCGCCCTGGGACATCCACATGGAGCTTCCGTACGGGACCCTCACGGACGACGAGATGAGGCGTCTCAACATCCCCGTCCTGCAGGACGAGGGGTTCCTCTTTCTGTGGGTCACTGGCCGGTACGGGGCATTAACCCAACTTGTCCTTCCTCCCAGGATCTCCCCTTTCCCCTTCATCCTCGCAACGACCCTGGCAGGTAGGGCAGGCAGAGGAGTAGCATCACCCTGTGAGTTTGGTGGCCGAGACAGGATTTGAACCCTGGTCTCCTGGTCTGGCAGTCTAACCACTACGCCAGGGATTCCCCACCCTACGGCCCTCCTGATATCCTTCTGCTCTGAGCACCCATCAACCCTAGGCAGCATGGCTCAGGAGGGGATCAGTGGCTGAGAAACGCCTGGCAGGACCCGATTCTCCAACGCACCGCCATCTCGGCAAGACCCAGAGTCGCCTCCAGAGGGTGACAGGGAACCAGGAAGAACCTGGCTTCTTAGAGCAGTGGATAGATCCACGTTAAGTCTAAGAAATCTTTTGGGGGCCAGGAAGGGGTGGAACCAGAGGAAAAAGCAGATGGAACAATGAATCTAAATGCTACCTTGTACTGTAACTAAAGCAGTTGGGAGTTCTTGATTGAAGCTCACACGAAAATAGTAGAAGGGCAAGAACTCAGGCCGCAGAAGTAAAATAATACTGGATAGTGGTTCAAATGATACAATTGTTCAATTAGTCTCTTCTGTACCGTAGATGGATTTATTAAAGTTTATATGTCAGATGAAGTATATACATATTCATTAGAGACCCTCTCAGCATATTGAATTATCATAGATGGCGATGCATATATGTCTGTATGATAATTCAATATGCTGAGAGGGTCTCTAATGAATATGTATTTAACTTATTCCAGCTGAAGAAGAATTTTCAAAACAGGGCCCTGTCCTGGTGTATATACTTCACCTGACATATAAACTTTAGTAAATCCATCTACAGAAGAGACTAATTGAAACAATTGTATCATTTGAACCAACTTTGTACTGTAGGCTACAGTCTGTACACACAGAACTCTAGCCTTCATCCGGGCAAACAAGAGGCATTCTCAGAGGTCAAGTGCAGCCAAAATACGGAGGCTGTGTAGTAGGGCCCATGTGGCCTGGGGGCCAGTTAAAAGAGGCAGGAGGGCCACATTGGGATTCTCCCACCTGCGAGGTAGGATCAGGCTTGTTCTGGAGTGGGGAAGAGTATTATATGGCCTTGGCCCAGTATACCTGAAGGAGCATCTCCACCCCCAACATTCTGCCCGGACACTGAGATCCAGGATCCAGTGGATCCTGAGATCCACACCCGCCCTGTGGAATGCCCTCCCTTCAGATGTCAAAGAGATAAACAACCACTTGACATTCAGAAGACATCTGGAGGCAGCCCTGTTTAAGGAAGCTTTTAATAGGTGATATTTTAATGTATTTTTTATTTTTGTTGGAAGCCGCCCAGAGTGGCTGGGCAGACCCAGCCAGATGGGTGGGATACAAATAATAAATTATTATTACAGTGGTCCTTCAACTTACGAAGTTAATGCGTTCCGAAGGGACCGTCGTAGGTTGAAAACATCGTAAGTCGAGTCCCCACAGGAATGCATTGGGAGAAAAAAATTCGTACGTCAAAAAAAACCGCATCTAAACTTCGTAAGTCGAGGAAACCCTATCTAAAACGGCCACAACTTCCTTTCGGAAGTCGAAAAAATTCATAGGCGCGCGGCCGCTTTGATCCCTCGTAGCTCGAAAAATACGGAAGTCGGGTCACTCGTAAGTCGAGGGACCACTGTATTATTATTAATAGCCTCAACCCAGTCAACTATGGGGCAACAAGAGATAGGGAGGGAAAGGGTCTCTCTCTTCCCCACTCGTGAGCATCCATGATTCATTCACCATTCATATTGCTCTTTTCTCTCCATTGCAACCGCAAGGGCCATGGAACTCGGCCGGGAGTGCCTGAATCTCTGGGGGTAAGTGCATTCTTAAAGGTGGAGGGTCCTCTCCTTTCTGTGATCCCTCTTCTTCCTGCTCAGCCTCACTGCCTGCTGTCCTCCCCCCCCCCCAAACCTCTGCTTTCTAGGTACGAGCGAGTAGATGAGATAATCTGGGTGAAAACAAACCAGCTCCAGCGCATTATCCGGACTGGGCGGACAGGCCACTGGCTCAACCATGGCAAAGAGCACTGCTTGGTAATTGGGGTGGGGAGGGAGGAGTTAGGTTAGGAATCCCATGGAAACGGAAAACATACAGGAGTCCTGGGTTTTTTTGGGTGGAGGGAGACACACAGGCAATGTATATTCAGCATGTTGGCTCGTCCATGCATAATCCCTCAAGTGCAGAACTTGGGCATGCTGGAGAGACTTTAAAAAAGCAAGCTACTAGTCCTCATGGCTGTTGAAAAGAACCGAGAGATACCCCGTGCCTTTTCCAACCCCTGGCTTTCCCTGGTTGAAAACAGCTGAACACCAAAATTATTGAGAACACTAGATTACAGCCGGGGGGGGGGGATAAATCCTGGCCCATTGCTCATTGTTTTGCAGGCGTGTACATGCACACGAAAGCTCATACCAAGAACAAACTTAGTTGGTCTCTAAGGTGCTACTGGAAGGAATTCTTTTATTTTTTTATTTTGTTTTGCCCACTGGAATGCTTAGCCTGTGGCCTGTACTTCTCTGCCTTGCCTGGGGTGGGGAGCCTGTCAAAACACATTTCCTGGGTATCCTATTTCTTGAGAACTCTTGGTCCATGCAACATTGCAAGTGATAACGGTGGCAATTCACTGCAACGGATAGCTCAGGGATAGCCGACATCGTGCCCTCCAAATTTTGTTGGACTCCAACTCCCATCAGCCCCAACACTCAAGAGATGATAGGAGTTGTAGTCCCAACACTATCTTTGCAAAAGCAAAATGCCTCTCTCCTTTTGAGGAACGCTACAATAGAGGATGCAAAGCATTGCATGTAAATGGGCACAAGTTACAGAGGAGACTGACTGTGCCTGAACCATCTTTTTTTTGCGGGCAGGTCGGGGTGAAAGGAAACCCCCAGGGCTTCAACCGAGGTCTCGACTGCGACGTCATTGTGGCAGAGGTAAGGCAGAGTGTTGGGTCAGCCCAACGTTTGATCCAGGGGCGGCGGAAAGGTCCCCCCACAATATTTACCGCCTGTGAAATTTCCTGTCCCGCAGGTACGCTCCACCAGTCACAAGCCGGACGAGATCTACGGCATGATCGAGCGGCTCTCACCCGGGACCCGCAAAATAGAGCTCTTTGGGCGACCCCATAACGTCCAGCCCAACTGGTGAGCGCCCCCCATCCCTTTTGACCTCTCGAAACTCTCTTAAGATTTGAACTCTGCGGCAAAGCCCATGGTTCTCATCTCAACGTCGCTTTGACAGGATTTAGAAATGTGGTCTATGGTTCGATCACTGGGATCTCCCAAGTAGGACTGGGAATATCCCATCTGCAGCCCAGGAGAGCTGCTGCCAGTCAGTGCAGACAGTACTGAACTAGATTGATCAATGGGCTGACTTGGCATCCTTTCCTGTTCCTAATCCAGCCCAAGCCATGCGAGGAAAGGGAATTATTTTTATGCCCTTTCTGGGACTCACTTGAAAATTTAGCTCTAGGATCTTAAGTCCGTTCAGATCGCTCAACGGATTTTCAAACTTCAGAGTAAATTTCAGAATTTGTGCTTTTTAAAGGATTTTGCTGAGATTGTACACCAGACACGTCACAGAGCTCCTCCTAGTGCCAGATTAAAAAGTCACCCTACACTGTTTTTTAAGAAACTCAACCCCAAGTAGTCTTTGGAAAGGTTTAAGACAAGGGTAGCCAAGGTGGTGCTGCCCAGATGTTGTTACCAACTCCCATCAGCCCCAGCCAGCTTGTTAGCTACCCCTGCACTACACAAATCGAAGTGTGCATTTCTCTCTTAAACCTGCTAAATAGAGTTTCCTTTAAAACCACACCAACAGTTGTGGCTTCCCTCCCCAAGGGATTCTGGGCAAAAGCACCCCCACTTCAAAGAGCTGCTGGAAACATGCGAGTTGCAACCCCTGCGCAGCATCTGCAGTGAGCCAGGCCAGGGAGCAAGCCTGCCCAGCAGCCGAAGATGGGAAAAGAGCGTTATCAGACCGAAGGTCCATCTAATCGAGCATCCAGGTCTCACTGCGGCTAACCAGGTGCCCCAATGGGAAACCAGCAAGCGGAATTGGAGCACAGGCGCCATCCTATGGTTTCCAGCAACTGGGATTCAGAAGCATGGCTGCCTCCAGTTGTGCAGGCAGAGCAAAGCCAATGTAACCATTAGCAGCTCGATGGCCCTCTCTTCCCTGAATCTGTCCAATCCTCTTGGAAAGCCATCAAAGTTGGTGGCCGTCAAATGAGGTTGTTTTGCTTAAAGATGCAACATTATGCTTGGCGGCAACACTAAATAAATAGACAGAGACCTGGTGATCTGATCTGGGTAGGTGGCAGATACTGTTATTGCGACTATTATTTAGGGGGCAATCCTATCCACTGGAATGAGTTGGGTTAAGATGCAGCCGATCTGTGGCTGAGGGAGGAGCCTGAGCTCAGCCAAAGATACCTCTTCCCATTTATGAATCTCAGCAGCTGATAATCAAAAGTTTTCCACCAGCGCCCTTTAACAAATCCTTCACTCAGCCTCACACTGGAACCACGACACAGGTTTTATACAGACCCCCATTTCCTCATTACCTCCACCCTCCCCTTAATCCTTTCTCTCTCTGTGTGTCTCTGACGTCTTAGGATCACGCTTGGTAACCAGCTGGATGGAATCCACCTGCTGGACCCAGATGTGGTGGCTCAGTTCAAGCAACGCTACCCAGACGGAATCATCTCTAAGCCCAAGAACATGTAGAGGGGAAAGGAGGGGAGATTTTAGCGCAATGGACCAAAGGGGGTGCTTTGCAGGGGGTGTTGGCAAAAGGAATGGATTGTATTCTAATATAGGGTTGTTGTTTTTTCTAAAATAAATAAAAAATGGATTCTTTTTCCATAGTCGAGACTTGGGAAGAATGTGGGACGTAAAAGCGAGGGCCCAGTTCCTGTGGAAGATGCTGTTTAGCCCCCTAGAGGCACTTGGTGATTGATAGGTAAAGGTAAAGGGACCCCTGACCATTAGGTCCAGTCGTGTCCGACTCTGGGGTTGTGGCGCTCATCTCGCTTTACTGGCCAAGGGAGCCGGCGTACAGCTTCCGGGTCATGTGGCCAGCATGACAAAGTCGCTTCTGGCGAACCAGAGCAGCGCACGGAAACGCCGTTTACCTTCCCGCCAGAGCGGTTCCTATTTATCTACTTGCACTTTGACGTGCTTTCGAACTGCTAGGTGGGCAGGAGCTGGGACCGAGCAACGGGAGCTCACCCCGTCGCAGGGATTCGAACCACCGACCTTCTGATCAGCAAGCCCTAGGCTCTGTGGTTTAACCCACAGCGCCACCTGGGTCCCTGATTGATAGGTAGAAGGCTGCAACTCCCTCGATCCTAACCCACACCTTATTATTCTGCCTGTATTCCTTGCTGGTGGGTCTTGGAAGCAGCTCACCAGCAAGGAGAAGCTTCTGGGCACAGGAGAGGGGATGGGTAAGACCTTGCTCCTGGACTTTGGATTATCCCACTGAAAGGCTGCATGAGATGAGGGACCGGCCTCTTACCCTCTCCTCCCTCCCCTCTCATGTGAAGCTGGCTGGTTGCTGTGGCTCTACGGTGCTGGATTCCAGTCACCGAGAAATGAACGGCAGGAGGCAATGAATGGAGCGCAGCTCAGTGGGAAAGAATGTGTTTTGCATGCTTAAGGTTCCAGATTTCAGGCACAGGAGAAGGGCCCCTACGTGCTTCTGCAAGGAGCTGGAGACTGAAGGCAGGTGGCTGTTGCACTTCTACGCTCGTGCCAACCAAAACAAGATGCCCAGCTTTGGGGCAAGAGGCCACTGCCCACCCCCTTCCAATCCATTGGTGGGAGGACGCCCCTAAATTGTAGAGGTTTTCTATTTGCTCACCGGCGGCGGAAGGACTGCTCCTATCTCCGCCCGCCGCCTCCTCCTGCAAAACAGCACATAGCAGGCCCTGGCCAATATCCCTCTTCCAGCTTTAATTGGCTCCATCAACAGAAACATACCAAGGGATAGTGTATAGAAAAAAATAATAATAAAGGGGGAGGGGAGGAAGGGGAGTCCGCAGCACCCAACCGGGATGGCGTCTTCGCTTGTCGATGGTCTTCAGCCGATGGCGCAAATCCTGCCCGCCCAGCCCCATCCCACAGTAGCATGGCGATTTGTGTTTTGTTTTGTTTTTTATGTTTTTTGGTCGTCCTTGGAAAAAAGTGTACGTAGGAACGCGAAACTGTCGTTTCCCCACCCCCCGCCCCTGCTGCTTCCGCCGCAAAAGGGCCGGGGGTTATTTCACAAAGACAACGTTGTTGTTGGAATTGCGGGAGGCCAGCCAAGCTAGAAACACATCCCTGTGAATGAGAGACAGACAGACAGAAGCAGAGGTTAAGTCAAGAGGCAGGGAGTATATGCAGCAGCAGTTCCAAAGATCCTTACTCTAAAAACTTACACAACAGGAGTGGGGGGGCCGGTGAACCTCCAGCATCTTGCCCAGCGCTGGCTGGGAGATAAATGTATTTAAAAATGCAGTTTATTCCATGCCCCCCACCCCAGCGAGCTGGCAGCAGTCCTCCTTTTTTCACAGCAGCCTGTGCTTGGGTTCAGTCTCGGTCCGCCCTCATAACCTGAGCCTGCCGTTACGAAGAAATGATGGCAGCGGTGTGTCTTGCTGTGTGCCATTTGCAGTACATTGCTGAACTGGATGTTCAATAATGAAGACCTGACAGATGCTTCTCCCTGACCTGACTTTGCTTTGCCGAGGCAGCTGAAGCTATTTGCCCTGTGTATTCAAGCAGGACTCTCTCTCTCTCTCTCTCTCTCTCTCTCTCTCTCTCTCTCTCTCTCTCTCTCTCTGTGTGTGTGTGTGTGTGTGTGTGTGTGTTTGTATTGCTCCCTCATTTGTCTGCTGAGTGTCTAGTCCTCACAGAGGAAGAGGATAGACTGCACACCCTCTGCTGTCAGACTTGAAAACCCAAAAGGCATCCCTGAAAAACTGGGATTGCACCCTAAGCAATTTCAACGTCCAATAATGGCTGTTAGGGATCTTTCCACAACCCCTACAGGCCCTCCCAACCCATCGGCTTTATGTCCCTATTATTTTATTAGAGCATGCTGCTTTGATGGAAATTTAGGAAAGCGAACATCTTTTTGTACTTGAGTGGGAAGAGCTGGCAAAATAAAATCTTGGCTGCCTTCTGACAGTAGAAAGGGCTGCAAAATTAAGAATGTGGGCTGGCTCCTATGGGGCAACAAAGACAACCCCAAGATCCAGGCACCTTCGCTCTTCTTACACTTTGGCAGCGCTGCCTCCTCAACCCTCACCCACCCACCTTCAGGGCTCTGTGATTGGGTAGAAATGTGGCCAGAGCATGGCCACATTCCATCCCCATCGTTCAGCCCAGACACAGGTCCAACTCCAAGGGCCTTCTGGCGGTTCCCTCACTGCGAGAAGTGAGGTTACAGGCAACCAGGCAGAGGGCCTTCTCGGTGGTGGTGCCCACCCTGTGGAACGCCCTCCCATCAGATGTCAAGGAAATAAACAACTATCTGACTTTTAGAAGACACCTGAAGGCAGTCCTGTTTAGGGAAGTTTTAAATGTTTGGTGTTTTATGCTTTTTAAACATTCTGTTGGGGGCTGCCCACAGTGGCTGGAGAAACCCAGCCAGATGGGCAAGGTATTATTATTATTATTATTATTATTATTATTATTATTACAGGCAGCCCTGACTGCCCACCCACCTGCAATGTTTAACCACACACTCGTTGCTGCAATACTCGTTGTCCCATTCGCTGTTAGCCACCGGAGGGTTATCACAGCCTGCACGGACGCAGCGAGGGTGCGGGGACAAGGCCACGGGCGATTCAGACACTAGCTCCACGTGCATCGGTGTCGGAGACTCCACCTGGGGCAGGGGGAGAAAAAACTAAAGTAACTATGTGCCTTGTTGGATTTAGTCAGCCGTGCGCCTGAGGCGAGTAAATCTTGATACCAAGCAATCAATAGAGAAAAATACATAGCAAAGAGTCTCATTTTCCTCCCCCTTCTGTGCTATTGTTCTCAGGCCAGTGTGAGAATGGGATGCAGGACTCAGACGGGCCCTTGGCTAGGCTTTTCTTGCAATTATAGGCTCAGCTAGAAAACCACATGGATTCACTTGCACTCTGGTCCAGCTCCGAGGGCCTTCTGGCGGTTCCCTCACTGCAATAAGTGAAGTTACAGGCAGAGGGCCTTCTCGGTAGTGGCACCTGCTGCCGAAATGGCTAAAACGACTGGGAGAATCAGAAATCGGGAAGACCAAAATTTTAATAAGGAATAGGGGAAATTAATAATTTATCTTAAAAACCATTGTAACCAGTCAAAACCATTAGTGGGGTTGGAATAACGCTTGTAGTTTAATGGTGAACTTTGGACATAACGGAGAGGTAACAAGATTTGGATTATTATAAAAGATGCAGCGGGAAATGATTAACAATAGGACCCACAAAGGGGAGGAGGGAAGTCCAGGAGATTCTCTGGAATCTCGTTTTTATGTTGCATGTTGGATATGGGACTGTAAAATTTTAATCTGATAAACCAAATAAATAATAAAAAAAAAGAGTTTCCTACATGCCAGCAAGCCAGCACCCGCCCACCCGGCTCAGCGCTCCTCACCTCCGGCACCACGTCTACGGGCTCTGGGGAAGCTCGGAGTTCGGCGCTGGGCCTCTCGGGGCTGCCTTCTTCCGTCCGCAGGGCAATGGGCTGGATCTGCAGGGCGGGTGGGGGCAGGATCTTGATCTGCAAGGGCGGCGGCGGCTGCTGCAGGTTGAGGCGCACCTTCTGCTGCAGGGGCGGCTGCTGCATGGCCTGGAGGGGCGGCGGCTGCTGCAGGATCGCAACCGGCTGGGCCGGCGGCTGCTGGGGCATCTGCTGCAGGGGCGGGGGCTGGAGCCGCGGCAAGTGCATGGATGTGGCCGCTGCCGCCGCCGCCAGCACCGAGCGGGTGACGATCTGGGTGGTGCCCGTGCCGGCCTGCAGCTGCCCCAGCTGGATGCCGCGCGACGTGACCATGGTGGCGGGGATGACCGTCACCACGCCGCCCTGCGAGGTGACGGCCAGGGAGGACGGCAGCATCTGCTTGGGGATGATGATCTTGGTGATGCTGGTCTGGCCCCCCGCCTGGGGCCCGGCCCCCGAGGTCACCACCACGGTGGGCTGCGTCGAGACGACGGTCGGGGCAGGAGGGGGGCTCTCCAGGGCCGGCGGGGTGGGCGGCATCGGGGCCGGGGGGGAGGCAGACTCCACGGCGGGGGCCGGCTGCTCGGAAGGCGAGGAGATGGGGTCCAGTTCCACCGTCTCTACAACCGTCTGCGGAGTGGAGGGGAAGAGAAGGGTCAGGAAGCTGGTGGGGAAAGAATCTAGGGGGGCTTTGGGAATTCCAAAAGAAAAGAGAAGTCAAGGAAGGGAAAGGGGGAAGGCACAGAAAGCTCCCCCATTATTGGGGGCAGCTGATCTTCCGTTTCCCATTCTGCACCCGAAGAAGAAGAAGAGTTTGGATTTGATATCCCGCTTTATCACTAGCCAAAGGAGTCTCAAAGCGGCTAACATTCTCCTTTCCCTTCCTCCCCACAACAAACACTCTGTGAGGTGAGTGAGGCTGAGAGACTTCAAAGAAGTGTGACTAGCCCAAGGTCACCCAGCAGCTGCATATGGAGGAGCGGAAACGCGAACCCGGTTCCCCAGATTACGAGTCTACCGCTTTTAACCCCTACACCACACACTGGCGTCGCGAAAAGGTCCCTTCTCCAGGGAGGAAGGAAATAGCTGCTCCTGACCCGATCCAGTTAAGAGATGGGTAGGCAAGCGCTTATGCAACTAGGAGTAGCCAGGAGGGTTGTGTTTTCTCCCCTACTTCTCCGCAGGCATCTAGGAAGTGGCCTCTAGTTACACCACAGATTGGGCCGCCAGAAGAGATGCACATCAGCAGCAGAGCCCATGCAGGAAGTCCCGCCTTCGATCCTTGGCGTCTCCAGGGAACAGGTGACAGGAACATAGGAACTGGCCACACCCACTGGTCCATCTAGCTTAGTTTCCCCCAAACTTTGGTCTCCAGTTGTTTGAGGACTACCATTCCCATCATCTCTGACCACTGGTCTTGCTAGCTAGGGGTGATAGGAGCTGTAGTCCAAAAACAGCTGGAGACCCAAGTCTGGGAAACACTGAGCTAGCCCTACCTGGAGATGCTGAGAATTGAACCTGAAACCTTCTGTATTCAGAGCTGATGCTCTCCCACTGAGTGACAGCCCTTTAAGCGATGGGATGGAAGACCCCCTCTCCTTTTTTCAGCCTGGAAAGCCACTGCAGGACAGTTCTGGGCTGGAAGGACAGGCTTTTCTAGCCTTTGCAATCCTGGTACCTTAAATTTGGAGAACAACTCCCGTCAGACAGCATGGCTGGGGCTGATGGGAGTTGTAGTCCAAAGGAATCAAAAGGCACCAGGTTGGCAAAGGCTGTTCTGTCTGGAAGAAGGGTAGTTTTCTAGGTTTCTTTTCTTGCTGTGTCCATCGAGGCAGGAGAGGAGAGGGCAGGACAGCAGTCCTGGGAACAGCAGAGGCAAGAAGGCTCATCTCTCTTACCTGGCACTCCTGGTTGTCACGGTAGGCCGCCAGTGCTTTCAGGTACTCCTTCTTTGCTGCCTCCGTTTTCCGCTTGTACACCTGGCAAGGAGAGAGGAAAGAAGGCTGTGGCAGAGGCTCCCTGGCTCCCTGTTTAAACCACGCTGCTTTGCCGCACCCCTCTGACGCACCCCAAATAGTTAGGGAAAGCAGAACTACAGACTGCAGTGAGGACAGGCAAACAACAGGCATTGCTTAGGAGGAAGCCTGCAAAGATCAAGAATTACAGAGATGGAAGGGACTCTGAGGATCATCTAGTTCAACCCCCTGCAATGTAGAAATATGCAGCCATCCCATATGGGGATCAAACCTGCAACCTTGGCATTATCAGCACCACGCTCTAACCACCTGAGCTATCCAGGCTGATCATTCCATTCCGTCAAAAGAAGCATGTGATCAACCGAATAAAACGCCATCCAATTACTCAGTCTGCAGGTTTCTAAAAGAAAATGCGTATTGTTGCATTAATTTTTTTTTAAATAGAAGAAGAGGAATTCCTACGGGGAAGACTTTTCAAAGATGAACGCTGCAGTTTGCATTCTCTTTTTTAAAAAGTGCCCTCTTTAGAAGCATAAAGTTGGACAGGACCTGGGAGGTCTCTATGCAATGCAAAATCTACAACATGCATCCCCAAACTTTGGCCCTCCAGATGTTTTGGACTACAATTCCCATCATCCCTGACCACTGGCCCTGTTAGCTAGGGGTCATGGGAGTTGTAGGCCAAAACATCTGGAGGGCCGCAGTTTGGGGATGCCTGATCTACAACAACAACAGGAGTGAGCAAACCTATGTGGCTGTCGGATGCTACTGGCTGGGGCCCCAATCCAAAGCAGCTCCCCATCCCTCTGTAAGGGCAATGCTGCACGTTCACTATCTCCCCGATGTTTCTGTCCCCCCCCAAAACAACACCCTCCCCAGCCCCTCCCACTTCTCCCTCCCTCCCCGCTGCCCAACCCCCTTGGCACGCACTTGCTTCTGCTCCTCCCCCAAGCTGTCCCACATCGAGGCGACGATCTTGGAGACCTCGCCGAAGGTGGCTTTGGGGTTCTGCCCCTTGATGGCCGCCTGCGTGTCGCGGAAAAAGAGAGCATAGGCCGAAACGGGCTTCTGGGGCTCGTTGGGGTCCTTTTTCTTCTTCTGCTTCTTGGCCGGCTTCTGCTTCTTCGCCGCGTCCACCGCCACCACGGGGGCCACGACCGGCGCCGGGGCCGCCAGGGCCATCACCGCCGGCTTGGCGACGGAAACTTGCTGCAAGGACAGAGAAGGAGAGGGTCGGAAACGGGCTCCATGGGGCAGAGGGCACGGCAGTGGCAGCCGCTTGGGGGGATTCGCCCATGTGGGGGGAGCGGATGGGGAACCAATTCCGCTTTGCCCAGTGCATATTCCCAAACCGCCCCCCCCACCTCATCAAGGATGATAAGGAACAGACGGAAAAGGCAGGCAGGCAAACGGCAGCTAAGCTGGGCTGGCAGGACTCAAAGCAATTGGAAGGAAATGGCCTAACCACAGCGCAGGAGAGGAAGTGGGCCACTTTCACATGAAACAACGAGCGTTTGAAAGAAAAAATGGAATGGAGAGGCCCTCGCTTTTAAAACAGGGATGGGGAAACCTGCAGTCGCCCAGACGACAACTGCCAGCCCAGCCCACTCTCTTTCTCTCACCACTGAGGCTGCGGGGAGTTGCAGTCTAGCCACATTGGGAGGGTCCTGGGTTAAGCGCAGCAAGATGTCCTGGGCAATAGCCCCTAAACCAGTGATGGCTAACCTTGACACTCCAGATGTTTTGGAACTACAACTCCCATCATCCCTAGCTAACAGGACCAGTGGTCAGGGATGATGGGAGTTGTAGTCCCAAAACATCTGGAGTGTCAAGGTTAGCCATCACTGCCCTAAACCAAAATAGCCGAGAGCCTGCAGGGGGCAACAGGTGGATTGAATTCACCACCTGCTCACCTGACCCAGACAGTCGTGGAATCACAGAATTTTAGAGCTGAAAAGGACCCTCAGGTCAATGCAGGAATCTCAACTAACGGTCAACTAAAGGTCACCTGGTGAGTCTCATGGCAGGGGATCTGGACCTCGTGTCATCCCAGTCTGACACTCTAGCCCCAAAGTGGGAACCTTTTCTCCTTTTTTGGTAGCCCTGAGGCAGCATGCCCTGGTAAAGAAACCTTCCAAGGGCAACATATCAGTGATGGGTGGGCAGGGCCAGAGGCAAAGCAAGCAGAGCAATGGGGTCATGTTCCCTCCGTGCAAAAACAAGAGGATTCTGCACATGCACAAACTGACTCTAGACACCAACGGTTCAGGCTGGGACACCCCTGAATGCCGGCAAGCCAAGACTCACCCGCCGGATCTCTTCCGTCTCTTCCTCGTGCATGGAGCTGGTGGGCGAGGGGGTGGGCGAGAGCCGCTCCTCGGGCGACTGGGCTGCAGGGGGCAGGATGGCGCTGCCCCCCAGGCTGAGGCCCAGCTGCGAACTGAGCTCCGACTGGTCGATGGTGGTCAGCTGGCCATGCCCCATCAAACCGGAGCTGATGTCCGCCATGGGCACGTCGATGGTGACGGGCGGGTTGGCGCTGTATTGCGTTCCCATGGGGTGGTCCAAATCCTGCGGAGGGAGAATTCAGGGTCATGCCAATGGTTATAGAAAGGCAGAAATCTGTGCGACAATCTGGCCCTCCGGTGAGAAAGATGCCCAACAGAGCCTAGCAGCCATTGAACACCTTCTCCGTCAAGGAGTCCCTTGCATTGTGTATCTTCTCTTGTTTCACTTGGGCTGCAGTGTAGAGAACAGCAAACGTCTCAGCCAAAGCCCTCTGCGCTTGTCAGAGGGTTTGGGAGAGAACCAGGGGTTTATCTTGTTTGCTGATAACAGCAGCACACCAGACTCCTGCCATTTCCTGCTGTGCAAGGAAGACGCTGGTGAAATAAGGAAATTCAGCCCCTGAGCTAACGACCCTGACCAGCCTGAATCTGTTTATTATCAGAGCCTAATTACTTACATGTTTTCAAATGGGTGTGTGACTTAATAGAATGTTTAATTGCACAATGGAGCTGACTGAAAAGCTCCAAGCGAATGGGGTTTGGTGACGGGACACAGATGGCAAAATGGGCTCCTGTGCAGGATTTCAGCCAGCTGCATTATCTTCTAGGATGCTCTCATTTGGGAAAAGCCCAAGGTTGGCAAAAGTACAAAAAATAAATAAATATGTGAACATACAACTCTCAAGCATGCACACACCCCAGCCAAAAACAAAGGAAGGCTGAGAATGTTCCTCAGTGGCCACAGAATGCTGCATGTCAATAGGAACAGAAAACCGGAAAACTGGGAGGTGGGGGAAGAGTGAAATGCCGTGCTTGGAAGGAATGGCTGGCTGGAAACTGGAATAGGAGCACTTTTAAGCGGTGATCTGTATCCAAGCCTGTATCTGTACTGGATGTGAACTTGCTTTTACATATGGAAGTTGGTTTTTTTTATTGTTAGAATCATGTTTTAATATATATGACATACGAAATTAGGCAGTTGCTTTTACTGCTGATATTATCATTGTGAAATTGCTCAGATATTTTTTGGGAAGCAACTGAGGAATGGAACACAGAGCCGGTGTGGTGTTGTGGATAGATTGTCAGGCTAAGATCTAGGAGAGACCAGGGTTCAAATCGCCGACTTGGCCATGCAGCTCACTGGGTGACCTTGGGCCAGTTGCTGCCTTGCACTGTATCCTACCTCGCAGGGCTGTTGTGGAGAGAACCATGCACGCCACCTTGGGCTCCTTGGAGGGAAAGGGGGCCGCGAAGGCAACAAACTAACAAACTGAGGACTTCTAAAGGAAATCGCGCAATGTGGAGATTGGCAACCAGCTGAAGTGAAACACAGCACTGACAGAAGCAGCCCCCCTCTCACACACCAATGTTTGCTGCAGCCAGAGTGGCACAAAGATGATTTCTGGAATTGTGTTGGGGAAACAGCTTGGACGCTTCTAGCATTTTCCTCCCCACCTCCTGAAGCCAGCTCTGCGAGTAGGTGGGACACTTCTCCTCCATGACAGCTAGGAACTGAACCAACTTGCTCTGGCCTGGAAGAATCCCTTGAAGGGTACGGACAAATCAAAGGCTAACACACGATAACCCACAAACTGGATTTTGCCCCAGAAGATACTGCGCTGCCCACCAGGGGAGTCATATGATGACTGCATGCACTCTCAAAACTACGTAAGGCAGGGTACTCACCATGGCCAGCCCCCCGCTCAGCAGTCCCCCACCTTGCTCCATGAGACCATGGCTGATGCCCACAGGTATGTCAAGCGCCTGCACCCCATACTGGGCAGAAAAAGTGGTGTCTGGGGCAGTCACAGGGTCACCCAGGTCCTCAAAGTGGCCAACCACATCCGAAACGGCTAGGGAGGGGTCGGCGTCCAGCGCGATGGGCGGGATCTCAAACTCTTCATCCCCCAGGCTTGGCGTGTGGAAGGTCTGAGCAAAAGGGAGGGAGGAAAAGAGAGAAAGAGAGACTTTGATGCAGATGTACAAACTTAGGAAAGGCACACTACACTAGATCAGATGTTGTCCATCCAGCCCGGTATGGTCTATTCTGAGCAAAGGGTCCCTTCAGGGTCCCTGCTGGTGTAGCGGTTAGGGTGTCTGACTAGGACCTGGGAGACCCGAGTTCAAATCCACTCGGCTGTGAAGCTCTCTGGGTGACATTGAGTTAGTCACCACCTCTCGGCTTAATGTACCTGACAGAGTTGTTGTGGAGAGGGGGAAAGAACCATATGTGCCACCTTGAGCTCCTTGGAGGAAAGGTGGGATGTGAAAGCAAAAATAAATATAAAAAAGCGACACTTATTTAAGGATGCTTCTTAAGTTCTGGTTTTCAGAACAAGGCGATTCTCAATTTGCAAGCTTTTTAAGCTTCAAAGAGGAACACACAGAGCAAAAAGTCTTGCCTCGGGTAAGCACCAAAGCCTGCTCTCCCCCTTGTTTTCGTTCTCCGGGGTCTCAGACAAGAGGACTGTCCCTTGAAACTGGAGGCACCACAAACAAAGCATTTGTTCTGCTGCAAGCTGCAAGTGGCAACATCTCCCCGGTTGCTGCCATCCAGCGCTTGCATTCCACGCTCTCCGCCGCCAACTGCCCTGCACCCTCAGCCCCTGCAAGCAGCCAAACTCACCTCGGCCCCTGACAAAAAGGGGTGCGCTGTCCCGGTGATAGCCAGGTAATTCTCATTTCCTCCAGGGAACTTAGGGGGAGAAGGGAAAACGTTAGCAATGCTTTATTTATTTTTCCTCCATCACAAATGCAGCCTCACCCCAAGTCCAATATAACCAGACAAATCCATGGGTGTAGTGCCACTCACACTTCGGGAACTCATAAAACCATCACTTGTGACCTCCACTTCCGCAGTCTTAAAAAGCTCATTAGTCAGAAGTTGTTACTGAATAGGAACGAAGGAAGCCACTTTAAAAGGAGTCACACCACTGGTCTATCTAGCTCAGTGTCTGCACCAGGGGTTGTCAACCTGGTCCCTACCATTTCAGGATTCTAGGTGGGTGGTAGGGGGTTCTACAGCACAAACTGAATCCTCCTTCCATTGAGCACTGGTGGGAAGTAAGGAAATTTTACCATCAAAAAAGATGCATTAGTGGGTGGTAGGTATAAAAAGGTTGACTACCCCTGGTCTACAATGACTAGCAGCCGTTCTCTGTAGCTTCAGGCAGGAGTTTCTCCCAGCCCTACCTGGGGATAAGAACACATAAGAAGAGCCCTGATGGATCAGGCGAACAGCCCATCTTCTCCAGCAGCCTGTTCTCACAGTGGCCAACGAGATGCCTGCAGGAAACCCGCAAGCAGGACCCAAGAACAAGAGCCCTCTCCCCTCTTGTGGTTTTCAGCAACTGGTATTCAGAAGCACTGCTGCCTCCAATTGTGGCATAGCTGCCCAACTTCCCCCCCCTTTTTTTGCGGGAAATTCCCTTATTCCGAATAGGATTCCTCGCAAAAAAAGGGAAAGGCTGACAGCTATGAATTGTGGAGGCAGAGCATAGACATTGTGGCTTCTCTCCCATGAATTTGTTCAACTCTTTCAAAGGTCGGTGGCCATCACTGCCTCCTGTGGCTGCAAGTTCCATAGTTTAATTACGTGCTGTGTGAAGAAGTGCTGTCTTTTACCCAACATTCAGTTTTATTGAACGCCCACAAAATCCACCCTTTCGAGTTAAGTTAGGCCGAGAGACAGTAAAATTGCCCAGGGTCACCTAATAAAGCTTTGTGGTTGAGTGGCAAATGAATTTCAACCTGGGCCTAGCCTTGGCATGCTACCACACCAAGAACAATGCTGCTTTAAAAGTCACCAGTGCAGTGTTATTCAGCCAAGTGATAGGGCTGGGCGATATCTGCTTTTCAACATCGCGATATATCACCAGCTAAACTTCACAATATACTGATATGCCAAGATGTCTGAAATAAGGATGGAGCTATGTAGAGGCACTAGCTAGCTTCACGGTTTCCCCCACATTGTGATTTTTGCATAGCACACACATCATGATTCGTGATATATTGCCAGGTCAAAAATTATGAAACTGATTATCATGATATGGACACCGACCCAGTTCTGAATGATATATAGGTACATCACCAAGTAGTGGGGGGATGTAAACGTCATCTATGGTGCCAATGCTGTCCCCATGGTCTCACCCACTGGCCTCACCCAAGGTCCAAAACAGAGAGTGTCACCAGCCCACAAAAAATTGTTTTAAAACATTCAAACTACTGCTGAACCTTTAGCAGGCATCAGCACACAAAAAGCTTTTCACAGCACTGATACCAGCATTTTCTCCTGCTAATGTCTGCAAATCGAGCAGCTGTTTAAGAAAGCACAGCAGCAGAGGCCAGTAATCTTATTGAAGCAGAAGCCAAGAAGCTTAACAGCCCAATCCATCACCCGACTCAATTGCTATACTCTGAACCCCTGGTGCTGTACAGTTATTGTATAATTTTTTTGGGGGGGGTGCTGCTGCTGCCTGCATCCCTCGAGAGTTGCTGCCGGTCAGAGTAGAAAACTAGATGGGCTTATCATTTGACTCAGTAAAAGGCAGCTTTGTATATTCATGTTCCCCATACCAAATCAATGAATGAATGAATGAATGAGATACGGCTGAAAGGGACTCTAGCATTTTCAGAGTTCCTGCCCTCCTCTGTTGGACAAGCCTGGTTTCTATGCAGAGGGCCAGACTGGGGTTTGTGTACGCAAGCATCAAAACTCACTGCCCCGATGCTCCAGGTCTTGGATAACCATAATCTTAATGGGTGTGGGAGGAAGTATGCTGCAGTTGCCTAGCAACTGCACAAGGAGATCCTTAGCTTCTTCTCATGGCAAGGGCACAACATGTGGATTCCATGCTGGATTCCGTTCTGTAGTAATCATAATATCTGCTTAAACACAGAGGGTTGTGTGTTTGAGCCCAAGTGGAGCCACTATAATTTAAGCAGCCAGGACGGCTGAAATGCCTACAAAGTCACCATCTCCCCTGAGTTATGGGTTCAAATCCTACTCCTGACAAGTAACATTTGAACTGACTGCAGCTCAGAGACAGAGGAAACTGTTTCCTGGTAGAAGGTCCCAGGTTCAATTCCCAGCATCTCCAGGTAGGGTTGGGATTGTTCCCTGCCTGAAACCTTGGAGAGCCACTGCCAGACATGTTTGGCAATGTTGAGGAAGATAGACCAGTGGTCTGATTCAGTATGAGACAGTTCCCTATTCTCTAACAGAGCAGAGAGTTGAAAAATAATAAAACACGTTGGAATTCCTATTCAGTGCTTCTGAACACACACATACAGCCCAGCACAAATGTGAATTTAGAACTTCTTGAGCCTTCCTGCCACTTCAGACTCCCTGATTTACAGCCCCCTGAACACAGGTCCATATGTTGTAAGGACAAAGTAGAACTACCTGTAGTCAATTTTAAGGTCAGGTAATCATTTCATGCAGAGGCACCTTGTAATAAGCAGCGTCAGTGAGCTAAATGAGTGGTACTTTGACCTTCATCCAAGCACATGCTCCAAGGCACTCCTTGGATGCAGGTAGTCCCAAGATGCCCTGCCCAAGATGAACAATGACATCACTGCCTCACAGAGTTTTGAAAGACTATAAAGGGCAACTTAGCATACTATGAGAGGAAACATCTGCAGTCATCATGCAGCTCAACCGTATTCCAAGCTAACATGAGCAGGCCGGATACAACAAGGGGTAGGGCAGCCTTCACCAATCTGATTCCCTCAAGATGTTTTGATCTATACTCCCATCACTCCCAGCCGGCATGGCCAGGCTAGCTGGGGCTGATGGGAGTTGTAGTGCAAGCCATCTGAAGGTAAATAGGTTGGCAAAGGCATGTGCAGTTGGCACACAACTTCAGGTTCGGAAGAGCCCAGAGGTCATTGGATCCAACTGTCTGTCCCAGCCAAGCAGGGCACATCTTATACTCAAGTCATACCAATGGTACCAACAAATGTCAAAAGGATGATGTGCAATCGATTGCAAGTGTGCAACGCCAAGGTGCTCATGGAGGAGTAACTTCAGATGGACCATACAAACCAAACTATAGAAGAACAGCTATATGCAAAATTAGTTCCTACCCAATCTATCCTGGATTGGGAAGATATTCTTTCCTGGAGAGATCAAGACTGAACAAATGACATTCAACTGATTTCCTCCCCAAAACAAACTTATATGGACTCAGGTATATTCTGATCAACATTTTATTGCCATTTCGGGGGTATTTAAGATGTGTGCATGTGATGTGGAAAAGAGACACAGAAGGAAGATCACAGGCTTTTAGAGAACAAATGCCATTTTTGTGCACACGTAAGGTAGGTCAATCTGCAAACAGCTCCCCATGAGCAATCCATGCCACATTTACCTGCGTTACTAGGAGTGAAGCACCCACAATTGGGGGGGGGGGATCCACAGCTGACATTAGTACAAGATGCAAGCTGGACTTACTCCACTCTAACCAAGCACAATCCAAGGACTGAACTTTCACTTTTGTGCCCCGGAATGAACTCCACTAAGTATTATCTTGCTTCCTGGTGGAACCCTCACCCCCACTTCCAAGGCATCCCCTTCCCCGCAAGGACACCCCCTTTCTCCCCACACCCTTCCTCAAACATCCCCAACTGTGTCATATCTCTGATGTGGGGTTCAACCCACAGAGGATGAGCCGGCCAGTGGCTATCAGCCGAAAGAGCTGGAGGGGTCCTCCACATCCTCTCAAATGCCAAGAGGAGGCAAAGATAAGAAGTTAGGAAGATGGACAGGCTAGGAGAGGCCAAGTTGGGCCCAAGGCAACTGCTGAACCCCGCACCCCTCCCTTCTTTTGCCTTCAGTTGGGCTCCTTAAGGAAACGTTGGAAGGTACCAAACACACAATCCGGGGGGGGGGAGATACACTGCACCCCCTGATAACCTCAGCCCCATCCCCTTCCCCTTCCTCCCCAGCCCCATATTATGCCCTTTCCCTCCAATCCCATGGGGACCCTTTTTAAAGGCAAGGGGGGCCCACCGTCACCCACCCCACCCCCCAGCGTGGTTGTCCCAGGGTCCCCACCGCCAGTTAGGCTCTCTTACCTCCATGGCCGCAGCCTCAGAGCCTCGCCGAAGAGAGGGGGAGACCCCGCCGCACTCTCCCCCTCCCCCCCGTCTTTCTTCCCCAGCTCCTCAACCGGAACCGGAAAGCCCTTCCGCCCACCCGACCTAAGGCCGGGAACGCACGTCACTTCCGCCCGGCCTTCCCTCCGTTGTTATTTATCACTTCTCTGAGGGGCAAATTTCCTTCCCACCCAGCCCCCCAATATCGGACGGCCGCGGCTCTTTCTCCGAACACGCCCGTCTGAGCCGTTGAGGAGGGAGTCGAGGGGGAGGCTAGAGCGTAGTGCGGGGCAGGAGGAAGGGCAGGTGCTAGAGCGTCCCTACGCATACGTCGGGAGAGGGTAGTAGACCAGCGGATATGACGTAAATCAGCCGGTTCGGCAAACCGCCTAACGGTTCGGGTTGTTCGTTTGTTTTTGCAGGAGGAGGAGGGGCTGTGACGTTAAACCTCCAGGGTGCCTAGAGCGACGCAGGAAACGTGGCTC
Organism: Darevskia armeniaca; assembly: GCA_034641395.1. Taxonomy (NCBI): domain Eukaryota; kingdom Metazoa; phylum Chordata; class Lepidosauria; order Squamata; family Lacertidae; genus Darevskia; species Darevskia armeniaca. The sequence goes on along the minus strand of JAWWNF010000882.1, from coordinate 863,818 downwards.
CGGCCAACGAGGGATGGGCCAGAGCGGCCGCGGAAAGGACCGATGAGCCCTGTAGCCACCGGCTTGCTGGAAAAGGTGCCGGAAAAGGAAAACCAGAGCGTCGCTGGACGAGGGAGGGAGGGAGAGGAAGGACAGGGAGCGCGAGAGCAATAGACATGGCGGCTGTTGAGTGAGCTAGAGTGGCCCCTGGAGAACCTCCAGGCCGGGGCTGGGGTTTAGGGGGGCTTCAGAGCCATGTCCTACGCCTATCTCTTCAAATACGTCATCATCGGGGACACCGGTATGGGCGGGGAAAATGAGGGAGTTTCAGCCTCGGGTGGGGGTGGGGACTGTGGGGGGCGGGGATATTATTTAAGGCAAATAATATACATAGAGAGAGGTCACTATATAGGTCACTATTTGGCTCAATATATAGAGTGTGCGACCTTACAACAACCCTGTGAGGAAGGACACCGTTGATCCCATTTTGCAGATATTGAACATCTGACACTGTGTGAAAGGACCACTTCCTTGCTCTGGGTTCCCCACCACAAGGCTACAAATCCTGTACACATTTGTTTGTGACATTATTTATAGCCCCCCCCTTTTTTTTTTTGCACAGCCCACCCAAGGATGCATGGCGTTTCCTAAAATCACACTGGAATTACGGTAAAAGGACAGAACAAAGCACGGTTTAACTAGCAAAACACAACATCTGCTTGGGAGTAAGCACCATTGAACTCTGTTTACTTCTGAGTAAACATGCATAGAATTGGGCTGTCAGTGTGGGAACCACGGAAAGGCTTGGATAGGTCTGCCTTACACTTATTTATTTTTTAATTCCTCCTCCCTGTACTTCTTAATTGCAGGGATCTTGGACCCAGCTGATGATGCACCGGTATAAAATCGCTGCAGTAAAAAAAAATCACTGTCTAAACACATATAGCCCATGATGACAGGTTACTACAGTTCAGGAGGATTGTTGCATTATGTTGCAATAATAGTATAGTAATAGTAACAACAGCAGGTTTCAAACCCTGTGGAAAGCTGGAGGTGGGCAGGGCAGGGCCAAAGAAGCATTTTCAGTTTGTTTCTTTTACAAAGAGATAAACGTTCTTAACCTGAAGCACCACTTTAGCTAATGGGGCCTCCCCCTCTCGCTGCGCCGCCGCTGCCCAATTTCTGTTCTCATCCTGAAGCAAAGTTCTTAACCCGAGGTAATATTTCTGGGTTAGCAGAGTCTGTAACCTGAAGCGTATGTAACCCCAGGTACCACTGTAATGTAGATCTTTGAGTAGGCTGAACAGCAGTAATATTATCAATTATATAATGTTGATGCCCCGTTCCACCCTCACCAACCATACACAAGGTTGGGGTAAGATGGTCTAAGCTCAGAAGCCAAGATCCTGCAAAGTACCCGCAGACCAACCATACTATTTCTTACATATAATCTTACAAGTCTCTCAAACACTCTCCATAAGCAGTTTAGTCATGCTGACCACAAGACCCAGAAAGCTGTCTGAGGACAAACACCAGCTTCCTCAGCTTGAAACAAGATGAGCGCCACACCCTATAGTCAAGTTTGACTCGACTTAACTGTCCAGGGCTCCTTTACTTTTACCTTTTTACCTGCCTGTATAGAACAGAGACAGGGACCCAGGTGGCGCTGTGGGTTAAACCACAGAGCCTAGGGCTTGCTGATCAGAAGGTCGGCGGTTCGAATCCCTGCGATGGGGTGAGCTCCCGTTGCTCGGTCCCAGCTCCTGCCAACCTAGCAGTTCGAAAGTACGTCAAAGTGCAAGTAGATAAATAGGAACCGCTCTGGCGGGAAGGTAAACGGTGTGCACTGCCCTGGTTCGCCAGAAGTGGCTTTGTCATGCTGGCCACATGACCCGGAAGCTGTACGCCGGCTCTCGGCCAATAAAGCGAGATGAGCACCACAACCCCAGAGTTGGACACGACTGGACCTAATGGTCAGGGGTCCCTTTACCTTTACCTATAGAACAGAGGGATGGGGAAATTCAATTGTGGGGAAATTGTGCTGTTGATCAAAGCAGTGGAAGATGGGAGTGGTTTCACGTCTGCTAACCAAATTGTGGAAGTGAAATAAAGGGTCTCTTTTTCTCTCCAAGACAGTATGAGTTATTGCCTACAAAGCCTTAAAGCAGGCATGGCCAAACTTGGCCCTCTAGATGTTTTTGGACTACAACTCCCATCATCCCTAGCTAACAGGACCAGTGGTCAGGGAAGATGGGAATTGTAGTTCCAAAACAGCTAGAGGGCCAAGTTTGGCCATGCCTGCAAAGGGATGGAGAGCTTGGGACACTGCAGATGTTGCTGGACCACAACTTCCATCATCCCTGAGTATTGTCCATGCTGGTTGCTGGGACTGATGGGAGATGGAGTCCAGCAATATCTGGAGGGCCATGGGTTCTCCAACTCTACCTGAAATGGTCCTTCACATAGCTTGTCATCAAACCCTCCTCTCCCACATTTTCCTGCCTGGCCACTGCATTCATCATTAAAGGTTAGGTGGGATGCAAGACTGGGCCTTTTAAGTCGCAGGACCAAGCTTGTAGAGGCCCTCACTTAAGGAAGTCTGTTTGCCCCTTAGTGAAGAGCAAAGGCATTATTGTTTTGCCAGGCATAGTTGCCTTTTCTCCATGAGTTATGGATCATGTTCTTTTTGGGTGGTGTTACAAAATTACAAACACAAAACAAATGGGGGGGGAAGCAAAACATACATTTAAAAACAATATTGATAGAGTCAATATACGATCCACATAAAAGGGAGCATGACGGCTGTATAAAGGAAGAACTATATGTGGCAAATAAATAAAGTCTCAAGAGAAAGTGTGGAAATTCTCCCAAGAGGTTTGCAGGCGCTTCCATGTAATTTGTACAACTCGCAGGCAGCGAGGCCGGTCCATAGGGCAAAGAAGGCCGTGCCCCACCAACCAATTCAAAATGCTGGCTTTGACCTACAAAGCTTCAGGATCTCAGTACCTTAAGAACCGCCTCTCCCCATATGAGCCGACTCAGACCCTCTGCTTGTCATCCAAAGCCCTTCTCTATGTCCCCAGTCCCCGAGAGGTTCAGAGGATGGCAACACGAGAGCGAGCCTTTTCTGTGGTGGAATGCTCTCCCCAGAAAGGCTCGCTCAGTGCCATCATTACATGACTTTAGATGCCAGGTGAAAACAGTCCTCTTTACCCAGGCCTTTGGCCATTAAACAATCTATGGCCTGTTAAATGTGGCTTTTATTACGATTGTTTGATGATTATGCTGTGTCATATGTTTTTTATTATTACGCTGCATAAATTAAGTTCCTAATGTTGTATACCTCCCTGGGATCTTTGGATAAAGGGTGGTATATAAATCGAATAAATAAATAAAAATGAAACAAAAATAAAGTTCAGTTGGCCCTCTGCTAGCCTCCACCAGGAGCAGCACTGCCTGTTGGCTCCCTCCTTGTTGCAGGTGTTGCCTTTGTAGAAGTCAGCTGGGAGCCAAGCTAGAGTTAGGTGTCTCTGCTTGGCATTGGCATTTGGGGGCCTTTCTCCTTCCATCCTATGGGTCTCAATGGGCACCAGCCACCACCGATCACAGGGTATCTTTTTTTCTTTTTGTACACCAGGTTCTGAATTTATTTTCTATTTATTTTTCCAAAGGTGTTGGAAAATCCTGCCTCTTGTTACAGTTCACAGATAAGCGGTTCACAGCTGTCCATGACTTGACCATAGGTGAGTTCCCAATGGGCCTTGGGGTATTATTAAGGCAGGGTTCCAGAGGAGGGGGTGTCGTTGCCTGTATTTGGACTGGAGGAACAAAGCTGGGGGGACACGATGCCCTACAGCTGGGCGGTAGGGAGAGAACAGGGGAGCACAGGCTCTTTTTCAGCAAGACAGAAGTACTGTTTTGGAGGGACAGGGTGCGAGCGGGCGTGGGGGACTCCCTGGTCCTGAATGGGGTAACTGTGCCCCTGAAGGACCAGGTGCCCAGCCTGGGAGTCATTTTGGACTCACAGCTGTCCATGGAGGCGCAGGTTAATTCTGTGTCCAGGGCGGCTGTCTACCAGCTCCATCTGGTACGCAGGCTGAGACCCTACCTGCCCGCAGACTGTCTCGCCAGAATGGTGCATGCTCTGGTTATCTCCCGCTTGGACTACTGCAATGCGCTCTGCGTGGGGCTACCTTTGAAGGTGACCCGGAAACTGCAATTAATCCAGAATGCGACAGCTAGACTGGTGACTGGGAGTGGCCGCCGGGACCACATAACACCAGTCCTGAGAGAACTATATTGGCTCCTAGTACGCTTCCGAGCTCAATTCAAAGTGTTGGTGCTGACCTTTAAAGCCCTAAACGGCCTCGGTCCTGTATACCTGAAGGAGCGTCTCCACCCCCATTGTTCAGCCCGGACACTGAGATCCAGCGCTGAGGGCCTTCTGGTGGTTCCTTCACTGCGAGAAGCAAAGCTACAGGGAACCAGGCAGAGGGGCCTTCTCGGTAGTGGCGCCCGCCCTGTGGAACGCCCTCCTAGCAGAGGTCAAAGAGATAAACAACTATCTGACATTCAGAAAATACCTGAAGGCAGACCTATTTAGGGAAGTTTTTAACCTGTGATATTTTAATGTATTTTAATGTCTGTTGGAGGCTGCCCAGAGTGGCTGGGGGGACCCGGCCAGATGGGCGGGGTACAAATAAAAAAATTATTATTATTATTATTCAGCATGTACAGAAACACTGTCCATAACAACAGCACCATCTTGTCTCTCTCTCTCTCTCTCTCTTGTGTGTGTGTGTGTGTGTGTGTGTGTGTATTCTTCTTCTTCTTTGGTGATCACTTGTGGTTGAGTAAGATTGTCTTCCATGAACATGGTCTTCACAGTGAGTCCGTAAGTGACTGTGGAAGCCAATTCTGGACCCACATGTCCTTCCACAGTGGGGACATAGGTTTCCAGGCAGGAGTTGATCACAGTGAGGGTTTTCCAAGCGTGCCTTCCTCTTAGCACGTTTCTCCCTTTCATCCTGAGTTCGAGCATCTTCAAAGCCCACGACACCTTTGGTAAAGGCTGTTCTCAAACTGGAGCGCTCACAGGCCAGTGTTTCCCAATTGTCGGTGTTTATACTACATTTCTTAAAAGATTTGCCTTGAGAGAGTCTTTAAACCTCTTTTGTTGACCACTGGCATTGCACTTTCCATTTTTAAGTTCAGAATAGAGTAGTTGCTTTGGAAGACGATAATCAGGCATCCGCACAACATGACCAGTCCAACGAAGTTGATGTTGAAGAATCATCGCTTCGACACTGGTGATCTTTGCTTCTTCCAGTACACTGGCATTAGTTCGCCTGTCTTCCCAAGCTATGTGTAAAAATTTTCGGAGACACTGTTGATGGAATCTTTTGAGGAGTTGGAGATGGCATTTATAAGTGGTCCATGTTTCACAAGCATACAGTAAGGTCTGTGTGTGTGTGTGTGTGTGTGTGTGTGTGTATGTAAGTATGTACATACACAGAGCCGCATAGGCAAAAAGGGTCTCCACTCTCCAGGAGCCTGCAATTTAAGATAAAAGAGTGACACAGAGAGATGATGGGAAAAGCCTGGAGGAATGGATATGGTTATGTCAAAGAGATGTCAAAGAGAACAACAACTATGAGACCTTTAGAAGACATCTGAAGGCAGCCCTGTATAGGGAGGCTTTTAATGTTTTATAGATTATTGTATTTTGATGTTCTGTTGAAAGCCGCCCAGAGTGGCTGGGGAAACCCAGCCAGATGGCGGGGTATAAATAATAAATTATTATTATTATTATTATTATTAAGACCAAAGACACATGCTTAGCAGTTTGGATAGCAGGTGGGAATGAGGAAGAAGATAACCCATGAGGATAAAGAGGGATTTGAGCAGGGGCAGAGGAAGGGGTGTGTGGTGGGGGCAGGCCGCCCCAGGTGTCACCACTGGTGGGGGTGATAAGATGCTGGGTGGCACTCAGCGCGGGGCCTGCAGCACGTCCGAGCCACTGGGAGTGATGTGGTGGCTTGGGCGCCTGCAGGCTCTGTGCTGCCCCAAACGGTCCACCTGCCGCCTTCACCTCAGCTGTAGGGCAGTTGAGTGGGAGGGGGCAGCCAGACTCCTCAGAGGCCCCACGGAGCGTTCTGCCCCGGCTGGCCCCGCCCCTGGGCGCAGGGCATGTGCGCTGCCCCAGGTGCCTGATCGGCTTGCTCCGCTACTGGATTTGAGGACAACTGGAAGGAGAGAAAAGATGCCACATATGTGTCCAAGCAGGGAGTTTCATGTCTAAGGTCCAGTGAGGAAGAATGGGTCGCTTATAGGAACAGGAGACCTTTGGTTGGCTGAGGGTGGCAGAACTGGAGGGGGGGGGGCTTCACAGGCCGGGTTATAATGAAAAACATGGGTTGAATGATACGGCGGGTTGGGGTTATGGAGAGTCCCTCCCCTCTGAACTTTCTCCTGTTCTTCCATTTCTCCACCAGGTGTAGAGTTTGGTGCACGGATGGTCACCATTGACAACAAAAAGATCAAGCTGCAAATTTGGGACACGGTGAGCTCCCCTTGAAGCCTTGACCCTTTGCAAATGCGAAGGAACGATCTTGGGGTCCGGAGTGCCGAAACAGAGCAAGGGCATTTTAGCTTCACAGGGATCATTTTGTTTTAGTTGGTTGTCTATCCCCATCTTGGGCATCTGCTCCCAGCCAGTGTTCCTACCTGTTTTGTTTTGTTTTAATTAAGTGTTGACAGGCAGGAAATTATTCCTCCAGCCCTGTTTAACCAACTGCTCCAGGGCTGCAGAGTTGGAAGGAGGAAGGGAACAAATTAGGAGAATAGAGAGGCTGGAATTTCAGGAGGAGGGGGTTGTGGGTTTGAATTTTGAAAAGTGGAGTGGGGAGGGGGATTGGGGGGCTAAGGAGACCGAAGCACATTTACACCATACATTTAAAGCTCTCTTACACAGTTTAACAGTCGTGGTTCCCCACTGCTCCAATAATCCTGGGAAATGTAGTTTGTTAAGGGTGCTGCTACAACAACTACAATTCCCAGAGTTCCCTGGAAAGATGGATAAAGCGCTCTGAGAATTGTTGCTTTCTGAGGGTAATAAGAGTCTCCTTGCAACTCTCAGCACTCTTAACAAACTATAATTCTCAGGGATCTTCGGAGGAAGCCATGATTGTTAAAGTGGTATAGTACTTTAAACGTATGGTACAGATATGCCCTAAAACAGTTAGGCCTCTGTTCCCTTCATGGAGTTAAAATGCCCAGGGTTTCCTGGGAAGAGGGATGGAAAGGGGTTGGATGCTATAGGTGTGGGCATGCTTAGCTAGTAGTTTAGGCAGCTCCATTTTTGTGTGTGTTTCCTGATTGGTTCCCTCCCACTCCAAAGGCTGGTCAGGAATCCTTCCGCTCCATCACTCGCTCGTACTACAGAGGGGCCGCCGGAGCTCTGTTGGTGTATGACATCACCAGGTGAGGACAAGGCTCTCAATGGCTACTAGCCATGACGGCTCTGCCCTGCCTCCACGGTTGGAGTAATTCTGGAAATTACCCAGGGGAGGAGGGTGCTCTTGTGCTCAAATCCCGCTTGCGGGTTTCCCACAGGCATTTGGTTGGCCACTGCGTGAACAGGATGCTGGACTAGATGAGCCATTGGCCTGATCCAGTAGGCTCTTCTTATGACGCCAGACCGTGGGTCTTTGGATCCGCATGGCTGAGAATGTGCTGCACAGAGTTTAACTTGGGGGAGGGGGCAGGGACTTTATGTTCCGCTCACTGGTGGCCCAGATGAGTGGTGGAACTTGCTAGGATCCCATTCCGCCTACTGCACACCCTAACCTATCTTTCTTGCTCTGTGCAGACGGGAAAGCTTCGACCATTTGAACACCTGGCTAGAAGATGCGCGGCAGCATTCCAGCTCCCACATGGTGGTCATGCTCATTGGCAATAAGAGGTATTTGGTCATCTTCTGCTTCCCAACTCACCTGTTCCCCCATCCCCACCGGCCAAGGACTTGGGGCAGATGATAGTGAATTGGGATGTTTGTTATTATTTTATGTGTAAATCACCATGAGGTGGTGGTTTAGCTGATTAGTAAATTAAGTGGAATAAATAAGAACAAGAATATATGTGCATTTGTTTTCGTATGTGTTTGCACTGTATTGTGAAATCGCTTCAAGGTGCTTCGTAGGGAGTGATTCATAAATGAAATTATTGTTATCATTAATTATGATTTCTTGCCTCTCTCATCCTGCAGCGATTTGGAGAATCGGCGAGCTGTACGGAAGGAAGAAGGTGAGGCTTTTGCCCGGGAACACGGCATGGTTTTCTTGGAGACCTCTGCAAAGACAGCATCCAACGTAGAAGAGGTGAAGGAAGTCCTGGGTGCTTGCCTATCCCCCCCCCCCGCTCCCTGCCAGTCCGTGTTTCCTTTTGGGCCAGGAAAAGCATTCACATAACTTATCCTGCTTACCGCATGCAGGAGAACATATACTGCTTATATTTCTTAGACTGAATCAGACCACTTGTCCATCAAGCTCAATATTGTCTACAGCGGTGGTTTTCAACCAGTGTGCTGTGGCACCCTGGGGTGCCTTGAATGATGGTCAGGGGTGCCGCGGGCAACACTGGCCTCTGTCCCTGTTTCCTTCCCTCACTCCTCTGATGCCGTCTCCCGTCTCTGCCTCCCAAAGGCTTGCACAGCTGTTTGTTGCAGCAGCCCTTGCTACAAGCTCCACACGCAAATGGTGCCTCTGGGGCTGGCCAGGGGGTGCTGGTTGCCAGGAGCTAAGGCGGCCTCGGAGTAAGCAAGCAAGTGGGCGAGGGAGCCCAGCCATCCAGTCCACCAGCCCTTTCTGTTGGGAATGGAGACTAGTGAGAGACCGGGCAAGCAAGTACTGTGCTGGCCTTTCTTGTGCTTGCTGTGTGCAAGGCCTGCCTGGAAGTTGAGTGCCCACTGCTGCCCCTGCTGCCTCCCAAGGTAAGGTGCTGGCCTCACATTCACCTTTGGCCAGTCTCTGTTGGGACACTAAGGCTGGGCGTATCCTCTTCCCAGGCCCCTGTGGGGCAGTGTGAGGAGGCACCTCTCCTTGGACGGGGGCAGATCCACAGCTGTCAACTTTCGGATTTGAAAATAAGGGATTTTCCCAAACTTTCGGATTTGAAAATAAGGGATGCCGCGAAGGCGGTGCAATGGCACCAAGTAGCCTCGCCACCCTGCGCTCCAGAGGCTGCGTGCGAACGGGTGAGCAAAAGAGCGAGCGCATAGACGGCAGGCAGGCTGTCTGTCTGGTTGGGCGTGAGGGTCTGGCTGCACAAGGCATGCAAGCTTCGCCCCCAGTCGGTCTCAGACTCCTTATTGGCAGCCAAGCAACGCAGCTGAGGAGCCTCCCTAGCCGGCAGGGAGGGAGAGGAGCTGCTTCCTTTGCAATCCGGGAAATTTAAGGGATATCAACAATCCGGGATAGCAGCGGGAAACGGCATTGGAATAAGGGAGTTTCCCACAAAAAAAGGGAGGGTTGATAGCTATGGGCAGATCAGAGACCAGGGGCAGTGGCAGCAGCTGCCCAGAGGACTCCTAAGGAGAGGGGAGAGGAGAGGGAGCCGAGGGAACACTCCACAAGGGTGTTTGAGAAAGGGTGAGAGGCTGCCAGCTCTGCAGGCAAGGGGTGACATAACTGGCTCCTGAGTCCCACAGGGGTGCCGCAGAAAGAATGTAATTGTTCAAGGGAGCCATGACTCAAAAAGGTTGAAAACCTCTGGCCTGCACTGACTGAAGGTGGCCTTCCAGAACTTCAAACAGAGTTCTCTCCCAGCGCTACCTAGAAATGCTGGAATTGAACCCGTGACCTTATGTATGCAAGGCGCATGTTCTGTCGCTGAGCTACATCCGTTGATGGGAAGGTCTGAAAGCCTGCTCCTTGGAAGTCCTGCACTGCCCTGGCTTCTGAGGTTTTGACAATCCATACAATTTCATGCCCATCTTGGCAGTCATGAGGACCAGAAACTTTAAATGGAAACAGAATTCTGAATTAATGCACCCGTACCGAGTCCGCATTTAGACTTGTATGACTGGAATTGGAGGCGTACAGAGGTTCCTGGATTTAACCCAATTCTCCCCGTTCCATTTAAGTGTGCAGTTTTCCAATTCAGTTGGGGGGAAAATGTGGGTGGGGTGGGGGCCCTGCTAGCCTTCCTTACCACACCATATCTAGATGGTTATTTGTGGAATATAATTGGGAGGGTGTGTGGAGAGGTGGGGGAAGAACCCAGCTCTCTTACAGTTTACAAAAGCTTCTTTGCCTGGTTGCTTGAAGGTAATTATTGTTTGCTACAGGTGACATATGAAGTAACTGTTTACAAGCCCAATCATGTATTATATCAGGGGTGTCAAACTCCGGCCCTCCAGATGTTTTGAGACTACAATTCCCATCATCCCTGACCACTGGTCCTGTTAGCTAGGGCTGATGGGAATTGTAGTTCCAAAACATCTGGAGGGCCGGAGTTTGACACCCGTGTATTATATAGACAATAAGGGCTCAGAGAAGAGGGGATTTGCTGATGCTCAGGTCCATCTTCCTGCCATGGCTAGCTAGCAGCTATCTGTGATACCCAACAGCTGCTGGGGAGTTCATCCTGTACAGCCTTCATTAGAATGATTTGCCTGCATATATTTTGGCCTGCACCATTCCCTCTGGTGGGGACTGAGCAAGCTTAGCAGGGACAGAATGCTGACTGGATTTGGAGGAGGAAAACAGAAAAACGGGATGGGCAGACAGTATGGAATGCAGTGCCCTGGAAGAGGGAAAATATCTCCCCCTCTGTACTAGTGCCGGACCCATTTCTGTGTCCCATGTTGATGTGCAGGATAGGAACTTGTCTTTATTGCTGCATTATTTTACCCATCTTGCTTGTTTCTTTAAAAACTTTCCCCCTTCTATCTACTCCTTCTAGGCCTTTCTCCACACAGCTAAAGCCATCTATAAAAAGATCCAGCAAGGCCATTTTGATGTTAACAACGAGGCAAGTCAGACCTAGCGGCCTCCCTTGATGGCCCATGAAACCTGTAGCTCAAAATTTTGTGATGGGGCTGGGGATTGGCTAAGGCAGGCATCCCCAAACTGCGGCCCTCCAGATGTTTTGGCCTACAACTCCCATGATCCATAGCTAACAGGACCAGTGGTCAGGGATGATGGGAATTGTAGTCCAAAACATCTGGCGGGCCGAAGTTTGGGGATGGCTGGGCTAAGGGGTATGTGTGTCAGTACAAGTAGTTCTCAGATGTGTAAAGTGATTTGCATTAAATTTCAACGCAATAAAACTTGATTTTGTATATTAAGATACTAGCGAACATAGGTAAAAAGTAAAGGTAAAGGACCTCTGGACGGTTAAGTCCAGTCAAAGGCGACTGTGGTGCGCCGCTCATCTCGCTTTTCAAGCCGAGGGAGCCGGTGTTTGTCCAGACAGCTTTCCGCGTCATGGGGCCAGCATGACTAAACCGCTTCTGGCGTAACGGAACACGGTGACGGAGGCCAGAGCGCACAGAAACGCCATTTACCTTCCCACCAGAGTGGAACCTATGTATCTACTTGCACTGGTATGCTTTTGAACTGCTAGGTTGACAGAAGCTGGGACAGAGCAACAGGAGCTCACCCTGTCGTGCGGATTCGAACTGCCAACCTTCCGATCAGCAAGCCTAGGAGGCTCAGTAGACCACAGTGCCACCCATGTCCCTAGCGAACATCGAGAGCTGCCTTATACCGGCTCAGACGATAGTCACATTAGACTGTAGTGATAAACCATCGCTTAATGCTACATGAACAAGCCTAGCCTCCTCCTCAGGTCATGCTCTCCCGTCGTCGCCTTTCACATGGCTAGGAGAAGATAGAGAAAGCAACAGCTTCCCAGATTAAATGTAACTTGTTGCTTAAACGCAAACCAAGATCATGGTTTGAACATGAACTATGGTTTTTTGTTTTTTAAAAAACCTACATCAAACCATGTTCTGGTTGAAACAAAACATAGGGTTAAATCATGTTCCTCAGCTGAGACAAACAAAAAGCTGCGTTTAAAAGAAGGTGACTGCTTCCAGATTCCTCCTGCTCACGCAGAGAAGGAGAGCAGGGAATGTACCGGCTGGAAGGAGGCAAAGCTCATTCACGCAGCACTAAACCAAGGTTTAGATTAGAGGATTATACAAATTAATGGAGGCTATTGATGGCTCCTAGCCACATTGGCTAGGTTCTATCTCCACAGATGGAGGCAGCAATTCTGGGAACTGCTGAAACCCAGTTTCAGACTTTTAAAAGACTCTGTGGAAGGAGTCTCTTGGAGGAAACAGCCGCTGCCTAGAGCAAGGGTAGTCAATGCTGCACCCTCCAGATATTGCTGGTCCACAACTCCTATCAACATCTGGAGGGATCAAGATTGGCTACTCCTGGCCTAGAGGGACCACCTCTTTCTGCGGCTTGCCAAAATGGGCTTGGGCGGTCACAGACGGTATCATTAAAGCGGTCAAAGCAGTCCCGGCTTTCCTTCGGATTATTGTTAACGAAGCCCTTTTATTTCTCCACCTGTAGGGAAACGGCATCAGGATCGGCCCCCAGGAACCCACGGGAAGATCCTCTGGCGGCCAAGGTCGTCAGGCCTCTGGAGACCGGTCAGGTTGCTGCTGAATTTCCCCTGAAGTCCATCCAGGCTGGGGAACACACGGGAAGATGCCTCCTCCGTGTCACGCTCTCTTTCTCTTTCTTGGTTTCAGGCACCACACTGGGGGCAGGAATCCTTCACGTTCACCTTCCCTCGACCTTGTTACAGCCTATCTCTGCCCTCCAAATGGTGCCATCCTAGACCTAGAGTTGATTTTGGCTGGTGGCTGTTCGGGTGCTAGTAGTAACTCTTCCAAAAGCCTCCCATTTGAGGACCTCTCTTCACTCTCTCATAGGCGCCTTGGCAGAGGAGCTGGGGAGAGTGTAATCCAGACCAATCTAAGCAATCTTAGATTTTAAGCTCTACTGCACTGTTGTTTCAGCTTCGTATTAAATATTTCCATGTTTGACATTATTCTCTGACATTTCTTCTTCTTTGGTGATCACTCGTGGCCAAGTAAAATTGTCTTCCATGAACATGGTCTTAACAGTGAGTCTGTAAGTGACTGTGGAGGCCAATTCTGGATCCACATGTCCTTCCACAGTGGGGACATAGGTTTCCTGGCGGGAGTTGATCATGGTGAGGGTTTGCCAAGCGTGCCTTCCTCTTAGAGCATTTCTCCCTTTCGTCCTGAGTTTGTGCTTCTTCAAAGTCCATGGTAAAGGCTGTTCTCCAACTGGACCACTGGTAGGCCAGTGTTTCCCAGTTTTCCATGCTTATACTGCATTTTTTTAGGTTTGCCTTGAGAGCAACTTTAAACCTTTCGTTGTCCACTGGTATTTCACTTTCTTTTCTTAAGCTGGGAATAGAGTAGTTGTTTTGGAAGACGATAATCAGGCATCCAGACCTCATGACCAGTCCAATGAAACAGATGTTATATCTGTCATGTATTTATATACTGGGAGAAGGAAGGAAAAATAGATATATTGAATGGACTTGACTGTTTTGCATCCTGCCTGCTCCATAACAGAAGCTACCAACAAGCATCAAAACCACTTGCTTTGAGCGCAGTGACATCCTCTTTGGGGGCAAGCGATGGTATCTCTGGCTATTGGAGTAAACAAAGGAATCTGCTTTGTGCCTAGGCAGAGATCTTTAGAATATACATCTAATATATACATTTCTTGATTGTAAAATCCTCAAAGCACTTTACAAAGAGAATAAGACAAAAGCACTGCAGTAAAAACAGTTTAAAACAACTATGTAAAACTTCTCCCAAAATCAGCAATGCACTTAAAACACATAAAACATATTAATGTTCCACATGTCTGTGTAGGTTTCAGAGGGAGTATCCCAGTTGATGGGAACCACAGGTGGGGAGAATGCTGTTACACCCAGATCCTGCTTGTGAGCGCCCCATGGGCACCTGTTTGGCCTTTGTGAGAACAGGGTGCTGGACTAGAGGGGGCTTTGGCCTGATCCAGTAGGATTTATGTTCATCCAGCTGCTGATCCTTTTAAACTGGAGATGCAAGGAACTGAATGTGGCAACCTACTAAATGCAAGGCATGTGCTCTTCCACTGAGTTATAGTGGGGTGAGGATGCATACATGCCATACATTTAAAGCAGGGGTGTCAAACTCCGGCCCTCCAGATGTTTTGAGACTACAATTCCCATCATCCCTGACCACTGGTCCTGTTAGCTAGGGCTGATGGGAATTGTAGTTCCAAAACATCTGGAGGGCCGGAGTTTGACACCCGTGATTTAAAGCATACATACTGGGGTGTGTGTGTAATAATGCGAGCTGTAGCTTAAGGGTGCTGGGAATTATAGATCTGTGAGGGGTAAACTACAGTCCCCACAATTCTTGATGGAGTGTGTGTGCGTGCTTGAAATGGTGTGCTTGAAATGGAAGGTGTATATGCAACCATTGCCTGTTCTGCAATTTATTAAACTGAAAGGGGAGATCTGTGGGTGGTTAAATGCAGGTGTAGTCCTTATGAGGTATTTCAAAGGGGCAGGAGTGACACAGTCTGCAGAATGCCAAAAACATATCCAGAGATGCTCCTGCATGGGCATTTGTTTAGGGTCAAGATTAAGATTGTGGATTCTAAGGGTCCATCCCAGCGCTACAATTTTTATGCATGCTTCCCTAGAAGTAAGCCACATTGAGCACATTAGTATTTATTTTTTAAACCCCGCAAAGAGTGCTCCTCTGGACTTTCACTTTTTGAAATATGGCAACCCTAACTAATGGTCCCTCATCATCTTGGAAAAAGACGATGTGGGTATGTTTAGCCTGGATAAGGGGATGCTGAGAGGATATACGATAGCCGTCTTCAAATATCTCAAGGCCACGAATGAATCACGGAGCCTGCAAGTCGAATCCCACTTCCTTGAGACGAAGTACGAAATACCATATGGTTTCCCTACTTGAGGGCAAAGTCAGATTTACTAGCTTTTATTATTATACGGATCAGCATCATCATATGGACCAAGAGACGGAAAATGGACCAGATAGGCGTGAAATCAGCTCCATGTCCTAAACTGCTCAGGCTGTTTTCCTCCTCTGTGAAATGGGAAACTAACCACAGTGGCATGCCTCGCAGGACTGTTGTAAAGGGGAAACAAATAAAAGGCAAAAGGTTGTCAAGCGACCCATATGCATCTATAACAAGCAAGGCTGCTTTTGCAATGGGGCCACATATCTGGCCCCCCACGCCTCTCCATCCCTCCCAAGATGGCTTCCCCATATAGGTGCCTAACGCATTGCCTGTCTGCCGGGGCGCGGGGCGCGGCAAGATGATATTGCCACCTCTCCACAGGCCCCCATGGTTTAAAAACAACAGCCCTTCAACTTTTTATTTGTATTGGTGGCACGGAATAAATCAGGCGACTTCCTTAGACAGCCTCTCCACGAGCGGGAGGCCCGCTTCCCTTCTCCCCCTCCCCCGCCCCACTCCGGAGAGAGGGAGAGAGACTGACTTCCTGGAAGGTTCTCTCAACCTAACCTGCTGCCTGGCCCCGCCCCCAGGCCTCCCGGGTCCTTCGTCGGCGGCCGTAGCCTGGCGGAGGAGCGGTGGGCGTGGCTTGGAGGGCCCCCGAGAGAAGTTAAGTTGCACCGTCCATGCTCGGCTGCCTTGTTCTCTCTTCTCTCTCCTTAGGAGAGGGGAGGGGGGCGGGAGAAGTGGCTCCTTAGAGGGTGAGTCCGCGTGGGGGGAGGGAGGGGACCAGGGGGAGAAGGAGGCCCTCAGGTAAGAGGTGCTATTATTTTTTTCCAAATATAAAAGGGGGCCTTTTTCCTCTTTCTCTTCACAAACCCACACGAGCGCGGGGGGGGGGAGAGAGAAGGGGAAGGATTATTATGGGATGGCCCTCCTCACGATGCAGGCCCGATGCGGGGACGTCCCCTCCCCCTCCCTCACCGCCGCCGCCGCTCTCCTACGGCGAGTGAGAGGGACCATTTCTGAAGGGAGGGGGAGGGCCCTTCGCTTTCCGCCCTGCGGGGTTCGCTTTAATGGGAAAGAGGGGAGGGAGAAGCCAAACCCAGCTTTTGCAGAGGGGGGAGGAAGAAAAGGCTGCTTGGGTGTATTTCCTCCCTCCTCTACCCCCCCCTCCAAAAAAAAAATCCATGTCGCATTCTCTGTCGTGCATTTCTCCTTGTTGGCTCTTTTATTTTGTGTGTGTTTTCACCGCCATCCGGTTTCTAGTAAAGGTTGGAAGGAAGGATTTTGCACCCCTGCTAAAGCCCTTGCACACACAGGCCGCCGAGGAGGAGAGGAAAAGGAGGTGGATTGATCCGCGTCTTGGGGGCTCTTGGATGAAAAGAAGGGAGCTGGGTTTGGGGAGAGAAACGAGGAGGCCGAGATCTGGGTGGTGGGTGGATGTTGCATCCAGGAAGGGGAATTTCGGTGCACGATTGCTCAGAGCATCGGGAGCAACCTGTGCGCAGAGGGGATGGCTCTCCTGCACTGCATGGGCCTTTTGCGCTTGTGGGTCGTTCCGTGCAGAAGTTGTGATGGGGTGGGAAGAGGGTATGTGGGCACAGTCCTACGAGGAAGTGAGTCCCGTGTTGCCACATGGAGTTTGGCACGGAGTGGTTGGTAGGATTCCCTGATGCACTGCCGAACAGCAGCAGTCTTCAACATTGTCAGCTCCAGAAGCACCTGGAACCCGAGTTTCTTACATGGTTTTATTGTATATTTGTATGGGGGTAGGACTGCCCATCTTGGAGCAGGCTGTAACTTGGTAGTTCAGATGTTTCAGAGCTTGCACGTGGGAAAGGCTTTAAATGCAGATGTGTGGGGTTTTGAAATCGATGAGTGGCCAGGTGAGGAAGTGGATCTACAAGTGCTTGTCAGCTTCCTGGGCATTTGTGTGCGAGGGGGGCTTGTGAATGGATGTGTTCTCACAGACAGAAATTTCAGCCTTCCACATGGCATCTTTTTTTCATTTCTACACATCTGCATCTGGGAATGGCTTTCATATGTTTTATCACAAAAGTATAGGAGGGAACCAGTGTCTCCTCTGTTCTCTGGTGATACTGACAAGGTCAGAGGAGAGTCTAGTCAGTTTCCACCTATGCTAGGAAGAATTTGCCCATTCATTCCTTTTCCGTGTTGCTTCAATGTTTATGCACAATTGTTGATGCAAAAGCTTTTTTCCTAACAGTTTCAGTTTCTTTGGAGAGTGGAAGTGGGGATAGTGAAAGAAACAGCAGAGGGGTGGACTGGAATGATACCTGGTCTAGAGAGATTTGCATGTAGATAATTTTTTTATCGCCACTTCTCTCAGACAGATGATCTTGGGGTGGGACATGTGAAAATGTGTTTTATTGTGTCGTTTGGACCAGTGATTGGCAAGGAAGAGGTGTGATCTGTAGTTCAGATTGTTTAGGAAAATATTCTGATGTATTGAGAGTTAAACCACAGTCCTGAGACATAGGTGTGGAGGGGAGATTTTCTGCAGTGTTCATCAGATGTTTTAGTCTTTTGCCCCATGCAGACTTGGAAACATTTTCAAGGTTCCTGAGAATCAACATTTGATTTGTTAGGCACACAAGTAGCTGAATACCTGATATATTTCTAGTCTAGTCTAGGTGGCTGCAAACCTACCCTATTTACTTGGAAGTAAATTCTGTTGGAATCAATGGGATTTACTCTCGGGTAAGTGTAGCTTACAATAGGGGTGGAAGAAAATGTATGTTGGGGAAAGGGCAACTAGGAAGGCTTCAAGTCCTTTGCATGTGTTTGAGGGTTGAGCTAATATCGATCAGCCCACATGGTCAAAAATGGAAGTAGTGGAACTGAACAATGATTTCAGCTGAGAATGGCCTTTTCAGTTTCAAGAATTCAGATAACTGATTTCAGTGCAATCTTGTACATGACTCCTCAAAAGCAAGTCCCAATTTGAGTGGGACTTAGTCCCAAGTAAGTGGGTATAATATTACATCCATATTTAACTTATTCTCATAATATCTGTGAATGCATATTTGGTCGCATAATGCCAATGCTTTATCTTTTGACTTCCATTCGCATGTTCTGAGAGTTAGTATGGTTTAAAAAATGGTGAAAGGATGCATCCCTTTGCCCTGCCCCCAGTTTTACTTCATGTGGTGAAATAAGGATTATAGTCTGCTCTAGTTACGGAGCTGGGGAGTGGTTGGTGTTATGGAACAATTAACATGAGGTGTCTGGGTGGGTGGAATATATTGTACTGTCTAAAGGTGTGCAAAAGCTGGGATGAGGAAAATGTACACTTGGCATTCATGTACTTTTTAGTTTGGGGGAAGGGGAGAATTATTTTTTTATAAGCAGTCCTAGAGACCCACCAGAGATCAGTCCTGGGCATCCTACTATACACATTTTCTCCCTCAGCCAGCTTTTGGGCTGAATATTTTCAACATTTAATGTTTTGAAAACCTCACTTTCTCTGTGTAGCCAACGGCTGGTAATGGTGCTTCTACTCTTTGAGATGGGTTGGTCTGTGGATGGCATTGGCTTCTACGAAATGGAGAAACCAGAGAATGTTGCAACAATTGGGCAGGTATCTGCCATGGGAGGTATAGGGCAGGGATGGGGAACCTGTGCCCCTTCCCGATGTTGCAAGGCTGCAACTCCCACCTTCCCTGATTCCACTGGCCATACTAATGGGAATTTTAGTCTGACAACATCTTGAGGGCCACATGTTGCCCCCAACCCACTTAAAATTATTATTTATTGGACTTATTAGTCGTTTTTTAAAAACTTAATTTAAGTTCAAAGCTAATTGCAATTGCAATACATTTTGCAATATAATAGAATGCAAAAATAAAAATAATATAAAGCTAAAAATAAACTAAAAGTTAAAAATCTTGAGATACATAAAAAGCAGTCTTAACAAATACCGCCCACTGAAAGAGGCTACAGTGTCAAAAAGTTAAAGACCAAAAGCTTGGCTGAAAAAAAATGTTTTCCCCTGGTGCCTAGAAGTAGCTAGTGATGGTGCCTAGCATGCCACCCTGGCCAGAGCATTCCTTAAGTGGGGAGCCACCGCTGAAATGGCCTGGTCTTGTGTTTCCGCCATCCAGATTTTCCTTCGAGAGGGCCCACTGAGAGGGACCTCAGATGAGGAACACAGGGTCTGGTTTGGTTCGTAAGGGGAGAGGTGGAGAGCTTTAGCCCATCATTGATCAGAGTTGTCATTTGGTCTTCTCCACGTGCCCTAATGGTTCCTGATATTTTATTTCCCACAGCTGCTTGGCAAACTGGGGAGCCAACTGGGCTTTTGTGGGCAGGCAAGGGCATCAAGTACCTGGGGCATTTACCCACTGCAAAAGCTGACTGCAACTTCAAAAAGGCCACCAGTCATGCCAGCAGGAAATCCCCAATGCCCCCAGAAACACCAACCAGGATTCATCAGGCTTTGAGTGAGGCCTATCCTAATATGTCTCCCACAAAGATGTGCTGTTTTGAGCTCCCATGAACTTAAACCAGGGGTGGGGAACCCGGTCCTCTCTAGATGTTGCTAGACTACAGCTCAAATCAGTCCCAGCCAGTACAGCCAAAGGTCAGGGATGACGAGAGATTTAGACCAGCATCTGGCGGTCCAATGGTTCCCCAGTCCTGGTTTGGGGATGGCAAGTTCCAGCCAAGGCTGGCTTCATGTTTGGTGGACCTCCCGGTACGTTTCCAAGCACAATTCAAAGTGTTGGTGCTGACCTATAAAGCCCTAAATGGCCTTGGGCCGGTGTAACTGAAGGAGCATCTCTACCCACATTGTTCAGCCCAGACCCTGAGGTCCAGCTCCAAGGGTTTCCTGGTGCCGGTTCCCTCACTGAGAAGTGAACTTACAGGGAACCAGGCAGAGAGCCTTCTGAGCAATGGCACCCACCCTGTGAAATGCCCTCGCATCAGATGTCAAGGAAATAACTATACAACTTGTAAAAGACACCTGAAGATAGCCCTGTATCAGGAGGTTCTTAATGTTTGGTGTTTTATTATGTTTTTATATGTGTAGGAAGCAGCCCAGAGTGGCTGGGGCAACCCAGCCAGATGGGTGGAGTATAAATAATAATTACATTATTATTGTTATTATTTGGATGAAATGTTCCAGCTGGGCACACCACCTCCTTGATGTGGTGGCCGCTGCTCTTTTTGCTTGTCCTCTTCTCCTGGGCCCAGTCCAGACAACCGTCCAGAAGGAGACTGCAAGGCAAGAGGGAGAAGGATGCTTAATCTCTGCAATATGGTTACTGTTTGTCTGCTCGGAGAGGTAAAGTGACTGGGCATTGAGAGCAATGAGGGACAGGGGTTCTGGAAGTTGGCTGGCAGCCTGTTTTGGATCCCGAAAGTCTCAGGTTCAGTACCGAGCATCTCCAGGGAGTGGCCCCTTTCAGAAACCCTGGAGGATTGCTGTTGGTCGTTGTGGACAGTATGAAGCTAGATGGATCTAGTAGTCTGACTCTGTAACACAGCTTCCTGTGCATATCTCTGCAGAGACAGTGCAGATGGAGCCATGGACACAGCTGGTTGTCGAGTGTTCACACTGTCAGTTTCCATGCTCTCCTGAAAGGCTACTGCTCTTGAAGTCTGAAAAGAGGAAGGGGTTCATTTGTCGTATTCTCATTGTGATGTGTTCACTGCATTGCCGCTCCTTTGGGAGAAAGGGCAGGATATAAATGCAATAAATAAGCGTTGAACAATGTGACTGGCATGTGACAAAGTTACTCCTGCCTTGGGGGCAGGGGGCTGGAATAGGTGGTCCGCCTCGTCCTTCCCGAACTCAGCAGGAGTGAAAGGGCATCTTCTTGCTTTCTTGGTTTGCTGGAAGGAAAGCGGGCTGTATTAATGTGGGCTTGCAAATAAGCCACTTGCCTGACCTACCTAGTCTCAGTTTGCATAAATGCAAAGTGGGATCAGAGGATAAAAGGAGCCCCGATATGTCATTTCTGTGAAGAACTTGTGAGGAGGTTTGGTCCTGTACTAATTGTAGACAGGGTCACCAATGAGCTATTTTGTGCTGTTGCCTGATAGGTAGCAAGTAGTTTTGCAGGAGGGTCGCTGAGCTAGCTTTCTGCCTCTCTTCACAGTAGTTCTTGGGAGCGCAGTGCAGTAAACTCCATCACATTGCAATCAACATACTTTGAATAAAGTATTTTACATGGGTGAAAAAGGTGTCATTTTGTGTCACACTACTGGCAGTAAATCTGCAGAATTGACCTTCCTTCAGATATAAAGTTACCCACCCACCGACACATATATACTTTTTCTTGACTTAAATATATATTAACACAATCATTATATGTCCAAATAGATAGCCAAACAAGCTTTGCATTTGTAAGACACATGGTTAAGCATCGAAAGGGCAGTAAGTAGTGGGTGATGGGTGCTTTATTTTCCTAGCCTTGTGTAAGTGTAGGTCTCTTGGCAACTACCGGTATAAGGGCTCACGGGATCCACTTTCATTGTCCATCTGTTCATCCTTGCACCGCAGGAATATCACTAAAAAGTCCATGAACTTCTTCTGCACATACCAAGGATTTTGCCAAAACAAAGTTAATGCCAACAGTAATTTCTGACAAATTGTGGGTGCATGGCAAAATCTCTGGCCCATCCTAGTGGGACTTTAGTTTTCTGCACATTTGGCAAACTGCCAAGTTTAACCCCCCCCCCCGAGCCCTCTGCAAATAGGTAGCTCGCGGGGGTGGGTCTCATATAATGGCTGCTTGAAGGAAATATGCTGGCTCACTGCAGCCCCTTAATACTAATATTAGCGGCATCAATCTTTGCTAAATAGCCTAAAATGGGAAGCAGTGATTTAAAATGTTGGTGGAGAGAGAATGGGGAACACAATTGCCTTCAAAATGCTAGAGCAATTTTTAAAGTGGGGTTTTGTTCTTGCATACGTATATGAGTAGAGCTGTTGATGTCTTTTATTGTTTGTCCCCTTTTCTTCAAATCTGGGGAAAGAAATGAGGCCAGTCACAGTCTTCCTCTTTAGATTCAGGGGCAAAGATGCTGATGTAGCAATATAGAGCAAATTGAGGTGGGGGGAGGCGACTTGCGTCATGTTTGCTGGTGGTGGGAATAGAAGGAATAAGCTGGAGTTTTTAAAACAGAGAAGAAAGTGAATGAGGGGCATCTGTGTGTTGCATTCTGAGCTGCGATCCGACTTCAGAGCCGTTTCTCTTCCTCTTAGAGAAGTGACACACTTCCTGTGTGGGATTGTATCCTGGCATAACTACCACGCCTGGTTTTGCAGAATTTCACACGGGATTAGAATCCTAGTTTGCATCCTCCGCTCAGCAGGCATGCCTTGTAACCCAAGGGTTGTTTTCAAGGTCATCCAATTCCTCCCCCCACCCTCTCTCTTTGAGATTAAGATGGAATGAAACACACCCACCCCCTCGCTTCTGGTGCCTGCTCTCTTTATCCCACCGCACAGAGTTGACTCGGAAACTTGACGAAAATGGATTAGGAAATGGTTCATGTCCTGCATGTGCCTGGTCTGCAGGGCAAGCACTGGACCCTTCGGAATCTAGAATTAATCTGCATCTTCTATCCTACTTCAATGAAGTTGCAGTGTTTTCAGGCCACATTCTGAAGGATTCGTGTCCCGTGACCGGGTGATAGCCAAGTGTCAAAGGAAGCTGAGCTTTGAACTGGATTTAGCTAATCACCAAGTGAGTTCAAACCGCTGGACCATCAAGGCTGTCACTCGATGTCTGCTGCTCCGGGAGGTTCAGGAGCAGGGCATGATGGGAATATCCATCCCCTCCTGCTAATCCTCAGCATCTGGTGATCAGAGCTTTTGAAATATTGACGTTTTTAATGGCTATTGTGGCTAGTAGGCCAGATTCCAGAAGACAAGTTGTGTTTTAGTCTGTCACAAGGCAGAGAGCTCTCTGTCTCTCCTTAAGGGGAATGGGCCTAATCCAGTTGACACTAGGCACCTTTTGAGTTCATTGATTTAAGTGGGGGGAAACTAATTAACAACTCTATATGCAAGCTCATGCTGCTTTCTCCCCAATCAGAGGTGCATTTTAAAAGTGCTTTAACTTTGGACAATATTACCTGGTGGCACAGGTAATGCATATTATCACTGTTCACAAGTTACATTTTCATCACAGTGAGGGAGAAAACACAGACACATGCCTTTCTCAGATCCTTTGACTTATGCGACTCTGTGACTAAAAGTGAATTTATCCCACAGGTACCGGTATCTTTCTAGCTGTGTTCCTCTAGTGCAGGCACGGCCAACTCCTTAGAGCAGGGGTGTCAAACTCCGGCCCTCCAGATGTTTTGAGACTACAATTCCCATCATCCCTGACCACTGGTCCTGTTAGCTAGGGCTGATGGGAATTGTAGTTCCAAAACATCTGGAGGGCCGGAGTTTGACACCCGTGCCTTAGAGGCTGCAATGTACTCCCAGTGATCTACAACTGGCAGTGATCTACCCATCTTTCTTTTTTTTTATTTTGAGGGGGTGGTATGCAAGCCAACAAGCAGGGGGATGGATCCAAACATATTTATTCAGTAAGATTGGTATACCACTTAATAATAATAAAAAAAACACCCTCATAAGCGGTTTTCGCAAAACGGTATAAAATGCTTGTTTGTTTATATTTTAAATTTATTTCTCACAAAAAAAAACCTTTACAGATTTTGACAGTAGACTATAAATTTCTTTTATCCATTGACTTCCCGTCCCTGCCATGCTTTCCATATTTACCCTTAAATGCTGCAGATTTCATGTATAACATCCAATACATCCATTTTAACCTGTTTATCTTAATTGATGCCGATGTTCATATTTCAAATCCTTTTCGCGTTACAAAATGCTTGGTTAAAATAGGCAGAATAAAATTATGAATATAGATAAAATCAACAGATTTTAAAAACAAATGTACATGATAAAATTTACACGTCAAATTTACCTAACAAAAAACCCCGGTTTGAACAGGCATCAAAAATACTACTCCTATTTAATTTACTAGATTGCAGCTTTGCGCCGGGGAGGGGATAAGTAAATGTCTATTTATTAACACCATGCATGCATGTATTGGATCTGGGAAGGCTTAGGGAAGGTGGTACTAGGGCTCTGGTAGCATCCCAGGGTCTTCATAGGCAGAGTAAGCCAGCCGGGAAGGAGGCGTGAGGGCTCTGGCAGGGTCCTAGAGTCCTCCTTCCCACAGCCAGGCAAGCTCTTACAGGACTTTGGGAAGAAGGATTAAGGGCTCTAGGACCCTGCGGGAGACTTTGCGCCTCCTTCAAGGTGGGAAGGATCTGGGATGTTGCCTGAGCCCTTGCACCACCTTCCCAAAGTTGGGTAGGTTGGGGTCCAACGATATCTGGTGGGCAACAGATTAGCCCACCCCAATAGATCCTTCAGAGCATTTCGTGGCTACTATATCTGTAATGCTCACAATATCCCTGCAAGGTAGGCCAGTTGTGTTTGCACCTTGCAAAAGTTGCTAGGCTAAGAGAACAGCTGAAAGCTGTCGGATGACTTTGTTGCTGAGGTGAGACTTGAATCATGGGACTCCTTGATTCATTATTATTGCTGCTCTGAACTTGAAATAGAAATCCAGCATTTTCCTGGGCCGTAAGCCTCATGGTATCAACCACAGGGTGGTTAAAGCAAAGCTTGAACGTTACTTCCAGCTGACTTGTAACTGCCAAATTCAACCTTGAGTTACCTGGGATGTTTCCAGATTGTTAAGGCGTAACTAAAACTGGTGTGTGTTGTTTGCTGTTTATAGGCTGCTTTCACCATTTAAAAATGTGCTCCTTAGAGCAGCTTACCAAGCAGCAAGAAGCACCCAGTAATAAAAACCATAAGAAGATGAAAGAAGATGAGGTGTGCTGGATCAGGCCAAAGACCTGCTTGTGATGCCAGCATGTGTCATTAAGAGATGTAGTCCTTGGTTTAGTCCCATCATCCCTGACCATTGAGTATGCTGATTGGGGCTGGCAAGAATTAAAGAATCCAGTAAGAGTGACATCTACATAATACATTTAAAATACTCATACCACTTTAACAGTCATGAATCCACCCCCCCCAAAAGAAGAAACTAGTTTGCCATACACTGAGCTACAATTCCCAGCACCCTTAACTAACTGCAGTACCCAGGATTCTTTGGGAAGAAGCCCTGACTGTTGAAGTGGTATGAGATCATCATGGTCTAGACTTCCTATTAGCCCAAGTCAGCATCGCCAACGCTCAAGGATGATGGGGGTTGTAGTCTAGCAACATCTGCAGGGCCACAGGTTCGCCATTCCTGTTTTAGGGCTTTGACGATTGAACTCTGCTTGGAAACCAGGGGACGTGAAACTAAATTTGGGGTGGAGTGATCAGAAATCATTCCAAGCTGCCACTGCTTTTGGGATGCCTAGATTGTCGCTTCAATGCATTGAGAACATAGTTTGAAGGTTCTCTCTCTCTGAAGAGGGACTTGTTGGTGGGTGTTTGCAGATAGGATATATCCTCATGGTTTGGAAAGGCTTTGCGTGGTGTGCGTTGTGAAGCTCCCATTGTGCAGGAGGCTTCCTTGCTTGCTGGAAATGTGCTGTTTGGCTAATTTACCTGTGAACAGAACTTGCTTGTCCATGTGAACTGTAGATATAAGGGAGACTACCTATTTGGGATCGATTTTTTAAAAAATATATCTAGGGGAGGGGAATAGCTTGCAGAATTCTGTGACATAGATTCTGGATCCGCTCAGTGTTTTGAGGCACCCAGACGTTTGCATTGTGTGTATTTCTTGGCAAGGCGGGTGATCTGAATTGAGCAAGTCATGTGAATTTATGTAGTGGGGGAGCAATGAATGTCCTCATCTCCCCAGCCCTATATCATCACATCTCCATCTTGTGAGCCAAATCTTAGCCGCCTAAAATAATAATAATAATAATAATAATAATAATAATAATAATTCTTTAATGCTGGTGTTAATGTTACAATATATTTAGGAGGGGGGAAATGCATGTACTTGAACAAGCAAGATATCCAAAGGTGAAATAGGAAGGGGAGGGCTCCTCTTGTGGCAAATGCCCCAGTAGGATCCTACCCTTCCCCCTCTGTTGTGGGGCAAAATGTTTGGCATCCATACATGTGTATGAACACTGTTGTTTGGGAGTGTTGAAGGAGTAGTTTTTCATTCGTACGACTGATACGGGTGACAGTTTTTCATCTTCCAGTTGAATCGGCCAAGAGAGTCCCCAATTAAATGGAGAAAAGTTACGGAGGGGAGTGTTTTTAATCAAAGCGCTTAATGAAACTGCGGATAGAGTTATTGTCTCTTTTCCGTCAGGGAGGAAGGAATGCATCTTCTTAGGCGATGTCTCTAGCCTGCATGGATCATGGGTTGTAGACTTTTGGTTGTAGACTTGGTAGGTATTTTTTTGGTTTTTTTAAGTAAGTTTCTTGCTTCAGAATGGTTTCCTTTACTGATAAACAAAATTAGTGAGATCAATCAGCCACTCATACAAGTGACCAGTTAAAATTATTTTAATTACTTTTCGAGCCCATGAAACAGTATACATAATGCATGCAATGTGCCCAAGTGGATGGGGAATTATTATTATTATTTTTAAAGTGTGCTGCTGAATAATCACAGTGCATGTAAGTACTGGGGTGGTGGGGCTCCCCACCTTCGAAAATGGATACCCCAGCGGTTTCGGGTGGGAGAGGAAGCAGCCAGGATAAATGCACCTATGTATGTATGCACAGGCCTATGATGGGTGTTTGAATGTATATGCATGCACATAGAAATTGGGGGGCGGGCGGGCGAGGTGTCGTTTTTTGTGCCATTCGTTTGTGCATTATATCAGAATGCTCCCGCTGAGCCGATGGGATGTATTTCTGCCCCTCCACAGACACACATGAGATGCAGGGATGCAAATGAGCAGTGACAGGGGAGGGGGCCAGCCCCTCTTTCTCTCTGCAGTGAAGCAGAGGAAAGAGGCTGGCTGGCACTCTATGTCTGGCTAGCTGAAAGGGGGGGGAGCTGAAGGGGGGAGTGGGAAGAGAGAGCGGCTGGGCCTGGCTCCCCCTCCCTCCCTGCACACGGAAGGAGATGCCGGAGGTTTGGAGGAGGAGCTGGTGCCGCTGCTGCTCTGGGGCTGGGTAGGATCCGGGATCGGATGGGGAGACCTTGGTGGTGGAGGGGGGGGGGAAGGCAGCTTCCAGCGAGAAGGGGGGGAGGGGAGGCAGATTGTGGGTAGCAGGAGGTAAGCGGGGTGGGGTGGTTTGGGGACGACAACGGCTGGGTGCTGGAGACAGCAGGGAGGCGGGGTGGGGGAGGACTGGGGCTTGCAGGTTTGGGGGTTAAGGTGGAAGGATGCGAAGGAGGGAGCTGGCACTCGGATGAGGAGGTAAGGGGGGGACACAATGTGGGGCTTGTAAGGGGAGGGGTGGCTTGACAGGGGCTGCCGGGCAGAAGGAACGCTGGGGCTGCAGGAAAATGGTGGGTTCAAGAGGTGCCGGGGTTCATGGCTGGGGGTTGGATTTGGGTTTGGAGGTTAACGAGACAGGGATGGAAGGGGGGGTAGGCATGCTGGGTTGGGGTTGCAGTGTGCAGAGAAGGGGGTGTATTAGGGGGCTGGGAAGGCAGAGGTGTGCAGGCAGGCAGAGGGCAAGGCTTTGGGGGAGGAAGGATAAGCCCAGGCTGGGTGGAGGGAGGATGTTGGGGAAGGTGGGTGCAAATGGGTGGAGGAGAAACCACCGCCAGGTGGGCTTGGAGGGAGAAGAAGGGGCCCTGGCGTGAGGCTAGCTAGGCAGGGGAGAGAAGGGCTGGAAGTGCTGGGAGGCCAGGAGATTCAGTTCAGAGGTGTGCAGGGGTCCAAAATTGGGTTTGTTGGCAGACGCAAAGCGACGGGAGAAAGCCCTGGGAATAACTAGAGGGGTGTGAGGAGGGTAGGAAGTGGGGTACAAGGCTGCTCACCCCAAGAAAAAGGGTGTGCATGGGGGAAAGGGGGTGGATGTTGTTTTAGTGGGGGTTGTTTAAATCAGTAAAAACAGTCAAGGAAAGCAGGGGGAGTGGAAATTCATTGTTTTAAGTTAAAAGGCCCACTTGTTCCGTTTTGTTCTTTCTCTTGAGGCTGTTTTTGGTCCGGGTGTGTTGACTGGGAGGGTCAAGGCTGGTTGCTGCTGGACTAGAACTCCCTTCACCCTGACCCTGATGGGAGTTGGAGTCTGTCAGCATCTAGAGGGCCAGAGTTTAGCTACACCTGGCTTAGGGCACAAGCAAGGGAACACAGAAAACAGTGCTTCCTCCTGACAATGACTTGCTAACTTTTAGGTGTTGTGCATCCTCAGATTTCCTTCTTGGATTTCTCCCCACCCCCTTACAAGACCGCTGCTTTGGTTTTTTGATAATATGCAAATTAAATCAAATCAGCTCCTTGGTCAATTGAAAGGCAGATGATACACCTTAGCTGACTGGTCAGTTGACATTCCTATCTTTTCGAGCAGGATCTCCAACTGTGTCTCTCCAAAGGTGGTCAGGCTCCCATCAACCTCAGCAGGCATGGCTGATGCTCAGGGTTCTGGAGGGCTCCATGGCACCCACCTGTGCTGAAGGGCACCCGTAGGTGATGTGGTCTCTGTCTGGCTTTTCCAGGACAAGCAACTCTTGTGTCCTTGGAATTAAGGAATAAGGTGAAAAGATTTGAAGAGAATCTAACAAGCACCTGTCCAATGCATTCTGGCTAATTTAAAAACAAAACAAAACCCCCAACCCTACTGGTTAAAGATCGGATACACAGAAACACATTTTGGCTTCGAGTTTA
Organism: Darevskia armeniaca; assembly: GCA_034641395.1. NCBI lineage: Eukaryota > Metazoa > Chordata > Lepidosauria > Squamata > Lacertidae > Darevskia > Darevskia armeniaca. Next base: position 834,974 of record JAWWNF010000882.1, on the reverse strand, counting down.
ACCCTGGAATAGCCTGCTGTGCACAGAAGCAACCACAACTTCTTCGCTTTATTTTTGCATCCTCCTCCTCCTCCTCACCAGAAATGGTGCCACTTGCGGACCATCGTCCACCAGTTGCTTCAGATGCAATTTTTAAAGATGCATCTCATTTTGCCAGGCCCATAAGATGGGGCCCTGTTGTTGCTAAATTTTTATATCTAGAATCCTGTTTTTATGAAACACTCTTATTTGGGTTTTTAAAAAAGTTTTATCGTGTTTATTTATTTAATTTCTATACCACCCTTCATCCAAGGATCACAGAGCAGTTTGGAATATACCTTAATGTTGCGGGGGGGGGGGTTGCATCTCGCTTAGGGATTTTTAGAATAGATGGTGCTTTTTGGCAATCCTTGTAAGGGAAAATCTGTAGATAATATTTCCCTGGAAGTAGTTATGTTTCTGCAGCTGTCATCAGGCTCGTCCGCACTTTTTCTAAGAACAGGAACACATTCTCTCCACAAGGAGGATGGTGCAAAGCTGCCTCAAAGTCCTGTTCTCATTTCCCTGGAGGGGGTGTAGTTACTTTGGCAAGAGGTATAGACATCCCTGGAGAGGCAAAATTCTCCTCCGCTAACTGTTCGGGGCAGAGAGTGCATTGTTGCTAACTATTAATAATGATTTTAAGAGAAGAACCTGTTAATTGTCCTTCCTCACACAATCTTTTCTCCTAGGACCCATTCATATGTCAGAAATAACATATGGATAGTTTTGGGGGTGGGGGAATTGCTGGGCTTTGCACTTTAGAACATACAGTGGTACCTTTGGTTACGAACAGAATCCGTTCTGGAGGTCCGTTCGTAACCGGAAATCGCTCGTAACATGAGGCGCGCTTTCGCTAACGATCAGCTACTTCCGGGTTAGCGGAGCTCGTAACCCGGAGCTTGCGCAACCAGAGGCATTCACAACAAGAGGTACCACTGTACATTTATTTAACAACTTTTATATGCCATTTGATTGCAGTAAAACCTCTAAAGCTTTTTGCAAGAAATATTAAAACCACCACTGAAAGTTTAAAACCAATTAACATTGTCAGTAAACTAGAAAGAGATCAGTACCCATCGACATTGACTCATCCGGATAGGTTTGCATAAATGAAAGCGTTTTCAGCGGGTGCCAAAAAGAGTTCAGCAAAGGCGCCTTGCTTGATGTCCACAGGCGGGGAGTTCCAAAGTTCAGGTGCTGCCACACAAAAAGATCATTTTTTTTACAACTGCAGAACGAATGGCACCTGGAGCAGTGCTAATTTTGCAGATGGATGTGGCGGAGAGGGCACATGGGGGGGGGCAGTTCCTGTGTAAAAAAATTCTCTGCATATGAAAAGATATAATGGACTGTTGGGAGACTGTGAGTCCTTTGGTACCTAGACCTGCTAGCGATTTTTCCATGCTTCGCTTTGTTATTCTGGGAGAACACTTACAGAAGAGCGTGCTTTGGTTTTTACAAAGGAGAAGGACATGTGAAAAAATTATTTAATTATTTGATATAACAACAACAACAACAACAACAACAGGAAATTGCTTTATATTGAGTCAAAAAATTGTTTCCTCTATCTCAGCGCTGTTTCCACTGACTGGCAGCTCTGCAGTGTTTCAAAGAGGAGTTTTCCCAGCCCTACCTGAGGAAGCTGCAGATTGGACCTGCTCCACCACTGAGCTACATACTTTCCCCTAAGGGCACTCTAGGCAGCGCTTTCTATCCTGGAAGACAAACGTGATTATTCCAAAACTCTTCTTTGCGCTTGGATGCTTGAAACAAGTGCTTTATTTCTGTTCTGCGTTGGGTGATTCGTTACTATTTTTGAAAAATCGTGTGCAGCATATTCTCAGTGCAAATTAGGCAGGAATCCCATGATGAACATGCCTGTGCTTGGAGGGCATCGCGTTGACGTGTAGCCCTGAAAGCCTTCTGGTGACTGCGAAATGACGACGCTTGCTGTAGATTTCCAAGCCTTTCTGGGTTCAGTGATCCCAAATGAGAAGCCATTGCATAAACTGAGTAACTGAACCCCCCTTCATCCACTCTAGGAAACTGAAGGTCGTAGCTCTATGGTGGAGCACATTATTTGAATGCAGAAGATCCATGGGTCAATCTGGTATCTCCAGACCAATGATATGGACTCAGCTGCTACTTCTGTGGGCTAAACCATGGATGGGGAGCCTGTGGTCCTCCAGATGTTCTTGGGACTCCCAACTTCTATCGACCAGTGTCCAAGGAGTTATAGCCCAGCATCTCCTGGTGGGCCACAGGTTCCACAACCATGCCCTAGGGTCACTGCCAGAAGTGAGCCAGATGGACCAAAGCTCTTGAGTCCTTTCTGTGTAAGCACTTCCTATGGTACTCTGTAATTCTTTCTGAAGAATTCCCTGCACTGTTCTCAGCAATGGGTTGTTAGTTTCTCTAGTTAGATCAGTGCTGGGAAACCTGTGGTCCTGTAGATGCAGCTCCCATCGCTCCTCACCATTGACCATGTTGGCTGGGACTGATGGGAGTTTGAGTCCAGCAACGCCTGGGGCGGGCACAGGTCCCCTGTCCATGGCTTAGATCAGGCACCCCCAAACTCCGGCCCTCCAGATGTTTTGGCCTACAACTCCCATGATCCCTAGCTAACAGGACCAGTGGTCAGGGATGATGGGAATTGTAGTCCAAAACATCTGGAGGGCCGAAGTTTGGGGATGCCTGGCTTAGATCCTTACACAGGTTCTCCACCATTTTAAATGTTCCAGGCTTGTCTCCCAACTAAGTCCAACTCAGAGGAGACCCAATAAAATGAATGAATTTAAGTTAGTCATATCTATTAACTTCAGTAGGGCTAGCATTGGACCCAATGTGCTTAATTTTAGCTGTTGAAGAAGAAGAAGAGTTTGGATTTGATATCCCGCTTTATCACTACCTGAAGGAGTCTCAAAGCGGCTAACATTCTCCTTTCCCTTCCTCCCCCACAACAAACACTCTGTGAGGTGAGTGGGGCTGAGAGACTTCAAAGAAGTGTGACTAGCCCAAGGTCACCCAGCAGCTGCATGTGGAGGAGCGGAGACGTGAACCCGGTTCCCCAGATTAGGAGTCTACCGCTCTTAACCACTACACCATACTGGCTCTCTGTTGGCTTATTTACACGTGCTCTCGATGCTGCCACTTGGTGTCTCGATCTTTACCAGATAAAGAGCCCGGATACGCTCTAGCAAAAATGAGTGGTTGGTAATGGAATGCCTTTAAGATGGTGCATGTTGATAGACAGGAGAAGCCATTGTGTTGCGCATCAGATGATGGAAAGTCTGTAGCCGCCTTCTGGGGGTCTGTTATTTGAATTGGAAATGGCCACTCTCCTGTGTGTTACAGACATTGTTAAATCATCTGCACATCTTATTAAAAATGAGTTCAAAGTAAATGGGAACATAGGAAGCTACCTTATACCAACTGCTAGCTATGTTCTGCCCCCCTGGTTAGAGGCAGCAATGTTCTGAAGACCAGTTGCTGGAAACCACAGGAGGGGAGAGGGATGTTGTGCTCTTGGAGCTCAGGTCCTGCTTGCAGGGTTCCCATTGGCATATCTGCTTGGCCACTGTGAGAACAGGATGCTGGGCTAGACGGGCTATTGGTCTGATCCACTTCTAGCCCAGTATTGTGTCCACGGACTGGCAGTGGCTTTCTGGGGCTTCAAACAGGGGCCTTCCTACTGGGAGATAGCAGAAATTGAACGTGGGACCTTCTGCATGTAAAGCAGGGGACCATACCATTGAGCATTTGAGCCCTGGGATTCTGGAAGGTCATTGTCTGTTGCACAGGATATTCTTAAGGAGGGCAGTGCTCAGACGTGGGCTTATCTCCTCTCTATGCATGCCTGGTGGATTTAAGAGTTAGATTTTCCTGGGAGTTTTTTTTTTCTCCTTTCTAAATGAACTAACAAGATACTTCCTGTGAATTTTCTAACTTGGAAGAGGAGATAGGAAGAGCGATTGGCGGGGTTGGGGGACTTAGAGAGGTGTGTGCTTCTACTGATGGGTGCTGCTGAAATGTAATCTGATAGAGCTGCTGTGTGTTTAATTTGGTGGGGAGAGAGAGAGAACAAAGCAGAGAAGGTTCTGGGACTGGAACAAGTGTAAAAAGCTGTATTTTGTTGGTGGCCTTTGGGCATTCTAGGATATTGAAATCTGCTGTGTTGCTTCTTACTTAAAGCCCTATGCTTTCCTCCTTTCCAGCCAGCTCTAGACCGCCTTCTTATTGCTTCATGAGGCTCAACCCCACCTGATTGTGACCCTTGGACCGCTGCAGTTGGGGAGGGGCCCCTCCGGACAGCCCCCTCCCTCAGCCAGCAGCCGAACCTCTCTCTTCTGCCATGGCTGACCCCATAATGGACCTCTTCGATGACCCCAACCTCTTCGGCCTGGACTCATTGACGGATGAGAGCTTCAACCAGGGGGCCCCAGACCCCATTGAGGAGGCCCTGGGGCTGCCGGGCGGTGCCTTGGACTCCCTGGCAGGGGGCGCCAAAGAGCAGCCGGCCCCTGCACAGCCGGAGCCTCCCCAGCCACAGGCCCTGCCCCTCTCGGACCCACAGCCGGAGGCCGTGCCTGAACTGCCACAGCAGGATCAGCCAGGGCTCCTGCAGGCCCCCCAGGACCAGGAAGTCCTCAGCCAGGGCAACCCCTTCATGGGCGTCTCCTCTGCCACCACCACGACAGTTGCAGTGCCGTCTTCATCTGCCGGAGGGCAGCAAGGCGCCGCTGTCACGGCGGCCCCACCTCCGGCCCCGAAGATTGTCATTTTGAAGGCGCCGGCAGGCAGCTCAGTGACGGGGGCCCACGTGGCCCAGATCCAAGCCCAGCCCATTGGGGCCGCCAACGGGGGCAAAGTGACCTTCGCCAAGGTGCTGACAGGCACCCCACTGCGGCCGGGGGTCTCCATCGTCTCGGGCAACGCGGTGCTGGCCACCAAAGTGTCCCCTGGAGCGGGGGCCCCAGCCACACTCCACCGCCTGGTGCAGCCTGGCCGGCCTGTCAAGCAGCTGGTGCTCCAGCCCATCAAGAGCCAGCCGGGGGGCAGCACTGGAGCCACACCCCTCAAGCCTGCCGTCACTCTGACCTCTACTCCAGCACAGGTGAGCAAGCAGAAAGCGGCCGGGTGTGTTGGGACTGCTGGCTCGGGTGGGACACTGATCCAAGCAGCATGGCTCGGTTAGACTAGGACCTGGGAGACCAGGGTTTGAATCCCCACTTGGCCACGAAGCCCCCTGGGTGATCTTGGACCAGTTCCCACCTCTCATCTTAACCCTGTGTTTCTCAAACTCTAGCCTCCAGCTGTTGTTGGACTACAACTCCCATCATCCCTAGTTAGCAGGACCAGGTTTCACGGATGATGGGGGTTGTAGTCCAACAAGTTTGAGAAACACAGGTCTAACCTAACCTACCTCACAGGGCTGTTGCGGGATTAAATGAGGAAGGGAGAACCATGTATGCCGCCTTGAACTCCTTCGAGAAGAAGGGCGGGGGATGAATACAATAAATAAATGGATGAGATCTACAGGCAGCTATGACCCTTCGCCTAGAGAGGGAACTGCTACCCTTGAGAGAGGTTCCCCCGAGAGAGGAGCTATTCAAACAGCATTACACAAGATTGACTGATGATGGAGCAATGCAAGGCAGCTCCTTTATACCCTTATTCTGGATCACTGGCTCTTAGGCTAGTGGATCATCAGGATTTCGGGAGCCTCTAGGCCAGGTGTAGGGAACATAGGAATCTGCCTTATACTGAGAATCAAACAGTGGGTCCATCTAGTGGGTAGGGCTGTATCTTTCCGTCTTCGTGTATATAACAACCTCTCCACTATAATGGTATATCGGAGTAATCTTCCATAATGGGAATGGCAGCTTCTTAATGCATTAGGTGCTGAGATTTTTTTTTACGGCTCTTGGATCCCCTTTTCTTCCCTACAGGGAGAGTCGAAACGCATCACCTTGGTCCTCCAGCAGCCCCCGGCGGGTGGAGGCGCCCCAGGGCAGCGCCACGTGGTTCTGGGCAGCCTGCCGGGCAAGATTGTGCTCCAGGGCAACCAGTTGGCGGCCCTGAGCCAAGCCAAGGGCGCGCCAGGGCAGCCAGCCAAGGTGGTCACCATCCAGCTCCAAGTTCAGCAGCCCGGACAGCAGCAACTCGGTGGCCAGCCTGGGACCCAGAAGATCCAGCTTCTGCAGCAGCCCCCACCCACCTCCGGCCAGCAAGGGACGTTGGGTGTGTCCTCCGTACAGCAAGCCCAGGTGGTGAGCGGTTCGGGGCAGAGAGTGACAGTCCCCCTCAAAGTTGTGTTGCAACCGCAGGTAAGGGCAGCGCTTCTGCCACCCTCAGTCTGGTTTGGGGGTGTCTTAGTATACAACAGCTATAGAGTGCCCAGTGGAAATCATGATGGGGGCCTCAATTCCCTTGGGAGTGCCGGGGAGGGAGCTCTGGTCATGTTAGCAGAGGCACAATCCAACTCCCTGGGAATCTCTGCCTTAGCTTGGAAAAAAGAAGCAGCACATTTCTAGCTCTCATGATAGTTTTGGAAATGTGCGGATAATGTTTGCAGAGATCTCCAAATCCAGAGCGTTAACTGAATGAGACATGCTTTGTTGCAGCTAGGCCTTTCTTCTGCCCTGGCTGCAACAAAGCATGTCTCTCCCGCATCGGTCTCGACTGCATTCTGGTGAATGGCAAAACCAGAATAACTGCATGCAGCAACAAAATTGCGGGGAAAACGCTGCTGCATATTTGCAATTCATACATGATGCGGAACTGAACGTGGACTTGTTTTGTGTGGAAATGGGATTTCCTGCCTGCCAGATTGTAGTTGCTTTAGCACGGAGATCATGAGTGATAAATCATGGAAATAACAGAAGCAGGAAGATAAGGGAAGGTGATTGTAGGTAGCATTTACCCCTAGCATTAAAAAAAAATAAAACCACCTAGGTTTTCTTTAAAAAAAATTGGTGCACACCAAACCTGCTATTTGCCAACAAAAGCCTTTGGGGCATAATTGTGTTCAGTTTTTAAATTAATAATTTTTAAAGTGCTGGAGTGTGTCTTAATGAAATTGTTTTTTGTTGGCTACCTTTACTCTCATTTTTTTTTTAATTGTGCTGTATTTTTTTTTTTTTTAAAGATATGTTTTTTGTTAATCCGCCTTGAGCTCTGCTGTGGGGGATATGGATACACAATATTCCAGTTTTAGTCTGACCAATGCAGTCTAAAGCAGCACTATGACTTCCTTTGATGCCACCTAGAATAGCATTAGCTCTTTTTTTGCTGCTGCATCACCCTGTTGACTCCTGCTAAGCTTGTGGTCTATTACGACCCCTAGATCCTTTTCACCTGTACTACTGGCAAGCCAGGTGTCCTCCATCCTATATTTGCGCATCCGGTTATTCATGCCTAAGTGTGGAACCTTACATTTGCCCCTGTTGAAATTCATTTTGTTAGCTTGGGCCCATTTCTCCAATCTGTTAAGGTCGTATTGAATCCTGTTATTCATATGCTGCCGAAATCCACTTAGCTACTGATGGGTGGAAAACCTAAGGAACTCCAGATGTTTTTGGACTTCAACTCCCATCAGTTGCAGTCAGCAAAGGAATTGCTGAGGGATGATGGGACTTGTAGTAGTAGTTATTAATTTTTGTACACCACCCATCTGACATGGGTTGCTCCAGCCACTCTGGGCAGCTTCCAATAGAATATACAAAAACACAGCAGAACATCTGACTTTAAAAGTTTCCTGAGACAGGGCTGCCTTCAGGTGTCTACAGAAGGTTGTATTGCATACAGTGGTACCTCCGTTTACAAACTTAATCCGTTATGGAAGTCCATTCTTAAACAGAAACCATTCTTAAACTGAGGTGCGCTTTCCCTAATGAGGCCTCCTGCCGCCATTGCCCTTTCACCATTTGGGTTCCATTTTTAGACCGAGGTAAAGTTCGCAAACCGGGACACTACTTGCAGTTTTGCGGAGTTCGCAAACTGAATCGTTATTAAACAGGGCTGTTCTTAAACAGAGCTATCACTGTAATGATTTATATATTTGACATCTGGCGGGAGGGCGGGTGCCACTACCGAGAAGGCCCTCTGCCTGTTCCCTTTAACTTCACTTCTCGCAGTGAGGGAACCACCAGAAGGCCCTCGGAGCTGGACCTCAGTGTCAGGGCTGAAGGATGGGAGACGCTCCTTCAGTGTTACAGGGCCAAAGCCATTGCAGTCCAATAATATCTGGAGGTTTGCAGGTTCCCCATCCTTATTGTAGGATATGCTGGTCCTTTGTTAGTGCAGTTTTTTTCAGCCTGGCCTTCTGTCCGGACCAGGATGCTGTTGCCTGGATGTAACGTGCATCTGTGTCTGTAACACTTCCCTACCCCACCCCACCCGCAGGCCAGCTCATCGCAAGGCAGCTCTTCTGGGCTCTCAGTTGTGAAGGTATTGAGCAGTAGCGAGGTGGCCGCTCTCCCCTCATCCAGCGGGCCGGCGCGGAGCAGCTCGGACGAATCCCGCAAGCTGGAGCACCAGAAGAAGCAGGAGAAGGCCAACCGGATTGTGGCGGAGGCCATCGCCCGAGCCCGGGCCCGGGGCGAGCAGAACATCCCCCGCGTGCTGAACGAGGACGAGCTTCCCAGTGTGCGCCCCGAGGAGACGGGGGAGCGCAAGCGTCGCCGGAAAGGCGGAGGCGACCGCGTCCCCAAGGAAGAGCGGCCGCGCAAGGGCAGGGGCCAGGGGGGATCGGGGAAGAGCAAAGGAAGAGGGAAGCCCAGGTGAGAAAGGCGATGGGGCAGGGTCCTCCGCCCCGCCTCCCTTCCTCTCGAGAGGGCGAGCCCGTTTCTCATTCATTCTCTCTCTCCTTCCTCACAAGCACCATCACGCCAGTCGTAGGGAAGAAGCGGAAACGGAACGCTTCCTCGGACAACTCAGACGCGGAGGTCATGCCGGCGCAGTCTCCCCGCGAGGAGGAGGAGAGCAGCGTGCAGGTAAGGCCGGGCAGGGAGCATGTCTGTGGAAGTGATACATTGGTGTGCATGAGGAGGCAGCTCTGGTTTTATTGAGCCAAGTTACTCAACATTCCCATCACGCTCCGTAATCCTTCCAACATCCCTGCACAGGAGGCTGGCATTAATTGTTTGCAAAATTATTGCAAAGATCAAGTCTTCCTGGCTTGACTTCTGGATCCCCCATGCTTCCTGTGTTGAGTTGTGAGAAGCCATAGACCAATAGTAGCCCATGTGGTGCCCTCCAGATGTTGGGGACTTCATCTCCCATCACCCCAGACTATTGATTATGCTGGCTGAGGCTCATGGGAGTTGGAGGCCACCATGTTGGTTACCCCTTAAAAGGGTTTGCATAGTTGTTTTTTTTTAATCATTCCATGTTTTTGGCTCCAAATAAGTTCAAACGCTCAACCCAGACCTCGCCTATATGTATTACACAGAAAAGAGGTGTTTTGTTTAGTTTTTAAATGTAGAAAGCTGGTATGAGTTTTTATCTGTTTTAAATCTATTATTTTAACTTCAAAAGTCTAAAACGTATTTTTGTTAATTTATTGAGAATGTTTTGTTTTTTCATATTTGTAAACTGCTTTGAGTGTTTTGCTTTGTTTTTAACAACCAACCAGTGTACACATTTAATGAGATAAATAAAATAGATTTGTAGCGTTCTTCCTAAGTTTCAGTAAAAAATAGTTATCACAAAGTGAATGTTTGTCTTAACCCCAGCTGTGTTCTCTCAGCTCTGGAATCTTTTGTGTTGTGAAAGCAGGGACTGTTTTGTCTTCAGCTCTCACAAAGAAGGCCATCCACAGAGCTCCATCCTCCATACAGTGGTACCTTGGTTCTCAAACTTAATCCGTTCTGGAAACCCGTTCCAAAACCAAAGTGCATTTTCCCAGAGAAAGTAATGCAACCCCTAAAACAGCAATTTAACATGAATTTTACTATCTAACGAGACCATTGATCCATAAAATGAAAGCAATAATGTACTGCAGTCACAGAATCAATCAATCAGTAGCTGAACTGGGTTCCACACAGTCAAAAAAACAAAACAAAAAAGAGCCGCAAAGACACAAAATAAATAACAAAAACAGACAGACCTCAGCATAACACTCAAAACGGAGCATGTTTGGCTTCCAAAAAAAGTTTGCAAACTGGAACACTTACTTCCAGGTTTGCAGTGTTTGGGTTCCAAGTTGTTTGAGTACCAAGGCGTTTGAGAACCAAGGTACCACTGTATTGATATACTCTTTATTTCCCTGTAGAAGCGGCGCTCGAACCGTCAGGTGAAGCGGAAGAAATACACTGAGGACCTGGACATCAAGATCACGGATGACGAGGACGATGAAGAGCTGGATGTGACGGGGCCTGTCAAGGCCGAGCAGCCGTCAGCCCCCGAACCACCTGCTCCGGAGCCGATTCCCGAGGGGGAGACGCTGCCTTCCATGCAGTTTTTTGTGGTGAGGCCTCTTGTCTAGTCCTCTCCTTCCCAGACCATCTTATTTTCGGGGTGGCTTAGTTGGGCCTCCCCATCCTTGCTGTGGAATAAGCTTATATACCAGTTTGTGTAGTGGAGCCCCATCAGTGACGATTGGCTGCGCTTGTTAAGTAGAGCCTCCATGTTCAGAGGCAGTGTGCCTCTTATCAGGTGCCAAGGGGGCAAATCAATGATGGAGGGTTGTTCCTACTTGGTAGGTTTCTGGTTAACTGCTCCGGGAAACAGGATGCAGGGTCAGATAGCCCATCAAAGCTGCCTTTCTCTTCCTTATTTAATTGCCTATCTTTATCCTTTCTGTTCCAAAGGAAAACCCCAGTGAGGAAGACGCTGCTATAGTGGACAAAGTTCTATCCATGCGGGTAGTGAAGAAGGAGGTGAGAACATTTTATCTGCTACAGGGGGGTGAGAAGAGATGAGCTTCCTGCAGCATGCTAGATCCTACCCATTTTTTTTTATTATTCCACTATAGAGACTTGTTCTTCCAGCTTACACAACATCACAGCTCGCTAAGGCAATGGCAGCATTGTTTCAAAACAGACTTGGCATTGCCCCTTGAAGACTAGCTGCATAGTTAACTCCAGTGCGTACCCCAGTGCTTCTTTATCTGTTTATAGCAGTGGTAGAGAAGCGATTCCAGCCCTCCCTGGAGCTTGGCATCAAGTAGTTCATACTTCAGCAGACAATCTGGGAATGCACGTGAAGGGCACTCCCAAGGCTTCCTTTGCAGCTGCGGCTCGAAATCAAAGCAAAGACTCCTGTCGAAAGCAGGGCTTGCCCTTATCTGACCACAAACCCTGCTCTTTGCAGGGATCAGATCTCCTTGGGAAGTGCAAAGATGTGCTGAATGCAGGGCTCACGTTCTGTAAAGCAATCGAAAGTGCAATTTTGATGCTCCTGTTCATTCCTTTGTGGACACAACCTTACCTTCCCCGTGCCTGATGACCCATGGCTCAGGTGTGTAGGCCAGGCAGCAGAAAATGGCCTCATGGGCCAAATTAAGCCTCTGGGTTGGAGGTTCCTCATCCTTGGCTTATGGTAGAACCACTTCGAGTGGTAAAGCGAAAGAACAGTATTGGGGTGGAGGTAGAGCACTCCTTGAGAAATAAGCTGACAATGGTTGAGGAAGGGAGATAATTCTGTAAGGATGTATTTGTATGCGATCGTTTGTGAGCCCAGATTCATCAGAGGCTGAAAGCCAGAGGCAACATTTTGTGCATCACTTCTGTTCAGTGCGCGTTTCCTTCCTCTCACCCTCCACACAACTTTTACACCCCTGTTTCCTTTTCTTCGGCTCTCTGGTTTCACTTCCCACCCTCTCCCGTTTTCAGCTTCCCACCGGACAGTTTACAGAAGCGGAAGAATTCTTCGTGAAATACAAGAACTAGTGAGTAGGACGTGGCTTCTTGTGAGGGCCAGTGCTGTAGCACAGGGGTAGGCAACCTAAGGCCTGGGGGCCGGATGCGGCCCAATCGCCTTCTCAATCCGGCCCGCAGACAGTCCGGGAATCAGCGTGTTTTTACATGAGTAGAATGTGTGCTTTTATTTAAAATGCATTTCTGGGTTATTTGTGGGGTCTGCCTGGTGTTTTTACATGAGTAGAATGTGTGCTTTTATTTAAAATGCATTTCTGGGTTATTTGTGGGGCATAGGAATTCGTTCATTACTATTTTTTTAATATAGTCCAGCCCACCACATGGTCTGTGGTGACCCCTGCTGACCCCTGCTGTAGCAGCTAGAGTGCTGCACTAGTGCCTGGGAGATCAGGGGTCAGATCCCCGCTCTGTGTGGGCCAATCACGACCTCTCAGCCTAACATCCCTCCCACTGGGATTGTGTGGATAAAGGCGAGGCCTGTTGTATAGGATGGTGCCCATTGGAACTATAGTTGCCTTGGTTCTCGAACTCCCGAAACTGTTCGAAAACCAAGGCGTGGCTTCCAATTGGCTGCAGGAGCTTCCTGCACTCAAGCGGAAGCCGCGTCGGACGTTCAGATTCCGAAAAACATTCACAAACCGGAACACTTACTTCTGGGCTTGCGGCGTTCAGGAGCCGATTTGTTTGAGAACCAAGGTACACTGTAGTAGGGCGAGAGGCAGGGAGGACAACACTAGGAGGAGCTAGAGCAAATGGCTGGCGGACTTCTGCTGAGTTCTAAAGAGGAAAGACTGAGATTAAGGAGAAACTGACCAACAGCCAATGCCACCCTATTGTAAGTAAGGTAGGCAACTGGGGACAGGCTGAAAACGGGCAGTTCAGCTGCCACTGACAAATTTTAAAATCTGCACACACGGGCATCTATAACTAGGGGTGTGTTAGAGTGAGGAGTGGTAGCTTACCCCTGGCTGGCGATAAAACCCAAGCACTTCTTTCCATAGGGAACCTGAGGTGGGCTTAGGGACTTTCATAGAACCATCAAATTGTAGAGTTGGAAAGGGACCCCAAGAGTCATCTAGTCCAACCCCCTGCAATGCAGGAATCTCACCTAAAGCATCCATGGCAGATGGCCATCCAACCTGCTTATGAAGTTGATAGATTGCGCATGCCGCACAGGGAGTATTTCCCCTTCCTGTTAGGTACCCCTTTTTATGGTCATCCTGGAGATTCTCAATGTATTATTATTCTCTTTCTTTCTCCCTTGCTTCCTACCCCAAACCACACCCTGCCTCTGCGTCTTCCCCAAAGCTCCTACTTGCACTGCGAATGGGCCACCATCGCTCAGCTGGAGAAGGACAAGCGAATCCACCAGAAGCTCAAGCGCTTTAAGACCAAAATGGCCCAGATGAGGCACTTCTTTCACGAGGTACCTTAGGGGCTAGAAGCTTTTTCAAGAGGAAAGGAAGCTGAGATCCTCAGCAAGCCCAGCTCCCAGATTCCTTCCATGGGGTGCACACACAGGTCTTGCCCACACCACCTGTGTTTTGTCTCTGTAGGACGAGGAGCCTTTCAATCCAGACTACGTGGAGGTTGACCGCATCCTGGACGAGTCGCACAGCATTGACAAGGACAATGGAGAGGTGTGTTGGTGTCTTGAAGGAGATTGGGAACACTGGAAGGGGAGGCGAAGTGTTGGGTGCTTTCAAAAACAGCCAGCTCCTTTTTCAGCCCCCCCCCCAGTCTTGTCAATCGGCTTCAGAGGCTCTTTTCTATGTCCCCCACCGCCTCTGGAGCTTTGACTGGCGGGCACAAGAGGCAGGGACTTCTTGGTGGTAGCACCAGAATTGTAGAACTCTCCTGCCCTGGGAAAGATCAGTCTGTTCCTAACCCCTTCCCATTAATGTTAAAGACGTATCTGTTTAGAGGGGCTTTACAGTGATGACTGCTTACCGTATTTTTCCATGTATAAGATGTCCATTTTGGGGACTCCAAATTAAGAAAATGGGGGGAGATTGCCCAGAGTTGTTGAGCTTTTTTGGGGGAGTATTGCCCAGAATTGTTGAGCTCTTTTTAGGGGCGATTGCCAAATATCGCTCACCAGCCTGACCTGCGCTGCAACGTCCCCCCCGTACACTATCCGCGCATAAGAAGAGCCCAAATTTGTAACCTACTTTTTAAAGAAAAAAATGTAGTCCAATACACAGAAAAGTATGGTATGTTCCCTGAAGTATACTGCTGCTTTTGAAATGGATAGACATGCACACACTGTTTACTCTTAGGCTTTTTTCTGTTTTCATGGCACTTTTTATTGATAGCAATAAAAGGTTGTAGTGACCTTTGCTTTAGAGTATCTGAAGAAGTGTGTATACACACGAAAGCTCATACCTAGAAAGCTTATACTTAGCTGGTCTTTAAGGTGCTACTGGAATTATTAAAAAAAAATTTTTTTTTGGAAAGATTCTTTTAAAGACTGTCTTAAGACAAAAATACTAGATTCTCTTGAGGGAGTTCTTTTTGGATCATCTTTTAATAATAATTACTACCGGTATTATTATTTGTCATCTTGTTATTTATTGGGCGCTGTGGTCTAAACCACTGAGCCTTGTGGGCTTGCTGATCGGAAGGTCGGCGGTTTGAATCCCCGTGACGAGGTGAGCTCACATTGCTCGGTCCCTGCTCCTGCCAACCTAGCAGTTCGAAAGCATGTCAAAGTGCAAGTAGATAAATAGGTACCGCTCCGGCGGAAAGGTAAACGGCGTTTCCGCACGCTGCTCTGGTTTTGCCAGAAGCGATTTAGTCATGCTGGCCACACGACCCAGAAAAACTTTCTACGGACAAACGCCGTCTCCCTCTGCCAGTAAAGCGAGATGAGCGCTGCAACCCCAGAGTTGTTCGCGACTGGACTTGAACTGTCAGGGGTCCTTTGCCTTCACCTTTTATCTCATTTATAAAGAAAAAGGTTTGCTTGTTCTTGAGCAGCTCTGAAAAAGCTGTACAGAGCAGCCGGTGCAAAAAATAATAATCATCTATTGACTAAATAAAGAGGCTATTATAGCTTGCAAACGGACCCTAAGCATGCATGTGTCTCTTGAACATTCTGCAGCCGGTGATCTATTACCTGGTGAAGTGGTGTTCGCTCCCCTACGAGGACAGTACGTGGGAACTCAAAGAGGACGTGGATGAGGGGAAGGTCCGGGAGTTCAAACGCATCCAGTCTAGGCACCCGGAACTCAAGCGGGTGGTGAGTGATACCTTGGCATTTCCCCTTCCCCCAGAATTCTTGATACGTGGACTTCTCTGCTAGGCGGATTTATCTTCTGTGGGGGTTGCTGTTGCAATTTTGGCTCTAGATCATGTCGGGACACCTGCTTCTTTGCTCCAAGAAATGTATCTCCCCCCCCCCCAACATTGCTTTTAGCCTATTTTACTGCGTTGTTGTAAGGCTAAAAGAGAGTGGGGCAGAACCATGTATGTTTCATTGAACTACTTAAGAGGGAAATGAGATATAAATGTAATAAATCATTATTCTTCCTACCCCCTTTTAATTTTTGCTTTAAAAATCAGGATTTTTTTAATTTTTCAAGTGAGGATGCTTGCATCTGTGATGCTTTGCACCCCGCTGGTTTTTCCATATATTTATATGATTTTTTTTGTTATAAGCTGTGATCCAGACAATAAATTTTTAAATCTTTTAATATTTGAGCATCCCTAAATGTGACTTTTTTAAAAAAGAAAAAGGAAGGAAGGTAATTCATAAATGAGTAATTTGGTTATTTCAGTGGGTCTTTGGTTTGGGTGTTTTGGGTTTTTTCCTGTTGGTTGTGGTTCTGATTTTTTTTTTAAGGTTTTGATGATCACTGTATATTCCTGTTGTATGGGCAGTCTTTTCCAGAAGATATTTGTATTTCGAGGAGTTTAGTGATCTGACATAGTCATGTCTTCCTGCCTCTGTTTACTTTCCCTCTCTATCTCTTGTTCTGCTCTTTGATGGCTGAGAACAGCCTTTAATTTGTTGGAAGGAAGTGGTAATACAGGGTAGAATAAAATCTTTAATCTTCTCTCTCACTTGTGTTTGTATTGCTTCTGAATCTCATTAAAAGAACCACCTTGCGTTTAGCAAGACACCTGTCCATTTTATTTCTTGTTAACCAACTTGGATTTTTTTATTTGGGGGTGAGGGAAGGAAGGTGATATTAAAATCATCTTAATAAATAAATTCCAGCCTTGATACGTTAATGAGAAATATTTAGATGTTGTTCCATCTGCAAGGATGGGGAGTTAGTGCCCTTCCTTTCACCCCTGACCTTAGGTCGTGCTGACTTAGGGCTCATGGGAGTTGGAGTCCCACAGGTTCTGCAGCTCTTGATTCCTTAGGTGCAAATCTCTATATTTTTCTCCTTTTTATAACTTTTCAGGCCCGTCCCCAGGCTGGTTCCTGGAAGAAATTAGAGCTTTCTCATGAATACAAGAACGGCAACCAACTGCGAGAGTATCAGCTGGAGGGTGTGAATTGGTTGCTGTTCAACTGGTACAACAGGTGAGCCCAAGGGAAGGAGAGGAGAAGAGCAGAACACTCTGCTGTCATCCGCTTTTGTATCCTGGGTGCTAAATCAGGGAATTAAAGGTATGATGGGTTCTCTCACCTGCATATATCCAGGGACAAAGAGCTGTATAGAGCAGTAAAACACCCACTCCCATCTATCTGGGAATTAGAATAATAGAATTTTAAGAGTTGGAAGGGGACCCTGAGGGTCCTCTAGTCCAACCCCCTGCAATGTAGGAATCTCAACTAAAGCATCCATGGCAGATGGTCATCTAACCTCTGCTTCAAAGCCTCCAACAAAGGAGAGTCCTCTATCTCCCAAGGGAGTCTTTCCCAGTAATTGTTAGCAGCTCACCTCCAGCTTCTTAAGGTTTTAGCAGGTGTAGTGTCTATCAGTCCCTCCCTACCCCCCACAAACCTCCAAGCTTCCAAGCCAGTGTGGTGTAGTGGTTAAGAGCGGCAGACTCGTAATCTGGTGAACCGGGTTCGCGTCTCCGCTCCTCCACATGCAGCTGCTGGGTGACCTTGGGCTAGTCACACTTCTCTGAAGTCTCTCAGCCCCACTCACCTCACAGAGTGTTTGTTTTGGGGGAGGAAGGGAAAGGAGAATGTTAGCCGCTTTGAGACTCCTTTGGGTAGTGATAAAGCAGGATATCAAATCCAAACTACTCTTCTTCTTCCCTTCACACCCTTGAGGGCTGAAATCTTGTTTACTTCAAGGCAAAATAAATCTGAAATTATTTGGGTGGTGCATTGTGCGCCCGGGACAAAATACTGCACTTCCTTGGTCCAACGGGCACAGTACTGCTTTCAGTGCAATCGTACGCATGTAATCTCAGAGGTGATGATATTTAGTCCCTATTGGATTTATTGAGGGTTTGCAGTCTTAGATCCTTAATACCCCAGCTATTAGACCAACCAGCTCCTGAAAGTCCCCAAAAAGGAACGACCGCTGAATCTGCCCTGTCTCTTCCTCTTTAGGCAAAACTGCATCCTGGCTGATGAAATGGGCCTGGGCAAAACCATCCAGTCGATTGCCTTCCTGCAGGAGGTTTACAACGTGGGCATCCGGGGGCCCTTCCTGGTCATCGCCCCTCTCTCCACCATCACCAACTGGGAGCGGGAGTTCAACACCTGGACCGAGATGAACACCATCGTCTACCACGGCAGCCTCGCCTCCCGCCAGATGATCCAGCAATACGAGATGTACTGCAAAGATTCCCGGGTATGGTATTTCCCCAAAAAAGCGGTTTACAAAAATCCAAGCAAATCCCATCAGATGGACCAAATTGGTCTAATCCGCAGCAGAGTTGCTCTTCTGTTCATAATTTAACAAAACGATTTCGTGCTTGGGTAGGATGGCTCCTATCTTATGAGCCAGAGGAATGGAACGCAGGCATCAAAATGAGAAACTGGCTTGACTCTGATCCTCCTGGGTCCTCTCGTTTGATTTCCCAATTTGTCAATGAGCAGGTAGTCCCCTATTTGTCCATATCAAGAGGCCTACAAAATAGCTTTTCAATGGGAAAAGCTCTGTCTTTAACACACGATCTTTGCTTGGGAAGAGGGCTCTGTAGTAGTGCAAAGATGGAGGAAAAAAGGATTATTGGGTATGGCACTTGTCCCTGCCTTTCTGAGCACATCCTCTGGGGATTTGAACAATACTACTGAATACTGATGGGTTATGACACTTCAGCAGTCAGGTTTATCATGACTTTGGGGGGGGGGGGAAGGTTACAACAAAAGTGAGCATTAGGTGATGGTTGAGATGAAGAATTTTGTTCCAGTGCCATGTCTGCTTACACAGTCATCCCTGCCCAAAGGTATCTGGGAGTTATAGTTCTGTAAGGTGCAAGTTTGGGGATTAAGCCCATCATTCTGAACTGATTGCAAAGCTACAGTTCCCAGGGTTCCTACTTTTTCTTTGGGGGGGGATTTGATTGCATCTTCACAAACTCATCTGCCCCTTTATGGTTTCTGTACATTTGCCTTTGGATTAATAACAAGGACTAGCAACTTAAATAGAAATGCGTATGTTGGGAGAGAAAGTGAAAACCATGAGTAACTTAATGTTCATATACTATCTGAATGGCTTCTCTTCTGTCCCCCAACAGGGCCGCCTGATCCCAGGAGCATACAAGTTTGATGCCCTGATCACCACCTTTGAGATGATCCTGTCGGACTGCCCCGAGCTGAGGGAGATAGAGTGGCGTTGCGTCATCATTGACGAAGCCCATCGCCTTAAGAACCGCAACTGCAAACTGCTGGACAGTCTTAAGCACATGGACCTGGTAAGGGAATTCTCTTTTTTGCTTTCCCGCCCTCCCCGGTGTCAGGAGTCAAACCTTGTTTCTAGCTTACAAGGGTTAGACGAAGTACACAACTTCGGGAAAATGAGTTTCTAGCCCTTAAGATTGTCAAGCAGGAGTGGGAAGACCACCCACCTGTCAATCACCTGGCATCAGTAATGTCAAGTGCAAGATGCTTTGAAAAGCAATGGGGGTTCCCCCACCCCTTCATTTTAGCAAGGGATGGGATGCAGGCCCCTTTCTGAAGCAGGGAGGGGGTTGCAACAGAATCCCCTGCTAAAACAAAGGAGAGGTTTTTGGGGAAAGGGATTCACGAGTCAAATTACACTCCCCAGCAGAAGTGCATAGGCCAAACCACATGATGTCTCCAGTGTTGAAGGGTTCAGCATAGCCCCAGAGAGCTTTGCCTTTTCTCTCCTCCCCACGTCTAGCAGAAATAACGATATCAAAGTTTTTTGGACATATACGTGCAGTTGTTTGATTTGCCACTTGTAGATGGGGGTTGATAAGCAAGGCTCAACTTCCCTATCCTCAGACCTCGGATAGAGCTGCAAGCAAGTCTGTTGCCATAAGTGCCAGTCTCTGTTCTCCTGTTACCTAAAACCTTGGGGCTTATTGGAGGGCCTGACTTCTTTTGAGGTTACACACACACATATTTCATCCATGGGGCAGGCCTGAGCTTGTGTATTGACACCTCCCTTTGCCTTCCCCCTTCTCCTAGGAGCACAAAGTGTTACTGACCGGGACCCCCCTCCAGAACACGGTGGAGGAGCTCTTCAGCCTCCTGCATTTCCTTGAGCCCTCCCAGTTCCCCTCAGAATCAGAGTTCCTCAAGGACTTTGGTGACCTCAAAACTGAGGAGCAGGTAAGCAGCGGTACTCGGTCCTCATCCTTCCTCCACTGGCTTCTCCCTCAGCTTCACTTCCCATGAAGGGAATTTCAGAGACTGCACAGTGTAGCTCTGGATCCACAGAGGGCCTTTTCAAGGAGCGGGGGTTGGGCTTCACCACTGTGCCTCTTTCAAGGCAGTGGACATAACTCCCTCTTGTAACTGGGTATTATCCGCTCCCGAGATCCAACCAGCCAGTCCCTTCCTACTAGATTTTAAAAGCCATGGTGGGCAGGAATCAGGTAGTTGCCTTCACCACATGAGTGTCTACATCAGCCTTTCTCAACTTTGGGTCCCCAGATGTTTTTGGCCTACAACTCCCATCATCCCTGACCACTGGTCCTGCTACCTAGGGATGATGGGAGTTGTAGGCCAAAAACATCTGGGGACCCAAGGTTGAGAAAGGCTGGTCTACATCATCAGCCTGCAGCAATTGAAACTGATCCCAATGTGGTGACTTCCACCAATTTTTCTTCCAGGGCAGTCAGATTCCCCATTACTCTCCCAATTTAACATACTCTATCCATCCGTTTTTCTCTTTCTTTCTTTCTTTCTTTCTTTCTTTCTTTCTTTCTTTCTTTCTTTTTCTTTTTGTAGAGGGCAGGTCTCCTTTCTCTTTAATGCCTTGTATCCCACTGTCCCTCACCCAGCAGACATAGAACCCAGGAGTCCTGGTTCCAGCGTCCTGACCATCTCACCTACTACACCACTTCTTGCTCTCAAACCATTCCAATAAACACTGCTTGGTTAATTCTCTGTGTGTCTGTCTCTCTCCACCTCCTTACACACACACAAACATACACCTTCCTCTGCTCTCTCCACTTACCAACCCACAAACTCCTTTGCCAACCTCCCTTCCCTCCTCTCTTTACACCTCACACACCTCCTCAAAGCTTGCCCCAGCCCTTTTCAAGGAGGATGGGAGGCAGCTTGGCAGATCATTTTCTGCAGCAGCAGCAGCAGCACCCCCCCCGCTTTAAACATCACTCCAGCTTTGTTTAATCCAGCTTTAAACAGCTCACCTGGGCTGCTTGCCACCCAAACTTCTTGCTTGCTTGCTAGCCTGCCTGCTGGTCCGTCGTCATGTTAGGATTGCTGTGGCTGCCATGAACTGCAGCATGACAACAGCATGACAATCTTATTATATAGTAAGATATACACACACACAACCTAAGGAGATGAGAAGAACCACTTGGCAAGCTTTTCTCGGGCACTGACCTTCAGTTCCTCCTCCATCTTGGCCCTTCCTCCCAGATATGCCCAGCCGTTAAAAAAATCTCTTCTCCGTCAACCTCCTAGGTGCAGAAACTGCAGGCCATCCTGAAGCCCATGATGCTTCGGAGGCTGAAGGAGGACGTGGAGAAGAACTTGGCCCCCAAGCAGGAAACCATCATCGAGGTGGAGCTCACCAACATCCAGAAGAAGTACTACCGGGCCATCCTGGAGAAGAATTTCAACTTCCTGTCCAAAGGGGCAGGGCACAGCAACATGCCCAACCTCCTTAACACCATGATGGAGCTACGCAAGTGTTGCAACCATCCCTACCTCATCAACGGCAAGTGGTTTAAAATATATATATATATTTATTTATTTGGTTTTTCAGTTGTACCTCGGCTCCTGAATACCTTGGGAGTCAAAAGTTCTTTCGGAAGCCGAATGTCCAACAGGGCTTCCAGTTGTCTGCAGGAGCTTCCTGCAGCCAATCAGATGCCGCGCTTTGGAAGTCAAATGTTTCGGAAGTCGAACGGACTTCCAGAACTGATTCTGTTCGACTTCCGAGGTACGACTGTACAGTTTTACAATGACTTATCCAACATACAACATAAAAACAAGCTTTCAAAGAATCTCCTGGACTTCCCTCCTCCCCTTTTTGTGGGGCATATTGTTAGTCATTTCCTCCTGCATCTTTTATAATAATCCAAATCTTTTACATCACTGTTATATCCAAAATTCACCATTAAACTACAGGTGTTATTCCAATCCTACTAACAATTTTAACTGTTTACAATGGTTTTTAAGATAAATCATAAATTTTCCCCATTAAAATTTTGGTCTTCCTGATTTCTGATTCTTCCGGTTATTTTTGCCATTTCGGCATGATCCGTCAACTTAATCTGCCATTCTTCTCTGGTCGGGACTTTATCTTCTTTCCATCCCTGGGCCAATAACATCCGAGCAGCCGTGGTCGCATACATAAATTACTTATTTATCAATGGCCACTTAGCTGGGTGGTCGGGAGGTGGGGGAGATCATTTCAGAGACAGAATTTCTGATATATTGAATCAGTAGAAATAGGGCAGGGCTGGCGGTTCGAATCCCCGCAACGGGGTGAGCTCCCATTGCTTGGTCCCTGCTCCTGCCAACCTAGCAGTTTGAAAGCACGTCAAAGTGCAAGTAGATAAATAGGTACCGCTCCGGCGGGAAGGTAAACGGCGTTTCCTGGTTCGCCAGAAGCGGCTTAGTCATGCTGACCACATGACCTGGAAGCTGTACGCCGACTCCCTCGCCAGTGAAGCGAGATGAGCGCCGCAACCCCAGAGTCGTTCGTGACTGGACCTAATGGTCAGGGGTCGCTTTACCTTTACCTTTTAGTTCTCATTACATTGGGGGGGGGTGTTGCAGTATAGTTTCAGTGATTTCAGGCTCTTTGCCTTTTGGCTTCAGGGACCTTGTGAGTCTATTCCAGGGGTAGGCAACCTCAGGCCTGTGGGCTGAATGCGGCCCAATCACCTTCTCAATCCGGCCCACGGACGTTCCAGGAATCAGCGTGTTTTTACATGAGTAGAATGTGTCCTTTTATTTAAAATGCATCTCTGGGTTGTTTGTGGGGCATTTTTTTCAAAATATAGACCAGCCCACCACATGGCCTGAGGGACAGTGGGCCAGCCCACGGCTGAAAAAGGTTGCTGACCCCTGGTCTATTCTCACATGCCCCCTCTCATTTGCTCTGCCGAATCAGGTGCCGAAGAGAAGATCCTGACCGAGTTTCGGGATTCCTGCCACCACCACCTGCCCCATGATTTCCCCTTGCAGGCCATGGTGCGCTCCTCTGGGAAACTGGTGCTGATTGATAAGCTGCTCCCCAAGTTGAAGGCTGGCGGGCACAAGGTGCTGATCTTCTCCCAAATGGTCCGTTGCCTCGACATCCTGGAGGACTACCTCATCCAGAAGAGGTGAGGGCTTGCGCCGAGAAGAGACCCGGTGTTGGACCTGGGAAACCAGGGTTCAAATCCAAGCACAATGTTATTTGGAACAAACTTTTTTTTTATTTAAAAAATAGAAAGTGTCGTTTATAAAATAACCCTAAATGTATTTGCATAATATTAACACACACATATATCTGTATACTAGATAAGCATCTATGAAATTGTAGTTCTTTGCATATGTGGTGATAGTTTATACTTTCCCCCCTTTTTCATTTTAGGCACTCTTTTCTTTTTACATTATTTTGTTCAATTGAAATACTTTCTATAAAAAAAATGAAAACAAACAAATCCCCACTTGGCCGTGGAGCTCATTGGGTCACCTTGGGCCAGTCACTGACTCATAGTCTTAACCGAAAGGGGAGCCGGGGAAATCATGTACAGTGGAACCTCGGTTGTCGAACCCTTCGGAATCCGAACAATTTGGAACTCAAACGCTGACAACCCGGAAGTAAATGCTTCCGTTTTTGAACGATGAGCCGCGTTTTTCATTTCCCCCCATTGACTTTGCAGCCAGCCCATTGATCCTCGGTGTTCGAACTTTTCGGAAGCCGAACAGTCTTCTGAAACGGATGAAGTTCGGAAACCAAGGTTCCACTGTATTTGCACATTCTTGTCTCAGGCCCACTGGGGGTGGCAAATTCAAGACAGGCGCACCAGCCTGGCTTTGTGGCATGCCGTGCCTAGTTCCATTAGCCTCTTGCCTTCCTGCCAGGGGGTTCTTAACTCTCGTGACTCCCTGTGGCACCTGTATGGGGTGCCGCCTCTCGTTCAGGCTCCGTGTTCCCTAATTGCCTTGCCCCCTCCATGCAGGTATCTCTACGAGCGCATCGACGGGCGAGTGCGGGGGAACTTGCGGCAGGCAGCCATCGATCGCTTCAGCAAGCCCGATTCGGACCGCTTCGTCTTCCTGCTCTGCACGCGGGCGGGCGGGCTGGGCATCAATCTGACTGCCGCCGACACCTGCATCATCTTTGATTCGGATTGGAACCCCCAGAACGACCTGCAGGTACAGCAAGTGGGGGACATCTTCAGGGTGGGAAGAGCCAGTCTTCTGCCAAGGGTGGTGGCGGCCTTGGGGGGGTGGCTGGGTGTTGTCCACAGACAAAGCTCTGAAGTCTGCTGAATGAAAACATGTATTTACCCCCCCCCCCCCAGTTTACCTTTATGCTACATCTGCGGCAAGAATACAGCTAGCAAAATATTGGAAAGAGAAGCACATACCCTCCAGAGAGGAATGGCTCTGTAGGGTATGTGAATATCTAGAATTAGCCAAGCTAACAGATATAGTAAGACATAATCCTAAAAGCCGAGTGAAAAATGAATGGGAGTGTCTGAATGAGTATTTTAAAAAGCAAGGAGGAAAATCGATAATCTGGTTGAGTTTGGAATAAAAGGAATTCATGAAGATCTAAGAAATTGTAAAAAGGTTTATTGTGAAATAGATTTAGGGAAGATATAAGGGGGGGAAAGTAAATTAAAACAGACAGACAAAAAAGTTGGTTAAAATACTGTATGTCAGGTGGAAGTCAACACTTGGCGTATTTTTCTTTTTTCATTTTTTCTTTTGTGGAATGGTAGCAATGCAAGGCACACAAGATAAGGAACAAGATGGTTGATGTATAGTTAAATTTTAATATCTGAACCCTTGCATTGTAAGACTGTTTATATGTACATATATGCATCATTTTCTTCTTTTTTCCTTTTTCTCTGTTCTTATTCTTTTTTCTTTCTTTTGATTGTTATATTGTGCTTGTGAATTTGAATTTTGCTTTGAATTGGGATTTTTTGTTTTTGTTTTTGCTGTGTAATGGTTAAAGATGAATAAAGTTTATTTTTTAAAAAGTATTTACCCCCCCCCCTTTGCCTACCAAGAAACTTTGGGCCCACCTTTATTCTCTCATGGCCTAACCTACCTTGCAAGTTTGTTGTGAGAATCAGATGGGATCACCTTATACATGCCATCCTGGGCAAGACAGAACAGGCTACAACTGCGATGGATAGATAATCGAATTGTAGAGTTGGAAGGGACCACGAGGTCCATCTAGTCCAGCCCCCTGCAATACACAAATCCGTTGTACCAACGTGGGGCTCAAACCCATGACCTTGAGATTAAGCGTTTCATATTTTACCTATTGAGCAATACACAAACACACACACTCCCTTTCCTCCTGTATCCAAGTAGTGGGACGCGGGTGGCGCTGTGGTCTAAACCACTGAGCCTCTTGGGCTTGCCAATCGAAAGGTCGGCGGTTTGAATCCCCGCGACAGAGTGAGCTCCCGTTGCTCTGTCCCAGCTCCTGCCAACCTAGCAGCTCAAAAGCACACCAGTGCAAGCAGATAAATAGGTACTGCTGCGGCAGGAAGGTAAACAGCGTTTCTGTGCGCTCTGGTTTCTGTCAAGGTGTTTCGTTGCACCAGTAACAGGTTAGTCATGCTGGCCACATGACCCGGACAGCTGTCTGTGGACAAATGCTGGCTCCCTTGGCCTGAAAACGAGATGAGCGCTGCAACCCCATAGTTGCCTTTAACTGGGCTTAACTATCCAGGGGTCCTTTACCTTCACCTGTATCCAAGCTACCTCTTTGTGTCATAATTTGGCACCCATCCCCTTTTCCCCTTTCCATCTGCCTCCCATCCAGACATGGTTAGTTTTTGAAATGGGAGGACATTGGGCATCCTAGGACCTTTCTGTTACTGGATGGTTGGGGAGTCAGTCCCTTGGGGTCCCTCCCCTACTCTTCTCCTTTGATGTGTGATGCCTCAGGTGTGTGTTTTGAAGAAATGCTATTCCTTACGTCTGTAATTTAACTGTTTCTCATTTTGAATTGTTGTAACCCGTCCTGAATAATAGCGCACACACACAGAGGCAGCCTTCCAGCTCCTAAGATGCAGTCAGGTGTTGCTTTCAAGCCTCTCTTCCCAGTCCTGAGGGCTAGAAGCTTGCTTAAGAACAAAACGAAAGCTGGTTGTCTCAGGACACTGGCCTGAGTCCAGCAGGAGACTGTGTCTTACATTCACCCACAGCCCTGCCTTTTCCCCACCTCTCGATTTAGCGTATCTTAAAATAGTTGGATTTTCCATGAGTGTTTAACAATATACTTTAAAAAATACCCAAACTGAAACACAGTTACTGGTTGTAACTTTTACTTCCGGACACACAGCTGATATATAAAATACAAAGCAATTGAGGTTCGGTTAAGCTAGCGATCTTGAAAATCATTGCCCTCCGCCGAACATTTTGCATTTATCAATTTCCTTTTTTCAAAAACCTTGGTAGTAATAGCGTAAAACGGAATGTTATTCCAGGGCGGGTGCAAAGGCAGTAGCATTGTAGCAGTTTGTTTTATGATGTATTATCTGGTTACATTATGACTTTCAATTTTAATTTTTGTTAAAGAAGTCAGAAATGGAATTACGAAAATAATGCTATATATGTATGTATGCATACTTTCCCCATAAATATAAAATCAATCTTTATAATTGCAATTAATATTACTTACTGCCTCCCAAGGGCTTAAACTTAACTCTCCTTGCTCCTATTTCTGGCCACTAAGAGGAGCGTTCTTTTGAAGAAAACCACAATTTTCTCTGTCCCAAGAGGGGTCCGTGCAGTGGGTGTATCTCTCACATGCTCAGTTGCCTTCTCCTGCTATTGTCTCCTCTTCCTTCCAGGCCCAGGCACGCTGCCACCGTATCGGGCAGAGCAAGGCGGTGAAGGTCTACCGCCTCATCACCCGCAACTCCTACGAGCGAGAGATGTTTGACAAAGCTAGCCTCAAGCTGGGGCTGGACAAGGCCGTTCTGCAGTCCATGAGTGGGCGAGAGGGCAGCATCGCTGGGGTAAATAACGTCAGTGGCAGTGGGTGGAGAAGAGGAAAAGGAGGAAGAGGCAGTCCTGGGTGAACTTGCAAATGTGGGGATTTGCAGATCTAGGCTGAAGTTTCTCTAGGAATGTGTGCCAAATTGGGAGCCTCCCCCCCCCACCTTCCTCCTCTCCCACACCAATGAAGCATCTATTCTAGCTAGTTGCATCACACTGCTTTTTTCCAATATAGTTTTTATTGAATTTCCCATTTTTTACAAACTGAATTCAGCTGTTTAGTTGCATTGCTTCATGTACTGACTTTCCACAGCTTTTATTCAAACTCTTTTCTTCTGCGTTATATATCAAATTCTCATCTATTACCAAAATCCCCCCTCTCATCCCCTTTATCATTTTTATTCTGCTGCTCCTATCTCAAATTCTGCCCGCGATTTCATTTGTTCCAAGTGCTTTTCCAAATACGTAGTCCAAAAAAGGCCTCTGTTCATGTATAAAAATTTCGTCATTTTGATCTAATACTGCTGTCAGCTTTTCCATTTCCACGTAGTCCATAACTTTTAAAAGCCATTCCTCCTTCGTTGGAAACTTATTTCCATTTCTGTGCATCATCCCACTCTGCTTTTTAGACTGAATGGTGGGTGATGGCAGTGAAGAGCAGAGTATCAAAATTGTCCATATTCTGCTCTGGTGGCTTTGCATAATATAATTTTGTGTATTTCTTCATTCAGTCATGAACATTTATGTACACCATCCTCTGATTTAAAAAAGAAAAACCCATTGCGCGTTTGCAAGTATAGCAATATAAGAAAATAACGAAAGCAGTAGAAAGTTTAGAGCATTTGCACCCCATGCTTCAGCCAGAAAGGCTTTCAGAGCAGTTTGCGTACAATAAAGCAAAACCTTCGCTACCCATAGGCTTATAGTCTAAAAGGCACGACACACAGGGAAAGGGGGAGAGGAAGGCAAGGCGGGGCTCAACCTCAGGCTCCAATTCTTGAAGTTACATAGTGGTTCTTGATCATGACCAGCTGGAATGGAAACTTTTCAGCGGAAGGTGGCTCCTCCTGATTTGAGTCGAGCTTTTCAGCTGAGCCTGATAGAATGATTCCTGCTTCCATTCCAAGGCAGGTCAGAGATGGTCTTCTAATCTCGCCCCCCCCTCCATTGTCATTGCCTCCCGTTCCCCTCTCAGATCCAGCAGTTTTCAAAGAAGGAGATCGAAGACCTGCTGCGGAAGGGAGCCTATGCTGCCATCATGGAAGAGGACGACGAGGGCTCCAAGTTCTGCGAAGAGGACATTGACCAGATTCTGCTGCGGCGGACAACCACTATCACCATTGAGAGCGAAGGGAAGGGCTCCACCTTCGCCAAGGTAATTGCTCGATAGCTACCTCCTCCTCGTTTTTTGTTTTTTTTGGGGGGGGGGAATTGGAGATTGATGGAGGGGAGGCTTTAGTGTGTGCAGAGGGCCAGAACAAACTGCACCAGTTGCTGGAAACCACCGGTGGGGAAAGGGCACTTTAATAATAATAATAATAATAATAATAATAATTTGTTTGTACTCAGATCCTTCCTACTTGTGGGTTTCCTTCGGGCATCTGGCTGGCCACTTTTGAGAACAGGGTGCTGAACTTAATAATCTGATCCAGGAGGCTCTTATTTTTTTACATTGTGTGTTTCTGTCTGGCTCCCCCCTTCCAAAAACAAAAAAAAAACAGCCATGAAGCATAGAAACCCATTTGCTTTGTTTTAAAACATGGGTAGGCAAACTAAGGCCCAGGGGCCGGATCCGGCCCAATCGCCTTCTAAATCCGACCTGTGGACTGTCTGGGAATCAGCGTGTTTTTACATGAGTAGAATGTGCCCTTTTATTTAAAATGCACCTCTGGGTTATTTGTGGTGCATAGGAATTTGTTCTTTTTTTTTTCTTTCCAAAATATAGTCCAGCCCCCCACAAGGTCTGAGAGACCAGCCCCCTGCTGAAAAAGTTTGCTGACCCCTGATTTAAAGCTAAACCAAACCCTGCCGGTTTCCGTAGTAGAGATGTTATGCTCACTAAGGGTACATGTCATGTTACAGTAGGATAGCCAACCCTACCCCCATCAATCCTTTGAAAAAAATATTCTCCTCTCAACTGGAATATAATTGTTGACTTAACAAATGTAACTTTCTATATGGAAGAAATAAAAATATATCATTGTTGTTTTTAAATATATATATGTTCTCCTCTCCCAGGCGAGCTTTGTGGCCTCAGAGAACAGGACGGACATCGCCTTGGACGACCCCAACTTCTGGCAGAAGTGGGCCAAGAAGGCAGACTTGGACCTGGATATGCTCAACAGCAAGGTGTGTTGGGAAATGGGATTGGGAGAGGAAAGACCCTGCCCCCATTCAGGCTTTGATTGACTGCATTAGTAACATGAGGACTTCACAAGACACTTTACATTCTGAAGCATGGTGTTCCTTTTTTTTTTTTTTAAGTGAGTTGTAGTTCCTTCCCCAACCCTCAGTCTGTCTAAAATTATTACTATTATTATTTATTACTATTATTATTATTAATTATATAACACCCAAACCTGGAAGTCTCAGGGCGTTTCACAGAATAAAATCAAAATATAAAACCATAAAATGCATAATCAAAATAAAAACAACAACCCAATAACCCCCCCCCACACACAAAAAAAACCATATTTTAAAAGGGCGTAGGATCCTCACAACATTTAAAGGAAGACAATTTACAAACCTCGACCAGAGCCACTCGTTGGAAAGACCATGATCTCCCAAAGGTCTGCAGCAATATTTATCGGCAACCAAATTGGCCAGGTGCCTTTCTGATAAAAAGGCATAAATAGCTTTGAAATAAGAGTGGGAGAAATGAGCGTTGGCTGTTGAGCAGATGAAATGAAATAAATGCTCCCTGCCTCATCCACAATAAAAGAAGGCGGTCCAGCCTTCACATATCTTGATGAGGGCAGGGGACGGTTTTACATTTGGGCATTGCCTCATGTGAAAGGGTTGATGCTTTGGTAGAAGAAGAAGAAGAGTTTGGATTTGATATCCTGCTTTATCACTACCCGAAGGAGTCTCAAAGCGGCTCACATTCTCCTTCCCCTTCCTGCCCCACAACAAACACTCTGTGAGGTGACAGGTAGGTAGCCGTGTTGGTCTGTCATAGTCAAAACAAAATAAAAAATAAATAAATTCCTTCCAGGAGCACCTTAGAGACCAACTCAGTTTGTTCTTGGTATGAGCTTTCGTGTGCATGCACACTTCTTCAGAACACACGAAAGCTCATACCAAGAACAAACTGAGTTGGTCTCTAAGGTGCTACTGGAAGGAATTTTTTATTTTGTTCTGTGAAGTGAGTGGGGCTGAGAGACTTCAGAGAAGTGTGACTAGCCCAAGGTCACCCAGCAGCTGCATGTGGAGGAGCGGAGACGCGAACCCAGTTCACCAGATTACGAGTCTACCACTCTTAACCACTACACCACACTAGACCAACCTAAGGCCGCCTCCTCTCTCCCCTCCGCAGAACAACCTGGTAATTGACACCCCCCGCGTGCGCAAGCAGACGCGCCACTTCAGCACCCTGA
This sequence comes from Darevskia armeniaca, assembly GCA_034641395.1. Lineage (NCBI taxonomy): Eukaryota > Metazoa > Chordata > Lepidosauria > Squamata > Lacertidae > Darevskia > Darevskia armeniaca. Next base: position 804,711 of record JAWWNF010000882.1, on the reverse strand, counting down.
AGGACGACGACCTGGTGGAGTTCTCCGACCTGGAGAGCGACGACGACGACCGGCCGCGCTCCCGGCGCCACGACCGCCACCACCACCCGCTCCACCATTCCTATGGGCGCACGGACTGCTTCCAGGTGGAGAAACAACTGCTAGTCTATGGGTATGTGGCACGGGGAAGATTTTGTTGGTTGTGGATGAAAACTCGCTAGCATGCGGGGCAATGTGTTTCTGGGACTTGCGGGGAAGGTGGACTCTTTTATAAATCCACTTTAGAAGCAGTGATCGGTTTAGTGACGATACAGGGCAATTCTCTATGTGCTTACTCAGGAGTAAGTGCCATTGGGTTCTACAGGACTTGATCTCAGCATGCGTAGGTTTGCAGTTCCTGGCGAGCATGGGAACTCCCCCTTCTTTCCAGTTTTTCAAATTTTATTTATACTTTTCAAGTTGATACATTTCACTAGTTTTATACATTTCACTATCGAAACTTGACTTCCTTCCCCCTCTTTCTGCGGTTCCTTAAATTTATTTTTAATATCCTCTGCATAGCCAAAGGAACTTAATTTGATCATTTATTTATAAAACTGCAGGTTATTACAATAATCCTGCCAATGATCTTATCTGTTTACAGTTTATCTGTAAATATTCAATAATCCATTTCCATTCTTTTATAAAAAGTTTATTATCTTGATTTCTTTTTCTTCTGGTAAGTTTCTCTATTTCTGCTTATTCCACAAGTTTTTATATCCATTCTTCCTTTGCTGGGACTTCTGCTTCTTTCCATTTTGGGGCAAGTAGCATTCTTGTCTCTGTAGTAGCATACATGAATAAGTTTCTATACATTTTAGGTAGTTCTATCCCGATAATTCCCAAAATAAAAACTTCTGAGTTATTATTTAACTTCTGAGTTTTTTTTAAATAAAGGTTATTTTAAACACCCTTTTCATTTCATTATATATCATTTCCCGGTAAGCTTTAAACTTACTACAAGACCACCACATATTATAAAAAGAGCCTTATTTCTCTTTACATTTCCAACACTTATGTGATTTAGATTTATACATTTTTGTCAATTTACTCGGTGTTAGATACCATCGATATATCATTTTCATATCATTTTCTTTTAGACTGTAACATGCTGTAAATTTTATATCCATATTCCACAATCGTTCCCATGCTTCCATGTGTATATTATGACCAATATCTATTGCCCAATGTATCATTGAGGATTTTACTTGCCCATCCTTTGTCTTGACAAAAGACAAAGCTAGGGAACAGCTCTGACTTTGCCAATTTTCCCCGGCAGCTGGGGCCGCTGGCGGGAAATCCTGTCGCACGGACGGTTCAAGCGGCGCATGTCTGAACGGGACGTGGAGACCATCTGCAGGGCCATCCTTGTCTACTGCCTGATGCACTATCGGGGCGACGAGAATATCAAGGGTTTCATCTGGGATCTCATCAGCCCGGTTGAGAACGGCAAAGCCAAGGAACTTCAGAACCACTCCGGTAAGCAGGGGGAGCTCCCTTAATTTCTCTCTCTCTCTCTTGCCGTCCGTTTGGCGTCGTGCCGTATCCCCGAGCCCTTCCTCTCGTTGTCATGAAGGCCTTGGCCAAGCTGGGCCTGCCATTTACTGTACTGTTTTTGGGGGACAGGAGGCGGGCAGGTGTGGAGGACTCCCTGGTCCTGAATAGGGTAACTGTGCCCCTGAAGGACCAGGTGCGCAGCTGGGAGTCATTCTGGACTCACAGCTGTCCATGGAGGTGCAGGTTAATTCTGTATCCAGGGCAGCTGTCTACCAGCTCCATCTGGTGCGCAGGCTGAGACCCTACCTGCCCGCAGACTGTCTCGCCAGAGTGGTGCATGCTCTAGTTATCTCTCGCTTGGACTACCGCAATGTGCTCTATGTGGGGCTACCTTTGAAGGTGACCCGGAAACTACAACTAATCCAGAATACGGCAGCTAGACTGGTGACTGGGAGCAGCCGCCGAGACCACATAACACCGGTCTTGAAAGACCTACATTGGCTCCCAGTATGTTTCCGAGCACAATTCAGTGTTGGTGCTGACCTTTAAAGCCCTAAACGGCCTCGGTCCAGTATACCTGAAGGAGCGTCTCCACCCCCATTGTTCTGCCCGGACACTGAGGTCCAGTGCCGAGGGCCTTCTGGTGGTTCCCTCACTACGAGAAGCCCAAGTTACAGGAAACCAGCAGAGGGCCTTCTCGGTAGTGGCACCCGCCCTGTGGAACGCCCTCCCACCAGATGTCAAAGAGAACAACAACTACCAGACCTTTAGAAGACATCTGAAGGCAGCCCTGTTTAGGGAGGCTTTTAATGTTTAATAGATTATTGCATTTTAATGTTCTGTTGGAAGCAGCCCGGAGTGGCTGGGGAAACCCAGCCAGATGGGCGGGGTATAAATAATTTATTATTATTATTATTATTATTATTATTATTTATTAAACATTGCTGCTGTCTTGGGATATTGCTAGATGTGGGTTATTCGGGTAAGGGGAGAAGCAAATTGAAGCATGTTGGCAAATTCAAGATGGCGGGACTCTTGGGGAAAGGGGGATGTGGATGGCTTTGCGGGAGGCTGGGAGAGGTATACTCTTTGTTTTTGCGGCCTCGTAAACTCCTGCTTGGGTAGCTGTGCATGGGTTCTTTTTAAAGATATGTTTGAGCACGAGATACGATGGAAAATCTGGGGTGACCCTAATCCCTATTGCACTGGTTCCATATTATACCTAGAGAGCCATGCCCCTGCTCTGAGCTCACTCCCTGTTCCTCGGGCAGGCCTGTCCATCCCAGTCCCACGAGGCCGCAAAGGGAAGAAGGTCAAGTCCCAGACCACTTTCGACGTCCAGAAAGCCGAGTGGATCCGCAAGTACAACCCCGACACCCTCTTCCAGGATGAGGGCTACAAGAAGCACCTCAAGCACCAATGCAACAAGTAAGGATGGGATGGGATGCGAAGGGATCTTGTTTCGGCACACCAGTACAGCTAGCGAGAGCAGGTCCCTCCACCCCACTTCAACTCTCAAACCCATCCCAACTGTTCCTTCGGAATAGAGAGAAGCCCCATCACAGCGCCACATAGTTGCGGGTACTTTGCTCCCGTCCCCAAAGCTATAGCTTTGCCAAACTGCTTGGTTTCTCAGGATGTGGCCGGCTGCAGTCCATCCCAAAAAACACAGTTGGGTACAGTCGTACCTTCGAATTCGAACAGAATCCGTTCCGGAAGTCCTTTCGACTTCCAGAATGTTCGAAAACCAAAGCGCGGCTTCTGATTGGCTGCAGGAAGCTCCTGCAGCCAATCAGAAGCCCCGTCGGACGTTCGGGTTCCAAAAGAACGTTCGCAAACCAGAACACTGACTTCTGGGTTTGCGGCGTTCGGCAGCCAGAACGTCTGAGTTTCAGGGTGTTCGGGATCCAAAGTACGACCGTAGATCTAAGTTGGTGTGGAGAGTGGTAACATGACATGATTTCTCAGGAGTTGCTCTCCTCTAGGGAAAATGCACCTGGTGCCTTCGCGATCAGCTTTTAGGTGGCAGCCTAAGACATCCCTGTTTCCCCAGACTTTGGGTTGTTAATTTCCACCCTGTTTGCAGTGCCCATCTTTTAATCGGGTGTGTGTAGCATTCGCCCTTTTTATAGCATTGGTTTGATGAGCGCTTTTAGTAAATAGTTCCGCTATATTGTATTTCTTCCTTGCTTTCATTTTTGAATGTGAGTTGGGTATACTTTTATGGCTCTGCAAGGCACTTTCAGACTTTTTTTGCAGAAGACGTGAATAAATCTAATGAGTATTAGTGGTAGTGCTGTCCCCATTGCCCTTTCTCTTCTGGTTTCCCCTTGCCTACAGAAAGAAAAATGTCAAATGAGGTAGCTTATGATTCCTCAAATTTTTGGCATGTGTATTCCTCCTCCCCGCCACCAGTCTGCAATTCATAAGTGTTCAGACTGGAACAACAATAAAAAGATTATCTCTCTCCTCTTCCAGTTCCCTAGGAGAGGGATAATAAAGGCAGAGGCTTGGATATTGTCAGGTGTAGCTAGCAAAGGGTGCACAATCCTCTGCCCCGTCTTCTCCCAGCTTAAATCCCTTGTTCTCTCCCCAGGGTTCTCCTACGTGTCCGTATGCTGTATTACCTGCGCCAGGAGGTGATCGGGGACCAAGCCGAGAAAGTTTTGGCAGGCACTATTTCCAGGTAATATTCCATTTACTTATTTATAAATTGCAATTGGGGGGGGCATGTTTTTTAGAGTAGCCTGCATGTGTCTTCCCCAACTGTGCTTATCCTCACACAACAGCTCTGCGAGATAGGTCAGGCTGAAAGGTGATCCCCTAGTGAGTTTCATGGCTGAAACTCATCCCTGGAATGAGAGCTGTAGCTTCCTAGCATCCTTGTTTACAGATAGGGGTGTAAGCAGATTGTAGAGCTGGAAGAGGGACCCCAAGGGTCATCTAGTCCAGCCCCCTGCAATGCAGGAATCTTTTGCCCGACTTGAGGCTTGAACCCATGACCATCTAGTACAGCATCTCATTCTCCCAGTCACCAACCAGATGCCCCTCATGGGAAGCCCACAAGCAAGAAACTAAGTGCAACAGCACTCTCTTGTGATTCCCGTTTCAATAGCCTTACCCTCCATGAATTTACCTGTAAAAACAAAATGTCACATCCCTCTTAAAGCCAATGCTTTTATGTTCACTATTCCGGGACTGATCACACCCACCCAACTTCCTGTTCTTTATGAACTTCTAGTTGCATCTGTTCCTATAGAACATTACATTACTTCTGTGAACTCGGCTGCCTCTGACGCTTTGTTTTTTTATCTCTTGTGTTTTTTCTCTTCCTCTTCCCTCCTGCCTTTGGTGCACCCCCTTCCCAAATGTCGTTCGATCCTGCAGTGAAATCGACATGTGGTTCCCACTGGTGGACCAAGCAGAGGTCCCCACAGCCTGGTGGGATACAGAAGCTGACAAGTCTTTGCTCCTTGGGGTCTTCAAACATGGTAGGTGCTGCTGCAGTACCATTCTGGGGAAGGAATCTGAGGTCACAACCTGTTTTGAGCTGCGCTCACAGTAGCGTATGAAGGCTGCCTTGTCAAGATGATGGGTTCATCTAGATCAGTATGGTTGAAACAGCCCTGCCTGGAGATGCCAGGAATTGAACAGATGTTCTACCACTAAACTATAGCCCTCATTTATTTAGATGTCTGGGTTAGGATTAGGCTGTACAGTGAAACCTCGACTTACGAATTTAATGAGTTCCAAATGCACACTCATAAGTCGAAAATTTCGTAAGTCGAAAAACGACATTCCCATAGGAATGCATTGGAAACGTAAGTCGAAAAATTCATAAGAAAACCCTATGTAAACCTTCGTAAGTCGAGTAAACCCCATCTAAAACTTCGTAAGTCGAGTAAACCGCATCTAAAATCCAAGCGGATTTCCTTTCGGAAGTCGAAAAATTCGTAGGCGCGCGGCCGCTTTTTCCCTTTTGGAAGTCGAAAAATACGTAAGTCGAGTACTTCGTAAGTCGAGGTTCCACTGTACAGTTCTGCTACAGCTCTTCCTGTTCAGTGTCTTGCCTGATAGCAGGTTAATTCCCAGCATTCTCGCCCCTTCCATTAAAATTCTATTGGCCACATCCTTCCTTGTAAGGTTGGCATGTGGCTTTCCCCCCCCCCCCCCCCCATTTTTATTAATTTTCAAAAAAGAAAAGCTTATGCAAGATTCTGCAAAACCAAACAGGATCTGGTGACAATAAACATAGTCCATATGCAACGATATATCACTGTCAAACAGAGACATAAAATAACACCGAAATAAATAAACCACAGGTATGTGAACGCATGGAAGGTAGCGGCTGGAACTATTCGTAACAGACATGATGGTTAAACAAGACAAGGTTACAAAACATGAACCCTATTATACCAAAGGAAAGTAATTCAATGTTTGTGGAGTGATGAGCAAGTGCTGAACGACCTGAGAACCGATAAGTTGGGTAGGGAGTTGAACGTTTGGTTCCCTTCCAACTCTTCGATTCTGTGATCATACGAAATATATGGGTAACTCTCAACATTAGTGATACTTGGAGGAGACCCATCAAAATAATTGCACGGTTAAAGTGCCGTATTTTTCCGTCTATAAGACGCCCCCATGTAGAAGACTCCCCCATGTAGAAGACACCCCCTATTTTGGGAGACTCAGATTTCAGAAAATGGGAGGAGATGTATCTGTGTATAAGACGCTCCCTAATTTTTGACAGTGTTTAAAGAAAAAAACCTAGTCTTATACACGGAAAAATACGGTATTTAATATGATTAAATAAATATGACAGTATTGAATCTAAGGTCCATGGATCTTCTCTGAGATTGCGTGCAGGCAATCCCTGAAATCTCTCATCCCTCTGGCACCCCTTTCAGGCTACGAGAAGTACAACACCATGCGAGCGGATCCTGCGCTCTGCTTCCTGGAGAAGGCTGGTCGCCCTGACGAAAAGGCCATCGCCGCCGAGCACCGCCTGGATGTGGGAGAGGGGTGAGTAGCTGGGGCAGGGGGCGGGGCGGGCTGAAGAAGCACACACCTATGATGACTTGCCATGCTAATACCGAGGCACCGGGTGTCCGTGAGTTCAGCTTGCTTCTCGCAGGAAGACCTGAGGTGTGTCTGCATGAAGGGGATTGGAGGAGAGCTGAGACTGAAGCAGAAATGGCGAACCAGTTCTCTCCCCTCTTTGCTGGCAGGGTCGATTTCGACAAGGACTGCGAGGACCCGGAGTACAAACCAGTGGGAGGCCCCGCCAAGGAGCCGGATGATGAGGTGAGATCCTGAGCCAGTGCAGTACGTGAGCCACAAACGTTGCTCCATGTCGCCCCCTTCACCTGGTTCCCAGCTTCTTGCAAATGCTCTGAGCTCTACAGTCCCGTTAGTCATAAGCTGGTGAAGGTGGCTGCCTTCTTTTCTCCCAGAGAGGTAGTGGGAAGAGTGGCACTCTGCCCCACTTCCTCTTTCAGCTCTATGTGCTTTTCAAGGCTCAAATTAACTCGACTGGGTCCTTTTGAAAAACGAAGTGAATTTCTGGGTTCACTTCCTTCTCCTTCGGGGAGGAGAGGAATGACCAATGCTGTTGGTGTTCAAAAATCTCGATGTGCCCACAGACTTAAAAAAAGTAAAAAGAAATCTATTTCCCCCCATATATATTTTATAGATTATTAAGTTATTGGTTACATGTATTATACACCCAATGCAGCTAATGGCAATAAAATCCAGAATAATAATTTAAAAGATTACAAACAAGTAAGCAATATGACAACAAAATCAGATAAGAGCAGGTAAAAATGGCAGCAAAATTAAATTGGAAATACTGGTTAGAATGCAGAATACCACATACCAAACAAATCAGCCCAGTAGGTCAGACATTAAGATGAAACAGATTTTGCCTCTTGATGGAAGGCCATCAAGAATGTGTATTAGGAGCTTGATTTTTAAAAAAGGGATTTTTTTTTTAAGGAGGGGGGCTCTCTTTTTCATTTTGGTGGTATGTTCAGGATGTGGCCCCTCTGTGGTTGGAGTATCTATTCAGAATAATTGCCCTTATTTCTGACACCAATCTCTCGGCTGCAGGGTGACCCACTGATGATGATGGATGAGGATATATCTGTGGTGGACGGTGAAGAAGGTAAATAGTTGCTGGCTGAAAGTGCTTGTCAAAGGAGGCGATGGAAACAATGCTTTTGGGGGGTGGGGGTACTAGCTGTGTGTCGGCCGTGGTGCCAAGAGGGACAGGAATCGCTGTGACGCAGCTTTCGCCTTCCCTTCAGGTCAGCCGGGGAACCTGTTCTGGCCCCCAGCCTCAGCCATCACGGCTCGCTTGCGGAGGCTGATCACCGCCTTCCAGCGGAGCTACAAACGTGAGCAGCTCAAGATGGAGGCGGCGGAACGAGGGGACCGGCGGCGGCGGCGCTGTGAGGCCGCGTTCAAGCTGAAGGAGATGGTGCGGCGAGAGAAGCAACAGAGGTAAACGCTCTGGGCTTGGCTGCGAGGCCGCCGAGGGGCCCGTCTTCACAGTAGCCTGGGCTGAGGTGACCCCCAGTTCTGCGGCCACAAATGCTCAGGGTCCCTGTAACAGGTGTGCTGTTACTTTATGGAGATGATGGGGACATTGTCTAGTAGGACTGCCACCCAATTAAGTACAGTGGTACCTGGGGTTACATACGCTTCAGGTTACAGACTCTGCTAACCCAGAAATACTACCTTGGGTTAAGAACTTTGCTTCAGGATAAGAACAGAAATTGTGCTCTGGCGGCGCAGCGGCAGCGGGAGGCCCTCATTAGCTAAAGTGGTGCTTCAGGTTAAGAACGTTTTCAGGTTGAGAACGGACCTTTGGAACGGATTAAGTACGTAACCAGAGGTACCACTGTAAATCTTAAGGTTCATTGCCAAGGTTCATTATACACCTTTAGGCGCCAGGCAAAAACGTTCCTTTTTAACCAGGCCTTTGGTTGATAAGATTTACATCCTATGCCCTTTAAAAATGGGTTTTTTTGGGGGGGGGCTATTCGGTTGTTGTTTTTATTTTTATTATGTATTTTGTGGTTTTATATCTTGATTTTATTCTGGGAACTGCCCTGAAACCCCTGGGTATAGGGCAGTACTGTATATAAATTCCAGTCGTCGTCGTCATCACGTATATGAAGGAGTAGGTTCCATTGAGTTGGTTGGGACTTGCTTCTGAATAAGCATGTTTAGGGTTACCTCGTTAGTCCACTAATCAAGAGAGTTGGTTGACTGGATGGATTTGAATGAGAAAAAATAAAAATCTGAATTAGGTAGTATACTTTTGGGTTGTAGCCAGGGAAACCCTACTCATGAGTAGACCTACTGAACCTAAGTCAGTCACATCCATTAATTTTAATTGGTCAACTCTGAGTAGGATTAACCTTGGCTATAACCCATTACTTTCTATCCTATTTTTAAGGGTGAAAATCCTTCCAAAGCAAGAAGAACAAGACATAAAACAATAAAAAAGTTTTAAAAATGCCAAATCCACCAATTTTTTTTTTAAACTCAATCATGCACTAGGATGAACTGTTGAAAACCAGCAGGGATTATTCATAAAAAGAATATTCAGTAAAATACTAGAAAAGAGAGACATTTTCAGTGCCCTTTGTCAAAAAGGGGAGAGCATGAGTGCAGAATGGAACTCCCAGTGGGAGTTCTAAAAATTTGGGATCACTACTGGGAAAAACTTTTGGGGGGGGGGGGACACCTGTCCCTGGTACCTGCCAGTGTGGTCTGATCTTCCTGACTGGTGAACTAGGAAGTGGTTGCTTAGCCCCGCCCCTGCAGCAGCCAGCCATTTGCTTAGGAGGGGGATGGAGACTCGGGATCGGTTAGGTTGGAGGTTCTCCTACTGAAACATCTAACGGGTTTGCTCTTCCCCAACCCTGCCTCTCCTCCGAAGGTGGACACGCCGAGAGCAATCTGACTTTTACCGCGTTGTCTCCACGTTCGGGGTGGAGTACGACCCAGACACCATGCGCTTCCACTGGGGCCGCTTCCGGGCCATGGCCCGGCTGGAGAAGAAGACGGACGAGAGCCTCGCCAAGTATTTCCACGGCTTCGTGGCCATGTGCCGGCAAGTGTGCCGGCTGCCTCCCGCGGCAAGCGATGGTTAGTAACGGGAGGAGTCCAGTCCTAACCCCACCGCATGGTGCTGAGGCTACAACTCCCAGCACCCCTGGCTATTGACCAAGCTGGCTGAGGCTGATGGGAGTTGGAGTGCCAAAGACACCTGGAGGGCACAAGGTTGAGGTGTAGAGTGGCTGGTCCCATTAGGGCTGGGTGCGCCTTCCTTGCCATCTCTTGGCCTACAGGAATGTGCAGTTGTTTCTGTGGATGGTGAGGTCAGCTGTGGATTTGGTCTCCTCTTCTTCCTTTTCAGTTCCTTCAAATAATATATCCAAGTCTTAGCCCTTGCCCGTTTGTGTTGTCTACCCACCTCCACCCCCAACCAGTGCTTCCATAGGAACATTGAAAATTGCCTTACACCATCAGATCAGTATTGTTGGTACTCAGTGGCCTAGCTCCCTAGAATTTAAGATAGGGAACACCTGCAGCCCTACCTGGAGAAGCCAGTGATTGAACCTGGGGCCTTCTGCATGCAAGACAGATGCTCTCCTGCTGAGCTGCAGGCCCTTCTGGTTTGCTGCTCTCTGGACTCAGCTGACCACCCCTCCTTTCCCTTTTTGAGTTTTCACATACAGTCGTACCTTGGATCTCAAACGCCTTGGCTCCCAAACAAATCGGCTCCCGAACGATCAAAACGTGGAAGTATTTCGAGCGATTTTCGGAAGCCAAACATCCGGCTCAGCTTCCGCAGCTTTCCGATTGGCTGCAGGACGCTCCTGCAGCCAATCGGCAGCTGCGCTTTGGTTTCTGAACGCTTTGGGAGTTTAATAGACTTCCAGAACAGATTCCATTCGACTTTCAAGGTACGACTGTATTTTGGAGAAGAAAAGACAGCAGTGTCTTGAATTGCAAGGTGGGTCAAACAAAAACGTTGAATCTCAATTACCTTGGTTTCTTAGCACATGTATGCCGTACATATAGAGATCTAGTAAGAATAAAATACGATAAAAGGAAGTAATGTAATCCCTACTTTAGCATGAGCCGGAGGGAGCATCTATCCATGCGCTTCCCTCTTGGTAAGCGATACGTCCTTCCCCCTTCTCCCTCCCAGAGTCTCCAGACCCGACGCTGTTCATTGAGCCCATCACGGAGGAGAGGGCCTCGCGTACCTTGTACCGCATTGACCTCCTGCGGCGCCTGCGGGAGCAGGTCCTGTGCCACCCGCTCTTGGAAGAGCGCCTCACCCTCTGCCAGCCCCCGGGCCCCGAGATGCCTCCCTGGTGGCAATGCGGGCGCCACGACGGAGAGTTGCTGCGTGGCGTGGCCCGCCACGGCCTCAGCCAGACCGACGCCACCATCATGCAGGACCCGGACTTCTCCTTCTTGGCCGCTCGACTCAACCACATGCACAGTCGGGCGGGGAGCACAGGGACGCTGCCGCCGCCACCCCCGCCGCCTCCCCCGCCGCAGCCTTTGGGGCTGCCTCTTCCCGGGGCTGCCGTGGTGACAGCAGCCGCTCCTCCTGCCCCCCTGCTCTTGCCACCGCCCTTGCATGAGCTCCCCACTCCGCGACAACAGCACACAGCCCTCCCCATTAAAGTTGAATCGGTGGACGACTCTGACTCGGAGCTGGACCTCAGCAAGATCTCCGCTTCTTCGTCTTGCTCTTCTACTTCGGGGTGCTCAGATGATAGCGACGGTGAGGAATTTTCCCAAGGGGTTTTCTCCCCCCCCTTTTCTCCTCTGACCTCTCCACTGGAAGATGTGAATCCCCACCTGTTCTTCCATTGTGGAAACCATGATGGGTGTACAGAAGGGTCCCAAGTGGTCTCCCGTTTAGGCACTGACTCAGACCAGCAAAGGTGGCTTCTTCTTTGCGCTCAGACCCATGCCCTTTCAGAAATGATTCCACACCACAGTCACCCTGCATGCGTCCTTCCTAGGGCGTTACAGCGTGTCAGATTTTTCTACTCTCAAATTTCCAAAACAAGCGGTGCTAAAAATTGAGAAACATGACTTGGGAATTCAAAAGATATTTTGGTTAAATGAAGGTAATTTAGTTTTGCTTGGTAAGTAAAACGTGTGTGAATCATTACACATGATTGCCAAGTACTTGCAGTTACATTATTAAAATTATTTTTATTATCACCTGAGATCTTCAGAAGGTCAAATAACATTCCTTGGTTTCCCAAAAGCAGTTTTATGTGCTTCATCAAATGCAGGCATACCAAGCTAAACGTTGTCCGGTCACAATAATAATAATTTATTTATTTATTTATTTATTTATACACCGCCCATCTGGCCTTCCCGGCCACTCTGAGTGGCTTCCAACAGAACATTAAAATACAATAATCAATTAAAAATTAAAAGCTTCCCTAAACAGGGCTGCCTTCAGGTGTTTTCTAAATGTCATGTAGTTGTTTATCACTTTAACCTCTGCTGGGAGGGCGTTCCACAGGGAGGGCGCCACTACCGAGAAGGCCCTCTGTCTGGTTCCCTGTAGCTTTGCTTCTCGCAGTGAGGGAACCGCCAGAAGGCCCTCAGCTCTGGACCTCAGTGTCCGGGCTGAACGGTGGGGGTGGAGACGCTCCTTCAGGTATACAGGGCCGAGGCCGTTTAGGGCTTTAAAGGTCAGCACCAACACCAATAATAGCAGATTTGAATTCCCCACACCCCCAAGACATATATCCCCCTAAAATGGCATGGCTTGCTAGGGGGTGGCCCCATGCATTTTCATTCCAGCTATTGCACCGTCTCCTCTAGGTAAAGAGCGTTCCCATCTTCAGGAAGCACAAAAAGTGCCCATGAGCCAGGCTTTGTGTAGGCTGACATCTCTGCCCGTTTTCGCTATGTGTTTCTCCACGGCGGCCCCTCTCAGGCTTTCTCTCCCCCCGCCCCCCGTCTTCTTCCCTTCCCAGGCGAAGAGGCCTCTTGCGGCGGGAAACTGTTTGAGGAGGAAGAGTCGTCGCTTCTCTCTCTGCCCACCTCCCACGAGGGCAACTCCCCGCAGCCAAGCGCCTCCGACCTGCTGTTGCAGGAGCGCCAGCGAGCCCACGAGTGGCCAAAGGTAACATGTTAAGCAGAGGGAGGTGGTTTGTGGCTCTGTAAGTTGTGCTGGAGTGGGGGACAAGCTCCATCTAAGTGCATCCCGAATTGGATCGCCAGGGGTCCAGGGCACGGATGGGGGAATCTCAGGTCGAAGAGCCAAGCTGTACAGCACTCCATGTCCCTCTTCTCTGTCCCGTGGGGACTCTTCCCCAGCTCACATCCTCTTTTGAATGTCTTTTCCCTTGCTGGAATGTGTCTTTGGACTCTAGCAACGTTTTCCTGCTTGCCTGGCTGAAGAAATCAGAGTGGGTGGGTGTGTAAGAACTTGTTGTTGTTGTTTAGTTGTTTAGTCGTGTCCAACTCTTCGTGACCCCATGGACCAGAGCACGCCAGGCACTCCTGTCTTCCACTGCCTCCCGCAGTTTGGTCAGACTCATGTTGGTAGCTTCAAGAACACTGTCCAACCATCTCGTCCTCTGTCGTCCCCTTCTCCTTGTGCCCTCCATCTTTCCCAACATCAGGGTCTTTTCCAGGGAGTCTTCTCTTCTCATGAGGTGGCCAAAGTCTTGGAGCCTCAGCTTCAGGATCTGTCCTTCCAGTGAGCACTCAGGGCTGATTTCCTTCAGAATGGATAGGATTGATCTTCTTGCAGTCCATGGGACTCTCAAGAGTCTCCTCCAGCACCGTAATTCAAAAGCATCAATTCTTTGGCGATCAGCCTTCTTTATGGTCCAGCTCTCACTTCCATGCATCACTACTGGGAAAACCATAACTTTAACTATATGGACCTTTGTGTAAGAACTAGCATAGGGTAAGAAGGCTAGTCCAACCCTCTGAAATGCAAGAATATGCTACTGTCCCTTATGGGGATTGAACCTGCAACCTTGGTGTTACCAGCACCACACACTAACCAACTGAACTATCAGGTCATGGCCATTCCTGTGTTGTTTTTTAGGCTATTGCAAGTGGATCAGTCAGTGGAAAAGTATCTAACTGAATGCTCACACATCTTTTTCAGTGGTTACCAGTTCAAAGCACTGGCATTTGTCTTTTTAAAACCTTATGCCAGGAGTGGGGAACCTTTCGTCCTCATAGAGACGTTGCTAAACTACAACTCCCATCAGCCCCAACAAGCATGGCCAGTGGCCCAGAGTGGTTCAGCAACACCTGGCAGGCCAAAGGGTCCCCACACTTGCCCTACACGACTTAGGGTCAGGGTACCAAAAGGAACATCTGCCTCTGTCCCAGCTTGTCCATGTGAAGGAGAAAACTCAAAAGCTGCATTTTCTCGAAGACTCCATTTTCTTGGTAGTTGTTATCTTAGTATAACTGTGTGAACTTGCACTAACCCTTCCCAGTAAGGGGGGACGGGACTAAGTTTAAAGATAATAACCATAACAACCAGTACTCTAGCACCCTGGAGGAATGCAAGAAATTAGCTACGCAGTGCAGTTACATTTAATCTTAAACTATTGAATAAGGGTGGACTGAACAATGTAGACAGCTAATGAATGAAGATGTTGATGAATGCATGCTTACTGAAGAGTTATTCTTCATTGTCCTTAAGTTCAGTAATATATTATTAAAATGAGAAAGTTGGGGAGCGCGATTCAGAGGAGCGAAAAGACTGCCGATGGGCTTAGATTTGTTGAAGTGGGTTGTAACTGCTACAGAATGCATTCTTGTGACCAGACTTGTTCAAGAGTGCTGCTTATTTGTACCCCGTTGCAGTTGACTTCTCATTTATCAGGAAACTGTCTCTGCGTCCACTTGTAGCAACAAAGGCCTAGTTTTCACTTAAAGCCCGTGTTTGTTTGGCATTGCATTGGGGACCCCCCCCCCCAGTCAGCAGACCTCTCTTTTAAAAACCTTTGTTTCGTGAACCTGAGTCTGAGATGCAGCAACTGGTTACGAGAGAGGGGGCCTTCTTAGTGGTGGCACCCCAGTTTTTCAAATTCTATCCCCTTTCAAGCAGATTTGGGTTCCTTTCAGCACGGCTCGTACCCAGCCCTCCCAAGTCTGCCAGTGCCTAATAATCTGCTCTAAGGTTGTGAAAGAAACCGATGTTTGCATAGTTCCTGTAAGAAAAAATTATCCACAGACTGATTCCCAGAGCGGCTCGCGAAGATCAGCAACGAGGCGCGATAAGAAAATACAGCTCAGTAATAAGAAATGGGCTTCTGTCCCTAGAAGGGGAAGGGAAGGGGTTTGGGATGACCCAGTTTCCAGATGGAGGGGTGCCAAAGTGAACCTGAAGGATGTGCTCTGCCTAGTTGGGTCTCCGTGGTCAGTCCTGACGGTCTCTTGTTCTCCTTCTGCCAGGACCGAGTGCTCATCAACCGCATTGAGTTGGTATGTCAAGCCGTGCTCTCTGGGAAATGGCCGACAGCACAGCAGGGATCCTGCCTCATGCAGGGAGAAGGCCTCCCCCGCCTGCACGGGGAGTACACCAGCTCTCCCATCCCCCACATCTGCCCCCTGGCGTCGCAAGAAGAAGGGACCGCTTCCTTCACCCGCCTCCGGCACAGCGGGCAAGAGAAGGAGTTCACCGTGCAGATCAAAGATGTGAGTGACAGCCGGGCTGAGGGTGGCAGAGCGGCCAACATCCGTCCCCCTGATGTTCAGGCTGGTCACATACGCCAGGGAGGTTTGCCTGTGATGACTTGCCATGCTAATACCGAATCTCCCCCAAGCAGAGCCAAGGCTTCGGTCCGGAGATGGATGAAGCAATTTCTCTTTTTTGCACTGAGGCACCTCCGTTGTATGGCCTTTTTAAAAAAAAACAAACGTGGTTAAGGGTCAGTGGAATGAAAGAGAATTGAAATATTGAAATCAGATTTAAAAAAATAATAATTAAAATACGGTAAACAGAGATGCTTTGCCAACCTAGTACTCTCCAGATGTTGGTCTACAGCAGTGTTTCCCAAACTGGTCTCCAGCTGTTTTGGGACTGCAGTTCCCATCATCCTTGACCACCGGTCTTGCTAGCTAGGGATGATGGGAGTTGTAGTCCAACAAACAGCTGGAGACACAAGTTTGGGAAACACTGGTCTACAATAACTCCCATTCTCCATGATCTGGTGGGAGTTGCTGTTCAGCAGCATCTGGGAGGGCACCAAGTTGGGGAAGCTCCCTTAGGGAAGCAGGCCTTGCTATTGCCCTGGTCTCTGCCTTGGGCTTTGTACTATTTTGGCCTCGGTTTCCCACTTGAAAAGCCACCATCAGTCTCTTCCCAGGGGTTTTGCCAAGACTGAAGATGTAGCCAAGCCCTCCTTTGCAGTCCGGATATGACAAATGCAGGAGAGGTTTTCTTGGTTGATTTCACAATATACGAGACTGAAGTGGCCGGTTTCCTTCATACTTAATATTTTGGGGGGAGGTGTGTCAATTCCCTCTGATCTAATGCTCAAAGGCACTCCATTTTAGGGAAGCATCAGTGGAGGAAGCCACGGAGAAATAGCCTTGCTTTCTGTTGAAGCTCAGTATAGATGGGAATTTCGAGTGGTGGGTGGAAGTACTTCCTGTAATCAAAGAATTAAAAGGGGACCCTGGGGCTCATCTAGTCCAACCCCCTGCAACGCAGGAATATACAGCTGTCTCATACAGGGACCCCAATTCTTACAAGGTTGCTTACAGGCTACGTTGAAACGCATTCGTAAGATTACAGTCGCAAAGTATAAGAAGCATCAGGATCCTTCCCACAGTTGGCCAGGAGATAGGGATGGAGGAGACAGTCTTACTGCAGAGTAAGCTGTGAGATTGTCTTTGCCTGCCTCCCTTTTCCTTAAATAATAATAATAATAATTTTTATTTTATTTGTACCCCACCCATCTGGCTGGGTCTCCCCAGCCACTCTGGGCGGCCTCCAACAGATATTAAAATACATTAAAATATCACAGGTTAAAGACTTCCCTAAATAGGGCTGCCTTCAGGTATTTTCTGAATGTCAGATAGTTGTTTATCTCTTTAACCTCTGCTGGGAGGGCGTTCCACAGGGCGGGCGCCACCACCGAGAAGACCCTCTGCCTGGTTCCCTGTAACTTTGCTTCTCGCAGTGAGGGAACTGCCAGAAGGCCCTCGGCGCTGGATCTCAGTGTCCAGGCTGAACGATGGGAGTGGAGATGCTCCTTCAGGTATACAGGACCGAGGCCGTTTAGGGCTTTAAAGGTCAGCACCAACACTTTGAATTGTGCTCGGAAACGTACTGGGAGATTAAAGCAGATTTAGTCCCATACCTGCCCCCATCGCAAGTGCTGCCCTGGGGTCGAAAGCCTTTCCCCATCCTTGGCCTAACCTCTCGTGCTGTCCCTAGGAAGAGGGAATCAAGCTGACCTTCCAGAAGCACAAGCTGGTCCCCAACGGCACTATGCGCGACCGCCCCGCTCTCACTCAGAAGAAGAGCAGCAAGAAGATGGTGGAGGTAAGAGATGGGAGCGTCTGCAGCCCAGAGCCCGGGGAGTGGAGGGAACCTTCCCTTTTTCTTTCCCGTCTTACCATCTCTTTTTCTTTCCCGTCTTACCATCTCTCTCGGGTCTCAGCTGGAGCTGCAGTGTCTGGAGGCACTGAGAGGCCCCGATATCGACCTTGAGGCCCGGATCCCGGTGGTGAACAAGACTGACGGGACGCTGTTGGTGGGTGACGCAGCCCCCCGGCGAGCTGACCTTGAGGTGTGGCTGCAGGCCCACCCAGAGTACGCCGTCGACCCTCGCTTCTTGGCGGTGAGTGTTTGCAGACCCACCTCCTCCTCCTCCTCCTGCTTCCGGGCTTTTCAGACCTGCACGTTCCCTGCCCCAGCCAACAAGGGAGGGCCCCCTAGCTGAGTGGTAGGGCATCTGCCTTGCATACAGAAGTCTCGGGTTCAGTCCCCAGCATTTCCAGGTTAGAGATCTTCCCTGTCTTGAAATCCTGGGCAGCCGCTGCCAATTAGTATGGATAGCACTGAACTGGAGGAACCCAGTGGTCCCTGGCAAAAGGCAGCTTCCTATGTTCCCATTTGTTCCACGCTCAACATAGATTTCTGTCCCCAAGAGTGGCATGGCAGTAGTAAGAAACGAAAAGTACCATTGATAAAAACAAATTCAACAGCAGCAGGTATTTTAAATACATGGTAAAATCAAAGAGGATTTTCATCAATGAAAGAATGCTTTCATTAACAGTTCTCAAAGCCTGAATGATAGCACTAAGAACTCCAGGAACATAGCAAACTTCCGCCTTTTACTGGGTCCAGACCCTTGCCCCATCTCATTCAGTATTGTCTATACCAGGCATCCCCAAACTTCGGCCCTCCAGATGTTTTGGACTACAATTCCCATCATCCCTGACCACTGGTCCTGTTAGCTAGGGATCATGGGAGTTGTAGGCCAAAACATCTGGAGGACCGCAGTTTGGGGATGCCTGGTCTACACTGACTGGCGACAGCTCTCCAGGGTTTCAGACAGGAGTTTCTCCCAGGCCTACCTGGGGATACCGAGGATTGAACCTGGCACCTTTTGCTTTGCAGCTGAACTATGGCCCTAGGCAGGCCTCCTTGGATGTTAACCCTCTCAAACACCTTTTTATTCCACCTTCGGGTGCCAAGTCCCCAAGTCAACATCCGGCACCTCCATTTCCGGTTTCCTTGACTGGGATATTTACTCACTTATTACAGTTGTACCTTGGAAGCCAAACGGAATCCGTTCCAGAAGTCCGTTCGACTTCCAAAACGTTCGATAACCAAGGCGCGACTTCCGATTAGCCGCGTCAGACGTTCGGCTTCCAAAGAAGGTTTGCAAACTGGAACATTCACTTCCAGGTTTCTGGCGTTCGGGAGCCAAAATGTTCGACTTGCAAGACATTTGGCTTCCAAGGTACGACTGTATTATCATTTATACAGTTGTACCTCTGGCTACGTACTTAATTCGTTCCGGAGGTCCGTTCTTAACCTGAAAACGTTCTTAACCTGAAGCACCACTTTAGCTAATGGGGCCTCCCGCTGCCACTGCGCCGTCGGAGGACAATTTCTGTTCTTATCCTGAAGCAAAGTTCTTAACCCGAGGTAATATTTCTGGGTTAGCAGAGTCTGTATCATGAAGCGTATGTAACCTGAAGTGTATGTAACCCGAGGTACCACTGTATCTTCTAATAATCTCAGGGTAGCGCAAGTAAGTGGCTGTTCCTTGCTCCCATTTTATCCTCATGGCGACATTTTTTATGTAGGTTGAGACGTTAAGACTGTCCCGATGCTCGTGGATTTGAAATCCTCGAGATTTCCCTGTTGATCCAAGTAATTTGTGCTCTCTCTGCCTCTGGATTATTGCTTCCCGTCAGCATAGAGGATGCCCTATTTCTGATAGCAATCTGTAGAAGAGAGACTGATTTTTGTACAAAGCAACAAACCTTTTCTGGATCTCTAGGGTTCAGAGACACACGGCCCACCCTCGCTCCACGGGACAGCGACTAACTCTTATCTCTTTTTGCCTCTCGCCAGTACATGGAGGAGCGGCGGAAGCACAGGTGGCCTCGCTTTCCCAAGCCTGTTCCGATAGAGCCGGCCTGCCTGATGGGTCTGGAGCGGATGCAGGCAGCCAGCATCTCTGCTAACGGCAAGAAGGTGATTAAACCCCAGGCGGTCCCTCTCACTCTTTGCAGTGGCCCAACCAGCTTCTCGAGCCAAGCAAAACAAGTTGCTGATTCACGAAGCTTTTGGCATATGCAGTGCAATCGCAACTTGGGCATGTTTACGTGGCTGAAATCACACAAATGTACGGAAGGCGGCGAGCTTAAAAGCACATTTTGTGCAGGTGTGGAAATAGCTTTTAAGCTCTCCGCTTCTCTTACCAAAGATACTCTGGGATACCTGGGGGGCAATGCCTGCTCGGCGCAGAATACGGGAAGGTAAAGTTGCTTATATAGATTTGGGTATACACAGTATTGTGTATATGCGCTACCCCCAGAACCTGACCCTCATGCAAGACACTGTCATGCTGCACTTGCAAGAGCCAAAAACAAATGTGTATGGGTGCATTAAACTTCTTTCTATATCATTTATTTATGTATGACACGGGTGGTGCTGTGGGTTAAACCACAGAGCCTAGGGCTTGTCGATCAGAAGGTCGGTCGTTCGAATCCCCGCGATGGGGTGATCTCCCATTGCTCAGTCCCTGCTCCTGCCAACCTAGCAGTTCGAAAGCACGTCAAAGTGCAAGTAGATAAATAGATACCGCTCCTGTGGGAAGCTAAACGGCGTTTCCGTGCGCTGCTCTGGTTCGCCAGAAGCGGTTTAGTCATGCTGGCCACATGACCCAGAAGCTGTATGCCGGTTCCCTCTGCCAGTAAAGTGAGATGAGCGCCGCAACCCCAGAGTCGTCCACTACTGGACCTAATGGTCAGGGGTCCCTTTACCTTTATGTATGCATGCAGTTTTTGATCACATTTGATTAGATTTGTTTTCATACATTCATCCTCTCCTTTCTGACTATTCATGGACTTCCTAACTTATCTTTCCTTGACATCCTATCTTACCCTCTTTGGTTTGCTACAAGTCCTTGGAATTTCCCCCTCTATTCCTAACTCCATGATTTGTTTGCTGGTGCTCATAAATCAATCCCTGCTTGTAGATTTATATTTATACCACTCCGTTTTAAATACCTTTCTAGTTGTTCCCACTCACTTATCACTGTCTTTCTGTATTTCTTTGGCCGTCATAATGGCAAGTTCAGCATACTCTATTAATTTAAGCAACCACTGGTCTTCTGTCGGGATTGCCCTTTCTTGCCACATTTTAGCATATAATAGCCTTGCTGCTTCTCCCGTGTAAAAGAAGATATTTTTTGCATTATCTGAAATTTCCTGTCCTATTATAACTAGCAAAAAAAGGCTTCTGGTTTCTATCTATAGCCGTTCGGTAATAATGTGAGGCCAACATATAGTCCAAACAGATAACGATTGATCTCTTGAAACACAGTCACTTAAAATTGAGCTTCTCTATACTCTCAGTTTTGAGTCTTGATTTTTATTTGCTGTTAAAAATGGCAGCTGAAAAAACTCACGCCCTTCACAGTTTTTCTTTATGCTTTTAAAATAATAATAATAATAATAATAAATTTTATTTATACCCCGCCCTTCCCAGCCGAACCGGGCTCAGGGCGGCTAACACCAATAAAAATTACAATAAAATATAAAAGAAAGAAAAACCGTTAATTAAAATACAGATTAAAATACAATTTAAAATTTAAATGCAGCTTCATTTATCGCCCAGTCAAAACCATGAGGGGAGGGGGAAAAAACATCAGACTGAGTCCAACCCGAAGGCCAGGTGGAACAGCTCTGTCTTGCAGGCCCTGCGGAAAGATGTCAAATCCCGCAGGGCCCTGGTCTCTTGTGACAGAGTGTTCCACCAAGTTGGGGCCAGTACTGAAAAGGCCCTGGCCCTAGTCGACACCAGTCTAACAGCCTTGTGGCTCGGGACCTCCAACAAGTTGTTATTTGTGGACCTTAAGGTCCTCTGCAGGGCATATCAGGAGAGGCGGTCCCGTAGTATAATAAATAATACCAGTATGAGAGGTTTTGCGTTCTCCCTGGCCATGCCCTACAAGTGGCGTGCATGAAGACAGTTTGAGGCAGGCAATAAAGATGGGAGGGAAGGGAGCAGCCTACTAGATTTTTTCCTCCTCCAAGTGTTAAAATCATAAAACTGTGGAGTTGGAAGGGAGGCAAAAGCCCCCCTAGTCCAACCCCCTGCAATGCAATTTTCTCTTTTCCTTCTCCCTAGAGCTTCCTACCCGATCCCACCATGAACCGCCTCCTTCCCGGACCAGTTGGGGCCGAGAGCGCCCAGAAGCGGGGCCGCCAGACCCCCATGGAGTTTTCCAACATGATGGCTCTGATGGGTGCCGGGCGGGTCCAGCTGGGCGCCGCCGGGCCCCTCTCCTTGCACCATGCCCACTTCCAGGCCAGCACGGCCCACGGCTCTCCCTTACAGTACATGCCCTTTTCGACTGCCGCCGCTGCCGCCTCCGCCTCCGCCGCCTCGTCCTCCGCCGCCGCAGCCCTGCTCCACCCCGGCCTGGGCCACCCCGGCTACGCCACGGGCGCCTTGCACCTGGGCCACCCGCAGCCCGTGGACGACGACGACGAGGAAGACGAGATGGACGACTTGTCTCAGGGCTACGCCAGCTCGGAGCGGGACTTCTCCTTGCTCGACGACGACCCCATGATGCCGGCCAACTCCGACTCCAGTGAAGAGGGCGACGAGGAGGGGGACGACTGAGCGTTTTTCGCGCCCGCAAATGGGCAGGACGCAAAACAGGGTCCAGTTGGCTGGGACTTAAGCCGTCTCCTCAGTGTTGAATTTGACAGGCCCAGGGACAGGCCAGTTGGGTTCTCCCTCGTTCCGGCACACAAGTGGCTTGCGGGAAGGGCAAAAAACAAGAGGTTCCTTCCAGCCCGGGAAGGTCCGGTTAGGCAACCGCTCTCCTTGCGTGGCTTACTGTTTTTTTCTTTTTTTAAAAAAAAAAATATGGCTGTTGGTTTGGTTGGCGAGCCCTGCCGGCATTTGGTATCCATTGTGAAACTGTTCTTGTGAGCTGCAGTCTTGATCTGCCTGGGCAGCAAGACCACAGCGGGGGCCCTGTCTAGTCGAGACGATCTGGGTATAGTTAGCAGTTCCTCTTCTCCCCCTGCCCCACTCCCCTTTTGGCTCTCCCCCCACAGCCTGTTCCATTTCTCTCCTGCCCTTCCCTCCCTCTCCACCCACCCACCCCATGTTCATGTGCTGTAACATAAATGCGAAAAGAGGATGGGGCCTCCCCCTTTCTCTCCGTCCCCCTGTCTCCATGTGGGTGGGGTTTATATTTATAAATATGTAATATGTCTTGTGTAATATGGCCGAGGCTGTGGGGTTGAACTTGTGGGGGAGTCGAGTCGAGGAGGGTGGGTTTTTGGGGGGTGGGGTGGCAAGGGGCTGTGGGGGGAAGAGAAGGTAGAGCTTCCTGTAGCTGGATTTCTCCTTTTTTTCTTTCATTTTTTAATAAAAGGAACAAAATGCACACACACACACGGGAGAGGAAAAAAACCAATTCCACCTCCCCCCCATCCTACTCCTCCATGCTGTTGTATCAATTGCATAAAAATCTTCCTGAGAATTGGGACGTGCATCACTGTTGTCTACTGTGTGTCTCTCTCTCTTTCTCACCAGGGTTGAGGGCATGGTAGTGGCAGTGACTTCGTCCTTGCAAATAAAGAGTCATGCGGTCGAAGTAAAGACATAGGATCTAGACCAGGGGTCCCCAGACTTATCGCGCGGCGGGCCGTTTCCTCCAGCGCGGATCACATGCTGGGCCAAAGGGCCCATACGCGCGCGCACTCGCTTTTTCCGGCACCGGAAATAGCATTTGCGCATGCGCCAATGGCATTTCCGGTGCACTTCTGGCGCAGCGCCGGAAATGGCTCGTGCGCATGCGCACGGCCTCCACGGACCCGGAAGTGCACAGGAAATGACATTTTGCACAAAAGCCATTTCCGATGCCACGTGGCCCCAGAGATGGGCAGCCGTACCCGCGCCGGGGGCCGCATAAAAAAGCCCCTCGGGCCGTAGTCTGGGGACCCCTGATCTGGACAGCGCCCCTCCCCCTTCCTAAGAGGTAGTATATCTGTTTGGGACAACTCGTACCTGTTTTAGTAGCAGAACTCATGCTTTGTACACTAAAGGTCCCAAGTTCAAAGGCTGGGAGAAGGCTGGCTCTTTCAAAGGCTGGCTCTTTCAAACCCGGGGAAAGTGCTGCCAGGCAGTGTACAATACAGAGCTAGACTGCCCAGTCGTCTGATTCGGTGTAAGTTAGCCTCCTGTGTTGTAACAACTTTTTATTATTATTTCATACCCTCAAACTCTCCCTACCATAGATTCAGGCTGCATTTTTTTGGCATGCTTTCCAGGCAATAATGTCCACTGTGTCCTAGGAGCATCCTTCACAGTGCCCTGTTTTTGCTCTGATCCTGCAATGCCTACCCTCCCATTAGAAGGGCCACAGCTCAGCAGAGGAGCATCTGCTTTGCGTGTAGAAAGTCCCAGGTTCAGTTGCCTACATCTCCAAGTGGGGTTGGGAGAGATGTCTGCTGGAACCCCTGAAGACCCAGTGCCAGCCAGTGTCGACAATATCAAGCTTGATGGACCAGTGGTCTGACTCAGTACGACTTCCTGTGCTCCAATAGATGGATTGTAGCTCCCCCCACTGAGAATCGGAATTGTAAAGGGTTTTTTTGGGGGGGGGGACCCTGAGGGTCATCTAGTCCAACCCCCTGCAATGCAGGAATATGCAGCTGTCCCATATGGGGATCAAACCTGCAGCCGTGGCGTTTGCAGAAGCACACTCTAAGCAACTGAGCTATCCCGGCTGCTTCTCCCTTTAAAAAATGAAAAAAGCTGCAAGGATGATTTCTCGGCTAAGCAATTTTACCATGCTGCCTGTTCCTTTTTTGCAAGTTGCTGTAAGGTGAGAAGTTGAGGCACTCAGAGGCATGCTACCACTTGTCAGCTGTGGTAAAACACAGCAATCATGGCTAAAAGTGTGAGTCTTCCATATATCTGATCCTCTTTGAAACTTTAGCTGTCAAATAATGATGCTGGTTTGTTTGGAACAGAACGAAAAAACCAATGGGTGGCAGTCTTGAGACAGGAAACCAAAAAACGCCACACAACAGCCACTGTAGGTAAGACGTAGATGAACCAAAATTTCTTTAATGTAAAACAACCAGACAGTGTTCCGGTAAATCACTGTTTCGAACACTTCTTCAGCTAACAAAGCTTATTAAATTATATACTTCACTCGGAGCAGAGGTCATGGACCATGTAACCACTGCTCCATGACCTCTGCATGGTCCATGACCTCTGCTCCGAGTGAAGTATATAATTTAATAAGCTTTGTTAGCTGAAGAAGTGTTCGAAACAGTGATTTACCGGAACACTGTCTGGTTGTTTTACATTAAAGAAATTTTGGTTCATCTACGTCTTACCTACAGTGGCCGTTGTGTGGCGTTTTTTGGTTTGTTTGGAACAGCAGCTTGGGGTTCAAGACAGAATATTTATCCATCCCTCCTTTCGCTGGCTACCTGCACCAGTTCAGGCATGAAGCACCTTGAAAGAAGGGACCTAGAGCCAAAACGGACTTCCTAAAAAGAAATAAAGGTCCCTGACATACAATTGTGGTTCCTTATGCAATAGCAAGGTCACACTTAAGGTTGTGTTTCTGGAGACAGGATGGGCTCTGCAGAGGTACAAAAACCTGACGCTTGACAACTATGGGCTTTGAAGAGAGAATAAGGTTTGCTTTATTCTACCAAACTAGATTTCCTTCTGTTCCAGTGCTTCACTATTTCCAACAGCCAGCTACATGTCTACAGTTCAGCAGGTGGTGTGACCAGCCATTTGAGCCCAGGATCTCGCATGCAGAGTCCAAATATTATGGTTGATAGTTGTTGCTCATTACTGGTTCAATCCCTGGCATCTCAAAGTAGGGCTGGGAAAAAGACCCCCATCTGACAGTCGCTATAGGCAGTTGTGGAGAGCTGCCTTACTAGGGCAGCTAGCTTTGAGCTTAACACTCTTTTCCCACAAAAGCCCTGCTCTGCCTTTAAGAGCTAGCATAACACTTCTAGCAGAATGAGCTAGACTCTACCTTAGTGGTGTTTCAAAGTTCAAGCAGCAAATACATTGTTTGGTGATTTCATTTGGTTAAAAATGAGGTGCCGGCATTCATAGCTTGATAAAAATGCTGTGGGTGCCATGGACAAAAAATAAAATAAATTATGGCACTTTGTACGATTGAGTACCATCACACAAACTAAGCACTGGCTTTTAATGGACAAAGGAGTGTTTTAAGAATTCTAAGGTCTCAAATATAGAATAAATATTCATAAATGCACAGATATCTATATAAACCATATATCTGAAATAGTACAGGAGAGCAACCCTGAAGCCATTTTGACACACGCAACCCTGTCAAATGGACAGAGTACAAATAATAAAATTATTATGGCAGAAGGATGTCCCTTATTTTCATCTGTGAAATGTTGGCAGGTATGGGAACGTTGTACAATACTTGAAGGCGACGATGACGTAACAGGACAGCAAATGAGGTTAACTGGTATACACTATTTGCAATGTTAAGCGCTCTGCATGGTTGTGCTGCGCATGCGCTCTTCCGGCCAAATGGCCAGCTGGTGGGACCTGAAACCCGCGCGGTGATTTGATTGTGTCAAGCTGATCAGAAAGCCACGAAAACACTAGCAAGCCATCTCGCTGTCTGGATATGGAACTTCCGGGTTCACATGAGAGAAGCCATTTTTAAGCAGCACCCCGGGAGAGGAAATGGTAGCCGCTTATCGGAAGCAGTGGAGAGATTCAGAATTTCACCGTAGTCTTAGTTGCGGGACCCAAGAAGCTCAGAATTTATACTGAGTCAGACCCATGGCCTGCATAGCTCTTGCCTTACCTACCTCTCGGCTTGCAAAAGAGTGGCGGGCGACGGACCCTGCAGTGCAGTCCACTTTTAATATTACTGCACAGGTTATTCTAGCTAAAAGGTCACCCATTGTGACACCCCGTAAGATTGTAGCAGAATTAAGTTTTAGCAGCGGCTTCTCTACGGGACCCCAGTTCCAGCACTTGATCGCTTTTGAGGAACCTTCGGCTTCATTGGCTTGTAGGGAAACTTGATGGAATTTATAAACTGTTATTTAAAATATAATGAATGGATCATACGGGACGGGGGAAAGACCCGAGTTATGGAAGAGTAGGAGCTCGTCTTGGCTTCCGCCTTTTGGCGTTTGTTTGTTTTGGGTGGAGGGGTTGGATAAGGAAGTTGCTGCTGTCCCAATCATACCTATAGCAAAATCCAAAAATAATCCGTTGCTATCTGTAGGTAGCAAGGAAGGTTGGGGGAAAGTCATATCGACCTCGGAAGTTCAAGCAGATGTGTCACTTTAACGCTTATCTCTAAGGTGGCAACGTGGGCTGGGCGCGGGAAAGGCTCACGCGGCCTCCGCTACTGAGATAGAGGGGCGGAGGGAGCGAGCGAGCGAGCAGCTCCCTTGGTCACGTGCCCGATTGGCGCCGGAGGGCGCGAAATCGGCGAAGAACGCAGCCAGAGCTCCCTGAGTCGAGGCAAGCGGGCCCTAATCACGTGACGCCGTAAAGGCTCGCGCGCTTCTTAGAGGCAGGCGCGCGACGTTGGCTGGGAAGCTGGGTGGGGGGCGGGGCTAAAGCGAGGCGCATGCGCGGCTGCACCACGTTAAAGTTGGAGGAGCAGGGAGGAAACCCTGTGACGGAACAATTAGGTCAACATTGCTGCTTTATAGATATAATTTATTTTAATTATTATTTTTTAAAATACAAAACTATATTATTAGATGTAAAATCAATATTGCTTATATTTAGATATGAGCACACAGGTTTTATTTACGTCCTCTGTTGTTGTTTTTTAATAAATAAATAAACAAATATAAATAAATAATAAAATTAAACGACACGATAAAGAAGCAACAACAGGAAGTTGCGTCCTGGGTCAAAGGGCCGCGGGAGGGAAGGGGCCGCGGGGTTTGGCCGAGGGAAGCGTTCACTTCCGGGGTCGGGGAGGTCGCGGCGGCGGCGGCGGGGCGCGAGCGTGAGAGGAGGCGCGAGAGGAGGCGGGGCTTGCGGAGGGCGCGGAGGAGCCGCTTCCATGGCGCTGAGTCTGGACCGCGAGGCCTACTACCGCCGCGTCAAGCGCCTCTACAGCAACTGGCAGGTGAGGGCGGCGGGGGTGGGACTGAGGGAGAGAGCGAGGAGGGCGGGAGGCTGGGCCGGCTGAGGGACCCCCCCACACACACACCACATACCTCGGGTGGAGTGGGGGGGATGAAAGGGGGACCGGACCCTCCCCTTGTGCCCCATGGACGCCAAGGAAGCAGGAGGGATGGATTCCTATCTTGCACGCGCTTTTAAGCAAAATAAATAAATAAATAAACAAACGCGCCGGTATTCCACCTCTGCAAAAGTTCCAAGGTGCCCGATAAAGAAAGGGGGGGGGAGCGAGAAAAAGCTTTAAAATGCATATTTGCATTTCCGTTTCCTTCCTTGCCCCGCTTCCTTGGCATCTCATCTTGCCCCCCCCCCTCCTTTCCCCTCTTTGTCAAATGCCATTTCTCTTTAATTTTCTCTCACGAGTGACTCCCCACCCCCGGTTTTGTCATGGATAGTGAGGGTAAGCTTTTTTTTAAAAAAAAAAAGGTTTAGAGTAGTACAGGTGTTGTAACGCTGTGCTTCTGCTCTAAACTCTCAGTAGGGTTTTCTTTAAGAAGCCACTTTCTCTCTTAGTGTCCTATTTGCAGTAGGGGGGGCGTAATAACAATGATCTGCCTTGCAGGGTGCTTGTAATGATATAAATAAGGTAATACATGTAAAATGTTTAATTGAACAGTTGAAAGTGTGGGGGGCATGCATTATAATTATTTAATTTTGGCTTCCCTTTCAACTATAGTCATACCTCAGGTTGCGAACGCTGCGAGTTACGTCTTTTCAGGTTGCAGAAGTACCGGAACGAGTTACTTTTGGGTTCCGGCACTCGCGCATGCGCAGAATCGCTAAATCACGCTTCACGCATGCACAGAAGCGCCGAATTACGTCATGCGTGTGCTCAGACTTGGCGCTGTGGGATATGAACGCTGCGGGTTGCGGACGTGCCTCCGTCACAGATTACGTCCGCAACCCGAGCGTCCACTGTACTTCTGGTCTCCTTAATCCTTACAATAGCACAATGCTCAGAAACATTGTTGCTTTTGTACAAATGTGGCTGCTGTCTTTAACTGAGGGAGTGATTTGCCTAGAGACACTAGTAGTGTCTATCTTACTAGTAATCCTCTCACTGTTGCCATAAAAACATTTTTTTAAAAAAATCCACTTCCTTCTGCTCTGTTGTCACATTTTTGCATTTCGTTAGCAGTCTCCCCTCTCTGTAATGTTAACATATCCAGTAATTATCTATATCCAATTTGTTTGTACATAATGTAAGATTTCTTGCTCTGCATTGTAAAAGGAGCTTTTATTGTAACTGACAATCCTGTATAGCAGGAGGAATGGAAACTTGTAGCCATCCAAATGTTGGTTCCTAGATCAGCCTCAACTAGTATGGCAGTCATCAAGGATGATAACAGTTGTTGTCCAACAGCATCTGAAGGGTTGCCACTTCCCTATCCCAATGTATGGCTTTAGTTAAATGTGCAACGATCTTACTCAGATTTACGTGCTTGGCAAAAAAAAAAAAAAGTTAGAAAGGGGGCAGCTGTCCAAGGGGAGAAAAAACCTTGGCAATCCCATCTGTCATTGCACCAAATATATATTGACTGTGCAATTTTGGCTTTAGGCGGCATTTTCGGATCATAACTCTCCCCCCCCCCCCGGTGCATGTGTGTAATGTGAGGGCTTACTGTACATGTGTCAGGGGCTTGCCCTTCCCCAGAGCCGAACTGACGGGGGAAGGCGGCTGGAGAGAAACAGCAATCAGGTCAGAGAGCAGTTCGCAGGAGAGCCAGGAAAGCCAAAGTGGCGGGGAAGAGGAACTGCAGGCTGACAGGGGGATACAAGGTCTTGAGGAGGCTGGCAGAGACCCAGCAACACCAACGGGAGGGGAAGGTCTGACGGAGCTGCCCAGCGCCAGCCCACAGGTGTGCAGGGGGAGAAAGCGCAAAGAAAGGGGGAGGCGCTTTGGATTCCCAAAACTCCTATGCTGGGGGCGGAGCCGTGAACGACCACTCCCGGAATCTGGAACTGACTCAAGCGGTCATGAACTTTGAGAGCTCTTATGTATACTTTTGTAAATAAAGCAACTAGTTTAGCAGACGACGTGGTCTGGCTGATTACTCTCGAGGAGACATCACAGAGCCCTTACAACATGTTTTGCTACTTTTCCAATAAGCCATTCTATTGCTGTGTTGCTTGTTAACTCACCATGTGATTGTGACCTTGTATAGGACCGTGCAGATTGCAGATGTTGTTTTGCTCATCACCTTTTGCTATCCTGATTGTGAGTGTGGTTGGGCAGTGCATGTTAATGGGCCGCTAATCAGCATTAGGTGACCCAATTGAAAATACGTTAGTTGCAGGAGGTAACAGCATGCGTATTTTCTATCTAGCTCCATGTGACTAGCATGCAACTTGCAAATCATTTTTGTAACACTGGCAGCAGATATCAGGCTAGTGTTGGAGAATCTCTTGCAGCTGTTCTGGGCAAAAATGCAAGAGGGCCAAGGGTGGAGATGCTGCGTTTGGATGCAGAACTTACAAAGATTACAGTGTTGAATTTCTTCCTATCCCCCAGTTCCTGTTATTTTACCACTCTCACCATCCTAAAATGAAAAGTAGGATTCGTTGCTTCCAGGACATAGAAATGCCAAAAGGGTCCATGTGGGTCAATTTATAGAGTCCCCCAGAAGAGCACTTCTGGGCTGTTTTGGAGAAATTGCCTGTACAGCAGGTGAAACCCAATCACAGTGATTGGAAACTTCACAGGAGAAACACCTTGCAAGCTATCATGTAGACACAGGTGGCCAAAACTGACTTAGGAGCCAGATTTCCTAGTATCAACATCACTATTTGTATGCCGCCTTTCCCAAAAATTGTGCTTAAAGTAGCTTAGCAAGGAGAACAGCAATACGCCTCAAGATCAATCATCACAAGAACAATTTCATAGTAACAGGAATAATAAAACAATAGCATAATATCAAATGTAACAACAGTATGGTGCCGGGGCTGTTCTAGAAAGGGGCCGCAAAACATAAGATTGCCCTCCCAACCTGCCGTTGGGGCAACTCAGAAAAGTTGGTAGCAATACCGGCAGGGGTTAATGAATACTCATAGGATACATTTGAGGAGAAAGCAGGAACTTTTGGAGGAAAGGCAATAAGCAGCAGATCAAACAGTGGACGTGGCTTTCAGCTATACAAAATTCTTTACATGTAGCTCTTATGCGTAGTTTGTTGGACTAGCCAAATTTGGTATGATGCCAAATTACAGAGAGTGATGGAATCTTTCCAGCTTAAGGGAGAAAGTCTTGACATAGAGCACTATTCCTGCTTGCCTGTTGACGTGGAAATCTTTTATGAGCTGAGAGTAGATTGCAGATTGTTCCCAAGGATGTTGATCCAAAAATACTAGTAGCAAGCTTCTCTATTCACTTCCTGTCTTCACCTCCCTCCTGGATGCTGTGTCCTATCTTGGTAGTGGGATTTCTCCTACATTTGATAATACTCTGTGTCTTTTTGAGACAGCGTGTCTAGCTGTTGAAAGCTTTCCTTTTGGTCCCGGGACAAGGAAATTTGGTTCACGGTGCATTTCTTTACCTTTCCCAGAAGAACATTCAGGACCCAAACCGCAAAATGGTGTTACCCTTTATAACAGCCCTCCTCAGCCTCGTTCCCTCCAGATGTTTGGAGGTTAGGCTCCCATTATCCTTGACCATTGAGCATGATGACTGAGGGTGATTGGAGTTGCTGTCTTAAGCATCTGGAGAGCAACAGGTTAGGGAACATTGTGTTATAATGCAATATATAGTTATCACTGGTTCTCCCATTTCTGATGTGCATGCTCTTGCTTATGTGGACAAAAAGAACTACCCACCCACAAGTCTGAGGTTTGTGCTGGCTTGGGGGGCCCTAATGGTTTTCAGAAGTACGAAAAGTGGGGGCAGGGATAGGAGGGGGGGACAAGAGTGGCTGGAATCCTGGATGACAGCACTCAACACTACAATACTTTGTTGCGGGTCCCATTCTCCGGGTTCAGGCGGTAGTCCTTCAGGAAGCATTCTACAGTGATAAGGCATACGCTTTATTTGGCGTAGCTACTTTATGAGATGCACATACTTAATGAAATGACAAAAGCAGAATTACTGGTGACATTTTTCCCAGAGTAGCTGTGTGGATAGAAAAGGCTGTGCCGAAGAAGTAATGGTGTTTGGTGACTGTTGGGGGAAGGATCTAGGGAAATAACAAGGTGCTAAAGCTGGAAACTGCTCCATTGTAAAAAGACAATGGTCATCTGTTTCCCATTTTTCTTTCTTGTTTCTTCTTAGGAATTGTAATCTACTACTGTTGTTGGGAGGAGATCAGATCCTTCTCATGTGACAACAGCTGAGAGGCGAAATTCACTTGGGCTGGGTTTAATGCAAGTTCGTATGCACAGCACTATATGAGGCTTTGTTCTCTTGCAGAAAGGAGAAGACGAATATGCCACCATTGATGCTATTGTGGTCTCAGTTGGAGTAGATGAAGAGATTGTCTATGCCAAGTCCACTGCCCTGCAGGTGAGCGGGGGTGAGGCATGCTCCTGCCTCAAAGTGATGTAATTATTAGGCAGAAAAGAAAAGAGTATCTTTGCTCCTCTTGGAATCCCCTTTCCCTTGCAGACATGGCTGTTTGGCTACGAACTCACCGACACAATCATGGTTTTCTGCGAGGACAAGATCCTCTTCATGGCCAGCAAGAAGAAAGTGGAGTTTCTCAAGCAGATTGCAAACAGCAAGAGCAACGAAAGCACCAACGGGGTGCCGGCTATCACATTGCTTGTACGGGAGAAGGTGAGTGAGCCTGTGTTTAGCCCTGTCCAGAGTTGCAGGTAATATGGAAGGAGAGAGCTTTGGGGCTGAAGTGTGTAGAAACTGCTAACACTCCTCCCTGTTTCCTCTTTGTTCTCCCAACTCCAGAATGAAAGCAACAAGGGGAACTTTGACAAGATGATAGAAGCCCTAAAGGGCAGCAAGAACGGCAAACGCATTGGGATCTTTAGCAAGGACAAGTTCCCCGGGGACTTCATGAACAGCTGGAATGATGCTCTCAGCAAGGAAGGCTTTGAGAAGGTGAGGAGCACCAGCTCCGGCGTGTGGGTTTGGGAAGGTGGGTTGAATGCTGCTCTTGCTGATCCTCCTCTGACCCTGGTGCAGGTGGACATCAGTGCGGTGGTGGCCTACACGATTGCCGTCAAAGAGGATGGGGAGCTCGCCTTGATGCGCAAAGCAGCCGCCATCACTTCAGAGGTCTTCACCAAGTTCTTGAAGGAGCGTGTCATGGAGATAGTAGATGCTGATGAGGTGAGGAAGGAGCCTGGCCATGGATTTGAAATCTTAGCTCGGGTGTAAGGAGAATGCTGTCTAGGCTGGCATTACGTATAGGCCTTGAGTAAAGTGGGGCAGGTGGGCTATTTTACCTAGGCTGGGGATGGGAAACCTGTGGCCATTCAGAGGTTGTGAACTCCTCAGTTCCCTCAATCTAAGCCAGCATGGTCAGGGGTGATGGGAGGTGTAGTCCAATAACGACTGAAGGGCCACAGGTCCACCATCTCTGACTTTGGCCCATCTTCTCTCTTGGATCAGTGGGTTTTCACAAGCAGTTTGGCCTCTGGCTACCAGGCCTATTTGCTGCTTTCTCCCACTGCATACTGGGCAGTTTGACACCAGCACATTCTCCCTGTCTCTCCTGGTCCATTTAAGATGGGACTCATTGCTAGGATAGCCATGCTGCCTTGGGAGAAGAGAGAGGGTTGAGGTATATGGGCTGTGTGTGCATGCTCTCTTTTTGTCTTAATGGTCAGTGGAAATACATCTTTAATGGTCAGAGAAGAGAGATCCGCTGCAGAATCCACGTTGCTGTAGTGCCCTAGGCGCATGCCCCTCTTCAGCAAAAGAATTGGGAAAACTGGTGTGTTGGTCTTGCAATGGCTGTGTATGTGTGTCAACCCTCTGGGGTTATAATTCCCCCCCCCCAATCCTCAAGTCTTTACTGACCTCTGAATCCTCTCTGTCCTCCGGCAGAAAGTGCGGCACAGCAAGCTGGCAGAGTCTGTAGAGAAGGCCATCGAGGAGAAAAAATACCTGTCCGGAGCTGATCCCTCCACTGTGGAAATGTGCTACCCTCCCATTATCCAGAGTGGAGGAAATTACAACCTCAAGTTTAGTGTTGTCAGGTAGGCAAATCTCCATGGGGGTAGTGCAGACTGTTTTCAGATCACCAAGGAAAAATGTTTCCCGGTTTGTAATTCATGCACTTCCTGAATGAGCGGGCACTCTTAATTGGTTACTAATAGTTAGATTTTATTGTACTGGTTTCCATTCAAATGCAGCCTACTTAGGATTGTATCCTAAAACCTCTGGTCACGCAGCCTTCTTTCCTTTGGCATTTTTATGTTAACATATATTAAGAAACAGGACAGTGGAGAATGCTGAAACTTAATAGATTTCAGTTTGCCACTCTTCTATATCTCTTTCAATACATTTTTATCCCATCATCCTCCAGGAAGCTCAGAGCAGCATATGTGGATCTTTTTTCTTAATTAAATAAAGGATGAGATTTGTTGGAGGCAAAAGTTCTGCATGGGAGTCCCAATTGTTTGTGTTTGAAGCTGCCTGTGTGTGGCTTGCCAGTTGGCCTCTCAATATAGCTATCTGCTCTTAACCTCCCCCCCCCCCCGCTCTGCCTCTTTGTCCCCAGTGAGAAGGGTTACATGCATTTTGGTACCGTCACTTGTGCCATGGGCATCCGCTACAAATCCTACTGCTCCAACCTGGTGCGCACGCTCATGGTGGACCCGCCCCAGGACACACAGGACAACTACACCTTCCTGCTGCAGTTGCAGGAGGAGATGCTCAAAGAACTGCGGCATGGTGAGTGGCAGAAATGGGGTGCTAGGGCGTGAAGGGGCGCAGGTGGTGCTGTGGTCTAAACCACTGAGCCTCTTGGGCTTGCCGATCAGAAGGTCGGTGGTTTGAATCCCCGAGACGGAGTGTGCTCCTGTTGCTCTGTCCCAGCTCATGGCAACCTAGCAGTTCGAAAGCATGTCAGTGCACGTAGATAAACAGGTACCGCTGCGGCGGGAAGGGAAAGGTAAACGCCGTTTCCATGTGCTCTGGTTTCCATCACTGTGTTCCGTTGCGCCAGAAGCGGTTTAGTCATCCTGGCCACATGAACCGAAAGCTGTCTGTGGTCAAACGGCGGCTCCCTCAGCCTGAAAGCAAGATGACCACCGCAACCCCATAGTCGCCTTTGACTGAACTTAACCGTCCAGGGGTCCTTTACCTTTTTACCGTTTGGGTGTGAGTGATGGTTGGAGTAGGCAGGGGCAGGGCAGGGGGCAAAACCTGTTGAAGCATCTATTTTTCCAGTAGGACCCAGCTTGCTCTATCCCTCCTTGACTTCCCCCTCCCTCTCCACTTATCCTAGGTGTAAAGCTGTGTGAGGTCTACGCTGCTGTCATGGATATGGTGAAGAAGCAAAAGCCGGAGCTCTTGAGCAAAATAACCAAGAACTTGGGGTAAAAAAAAGTCTCTCCGTTGGGACAGAGGCATCCTTCCTGCCAGTTTACAGGCTCGTGAGTGGTTTGGTTGGAGGGTTCAGTGTTTTCCCTGCTCTTCTTTCCCAGGTTTGCCATGGGCATCGAGTTCAGAGAGAGTTCTCTCGTGATCAATAGCAAAAACCAGTATCGGCTCAAAAAAGGTGAGAACGTCCCTCCTCCAGACTTAAAAAGAAAGGATCGTAGAGCAGGAACACAGCGGCAAGGATTTCCTGCTTAATTAGTTCATTCGTATATATACCGCCCAAGGTTCATTTACGTTTTGGAAGTGAGTAGCTCACTTCCACTCATGAAAAGATTTGCGGAGGCTCGCTCTCCTCTGAAGCTGTGTTCTGTCTGATGCAGGAATGGTTTTCAGCCTCAACGTAGGGTTCTCAGACCTCACCAACAAAGAAGGAAAGAAGCCGGAGGAGAAAACGTACGCATTGTTCATCGGGGACACGGTGTTGGTGGAAGAGGTACGAGGGGCACGAAAAAGGATGGGGAGGTACGTGAGTCATGGTGGAGAGACCACAGACAAAAAGGAGCAAGGCCTGCAGAAAGTGTGACATCTCTCATCCAGGGAGAAGACTCCTCCTACATTCAGTTCTGTTTCTGCCTTTGAAAAGAAGGAATTGTCTCTTCAATGCTCTCAGTAGGCCTGCACTGTGAGAGCATGATCAGCAACCCCACCCAACCCACTTTCCTTTCATTCTTCTCCCAGAATTTGCTCTTTCCCAATTCCCTGCACTCTTACGGTACTTAGCTGAGAAAGGGAGTTACATAGGGCCTGGGCACACCTTCCTCAGCTACAAACAAAGAGTCCATGGAGCCCTACCAGACATACATAGCTTGGGACATCCCATCTCATTTGCCCCCTATTCATTCCCAGAGCTCTAGCTGACTTGCTCTGTTTCTCTTCGCACTCTGCGCCCCATCTGCAGGTGATCAGTATGTGGACCTTAAGCCCCTGAGTACACCTCCCTCACCTAAACATCCAGGATGGCGGGGAGCTCTATGCTCACATCGTCTGTGACGATACTGTTATTTTTCCTCCTCCAGGATGGTCCAGCTACTCTCCTGACTTCTGTCAAGAAGAAGGTCAAGAATGTCAGTATTTTGCTCAAGGTAAGTCCTGGGGCAAGTCTTAGGCACTTGACATGTGGTTTGCTCTGTGGTATGGTCAGGAAAAAGCATTGAAGTTTTGAAAAACTTGTGGTTAGAGCAGGAGCAGAGTTGTTACCTATAGGTATTTTGAAATCCTGTTAAGTTCTCTTAAGCTTCTAACCCTCATTGTTGAGGACGTGGTTTTATTTTGAGCATGAAAATAACATGTAGGCAATTCGGAACAAAAAGGGGCGTCCAGTGTTGTAATTTCTTGTTTTTAACTGCTAAATAAAACATTTTGAAGGAGATTTATGAACAAGGATATTGTGGAATAAGTTTGGGAACGAAAGCCTAGCTTGAGGAAGGCAAAACAAGTGTGTGTGTTTATGTGGGTGTAGGTTCTAAGTTCTGCTTTTTTTTTCTAGAAAGAGGATGAAGAGGAGGAGGAAGAAGAAGACGATACGGAGGGAATACTG
Source organism: Darevskia armeniaca (assembly GCA_034641395.1). Classification (NCBI taxonomy): domain Eukaryota; kingdom Metazoa; phylum Chordata; class Lepidosauria; order Squamata; family Lacertidae; genus Darevskia; species Darevskia armeniaca. The sequence goes on along the minus strand of JAWWNF010000882.1, from coordinate 768,126 downwards.
CTTGGTCGTGGTTCCAGGGCAGCTCTGCTGCCAGAAAGAACTCGGGTATAGAAGGCTTGAGTGGATGGGTGGGTGGGGGGTGTTAAGAATTCAAGGGCTGAGAAAGGGTCTTCAGGGTGCCTACATGTGAGAAGCTGCCTGTATTCAGCTTGAAGAGGGGGGGGTGTCTGGTAAATGGTATGTGGACAAATAATAGACTTGCCATCTTCCTTCATCCGGTCCAGAATGAACTGACAGCTGAGGAGAAGCGCCGGGCACACCAGAAGGAGCTGGCTGCCCAGCTAAATGAAGAAGCCCGGAGGAGGCTGACGGAACAAAAGGGGGAGCAGCAGATCCAGAAGTGAGTAGAAGCGATGCGGGCTTCCGTTGCTTGTAAAGTGGCTACCTTCTGGCAACGTCAGGAGTAGCTACCTGGAAGCCCCCCCTGCTCGGGTCAGGTTTCTTCACCTTTCTGGTCCCTTGCAGGGCTCGTAAGTCGAACGTCTCCTACAAAAACCCGTCTCTGATGCCAAAGGAGCCTCACATCCGGGAGATGAAGATCTACATTGACAAGAAGTACGAGACGGTCATCATGCCTGTCTTTGGCATCGCCACCCCTTTCCACATTGCCACCATCAAGGTACAGCAGCTGCAGCAACTGGGGGCCTCGATGGCTGCTGCGTCTTGGGATAAATGCCGGTCGCCAGCTCAGCGGTTGAGTAGGGTGACGAAATGGCCCACAGAACCTTCCCCAAAGAAAATGCACTGGATCTCTTCTTTGCAAAGTTGTAGTTGCAACTCTGATTTGTGTGTAGAAAAGGCGCTCGGGGCAGGGACAGGAGTGGGCTTTGCATGACGGGGGTATATATGTGAAAGGCGATCCGCAAATCAACAAACCATTAAACCCTCTCCTCTGCATTACAGAACATCAGTATGTCAGTGGAGGGCGACTACACCTACCTGAGAATCAACTTCTACTGCCCGGGCAGTGCTTTGGGTCGCAACGAAGGCAACATCTTCCCCAACCCAGAAGCCACCTTTGTGAAAGAAATGTGAGTCGCTCTTGCATAGTCTGCACCAACCGCAGGGTCTAGTCAAGAAGCCTCGTTGCCCTGCAAGCCCCGCACCTCTTTATGAATCACCTCTTGCATTTTTGCCAGGCTTGAGATTTGGTGTCTGTACATCTTGCTCTGCAGATTCATCACTGTGGGTCTTGGGAGCATGCCCAGTGGCTCATCCCATTCATCCAATGGAGGTCAATGACCTTCCTTTTCCTTTAGTTTTGCCTGATGAGCATGCTGCATTTCAGCTGTCAGAGTGTCTGATTTTCCAGCCTCAATTCTGGTATATCCAGGTAGGGTCTGAAATGGCTGCCTGTCAGTGTGGACCGTACTGAGCTAGGTGGGCCTGTGGTCTGATTCTGTATAAGGCTGCCTCCTATGCCGCTTCTAAAAGGCCTCAGTAGAGTGTTGTACAGTATTTTTCAGTCCCATCTTTCTTTCTGCCCTTCCAGTAGCAGGTTCTGGGTGAGTCTTCTCAAAGCTCCCCCTCTATCCAAAAGGAACTGGCCCTGCGTGTTGTAGCCAAACAACTCTCCTCTTCTTCCCCCTCCCAGAACATATCGGGCATCCAATATAAAAACACCCGGTGAGCAGATGGTGCCAGCTCTCAACCTCCAGAACGCCTTCCGCATCATCAAGGAGGTTCAGAAGCGCTACAAAACCCGTGAGGCTGAGGAGAAGGAGAAGGAGGTGAGGCACACAGGAGCTTCCTTGCACACCTTCCCGAAGGATTGTTGAGAAACTGCAGCGATGGAAAGCACCCCTTGGGTTGGGGAGATGGCTCTTGGGGAGGGCGAGGGTGGAGTTGGTGGAGCTATGTGGGAATTCCACCCTGACATGGCTGTTTGCTCTCTGTTTCCCCAGGGAATTGTCAAGCAAGACTCTCTAGTGATCAACCTAAACCGCAGCAATCCCAAGCTGAAGGACCTTTACATCCGCCCCAACATCGCCCAGAAAAGGATGCAGGGGTCTCTGGAGGCCCACGTAAATGGTACAGAAGTCTGTGGGATGGCTAGAGCTGCCTTTTGGAGGCAGACAAGTGTTCATACCCTTGAGGCCGGGAGGAGTTCATTGAGAGGACCTCTTTCGTAAGGGATTTTGGCCAAACTCTCACAAACGATCCCATGCCTAGGTTCATTCCAGCTCTACCCATTGGCTTTTTTCTCATCCTCTTGTGCTGGGGGTGGGCGGGCGGTAATTAGCACCCACCGTGCCAGCAACTCCGGCCCAACCATCAGCTGGGAGCAGGCGGCTTCCTTCTCTGACACGCCTTCTTTGCAGGTTTCCGCTTCACCTCAGTGCGTGGGGACAAAGTGGACATTCTGTACAACAACATCAAGCACGCCGTGTTTCAGCCTTGCGATGGGGAGATGATCATTGTGCTACACTTTCACCTCAAGGTAGCTCTCCAGCTTAAAAGGGACAAGGGTGGCGCTGTGGTCTAAACCACTGAGCCTCTCGGGCTCACCGATCAGAAGGTCAGCGGTTCGAATCCCCGCAACGGAGTGAGCTCACGTTGCTCTGTCCCAGCTCGTGCCAACCTAGCAGTTCGAAAGCACACCAGTGCAAGTAGATAAATAGGTACCGCTCCGGCGGGAAGGTTAACAGTGTTTCCGTGTGCTCTGGTTTCCGTCACGGTGTTCTGTTGTGCCAGAAGCGGTTTAGTCGTGCTGGCCACATGACCCGGAAAGCTGTCTGTGGACAAACGCCGGCTCCCTCAGCCTGAAAGCGAGATGAGCGCCACAACCCCATAGTCGCCTTTGACTGGACTTAACCATCCAGGGGTCCTTTACCCTTACCTGCTATCCAGCTTAAGTTAGGAGGACTTAATAGGCATTATTATACCATGCTGTTGTACGGCCCCAGTGGAACATCCCGCATCTGTCTCTTATTCCAAGCAAAGGTGCAGGTCCCCTTCCTTGCTCCTAGACTTCTATGTGTGTTCTGCGCAGGGAATTCGGATTTGCTGCAGAGTTGCTTTCCCCCAGAAAACCCGTGTCCTTGTAAAAAGAAGCTTGGAAATAAGCTTGTAGTAGGTGTCACTTACTTTAGGTAAAGGGACCCCCTGACCATTAGGTCCAGTCGTGTCCGACTCTGGGGTTGCGGCGCTCATCTCGCTTTATTGGCCGAGAGCCGGCATACAGCTTCCAGGTCATGTGGCCAGCATGACAAAGCCGCTTCTGGCAAACCAGAGCAGCACACGGAAATGCCGTTTACCTTCCCGCCAGAGCGGTTCCTATTTATCTACTTGCACTGGTGTGCTTTCGAACTGCTAGGTGGGCAGGAGCTGGGACCGAGCAACGGGAGCTCACCCCGTCGCAGGGATTCGAACCGCCGACCTTCTGATCAGCAAGCCCTAGGCTCTGTGGTTTAACCCACAGCGCCACCTGGGTCCCTGTCGCTTACTTTAAGTCATATCTAATTAATTTTTTTGTTATTTGGGGTGGGGGTATAAGAAGGAAGAGAGACCAGCGGCTGCTTCTGACATAGCTCAGTCGGTAGAGCACGGGACTCTCAGGGTCATGGGTTCAAGCCCTGTGTTGGACAAAAAATTCCTGCATTGCAGGGGGTTGGACTTAGATGACCCTTGTGGTCCTTTTCAACTCTGCAATTCTGGTTTTTAAAATCCCCCCCCAAGCCAGTATAAGCATAATAAAGTGTGAAAAATAACTGCCCCAGAAGGCCTTTTGCTGGCCTTAACTTTTAATTGGTGCCAAACCTGTGTGGCCCAAGCAACAGCATTCCGCTTATTTGCTGGTAATGCGCACAAATGTGCAGGCCCTGCTTAACTCCCTTCTCTCCCCCTGCACCCCAGAACGCCATCATGTTTGGCAAGAAGCGCCACACCGATGTGCAGTTTTATACGGAGGTGGGCGAAATCACCACCGACCTGGGCAAGCACCAGCACATGCACGACCGCGACGACCTCTACGCCGAGCAGGTGAGAGAGGGGGATGCTTGTGGCCCTGTCCCGGGGGAGGGGGGAGCGGGGGCGGAAATCGGATCCTGGTAGAGCTAACTCCGGGCTGCGTGGATGATCCTGATTGATCCTGTTTGGCACAGATGGAGCGCGAGATGAGACACAAGCTGAAAACGGCATTCAAGAATTTCATTGAGAAGGTGGAGTCTCTGACCAAGGAGGAACTGGAATTCGAGGTGCCCTTCCGGGAGCTGGGGTAAGGACCCCTGTGACAGGGCAACTTCTGTTTTGCAGGACAATTAAGCACGTATAGTTTGAGCTGAACGTCCAGGATTCTTCTGAGTAGGAGAGGGGATGGTTGGGGATCAGGGGATGAATTACACGAGAAAATACACAGGGGGCAAGGAATTGTGGTGCCATTGGAATAACCAGTTTACGTAAATGGACTATAGAGTGCATGCATACACAGAGTCTGTTTCCACCCTACCTTTTGCCTCAGGGAACCAGGAAAGCACTATCTGGCTAGGATTAGGAACTAGTGATGGCGAGGAGGAAATGCACCACATTTGTGAATCTTCCTAACTTCTAAATCATGTAGCAGAAGCTGCTGGGGGCATATTTTTTCCCTGAGGACTTCGCAGACACTCCAGGCCTTACTTGAACGGGCGGCTTGGGTGCAAATGTTGAGATAATTGGCTGTTTCTCCTGCACTAGCTGCTTTACACTCTTCTTCTCTCCCCCAATCCCCAATTTGTCGCGGCAGGTTCAATGGCGCCCCCTACAGAAGCACCTGCCTGCTCCAGCCAACCAGCAGCGCCCTGGTGAATTGCACTGAGTGGGTGAGTGTGAGCTTGTGTCTGACTGGGGAGAGCAAAATTGAACGCCTGGCAGAGGAATATCCTCAGCTTTCTCTCGACCACAGAGACCTTTTAGAATGAAAACTCTAATTATCAGAAATTGGCATGATGTTGACCCTCTTGCATGAGACTGAAACGGATCTAGGAAATCAAAATGGTTTCAGGCTCAGTTGTTTTTCATTTTTGTTGCCCAGGCATTTGGGTAGTACCCATGACTGGGTGTTTGTATTTTGACTTTTTAAAAACAGGCTTAGATATCTTTATCATTTTAACTTTGGTTGTAAGTCACCTGGGGCTTTTCATAGTGGGAAGCAATATATAAATGTAATAAACTTATGAAGAAACCATGAGCCTTAAAAATTGGTCTTCATTGGAGGGTATGTTGGCTTACTAACGAAAGTCCGGCAAGGAGATCCCTCTTTTACTCAGACATTATTTTGTGCTCTCAGTACAGTGGTATCTCTAGTTGCGAACACCTCTGGATACGTATCCTTCGGGCTACGCACGCGGCAAACCCGGAAGTAACAGAAATGTTTCCGCTGCGCGTGCATGCATGCACAAAACAGTCGACTCTGGATGTGAATGTTTCGGGGTAAGAACGGGCCCCCGGAATGAATTAAATTCGTATCCAGAGGTACCACTGTAGTGATATTTGCTTACTGTTCTTCACGGTCTGTCGAGATCACGGTCTGTCGAGATCAGAACAGCACTGGAGGGTCAAGAACAGAAATTTGAGGTGGTTGTGGATTGAGCTGCCTCACCCCAGCCCACTTCTGCCCTTCTGAATAATTTGGGGATTTTAGACAGCTAATACTTCCTCTCCATTCTGCCTCCAGCCTCCATTTGTGGTGACACTGGATGAGGTGGAGCTGATACATTTTGAGCGTGTGCAGTTCCACCTGAAGAACTTCGACATGGTCATCGTCTACAAAGACTACAGCAAAAAGGTCACAATGATCAACGCCATTCCTGTGGGTTCACTCGACCCCATCAAGGAGTGGCTCAAGTGAGTGCCCCGGGGGGGTAGGGTTAGGGGTTGGGAATGCTCTTGGATCACCCTGCAGGCAGCTGCTGGCAGCATTCCTGTGTTAAGTTATTGCTGGAAGGCCCCTCAGAATTGCCTTCTGCTCCCTCCTGTCTCATCACAGATCAGAAGGTCGGTGGTTCGAATCCCCGCAACGCAGTGAGCTCCCATTGCTTGGTCCCTGCTCCTGCCAACCTAGCAGTTAGAAAGCATGCAGTGCAAGTAGATAAATAGGTACCGCTCCGGTGGGAAGGTAAACGGCGTTTCCGTGTGCTGCTCTGGTTTGCCAGAAGCGGCTTAGTCATGCTGGCCACATGACCCGGAAGCTGTCTGCGGACAAACGCCGGCTCTCTCGGCCAGTAAAGCGAGATGAGCACCGCAACTCCAGAATCGTCCACGACTGAACTTAACTGTCAGGGGTCCCTTTACCTTTACCTTTTACCCTCCTGTCTCATCACACCCACAAAAAGTGCTCGAAAGAGACAGTGCTAGCAGCTGCAGATTAGAACATGTCCATTTTTGACCTCTGCAAAAGTAGTTGGGTCAGGAGTCATCTTTGAAGACTGCATTGCCTCTTCAAGCAATGCAGAATGGAACTGCAGCTATCCCCCCCTCCTTGCCATAAGTGAAAAGCTATGGGAGAATATTTACTCCACCCTCATATGAACTAGCTTTGGAAGCAAGTTAGTAGCTACAGGAGCGAGTTAGTGCTATTTTGAAAGGTGGATGTGAGCCCACCTTTCTGTTGACTCTGTGCATTCATCTCTTCCCTCCCTCTCCACCCACATCAGCTCTTGTGACATTAAGTACACAGAAGGAGTACAATCCCTTAACTGGACCAAAATCATGAAAACTATTGTGGACGACCCGGAAGGCTTCTTTGAGCAAGGGGGCTGGTCATTCCTCGAGCCCGAAGGAGAGGTATGTTGAGCAGGCACGTACAGGGGCAGCCGGAAAACAGGGAGCAAGACCTCATCTTTAGCTGTTAGGTTGTTACCTTTTCTCGAAAGGCAGAATGGCTTAAAGTCGGGAGGTTTGTACGGAAGTTGGGTATTTTTTGGAAATTCCTGCTCAGAAGCTGGTGCAACAGGAAACGGGTGTCGGGATAAAGAATCCTGCATTAGCCCAACTTTTGCATCCCCACAAAAAAATGAAAGCAACCCTAATGCAGGGGAAGGACCGTAACTCCATGGTAGAACATTTGCTCTGCAGGCAGAAGGTCCCTGTTTTGATCCCTGGAATCTCCAGGTAGGGCTGAAACACCTCTGAAACCCAGGAGACCCACTGCCGGTCAGGGTGGACCATGCTGAGTCGGATGGACCAACAATCTTGACTTCATATTCCTATCCAAAACTTTCTGCTAGCGGAATGGAACTCTTCGGATTCCTGCAACGTAGTTAAGACTGTTCTTCCTTCTCCTGCAGGGAAGTGATGCTGAGGCTGGGGAGTCGGAATCCGAGATCGAGGACGAGACCTTCAACCCTTCTGAGGAAGAGTATGAAGATGAGGAGGAGGACAGCGACGAGGACTATTCTTCTGAGGCAGAGGACTCTGGTGAGGGGAAACAGCCAGCCACAGGCCCAATGAGGGTGGCCCTCGCTTCCCCTTGGGTCTTGTTTTTTTTCAGCATACCCAGTACACACACACAAGCACCCTGTACTCAGGATGTTCCTGGGCTGTTTTCTTCCAACACTTCATCTCTCTACCTTTGTGTGGATGCACATTCCATTGTTCCTCTTGCTCTTTAAACATGTTCTGCTCAAGCATCCATATCCAGCAACCTTTTCTGCACACCCAGTCCTCATTGTGTGGCTCGTCCTTTCCGAGGGAAGTCACTCATCTTTGCTTTCTTCATTTTTATAAAAGCAGTAGCCTCACCATCTCTTTTTAAAACCTTGGGAGCTGGTTGCTGATGGAGGGGTGTGTGTGTGTGTGTGTGTGTCCATCCCCAGCATGACCTGAATGGAAACACAGAGGAGGCTGCTTGAGTTGCAATCCACTTGTGTGGTATAATATGTCCTAGATGCTGCTGCATCAAAAAGGGTTCTGTGCCCTGCCCTGCCTTGCCTGCCTCCCTTTCCCTGCATTGTTCGTGGTGTTGTAGCATAACAAAAGTTGCACATGTTGCTCAGAAAGTTGACCTGGAGTGTCAAAGTGTGTGAAAACATTTTGATCAGCGATGCGCTGAAACGGGAGCACCGACTGCAGATCCAGCTTAAGAAATCTCCTCATGGGAGAGCTATTTAGTCCTTCCCTTGTGAAATGTCCTGAAATAGTAGCTCTGTCCTTTGACTCTTACGCAACATGCGTCAACACACACTAGCTCCCAAAGTCTTTGGAAACTCATAGAAGCGGAGCCGTTCTAAGGCTGCAAACCTAACCGCAGGTACACAGAGCATATCCCATTGATCCCAGTGAGTCTTACATCTGAGTAAACAGGCATCCTACTGTACTGTAAGTTAGTCGAACACTCGTGCCTGACCTGGTACCCAAAGTCCCCGTTGATCTTTTAAGTGGGAGCTAAGTGCCGCTAACTTGGTCTGTTTGCATCCTATTATCACCGGAGAATCTGAAATCAAAGATAGGGCCTGGCAAAACCTGGGGGACTGCAGGTTGCTCCCTTATCAGGGTCTCCATCATCACCCCACTTCCGCCTTGATTGCACGGCAACTAATTCTGAGCCACTCCCACTTTCAGCCGATTACTCCAAGGAGTCCATGGGCAGCGAGGAGGAGAGCGGGAAAGATTGGGACGAGCTGGAGGAAGAAGCGCGGAAAGGTGAGAGAGCCTTTGCTCAGCCCAACTTGGTGCAGAGGCGGGTGGCTTCTGGGCTCGCTGCTTTGATCGTTTGTAAGGCTGTTCACAGGAGCAACAATGGGTCCCAGGGTAGGACCTGGAGGCACATGAGGGTTGCTTCCTTGGTTCTGGCCAATGTCTGGTTGGCTGCCTGCTTGAGAGGAGTATGTATGCCACCTTTGGTTCCACAAAGGAAAGGGGGGAAAGGCAGACTATATCCCCAGTTTGTGGGGAATCCGCCACAAGGGAGGCTGCTGTTGGACCCAGGACCTGAATGCAGGCTTCTTGCCGGCACCTGCTTGGCCACTGCAACAGCAGGACGCCGATATGGAATGGGCCTTTGACCTGATACGGCAAGGCTCTTCTTAAGTTCTAAAAAAATACTTTTGGGAGCTGTATCAGGGATTGGAAGCCAGTGCTTCTCCAGATGTGTTGGACTCCCACAGCCACAATGGCCAATGTTCAGGGCTGATGGGAGTTTGTAGTACACCATTATTCCGAGGGCTGTAAGGGTGTAGTTGTCTAAAGCAGTGTTCCCCAACCTTGGGCCTCCAGCTGTTTTCAGACTACAATTCCCATCATCCCTGACCACTGGTCTTGCTAGCAAGGGATGATGGGAGTTGTAGTCCAAAAACAGCTGGAGGCCCAAGGTTGGGGAACACTGGTCTAAAGGTCCAACTGCGCTGGCTGCCGTTAGTTTCCAGGCCCAATTCACAGTGCTCGTTTTGAATAATAATAATAATAATTTATTATTTATACCCCACCCATCTGGCTGGGTTTCCCCAGCCACTCTGGGGGGCTTCCAACAGAATATTAAAATACAATAGTCTATTAAACATTAAAAGCTTCCCTAACAGGGCTGCCTTCAGATGTCTTCTAAAAGTCTGGTAGTTGTTTTTCTATAAACACCTCGGGACTGCCTCTCTCCATATGAACCAACCCTGACCACCTGATCATCCCCTGAAGCCCTTCTTCATGCGCCTCCTTCATGAAAGGTCCAGAGGATCGCAACACAAGAACAGGCCTTTTCTGCAACAGCTCCCCATTTGTGGAACGTTCTCCCCGGACAGATTTGCCTGCCACCTTCTATATACCTTTAGGTGCCTGGTGAAAACGTTCTTCTTTAACCGTGCCTTTGGCTGATTGACATCCGGTGCCCTTTTAAATGTGTTGTGGGGGTTATTGGTTTGTTGTTTTTACTGTGCATTTTGTGATTTTTTTAATAAGTTGTGATCTGCGGATGAAGGGCGGCATGCAGATTGAATAAATCAGTAAAGGTGTTTAGCACAGCACAGCAAGTCTTTCATAAAATATGTGCCTAGCCGTGAGAAATAGCCATGAGTTGACCACAGGAATGTAGGTATCTTCTTTTTCCCACCACCACCGAGTCCTGTCCTTTGCATCTCTCTGCAGCTGACCGTGAGAGCCGATACGAGGAGGAAGAGGAGCGAAGCCGCACCATCAGCCGAAAGAGGAAGGTCCCTTCATCATCATCCCAGAGTTCGAGGCACCACCGCAGCTCCCACAGTCGCAGCCCCGGCCGAAGCTCGGGCCCCTCCAAGAAGAAGAGGAAGTAAACCGCGAGCCCTTCCCACCCGCCAATCTTTAGGGGGTTCGGGCTTTCAAGGCCTCATCCAGCAGCCAACATTTAGGGCATGAGGGGCGGCCAGCCAGCTCCTCCCCACAAACTTCTCCCCTCTTTCCCTCACGCACCCTCACCCTTTTTTTCTGTTTCTCTGGGGAGTATTTTGCTTTTGTTCCCTGAGTCTCTTGTTTTCTCTCTCTGACCATTTGTACGGACCAATCAGCTGTGAGAGAATGCCAGGCCCTGCGGCTACGTCAACCATGGACGCAAACTCTGCCGAGGAGGAAAGGCGGGGGGGGGGAGGCTCAGGAATCTGGTGTCCGTGATCTGCTGTTCCCACCTAACTTTTTCTGTCACCTGCCCCTTGGCCTCTCTCCATTCCCGCTTACATCTCTTCCCCGACTCTCAGTGTCTTTGTTCTCGGACGGATTGGGGGCAGGGAGGCGCAGGTTGCCCCGAGATCTACTCCAGAACCAGAGCATGTACTTCAGCAAAACGAACTGTGCAACTTTTCGTGGTATTTTGTGCTGGGGCAAGGGGGGAGGGTGGTTGCGTTCCATGTTTTCGAAGCAGGACCCCCCCCCCCCCGGTGGTAGAGGAATCCCACCTTGGAACAGTGACAGAGAAGAGGGCAGGAGTTTTTGAACGGGTGGGAGACCAGGGGAACGCAACTGAATGAAAAGGGTTCTTGCTTTCTCTTCCCCTTTTTTAAAAAAAGACAAAAACGTCAGGCACTGTCTGTATTTATCTGTTTCATTGGCTGCAGAGTCTGGTCTCCAGTGAGCAAGTGTTTTAGGGACAAGGGATAGGGGGTTGAATGCTTTGTCTGCCCTCTGCCTCCCTTCTCTCCTGTGGGGAAGGGGGGGAGTCAGTGATCCACCCATGGGAGGGCAGGGAAAAGCTTTTTCAAAACTCCTTTCTCCCCGCCCCCCTCCATCCCGTAGCAGTTAGCACTCGGTATTTTTGACTTTGGAAAAAAAATTGATCAATAAAAATGTTTTTTTAAGTATTTGGAAAGTTTATTCGTTGGCTTCGTCCTTGTCTTGTGTCAAACGCCCCAAAGCATCTTTTTAGTCATGGAATCCTGTTAAGTTTCTGTTGTCTTCAACCCGTTCAGCTTATTATTCCTCACTGCTCTTCCTTTTGCCTGCCCAGTAAATGGCTCTCAGGGCAGAAGCTGCTTCCATGGACACTTTCAGCTTCCCAATGTTGGCGTTGGGATCAAAAGGACTGATAACTAGAATGACAAAGTTAAAATAGTTTTTTGTGTGCAAGAGATGTGGAACCAAGTTTGTTATTAGTGAAGAAAGTAGGAGAGTCTCAGTCTTCATTAACAAGGGCTAAGGGACGCGGGTGGCGCTGTGGGTTAAACCACAGAGCCTAGGGCTTGCCAATCAGAAGGTCGGCGGTTCGAATCCCAGCAACGGGGTGAGCTCCCGATGCTCGGTCCCTGCTCCTGCCAACCTAGCAGTTCGAAAGCACGTCAAAGTGCAAGTAGATAAATAGGTACCGCTGCAGCGGGAAGGTAAACAGCGTTTCCGTGCACTGCTCTGGTTCACCAGAAGTGGTTTAGTCATGCTGGCCACATGACCTGGAAGCTATACGCCGGCTCCCTCAGCCAATAATGCAAGATGAGCGCCGCAACCCCAGAGTCGGTCACGACTGGACCCAATGGTCAGGGGTCCCTTTACCTTTAAGGTTATAGCACCCACTCCTGTTACGGGTGCATGGGGGAACCTGCAAATGCTGGTTTTTAAATATCGCACAATCCACCGTCGATAAAAAGCAGCAACCAAAGGAGATTGTCATTACAGCCGTTAGTTTGGAATGGCAGGTCCAGAACAAGTGGCATAGCAAGCTGGCATAGTTGTAGACCAGCCTTCCCCAAACCTGGTGGCCTCCAGATGTCGGGATGCAACTCCCAGCATCCGTGGCTAGTGCTGATGGGAGTTGTAGTCCGACATCACTTGGAAGGGCTCTGAAGGCTACTTCTGACACGGCTTCAGTTTTGTCATGAGTCGCCAGCTTCTTACCGTCAAGTTCTCCCTCCAGCATATCGCTACCTGTCAGAAGGATCTCCCGCAAGTCCAGGTAGGCAAAGCCGACGTCTTCGCATTCTCCTCCGGTCCCTGGCAGCGGCTCGCTCACCACTGCAAATTGCAGCCTATATCAAGGAAGAGGACTCCATGAATAGAGGACTCCATGAATACTGGGACCATTCTTCTTTCGCCTGAGGTTTTCAGGGGAAGGGAAACACGACACTCACCAGTTATGCTGGGGCTCTTCTGCCTCCAGCATAGAAAAGAGCAGCTGCCTCTGAAGGCTCTCTGGGTCCCGGTCCACTTTGATCACTGCAGTAGGAAGATTCAATAAGACATTTACTGGAGCCGCTGCTGCTCTCTGATACAGCACTTGCATGTTGAGTGCAAGGAGACAGATAAAAGCAGACGTGTTAGACAAAAACCATGCTGTCGATACTAAAATACACCTCCAGAATGAGAGATCCACAATGGAATTAGTCGTTTGCTACTTGGGGCCAAAATTCTTCATCCCGTGGTCTCAATCCTGCCTTATGCCTGGAAAACGGGCCTTGTGGAACATGCAGGGCCGGTGCGTCCATTTAGGCGAACTAGGCAACTGCCTAGGGCGCCAAAATGGAGGGGGTGCTGGCCAGCCTGCCCGCCACCGCCCGGTGCCGCCCCAACCAGCAGCGGAGCAAGCAGGTTGAGGCGAAAACCGCGGCGGTGAGGGCGCCAAAATGGAGGGGGCGCTGGCCAGCCTGCCCCCGGCGCCGCCTGCCGCCGCCTCAACCAGCGGCGGCGCAAGCAAACCGCGGCGGCGGGAGGCGCCCGGCCGGGAAGGGGGCGGGGCACTGCTCTGCAACATGCGTCGTACGTAATGATGTCACGTGGCCCGCCCCCTCGCCTAGGGCGCAAAAAGTGCCAGCACCGCTCCTGGGAACATGGGTTCCTCAAACTGGTCCAGGGGGGAGAAATTTAGGAGGGCAGACAGTGGCATATAACAGATTCTAGCTGACTCTTGCCCCATCCCCATAAGTTGTGCAGTGGAGTAGCCATCTGCAAGAAGGGAAAATGAAGATAGGAAGTGCAGGGAGGCGGCTTAGAGTTAGGTCTGAATGGCGGTTTTGTCGGTGAGACCTGACATGGGATAATGGCTGCAGCTGGGGTGGGCTGGGGAGGCGAGTTCTAAAATGGCCACAGAAAAGTAGTTGCCTGCGGGTATCTTTTGCAGCCTAACACACCTCATGGGGTCATTTTTATGGTGGGGATAAAATTGGGGGAGGTTTGGGTGGGGGAAGGGAATTGTGAATCCCACTCTTGGGAGCAAGGGTAGTGCATAAATTAGCATGGAGCCCTTCAGATGCGCACTAGATGGTGCTATTGAGCATTGTATACTAAAGCATGTCATAGAGGGAACTAGGTTCTGATATAAACAGCTGCAAGGACCTAGAGAAGGTTTGGGCAGCTGAATTTCATGCGGTGGGAGGGGGAGAGGAGAAGAAATGGGGGCTGCTGTGCGTTGTGAACCACCCTAAGATCCATGGATATAGGGTGGAATACAAATTTAATAAATAATAATGCGGCCCCCGAGAGTTCATCTCTGATGGAGTGTGGCCCTCAATGGTCTTTGTAAAATGTTCCATACTCCTAGATGAGTGTTTTCCAAACTTGGGTCTACAGTCATGTTTGGACTACAATCCCCATCTTCCCTTACCACTGGGTCCCACTAGCTAGGGATGATGGGAGTTGTAGTCCAAAAACAGCTGGAGGGCCCAGGTTTGGGAAACACTGGTATAGACCCTTTCTCTGTCCGAGGGCAACATTCGCTCCTGGGTGGGGCTACATACAAAAGTGGGCGGAGCAACAGGTGAAATTTTTACAGAGGCGGCGAGGGGTGTGGCTTGGGAGGGGGGGTTACATTTGGCCCCCAGGCTTGAAATTCCTCACCCCTGGCTTAGAGGCATGTAAGTTTGGCAATATAGCAGGGAGCCTTGTAGACCACGCCAGCTCTTACAAGTTTATGGGTTTTTCTTCTCATAGATCACGGTTTCCTTCTGCAAGGAAACCAGACACATGCCTCCTCACCTTTGCTGAAGTGGAAGTAGATTTCCTGGTTTCCTTGGGGCTTCCGCAAAGAGAAGGGGGTCTCCGTTTCCTCCAGCAGCAGGCCAGGGAAGCGATACTCCACATACAGCTGCTGGATGTTCTCGTCAGCAATGGGTGGGCTGTCCGGGTGCAGGCTCAGGGAGATGACCTCCACACGGATCCTGTCCGAAGGCTGCCGGGCAAGGTGGGAGAGGAATAGGAATGGAATAAAACCTTTGCAAAAACGTTTGCTTACCTACCAAGAGGCAAATCAGTTGAGTAGAATGATGCTCACTGAGGAGAGAGAGATGGGGAACTGGATCAGGAAGGCAGGTGGGTCAGATCCATATCTTTACGCCCACATGGCCATGTTTATCAGATGTGTGACTCCACCTACCTATCACCCAATGTCAAAATGCAATCTTTCCCGCACTACAATTAAGGTGTAGAAAAATGTATTATCTATTGGCGAAATAGACGTGGGTGGCGCTATGGGTTAAACCACAGAGCCCAGGGCTTGCTGATCAGAAGGTCGGTGGTTCGAATCCCTGCGACGGGGTGAGCTCCCGTTGCTCGGTCCCAGCTCCTGCCCACCTAGCAGTTCGAAAGCACGTCAAAGTGCAAGTAGATAAATAGGTACCGCTGCAGCGGGAAGGTAAACGGCGTTTCCGTGCGCTGCTCTGGTTCGCCAGAAGCGGCTTTGTCATGCTGGCCACATGACCCGGAAGCTGTACGCCGACTCCCTTGGCCAATAAAGCGAGATGAGCGCCGCAACCCCAGAGTCGGTCACGACTGGACCTAATGGTCAGGGGTCCCTTTACCTTTACTTTTATTGGTGAAATAAGACTTCTGCCATGCCTCATTCCAGCAGTTGACATGAGACCCTGTGGGGCCCAGGGAAGACCCCATTGGCACATCGCGACCCATGTATTACATACAGCATTGAATAAGCCCACCTCATATTTGGTCAATATTTTCAATGCGCACCCTACTAGGTTAGAAAATCCAGTACCCACCGGTCCCAGAGACTCTTGGAGCCCGGATGATTGCACCACCACTTCGTCGCTCTCTGTGGTCTGGGCTTCACTGGAAGTATCTGGTCTTTCTGAGGCTAGAGGCAAGATTCGAGAGACAAACAGCCTCCTTATTTTTTTCCCACTCCTGTTGCAATCTCACTGCCCTGCGATGTGGCAAAATGAGACCTAGTCCAGGAAAGCTTATGCCACAACTGATCTTAGGCTTGCTTCTAATATTTACAAGGTGTGACCGGAAAGTTTGGTGAATGGACACAGAAATCGGACACCGAGAAATATTCGAACATACATGCCTTACAGGCCTTCAAAGTAGGCCTCCTCTGATACAATGCACCCTTGACAACATTCGTAGAACGGTTGGAAACTTCTGGAGAAGTCCTCTTTTCGTACTGCTTCTAGTTCCCTCATCACAGCAGCTGGGATGTGTGAAATGTTGGGAAATCTGTGCCCTTTCAGTGCAGATTTCAGTTTTGGAAAAAGAAAGAAATCTGATGGGGTCAGATTGGGAGAATATGGAGGTAAGGACAACTCAGTACCCTCAGTAACGATTTCACAGGGAATATGCAATTCTTCCGCCATCATTCGGACGGACAAACGCCGATCCCACAGCAATAACCCGAAAACTCTGCCGCCGTTCTGCTCCTCAACGGTCTACCAGACCGAGGGTCATCGTTGATGGTTTGCTGCCCTTCAGAGACACTTAAACCTATCATACACTGTCTTCGAGTTACAGCTTCATCTCCGTACACAACTGTGAGCATTTTGTGGGTTACCGGTGCCGATTGTATGTTCGAATATTTCTCGCTGTCCGATTTCTGTGACCATTCACCGCACTTTCCGGTCACACCTCGTATTTCGTTTCGTTGCTCCAGGGGCAACAGTAGCCCGATACCACCCATAACAGAAAGAGCCAATGTTGCGTCTTCCAGCTGTTACTAGACTCCATCTCCCATCATCCCTGACCATTGGCCATGCCGGCTGGGGCTGATGGGAGTTGGAGTCCAGCAGCAAGTGGAGGCACGCCGGTCCCATCTCTCCCCCCGCCCCCCGATCCGGAGAGCTACGGATTGTAAGCCTTCTGTGACAGTACCATTGTCATTCAGCACAGCTGCTTCAGCCGGTGGGCTTGACTTCCCTTCTGATTCCTGGCGACTTGCGGTCGTCATCTCTTCTTCCGCCACCGCCTTGTGCTCCTCTTCCTCTCGTACTCCTTCCAGAGCCACCTGTGCAGACACAAACCCCACCGAGGTCAGGGTCTGAGAACAGCACAGCAATGGGGCTTCTCTCCTCTGACTTCTAACAGAACCACTGGTGTTAAATAAGCAAGTATATGAAAGTCTGCTTTCATATGGAGGGGCTGGACATGCTCCAGAATTTAGCTTCTCCTAAATGTGGAAGTGTCTATGAGCCCTTAAGGACTGCAATCTCCTTAGGGCAATCAAAGCACTATAAAAACGACAAAGCTATACATCTGACCACCAGCAAAGGTGCCTGAAATATACTCAGAGTCGAGTGTGGATTTCATGCTCTTTATTCAGCCCATAGTAGCGAGGAATGAAAGTTTCCCCAGAAGGTCTGCTTTGTATACATTATTTACACAATGGGCCCCATGTGATTGGCTAATTCCAGGATACTCCTGAAGGCCAATCCGGTTGCGGATTCACTTCCACCTGGAGCTGGATTGGGTGGCTCCTGTGGACCAATCAGACTGCTGCGTTCTGGATCCTATTGTTCTAGGACCAATCAGACTGCTGCATTCTGGATCCTATTCAACTCAGTACATAACAGTGCCATATGCACTATGTACAGTTGAAGGGCCATACATGCATATATGCTTTTTATGTATTCATGCAATGTTATACTTAACTAGTTGAAGGTAGCCCGTTACATTAACGGGCGCTAGAGGAGGAGCAGGAGGCGGCAGAGGCTGGCGGCTGACTGCAGCTGACAGGCTGGAGAGACGGGGCAGCGAGGGAGACATCCGTGCGAGGCGGTGGCGCTGTTGCAACTGACAACGCGCGTGAGCCGCCGCTGCCTCCAGGACACGCCCCCCTCTCCGGCCGCTCCAATGCCTGCGTCCCTGTTGGGGGGGGGAGTAGAGCTCTCCAATCCGTGCGTCCCTGTGGGACATGCGCACTCGCGCAGTTCCACTGACACACAGTGGACACAGGGACACTTGAACATTATTATATGTGATTATATATTCAGGCATTTTTCATATAGGCCAGACTGTGATTAGTCTAAGCATTGAAATGAGCTTAAATATATTGGCAAATGTTTGTCCATTGGTAATCAATTTACATGCTCATTCTCTGAATGAAAGAGAGCCAGAATAAGGAGTCAGTGTTTTCCTGCAAGGGCCTCTTTGTAAAATATGGAATTCACAGACTGCAACATTTGAAGGTTACACAAGCGAGAGAGATAGTACCTGGCTGGAAATAGGTTCGCAGGGGTTTGCAACATTAAGATTAACCTTGCATTCCTAAACAGCTGCAAAAGCAAGGTCTACAATAGACAATAAAATCATTTTAGTTATATCCCTATGCCCCCCCTTGTAAAGGATTTTAGCTTTATTTTCTGTGAGCTTTTAAAGGTTTATTAAAAGTCTTTCGTTTAAATAACATACATTCAAGCCTTATAGGGAACGGGTGTCAAAATGGAATTTCCTTCTAAAGCCCAATTCTTTTCCCCTATGTGTTATATATTATAATCAATTATATGTATCTTTGTATTGATCCTGCTTATATATATTACTAGTTGAAGGTAGCCCGTTACATTAACGGGCGCTAGAGGAGGAGGAGGAGGCGGCAGGAGGCGGCAGAGACTGGCGGCTGACTGCAGCTGACAGGCTGGAGAGACGGGGCAGCGAGGGAGACATCCGTGCGAGGCGGTGGCTCTGTCGCAACTGACAACGCGCATGCGCCACCGCTGCCTCCCGGACACGCCCCCCTCTCCGGCCGCTCCAATGCCTGCGTCCCTGTTGGGGGGGGGAAGTAGAGCTCTCCAATCCGTGCGTCCCTGTGGGACATGCGCACTCGCGCAGTTCCACTGACACACAGTGGACGCAGGGACACTTGAACATTATTATATGTGATATCCTGCTTCTGTATAAGTGTGCTTGCTTCGTGTATTGATATTAGAAAGCAAAGTATTAGTTTATAAAGTTTCCATTTCTTTTAATGAATGGCTCCTAGATGCCCAGCTGTCTGAGAATGTGCCCAAGGTCTCTTGTCTAGTATAGGGAGTCTGGGATCCTGTTCAAGAATTTCTTGTTGTATCCTTATCAAGCCACCTGCTTTAAGAATTGTATCAAAGGAGTATAGTCTGGGGTTGTAATCAGAAAATAGAATGTCAGCATTTTTGGTTTTCTGAAGATGACGTGGGCCTCAGAATACCTGAAGATGTGTATAAAAGAACCACATGCCCATAGGTGGGTGTGCAGATTGCGAGCTGATTGCGCTGTACCATTGCTTAAGCAAATAAAGTTCTGTTGTATTTTTGAATGGCGTTTGGCCTCTTTGTGATTTGTACCCATTGCTCTGGAGATCCCGGACTGGATAAGGTTTAACACAGTATTTCAAGCACACTTGAACCACTTGTGGCTTTCCCCCCAAAGAATCCTGGGAACTGTAGTTTGGTCAGGTTGCTGGGAGCTGTTAGGAGACACACACCCCTTCACAGAACTACCATTCCCAAATGGGCATTGTAGCACCCCAAGAAGAATAGGGGCCTTCTAAGAATTTTCAGCGCCCTTAGCCAGGGGTAGGCAACCTAAGGCCCGTGGGCCAGATGCGGCCCACTCGCCTTCTCAATCCGGCCTGCGGACGGTCCGGGAATCAGCATGTTTTTTACATGAGTAGATTGTGTTGTTTTATTTAAAATGCATCTCTGGGTTATTTGTGGGGCATAGGAATTCATTCATCCCCCCCCCCCAAAAAAATAGTCCGGCCCACCACATGGTCTGAGGGACGGTGGACTGGCCCACGGCTGAAAATGGTTGCTGACCCCTGCCCTTAGAAAACAACAGCTCCCAGAATCCTTTGGAAGAAAGCCATGGCTGTTTGAAGTGACATGAGAGTGCTTTAAATGTATAGAGCACACGGGGCCAAAGTCTTCATATCTCACCTGCTGGGTGGCTCCATTTTCTGGCCTGGCATGTTTCCGAATGCGTTTCTCCGCCTCGGACACACAGAGTCGTGGCTTTTTCCTTTGGAGACTGGAAGGCTCAATACCACTTTCTCGCAAGACCTGGACGGGCATAAGCGAAGCCAGAAGTAAGTGAGGGACCAGCCTATAACGAAGCCCTCTGGCACCCTCTGGTTTCCGTTCTTAACTTTCATAAATACTTATCTCAAAGACAAAATAAAAAAATTCCTTCCAGTAGCACCTTAGAGACCAACTAAGTTTGTTCTTGGTATGAGCTTTCGTGTGCATGCACACTTCTTCAGATACACTGAAACAGAAGTCACCAGATCCTTATATATAGTGAGAGGGTGGGGAGGGGTATTACTCAGAGGGGTGGTGGGAATGGGTGAAAGGCTGATAGCTGTGGTAAACCTGTTGACGACTGTTAACGACTGCAATTAGTCTTACAGGAAAAAGCAAGGGGTGAGAAGGTTAAAAAAGCTTTGTCATGTATAATGAGATAAGAATCCAATGTCTTTGTTCAGACCAGGTCTCTCCATGGTTTTAAGCTTGGTAATGAGTTGCAATTCTCAAAGAGTTCTTGATCTCCAACTGCCCATCCTGGGTTTTGTGGAGGGGCCCGTATCAGAGACTTGTTTTACTTAAAATGTTCATCTGATTTTAATGCTTACTGCTCCTTTCCACTCCTCTACTGCAACAACGACACACGAGAGATCTGTAATTATTGTCTTTCTTTCTTTTGTTAAAGAAAGAGAGAGAAGCCTGCTTGCTCTGCGACAGCCAAGGGGGCTGCAAAGCGTGGCAGCCAAATCCGATCCTTGACACTGACTTTACATACCCGGCTTCGCAGCTCGGCTTTCTCTTCCTCGATCTGCAGCTCTAAAGACTGCCGCTGTTGCTCCCAGTCGGCGGACGCCTGATGGCGGAAGTCCTCCGGGGGCATGTAAAGGAGCTTCCACTCCAGACGTAGGCAGATGGAGCCATTGGGTTTCCCTGCTGGATCCATAAGGACAAAATCTCCTGCAGGAGGGAGGAAGAGGTCGACACAGGTGGTTTGTGTTTGGGTCTCAGCTGAAATGATTTTGTCACACTGAACGATGATAGATAGATAGATAGATGATAGATAGATAGATAGATAGATAGATAGATAGATAGATAGATAGATAGATAGATGATAGAGATAGATAGATAGATAGATAGATAGATAGATAGATAGATAGATAGATAGATAGATAGATGATAGATAGATAGAGATAGATAGATGATAGAGATAGAGATAGATAGAGATAGATAGATAGATAGATAGATAGATAGAGATAGATAGATAGATAGATAGATAGATAGATAGATAGATAGATGGATAGATACTTTATTGTCATTGTACATAGTACAACAAAATTGAATGCCATCCCGCATTTACAGCCACACATACACATACATACCATCCATCACGACTCCCCAAGATCATATCATTTGGTTACAGCATTTAAAATAGTTATAGCTCTTGGATAAAAACTGTTTTTTAGTCTATTCGTTCTTCATTTAATTGTTCTGTATCTCTTGCCCAAAGGCAACCGTGCAAACAGACTATATCCAGGATGAGATTAATCCTGTAAAATGTTGTTTGCCTTTTTGAGACAACGGGAGCTATATAGTTCGTCCAAAGATGGGAGAGGATGACCGATAATCTTTCGGGCTGTGGTTATAACCTTCTGGAGCATTTTCGTATTGGTGACTGTGCAACTGGCAAACCAAGCACAGATACAGTATGTAAGAATGCTCTCTATGCTGCCTATGATGCAACCCAGGCTTGACACTGATGACTTTAAAATGTGCAGTTCCCACAATAAGGCAGCCAATTTATTTATTTACCTACTGAATATCCTCTCCCACCTTTCCTCTAAGGAGCTGAGGGTGGCGTACATGATTTCCCTTCCTCCTTGTTTTACCCTTCCAACAACCCTGTGAGGTTGATTAGGCTGAGAGTTAGGGACTGGCCCAAGTCACCCAGTGAGCTTCATGGCTGAGTGTAGATTTGAACACAGGTCTTCCAGGTCCTAATTCAACATTCTAAAACCACTACAGCAGCCCCCACAAAAATGTGTAGAAAGATGCTCATTGTAGTGAAAATGACATACAGAAATGCATTATATTGGGGGGATTCCTTGCAAAAATGTAAACAGATAAAAACATTAGCAGGATTGTTGTAATAACCTGCAGTTTCAAAAGAGTATATATTTACAGTAGATAATTAAATGAGCAAGTTAAATTAATTTGGATATGCAGAAGATATTTAAAAAATAATAATTAAGGAACTGCAGAAAGGGGGAAGTCGAATTTTGAAATGTTAAATTGATTGTAAAGCTAATGAAATGTATAAACTTGAAAAGTATAAATAAAAACTTTTTAAAAGTATGAGTCGAGCCACATTTTTATTTGTTTGTTTGTTTGTTTGTTTGTTTAGAGATAATATTTATGTGAAATGAGAAACTGTGGCTGCATCCACATCATACACAGAAAGTTCATTTAAAGTACACAACTTTCCCCCAAAGAATCATGTGAACTGCAGTTTGCTAAGGGTGCTGGGGGTTGCAGCTCTGTGAGGGGGAAACTAGAGTTTCCAGGATTCTTTTGGGAGGAACTCACGTGCTTGGAACATGCCTTAAATGTATCGTGCGCCTGCAGCCCGAGAGAAATTCCTCCCCCCCTAGATATGCCCCATCTCACCTGCGACGCTGCGCCCTTGTGCCAGGGGCAGCAGCGGGATCTGGGCCTTTCCCAGGTAGCTACCTGCTTCCTCATCTTCATCGTCAAACACATAAACCTGCAGGCTGTCCCCGAGCAAGTAATGGTGCAGCTCGGGCGTGATGCGCAGAGCAAAGCTCTGGGCGTCCCCAAAGTGGGGGTTGTTGCTCGAAGGGATGGTGATGGTGTCGTGGTCCGGGAAGGTGAAGAACCGGTACATGGCGTAGGGGCTGGGCTGAGAGCCCAACCAGCGACTGCGCAGGCTGGAGCAGCCTTCGATCTGCACACAAACCTCGTTCCAGCCTGCTCCCAGGGCCTGCTACAGGGGGGAAAGAGGACAGGGTAATAATAATAATAATAATAATAATTTATTTATACATACATACATACATACATACATACATATATACATACGGGATGCAGGTGGCGCTGTGGGTTAAACCCCAGAGCCTAGGGCTTGCTGATCAGAAGGTTGGCGGTTCGAATCCCCGCGACGGGGTGAGCTCCCGTTGCTCAGTCCCTGCTCCTGCCAACCTAGCAGTTCGAAAGGATGTCAAAGTGCAAGTAGATAAATAGGTACCGCTCTGGCGGGAAGGTAAAAGGCGTTTCCGTGCGCTGCTCTGGTTCGCCAGAAGCGGCTTTGTCATGCTGGCCACATGACCTGGAAGCTGTACGCCGGCTCCCTCGGCCAGTAAAGTGAGATGAGTGCCGCAACCCCAGAGTCGTCCGCTACTGGACCTAATGGTCAGGGGTCTCTTTACCTATACATACATAAAGGTAAAGGGACCCCTGACCATTAGGTTCAGTCGTGTCCGACTCTGGGGTTGCGGCACTCATCTCACTTTATTGGCCGAGAGCCAGCATACAGCTTCCAGGTCATGTGGCCAGCATGACAAAGCCGCTTCTGGCAAACCAGAGCAGCGCACGGAAACGCCGTTTACCTTCCTGCTGGAGTGGTGCCTAATGTGTTTCTCATAAAATAAGACATACCTAAAAAATAAGACATAGCAGGGTTTTCTAGCGGTCACAAAATATAAGCCATACCCCGAAAATAAGACGTGGTGATACCTGGTAAGGTGGGCGTATTTCCGGAGGGCACAAAGGAATTGGGACCCAGAAGCAGCCGCAGCGCACGCCGCTTGAACCCCTGATCCGGCGGGAGCCAGCAGCAGCCGCAGCGCGCGGCGCTTGAAGCCCCGATCCGGCGGGAGCCAGCAGGAGCCGCAGCGCGCGGCGCTTGAAGCCCCGAATGGGGCTTAAAAATAAGACATCCCCCCAAAATAAGCCATACTGTGTTTTTGGGGAGGGAAAAAGAATATAAGACGGTGTCTTATTTTAGGAGAAACACGGTATTTATCTACTTGCACTTTGACGTGCTTTCAAACTGCTAGGTGGGCAGGAGCTGGGACCGAGCAACGGGAGCTCACCCCGTCGCAGGGATTCAAACCATCGACCTTCTGATCAGCAAGCCCTAGGCTCTGTGGTTTAACCCACAGCGCCACCTGGGTCCCAGATACATACATACAAACCCTGCACATCTGGCTGGGTTGTTCCAGCCAGATGGGAGGCTCCCAACAGAATATTAAAAACACGATAAAACATCAGACATTAACAATTTCCCGATACAGGACTGCCTTCAGGAGTCTTCTAAAAGTCAGATAGCTGTTCATTTCCTTGACATCTGCTGGGGGGGGGGGCGTTCCACAGGGCAGGCGCCACTACCAAGAAGGCCCTCTGCCTGGTTCCCTGTAACCTCACTTCTTGCAGTGAGGGAACCGCAGGAAGGCCCTCAGAGCTGGACCTCAGTGTCCAGGCTGAACGATGGGGGTGGAGATGCTCCTTCAGGTCTCAGGGTGGTGATGGAAGAGAAAAAAAGCAATGCAGGGAGCCTGGGGCCCTTCAGACGACTCCCACAATGCGTTTGGATCTACTTATTATGTTTCATTTCTTCAGTGCCCCTACCCACCTTGAGCGTTTGGTGGGGATGGAGGAACAGATGTCACAATCATAGAATTGTAGAGGTGGGAGGGACCCCGAGGGTGATCCAGTCCGAGAAGAGTTTGAAGAAGGGTGGATTTGATATCCCGCTTTATCACTACCCGAAGGAGTCTCAAAGCGGCTCACATTCTCCTTTCCCTTCCTCCCCCACAACAAACACTCTGTGAGGTGAGTGGGGCTGAGAGATGTCAGAGAAGTGTGACTAGCCCAAGGTCACCCAGCAGCTGCATGTGGAGGAGCGGGGAAGCGAACCTGGTTCACCAGATTACGAATCTACCACTCTTAACCACTACACCACACTGGCTCTCCTGCAATGCAGGAATCTCAGCTAAAGCATCCAGGACAGATGGCCACCCAACCTCTGCTTAAAAGCCTCCAAAGAAGGAGAGTTCAAACCTCCCGAGGGAGTCTGTTCCACTGTCAAACAGCTCTTGTTGTCAGAAAGTTCTTCCTGATGTTTAGTCAGAATCTCCTTTCTTGTAACTTGAAGCCATTGGTTCAGCTTCTAGCCTTCTACCCTCTGGAGCAGGAGAAAGCAAGCACACTCCATCCTCTCTGTGACAGCCCTTGAGATATTTGAAGATAGCTATCATATCTCCTCTCAGTCTCCTCTTTTCCAGGCTAAACATACCCAGCTCCCTCAACCAGGGGCGTAGCAACGGGGGGGCAGGCCGCCCCGGGTTCCACCCCAGAGGGGGGTGACACTTTTTAAAAAAAAAAAATTAAAAAAAAATTTTTTAAAATTTTTTTAAAATTTTTTTTAACTTCATTGAAAAAAGAGATAATAGACACACACACAACCCCCCACACCTCACAAAGTGGCACCACCAGAGGGGGGTGACACTTTTTAATTTTTTTAATTTTTTTTATAATTTTTATCATTTTTTATTATTTTTTATTATTTTAACTTTATTGAAAAAAAAGAGATAATAGACACACACACACACAAAAAACCCCCCCACACCTCGCAAAGTGGCACCATCAGAGGGGGGTGACACTTTTTAATTTTTTTAAAAAAAAATTAAATTAAAGTGGTGGGGGGTGACAAAAAAATTTCCGCCCCCGGGTACCACCTGGGCTTGCTACGCCTCTGCCCTCGACCATTCCTCATAAGGCTTGGTTTCCAGACCCTCGATCTTTGGTTTGAGCTGGGATTTTATTTTTGGCAAAGAACCGTTAACAAGTTCATTAAAATTGCTTCCTTTGTCCCCTTTCCAAAGCTTAAGGTGCTGTTCAGTGATGGGTAGAAGAAAAGAAACCTGGTATTTAAAGATGGTGATCACCTCTCCTCTCAATCTCAAATTAAAAAATATTTACATAATTGCCGTTTCGCCCTTCATCATGAGGACTAGAACACTGGAGCTATTTGGCAATGTACACACCAGCTCCCCCCGCTCTGCTGTCCTCACCTTCTCCTCTTCCTGCCTCCAGCCCTGATGGGCCACCATGGCGTGCTGGACTCCCGCAGAAAGGTAGCCCAAGGCTTTCGTTCGCTGCCGGTGGAGCCTCAGAATCTGCTCGATCGGGAAGCGAAGCCTCGCCCAATATTCCAGGATGCCGAAATCCTCGCCGTTGGAGCCTGGAGTTACGTGTGGGCAGGAGGTTGCGGTAAGGATTGTGGGAATAACAAAAGAGATCCGTGAGTTCCTCCTCCAGAAGCCTGCCGGAGTTGGGTAGGTAGGGGGCAGGGGTGTGTGGCCCCCAGCCCTAACAGACTCCCCACATCCCAAGAACTTAAGAGCAGCCTGCCGGATCAGGCCAATGGCCCATCTAGCCCAGTCTCCTGATCTCACAGTGTCTGACCTGAGCATGTGGGGAAACCGTGAAGCAGGATTCGAGCCCAAGAGCCACTCTCCTCTCCCGGGTTCAGAAGCAAAAGCACAATTACGTAGTCGGCAGGATTCGAACCTGCGCGGGGAGACCCCAATGGATTTCTAGTCCATCGCCTTAACCACTCGGCCACGACTACTGGCTGCTCAACTGTGATGATTAAGTGATGTAGGGAAGGAGGTCCTCGATCCCTGTTCTGTAAGAAGATAACCTGCTTTGGAAAATACGAGAGTCTGACAGTAGTGTCATAGCTGCTGATAGCCTCACCCTCCATGAATTTGTGGTTTAAAGCCCTCCAAGTTGGTGGTCATCACTGCATTCCGTTCCATCGTTTAACTTTGTGCTGCAAGAAAAAGTACTCTAATATATCTGTCGTGAATCTTCCAAAATTCAGCTTCATTGCATGTCCAGAAGTGCTAGCGTTATGGCCGGGTGTGTGTGTGTGTGTGTGTACTTTTCTCTATCCACTTAACCCATGCCATGCACAAGTTTATAAAATTCTATCATGCCACCTCTTGCTTGCTTTTTCTCTGAAATAAAAAAACCCCAAACGCTACAACTTTTTATTAGAGGGGGATCGCTCCATCCCTTTATTCAAATTATTAGACCAATTCATGGAGGTGGGGGCTTTGCTGCCACAGTCAGAGGCAGCACTGCTTCTGAACACAGCGGTACCTCGGTTTTCGAACGTCTCAGAAGTTGAACATTTCGGTTTTTGAACGCCGAAACCCCAGAAATAAATGCCTCGGAAGTCGAATGGCTTCCGCTGAGGGTCCCCCCCCCCCAATTTTCTCTATTGAATTTTCAGGCCGCCCTTTGCACCTCGGTTTTCGAATGTTTCAGAAGTTGAATGATCTTCCAGAACGGATTACGTTCGAAAACCGAGGTACCACTGTACCAGTTGCTGGAAACCACTGGGGGGGGGGGCGGGGCGGGATGTGATACATAGGTAGCAGTCAAATACAACATTCCTTGTTTTCCTAGAGTGGACATGCAAGGGGATGTTTGGTCCAGCCAGTCAGAACTTCCTGTTTCCTCCTGGGCTGGGACATACTTCCTCTTGCATGTGACTAGAGGTGGGCATGACCTTACCTGTGCAGGTAACAAAAGCACAAGGCACGCCGTCCTCTTCCCCCTACTTCCTTCTTTTCCATCTTCCTTTCTTTGTGTGAACTGCAGTGACTGCCAGTCTGCAGTCACTGGGATTATTCCCCCATATGGGGCAGATCCAAATGTACATATTTTGTAACTAAGTCTGCCTTCAGGGATCCAACTGTGAACTGATGATGTGAGTAAACTTCTTTTATATACTTTAAACAAGATTGTGGCGTGTTTATTCTTTTAAGGGGGATATAAGGGAACTTAGATAAAGGTAAAGGTACCCCTGACCATTAGGTCCAGTCGTGGACGACTCTGGGGTTGCGGCGCTCATCTTGCTTTACTGGCCAAGGGAGCCGGCGTTTGTCCGCAGACAGCTTCTGGGTCATCTGGCCAGCATGACTAAGCCGCTTCTGGAGAACCAGAGCAGCGCACGGAAATGCTGTTTACCTTCCTGCCGGAGCGGTACCTATTAATCTACTTGCACGTTTTGGGGTGCTTTCGAACTGCTAGGTGGGCAGGAGCAGGGACAGAGCAATGGGAGCTCACCCTGTCGCGGGGATTCGAACCGCCGACCTTCTGACCGGCAAGCCCTAGGCTCAATGGTTTAGACCACAGCTCCGCCCGTGTCCCTACCATAAGGGAACTTACCAGGAAGATAATATTAAGAGGCTTAAACAAGCCTGCAACCAGTTATCCGTTGTGTGTTTAAAAAGGAAGGTGTAAAACTCTGCTAAGTTATAGAACTTGCTAGCACAAGTTAGGAAGGATATTAATGAACAATATCTCCTCTCCTGCCTCCCTGAACATTCCCATGGGGGGAATTGCTTTCATGCTTAAATCCTGTTTGCAGGTTTCCCATGGGCCACAGGGCCATAGCTGTCAACTTTCGGATTTGAAAATAAAGGATTTTTAAAAACTTTCAGATTTGAAAATAAGGGATGCCGCGAGGGCGGTGCAATGGCACCAAGTAGCCTCGCCACCCTGCGCTCCAGAGGCTGCGCGCAAACGGGTGAGCAAAAGAGCGAGCGCATAGACGGCAGGCAGGCTGGCTGGCTGGTTGGGCGTGAGGGTCTGGCTGCACAAGGCACGCAAGCTCCGCCCCCAGTCGGTCTCAGACTCCTTATTGGCAGCCGAGCAACGCAGCTGAGGAGCCTCCCTGGCCAGCAGGGAGGGAGAGGAGCTGCTTCCTTTGAGATCCGGGAAATTTAAGGGATATCAACAATCCGGGATAGCAGCGGGAAATGGCATTGGAACAAGGGGAGTTTCCCACAAAAAAAGGGAGGGTTGACAGCTATGAACAGGGCTGATCTGGCAGGCTCTTCTTACGCTCTTTATCGTTTTGGTTGCCCTTCTTAGAGTCTTTTCCAACTCCAAAACGTCTGCCACAGTTGGAGCGGCGCAATCCTTACCGCGGAGCACCGCCGTGGCGTGCACTTTCTCCCCGCTGCCCGGCACCTCGCCAAAGCGCAGCCAGCAGGAGGCCAGGGTGGCGTGTTCGACGGCCGAGGCAAGGTGGAGGTCGAGGCGGGACGTGGCGCCTTGCAGGTACTGCAGGAAAAACAGCTCGGCCTGCACCACGTACTGAGAGGTGAAGCCGTAGCGGGGGCGGGAGCCACGCACCACCGGCGTGCAGTGGGTCTCAAAGTCGTAGAAGGAGTACGTGCAAAAGGTGAGGGGCTCCGGGTCCCCAAGCAGACGCAGCGCCTCGGCCGACAGCACCGCACCCGAGATGTGCAGCTCGAAGAGGTTCTCCCCGCGCCGCAGCTGTGGGGCCTGGTCAGGGACTGCTTCTGCGGATGGGTCACCCTCTCTGGGAGGAAACGGGGCTGCCCTCGTTCCGTAGGCCACGTCCTTCAACTGCGCTGGAGTGGGGTGGGTGGGTGGGGAAACAAGGCAGAGCCACAAAGACCTGTTCACAGAACCAGAGAATTGGAAGGGACCGCAAGGGTCATCTAGGCCCTACAATTGTCAGGCTTCAGGGAATCGGCTCCCTCCCCCGTGGCAGTAGATAAGCAGAACGAAGTAAAGTGAGTCTTCTTAGCAGTTAGAAACTTTAATAATCACAACGAGAGAACAAAGAACACATCTCCTAGAATGGCGGTGCTCCCAGTTAAGGATTCCACCCCCTTCTGTCCCTATTAATCTACATCACACCTATGTCTTGGAATCTGAGCTTGTACCCTCTGTGCATTCTGTGCTGCCGCTTTCTGAGCTCTCCGTGACTTTGGAGAGGGTGTCTGTGAATGCTGTCCAGAGACTGTGAATCCGTTAACCCTCTCTCTTCCAGTGTCTCTTCTCCTAGCTGTTCCCCATCTAGTATTTCCCAGCTCCTGCCTTCTGAACTATGTCCCTCTGCAAACCACTGTTCCAAATCTATACTGTCCTCTTGCTCCTGGGAAGATTCAGGATCTGGAGCAGGAGCAGGAGCAGGGGAGGCTCCCACCATTCCTCCACAGTGTAGCCCTCCTCAGCACGGTCCCTGACAGCAATGCAGGAATCTCAGCTCAAGCATCCCTGACGGAGGACCATCCGACTCCAATGAATGTCCACTGCCTCCCGAGGGAGTCCACCGTTGAACAGCTCTTTTGAATGTTTAGTTGGAATCTCCTTGTAATTTGAACCCATTGGTTGGATTCCCACACTCCGGAGCAGCAGAAAACAAGCTTGCTCCCTCTTCTGCGGCAGGTATTTGAAGGTGCCTCTCGTATCAACCCCCAGCCTTCTCTTCTCCAGGTTGAACACACCCAACTCCCTTTATAAGGCTTCCTTCCCAGACCCTTGACCATCTTGGTCACACTCCTCTGCACACGTTCCACCTTGTGCAGATCTAAAGAGTGCTTTCAATCTATGGTGCGGACAGGAAGCCAGAGATTGCATGGAGAGAAGGTATGCCAGTCCACATGCCTACCTTCAAGTTGGCGGATCCGGGCCCCACGCAGGTCCAGAAGGCGGGCCATCTGCTGCTCCTTCTCCTCGTGCTCCTGTTTCTCTCTTGCCGTCTGCAGCAGCACCCCGTCCAGCTCTGCCTGGAACCAAGGCATGCCCGCCAAAGAGAGTATGGTACCCACAGTCAGCCTCAGGACTCAGCCAGGAGAGAGATGGTGAGCACTTTCGCTTCCCTACTCCTCCACTTGCAGCTGCTCTTTAGGTTAATTATTTATATATCGCTTAGTCCCTTAAGCGGCTTAAAAAATAGCCGATGAAACACATGTACCGTACGAACAAAACTGAGAAGCTACAGTAGAACACAGGGCAACGTAACAAAACAAGATAACTCCACCCCAGAAAGCAAACTCAACAGGAGGACATTTTTGTTATAGGCATTCTAAGGTCTCATATATATATATATATATATATATATATATATATATATCTCACATGTTCATAAATGAACAAGGCAAACACATACATAAGTATATAAACCACGTGTCTGAAATAGTACAGGAAAGCAATCCTGAAACCATTTTGACTCTCCCAAATTGACCTCAAATATTTCTCTGCAAGGAGGAAGGAAATGGGAAAGCTTCATGGTCTTTTCCTTACCTGTCTTAAAGGTAAAGGTAAAGGGACCCCTGATCATTAGGTCCAGTCGTGACCGACTCGGGGGTTGCTGCGCTCATCTCGCTTTACTGGCCGAGGGAGCCAGCGTACAGCTTCCAGGTCATGTGGCCAGCATGACTAAGCCACTTCTGGCGAACCAGAGCAGCGCATGGAAATGCCGTTTACCTTCCCGCCAGAGCAGTACCTATTTATCTACTTGGGGGGAGAGATGGAAGAACCGCCGACCTTCTGATCGGCAAGCCCTAGGCTCTGTGGTTTAACCCACAGCACCACCCGCATCCCATTTACTTGTCTTAAGGGCGTAGGAATAGGATGAGCTTGTGACCTGGATTCAGGAATTAAAGCATTTACCAACACTTTCACTGAGCTTGACCCTGGTGAGCTCACAGTGAATATGCTTGTCTGCACACACCCCGAGTCCTCAAAAAGACCCCCCCTTTGTTCCATCTCCCAGGTGGGCAGCTCAGTCTCCTTGCTTCACCTGATAGTCCCGGTTGATTCGGTGTTGTAAGATGAGCATGTCCCGGGTCTTCTCTAGCTCCAGCACGGTCTCAGCATGGGCGGCCTCCGTCTCGTGGAGCCTTCGCTTTAGACTCCGTTGGGCAAACATCTCTTCCTTCTCAGACTCTCTCGAGAGACCTTCCACATAGAGGGGCTGCAAGGCAAAAAAAGAGGAGGGGGGAGAGATGGAAGGAAATGTGTGGGGCTCGACGTGTGTGCGTGACTACCATGCCAAATTAGAAAATGGAGGAAAAGCAAATCCATTTCATTGAACTGGGCTGATCTATATCACTGACGACTTGCTCACTCTATTGCTTCGGCATTTTAATCCGCTGGTATCTGCTTTACCTTGGATCAGGTCATTTTTACATAAAATGCCAATCTATGCAGGGAGGTGTTTGATCCCCCCCCCCCCGCCCACTGAAATGTTCTAAACTAAATGTCACTGGCAATTAACACTAGCAAGATGAGCCTTGCAAGAGCTCAGCTGCCTGTTCAGATTGGAACTCATTGCAATTTTATTAAGACCAGGAAATGGCAGCCGAAGACTTGCAAGGCTTATGATAATTTGTGCATGAGGATACCGGATAATTCTGACAGAAACAAAAATGGGAATGGGAATTGCCAGTGTTTTGCTTATGCATCCCATATCCAGGATGGAAATCAACCCATCAAATACGACTGATATTCACTGCTGCTGTTGTTCTCAGTCCGCAAACAATATGTGACGGATTACTTTCCCGCCGTATTTGCATTGGGCTTTCTTTGCAGGGTGGAATCACGTAATCATAACATAATGAACCGTGAGAGAAATAAAATAGTCTTTGTAGGAAGCCAAACAGCAGCAGGATGGAAACAGAGCTGTTTGTGACAAACAAAGGTCAGAATGGAAATTGATGCCTACTTGCATATATGTGTGTGTGTGTGTTTGTATGTACAATGCTGGTATCTAAGGCCCAGTTGCTAAGTGTGTGGTTTTACCCAGTGCCTACCTGAACTACTAGACTGGATGGAGAGTCCTCCTCTCTAGTCTGGTTTTCCAAGATGGCCGCCTTCTCCCGCAAGAAGCCAACGTCCTGTGGGCGTTCCTGCAGCAGCTGGCTCACTTCTTGCTTCAGTTCCTCATTCAGAGCTTATGGGGGAGAAAGCAAGGATTTGGGATGAATCGCAAGGTTGCCACCTGTTCTCAGTAGGCCTGACCGTTCCTTTCCCGTAACTTGCCCATTATTTTTACCCTCAGTTCTAATTATCAGTCCACATCCAAGCTTGGAGCAGGGGGAAGGTATTTAGAATAGAATAGAACAAATCTTTATTGTCATTGTCCCCTCGCGGGAACAACAAAATTCCTCGGTTGCTATATCAAAAGCCAAAGAAATAACCAAATACAAGATACACGAAACCGTGAACGACTCTAAGATATGAATATGAAAATATATTATACCAACAACTAGACTGTCAGTAACATCATATAATACATGTACCCAGGTATCTCCTTAAAGGCATAGCCTATAGCATACTTTCCAAATAATCTCTTAAAGTGCAAAGTTCCAATAATCAACTCTTAAAGTGCAAAGTTCTATGTGCAATATTATGTGTTTAGAGTGGTTGTACAAAGTCCCTCAGATGTCCTCGTCTGTCCTCCGACGGGTGGCTAGCTTGAGGTCTCCCCTTTTCACCGGTACAGTTTCTTCAAGGAATGGACTTCATCAAAAGAAATACAGAATAACAAAATTTAACCATGGCTAAACAGCTCAAGAAAACTCAAATGTTCATCTCTCTGGCAAGGCTAATCAATAACAGCGGCAAGAACAAGGGTCACATTCCCTCACAGGCAGCCTTCTGGTGGCCACATGCCAGTGGTGGGCGGGGTGAGATGCAAAGTGGGCGGGACGAGAGACAAAAGTGGGCGGGGCAACTGAGGCAACATTTCTGCAATAGGCTACAGTCCAACTTGAGCAAAGCCCTGAGGGCCAGACAGAAAGGTGCAGAGGGCCGCATCTGCTCCCTGGGCTTGTGGTCCCCCACCTCTCTTTTCGAACTTCACTGTTAGTGACCCATGTGAGGCGCAAGGGGATTTCCCTGCCAGGCTCCCGTTGGCCCCCTCACCTCTTTCCTTCTCCAGCTGCTCCTGCAGCCTCTGCTTCTCTGCAATTGCTGAGCTGAGTTGTTCTTCCAAGCAAGGGGCGTTCTCCTTCTGAGGAACCACGTCTAGCGGGTGCTGGGTATTGCTGAGGCAGCTAAAGAGACACATAGATTCGCCGCACCTCAAAAAGGGCCACAAAATCCTTGCCTATGTTTCTGTAAATTCTAGCAGGGAGCCCTTTTTCGCATACCAAAAATGCCCGTCAAAAACGCGCCTCCGTCTTTCATCCACGTTTACCCAAAGATATCAGTCATATTCACACCATACATTCAAAGCACTACTGTATGATATCAATTACACTTGCACCTCTGGGGCCTATGAAGGTGTAGAAGCCCTCAGAC
Source organism: Darevskia armeniaca (assembly GCA_034641395.1). Taxonomy (NCBI): domain Eukaryota; kingdom Metazoa; phylum Chordata; class Lepidosauria; order Squamata; family Lacertidae; genus Darevskia; species Darevskia armeniaca. The sequence goes on along the minus strand of JAWWNF010000882.1, from coordinate 734,398 downwards.
CGGTCTTTGAAGGTGCCGTGGAGGCTGTATAGACCGTGGTTGATGGCAAGTGCGAGAAGAGCAATACCATTCCTGTTCACGACCTTGTCTTGTGATTTCCATGGAATAAATGCTTCCACATCAGGAGAGCATTGCGAATTGGCAATAAAAAACTTTATATCCGGACCAATTCTGGCGTTGAAATCCCCCATAAGGAGTATCTCCGAGTTAGGGAATTCTACCGCTATCTTTTCCAAGATGAAGCTTAGGTCCACCCAAGAGTGGGTAGCGTCAGAAGAGGAGGGGGTAGAAGGGTTGTAAAAGTTTATACACATGAAGTCCCTTAGTTGTCGGCTAGTGATATGGAGAATTTGGATATGATTCGATTCAAGCCATGAAAGGAGGGAAACAGTGAATCGGCAGGCCTGGGAAATAAAAGTGACCAGGCCACCGCTGGGGCGCCCATGCAGGTAGGTTTTCATTGCTGGGGTCACAAAGGCATCATATCCCAATAAGGATGGAGGGGTATCTGGGTCCGAGGCCCAGGTTTCCTGTAGGCCAATAATATGGAATTTTGTAAGGAAGTCCAAGACTTCCCTGTCCCCTTGTTTAGAGCCCCAACCAGCCACGTTCCATGACATGATGTTCAAGCAGCCCGGAATTGGCTGGGTAGGGTGCGGTAGTCATATTTCCTTGTTACATGGGAGTGACGAGGTCTGGGCTTCCTTGGGCGATGATGGAGTTCGTTGGGGCAGGCAAGGCGTTAGATATCATTTTAAGTAGTTATGGCTCCCCCCAAAGAATTCTGGGAGCTGTGGTTAAGGTTCTTGAGTGTTGTTAGGCGACCCCTATCCGCCCATCGCAGAGCTACAATTCCCAGAATTCCCTGCGAAGAGGGGTTGATTGTTCAACCACCGCAAGAAGGTGAGGGGTCTCCCAAGAACTCTCAGCGCCCTTAAAAAACTACAGTTCCCACAATTCTTTTGGGGAAGTCATAAGTGCTTAAAATGATATCATAGTGCTTTGAATGGCATCCTAATGCTTCCCTGTATAGGGAAGCCTTTTAATCTGTAATGCTTTTTAATGTTTATATATGTGTCGGAAGTCACCCAGAGTGGTTGGGGCAACCCAAAGTGGATCTACACACAAGGGGGGGGGGACAATGCTATAAACGAGTCAGGAATATTAATATTATTATTAATATTATTATTGTTGTTGTTGTTGTTGTTGTTGTTGTTGCGTGAATGTGACCAATATTAGAGTTCACAGACACATTGCAAAACAGACAGGCCAAAACAAAAACATTCAAGAAGTGGGGAAAGTGGGCTTCACTGAGGAAGGGGTTTGACCTGGAAAGTCCTAAGGCTCAACCGGAGAGACTTGAAGGGACACATTCGGCCCCTGTGTCTGAGGTTCCCAACTGCTGCACGAATAGGTTTCGTTGAGTGGGAACAAACTCCCGGGTTGCTTATCCTTTCCCGACAGCCCACCTCTCACCTCTCCAGCAGTTTGTCGTAATCTTCCTTCAGCAAATCTCGCTCCTTCTCCAGGTCCCGGACTCTCTCCTGAAACTGGAAAAGGGCACACAATACAGGATCTGGTTGTGGAATCCAAGCTGCCAGCGGTAGGCCGGAGATTGGATGGGAAGCAAGGTGGGCAAATACAGTGGTACCTCAGGTTACAGACGCTTCAGGTTACAGACGCTTCAGGTTACAGATTCCACTAACTCAGAAATAGTATCATAGAATCCTAGAGTTGGAAGAGACCACAAGGGCCATCCAGTCCAACCCCCTGCCAAGCAGGAAACACCATCAAAGCATTCCTGACAGGTGCTGTCAAGCCTCTGCTTAAAGACCTCCAAAGAAGGAGACTCCACCACACTCCTTGGCAGCAAATTCCACTGTTGAACAGCTCTTACTGTCAGGAAGTTCTTTCTAATGTTTAGGTGGAATCTTCTTTCTTGTAGTTTGAATCCATTGCTCCGTGTCCTCTTCTCAGGAACAGCAGAAAACAACTTTTCTCCTTCTATATTACATCCTTTTATATATTTGAGTAAAAATGAGTGTACCCCCTTTTTTAGGGGGGGAAGCACTGCATATCTCAGTATAGAAATTACTTCAATAAAAATAAAAGAGTGAAGTTTGAGGTGGTACTTTGGCCACCTCATGAGAAGAGAAGACTCCCTAGAAAAGGCCCTGATGTTGGGAAAGATTGAGGGCACAAGGAGAAGGGGACGGCAGAGGATGAGATGGTTGGACAGTGTTCTCGAAGCTACTAACATGAGTTTGGCCAAACTGCGAGAGGCAGTGGGGGATAGGCGTGCCTGGCGTGCTCTGGTCTATGGGGTCACGAAGAGTCGGACACGACTGAACGACTGAACAACAACAGAAGTTTGAGAAGTAGGAAAGGAGCATTTTCTTCTGGATAATTTCTGACCCGACTTACATCTTCCAGCATTCCCTGCAGTGGAGAAAGGACTTCTACTTGGCTCTCGAGGGCTGTCACCTTCTGACTCTCCTCCCTGAGGTGGGCATTCAGCTTTTCAACCTGAGCTAGCAAGGCTTCGCTGGCTGACCTCAATGCCTCTTGGTTCTGGAGAAGCACAGAAGAAGTTGAAAGATCCATGAGATCTAGAGCCTTGAGGGACCATGGAGTCCCCAATCCCCCAACGGTGCCACCACCCAACAGAACTGGAGAAAGTTACCTGCTGGAGCTGAGTCTCGTAAGCCTGGAGGAATAGCAAGCAAAGCGCTGGATTATTGGGGTGGATGAGGGGGAAAACACCTTCCAAGTTGTCAGAAGTCACATATAAGAAGGAAAACGGAGTCTCTACACTGTCAAATAATCGAATCATTGAATGCATTGCTAAGGGCTTTAACTACCCGTGACACGGCATCTCCAGAAGTAAGCACGAGTATATTTAAGTATATGTAAAACAACACTCTTCCCCAAAGAGCCCTGGGAAATGTAGTTTAAGGTGCTGGGAACTATAGCTCTGTGAGGGGTGAACAGCAGGATTCTTATGGGGAAGTCATGTGGTGTGTCATGCAACAGTAGTTTGTGGGGATCAGGGTCCCTCACTTTCCCTCACGATCTGTTTTTAAATAATTTGGGCTAGATCTAAACAGCTATTAAAAAACGCTCTGAAAACGATCTGCAAAAAAACACAAACCGTTGTAAAGCTCACAATTGAAAATATCGTTGAGATCAGGGATGAGGATGAGGAACCTTCGGTCTAGGGCTCAAATGTGGCCTTCGCTAGCACTGCTTCCTCCCCCGGCCGCAAGTGTTTTTGCCTTGCTGGACTTTGCCCTTGAATTTTGATAATGGTACTTCCTTGCCTGGATGGAGAAGAGAGCGAGGTGCAGTGTGTGTGTGTGTAAGAACTAGCCACTGCACAAAGGCAAAATGTACATCCATTATCCCACCCACTTTTGCCCCTGACGGCCCCAGGTTGCCACTGGCCTGCATCCCTTGGGAGGGCTCAGAAGATGAGGGGTATGGCTGTGTGAAATGGTTTGGCTTGGGGAGAAGCCCAGGGGCCAGAGAGTGAAACCCAGTGGGCCCATAGCTGTCAACCCTCCCTTTTTTTGGTGGGAAACTCCCTTATTCCAATGCCGTTTCCCGCTGCTATCCCGGATTGTTGATATCCCTTAAATTTCCCGGATTTCAAAGGAAGCAGCTCCTCTCCCTCCCTGCCGGCCAGGGAGGCTCCTCAGCTGCATTGCTCGGCTGCCAATAAGGAGTCTGAGACTGACTGGGGCGGAGCTTGCATGGCTTGTGCAGCCAGACCCTCACGCCGAACCAGAAAGCCAGCCTGCCTGCCGTCTACGCGCTCGCTCTTTCGCTCACCCGTTCGCGCGCAGCCTCTGGAGCGCAGGGTGGCGAGGCTACTTGGTGCCATTGCACCGCCCTCTTGGCATCCCTTATTTTCAAATCTGAAAGTTTGGGGAAAATCCCTTATTTTCAAATCCGAAAGTTGACAGCTATGGCCGCATTTGGCTACCACAAGTGCTGACGTGGCCGGACTCACTTCCTGTAAGCCGGCAAACTGAGCTTTGGTTACCACCAGTTCTGAATTCTTGGCTCTCAGAAGCTTCTGCAGACGAATCAGCTCCACGTTTTCCTGGATGGTGGCTCTGGAACAGCGAAACAAATAGGTGTCGATTATTAACATTTATTAAGGGCTGGAAATTTCTTGCAGACTTTTTGCGTAAGAGAGAAAATGATCTTGTAATGTCTGGATTTGAAGATTGAAAAAAAAATATTGGCTCATAGAAAATAGAATAGCTGGATGTTTATGAGTGAATACTATATTTAGCTGACAGGGAACCAGAAGTCTTTTTATCTTTTCCCGTTTTCTTTACTTTTTCTCTCTCTTTTTTCTTTTTCTTTTCTCTCTCTCCCTCTCCCCCCCCCCACTTTCCCTTCTTTCTGCCCCTGTTCCTCTTTAGATTAGTTTTAAAAAAAATATTTCTTTTATTCTGGTGTGTTTTAAATAGGTACTTTGTACTGAACTTTTGGTAAGTATTAATAAAAATAGATTTTAAATAATCATCAAAAAGAAATAGATTTGTTAGGTCTGGGTTGGAAAAAGGGACCAGCATTAAATGTGAAACCGCTGGAAACTACTTTAGGTTAATAAATTGGGGGGCGGGGGGCGTGGTTGTAACAAAATACTTTCCAGCCATTTCTGCTATTGCATACAGATATCTGAATTTTTATGTTCCTGATGAACCAAGAAGTTAAAATAAAGGTTTAATTTATTTTACAAAATTCATGTACCATGTAGGAAAACACCCAATCTCAAAACTGTTTACAGTAAATAAAACAATAAAATTATCAGTAATAACCCATGAAAAACAACTATTTAAAACATTCAAAAAATAATTAAGACCAATGACAAGCCAAAACTCAGATTAAAACACATGTCAACACTCCCAATTTACAAACGTCTATATCTTATCAATGAGTCATGTTTGATTTCCCCCGTTTGAAACTCAAGCCCTAAAATATATACTTCGACATCCCAGAATCTGTCTCTCTCCAGAACGGATTAAGTTCGATTTAAGTGTTTTGGTGAGAAATGGAACAAGAGTTGAGAAGACCTTAAAACAGAGCTAGAGAGACTGATTTAACATGGACCAAATAATACGTGAATGAAGCATTGTGCAGGCCATTGTGCAGGCATTGTACCGGCGTTCCCGGACCTCTAGGTGGCGCTGCAGGGAGCGGGCGCTTTCTGGGTCCATATCTCTGCCGTGTGTGGAACTCAGCGACTCAGGATCCAGCTCCAACGCTGCAAGGACAAGGCTCTGGGTACTGAAAGGAAGAGCAGAGCGAAAACAAAAATAGCTGCTTCGTTTCCAGCTCATTGTCCCCAGGAAAATGCGATTAGGAGAGGATCTAGTCAACATTTGCATGCATTAATGTTAAACAACAACCAGAGGCTCTACCAGCTGCACTGGCTCCCAGTGGAGTACAGGGTCAGGTTTAAGGTGCTGGTTTTGACCTTTAAAGCCCTATGCGGCCTAGGACCCTCGTACCTAAAGGACCGCCTCTCTGGTATGCCCCGTGTAGGACCTTAAGGTCCTCAAATAATAACATTTTGGAGGTCCCGAGCCACAAGGATGCTAGGCTGGCCTCAACTAGGGCCAGGGCCTTCTCAGTACTGGCCCCGACTTGGTGGAACGCTCTGTCACAAGAGACCAGGGCCCTGCGGGATTTGGCATCTTTCCACAGGGCCTGCAAGACGTGTGGGATGTATAACACTGGTGCAGTCAATCACAACATTCCTAGAATGTACACAAGGGGCCTCAGTCCTCCAGCCACAGTTTCCTGTTCCTGGAATGAGACTCCTCCCTCTGTGTGACCAGAAGTGGGAGTGGCCTTACCTGTAGTTATTCAAAGATATAGGTGAGCTGCCATTCTCTCTCTCTTCCCTCGGATCTTCAAGCATGCAACATTTCAAGTGAAGATGCTCTCTTGGCTTCCAGCCAAGAGAGGCCACATGGAGCCTCCTCCCTTATGGAGAGACTCCACATGTAAATACATTTAATCTAAGCTAGCCTGCCTTCTGAGACTTGTATAAGCTTGGAATGTCTGTGAGTAAAACCTTTATACTTTTAAAAGCTTATGTGTCGTGTATTTTCTTTTAAGAGGGAACCAGGGGGTATATGCCAGGAATCTGCCGTGTTATAGAAGTTCATAGGAACTTAAACGCCACGTTTTGCTGCGCTTTATTGGGGATGAGAAACTCTGCTAGTTTGGAGCTTGTTAGCACAAGCTGGGATAGGAAATATTAAACAATATTCCCTCATCCACATTCCTACTCATCTCCCACAAGACGGAGCTGTTCCGCCTGGCCTTTGGGTTGGTTTCAGTTTAACCCTGATGTTTCATTCCTTTATGGTTTGATTGGTGGGCTACTTAAAAATGAGGCTGCATTTTAAACTTTAAATCGTATTTTAACCTGCATTTTAATTGATTGTTTTGTATGTTTTGTTCTGATTTTATTGGTGTTAGCCACTCTGAGCCCGGTCTTGGCTGGAAAGGGCGGGGTATAAATAAAAATTTATTATTTATTATTATTATTTTATTAGGAATTATAGGTGCCGATATTCCAAGGGAGCAGGAAAGACTTTTTATGTATGCGACGACAGCCGCCTGGATGCTATTAGCCCAGAGATGGAAAGAAGATGAAGTCCCTACCAGAGAGGAATGGCAAATCAAATTGCTGGACTATGCCGAAATGGCAAAGCTCACCTGAAAGCTTAGGAACCAAGAAGACCAGAACTTTAACAAAGAATGGGGAAAATTCATAATTTATCTTGGAGATCACTGTAAGCAGATGAAAACATTAGCAGGATTGCAATAACACTTGTAATGTAGCAAGTACTATGGAGACAATGGAGTTACTGTATATAAAACATAGATTATCAGAAAAGATGCAGGAGAAAAGGTTTAATAATGGGAACCATGGAGGGGAGATGGGAAGTCCAGAGATTTGGAGGAATTTGTAAACGTGTATGTGTTGAAGCTCAACATCAAAAAAAAACTAAGATCATGGCCACTGGTCCCATCACCTCCTGGCAAATAGAAGGGGAAGAAATGGAAGCAGTGAGACATTTTTCTTTCTTGGGCTCCATGATCACTTCAGATGGTGACAGCAGTCACGAAATTAAAAGACGCTTGCTTCTTGGGAGAAAAGCAATGACAAACCTAGACAGCATCTTAAAAAGCAGAGACATTACCTTGCCGACAAAGGTCCGTATAGTTAAAGCTATGGTTTTCCCAGTAGTGATGTATGGAAGTGAGAGCTGGACCATAAAGAAGGCCGAAGAATTGATGCTTTTAAATTCTGGTGCTGGAGGAGACTCTTGAGAGTCCCATGGACTGCAAGAAGATCAAACCTATCCATTCTTAAGGAAATCAGCCCTGAGTGCTCACTGGAAGGACAGATCCTGAAGCTGAGGCTCCAATACTTTGGCCGCCTCATGAGAAAAGAAGACTCCCTGGAAAAGACCCTGATGTTGGGAAAGATGGAGGGCACAAGGAGAAGGGGACGGCAGAGGACGAGATGGTTGGACAGTGTTCTCGAAGCTACCAACATGAGTCTGACCAAACTGCGGGAGGCAGTGGAAGACAGGAGTGCCTGGCGTGCTCTGGTCCATGGGGTCACGAAGAGTCGGACACGACTAAACGACTAAACAACAACAACATGTGTATGATTGTATTGTTATAATTTGATACTTGTTAAACCAAATAAAAATTATTTCGAAAGGAAAGAAAAGAATCACAGTGGCCAAATGGTTGAGGGTAGGATGAGCAGGCAAGACTCACAATCTCTCCGTCTCAACTCGAGATCCCTCCAGAGTGTGATCGCCATAGCGGGCAGGAGCTGTGTGCGTTGGTCTGACGGCTGGCCCTTGAACCCGCATTCCTGCTGGGCCAAAAAATATTAATAATTACGAGCAAGACATCATGCGCCCCGGCCCATGCCCTGTTGGGTTGCACATTCTATAGAAAGCAACAAAACCAGCAGGGTCCACGAAAAGCCAGCGCGATTTGCTTCAATGAAGTCTACTGTCATGGGTCAAAGGAATGCACACGGAAGATAGTTAACTCTTTATTGTTAAAAGCGGACACTTACAGTTGTTTCTGTGGCTCCGAATAACCATGCACACCACTCTAGTGTCTAGGCAACTATTCCCACGTCTGTGCTCTGTGCAACACTCCCTCTCCCCCAGTTTATGGGCTGCATGCACACAGCTGGAGACTATGCCCGTGTGGAAGCTGCCTCTGCTTTTCTCTCTTCACTTCCCTCCTGGTTCTGGGAGACATTGGTGCAGGAGAGGGTGGGGAAGCACCCAGCCCTCCACTTGCTTGACCTGCCTTCCTCCTCCTCTTCTTCTGAGCCATCCTGCGCCCCACCTCCAGCTCCGAGGCTTCCCCTGCCTCCGACTCTTGACTCCTGGCTGGCACAGTTTCCCATAATTCACTGCCCCCCTCTCCCGAGTCCCCCCATCCCCACTGCACCCCAGTCAACAGCCTGCTAATCTCTGACATCTTGTTGCTTCTTCCACCCTTCTGGGAAATGAAATTGTCAGCGAGGGAATTAGGGAATTTGTTAGACCTGGCATTCTTGGCCTAATTTGAGTTACAAGAGATATTGGGGTCGTTGAAGTCTCCCATGACTACTATATCTCTCCGTTTTGAATGTTTGCTCATCTGCTCTAGGAAGGCATCATCCAAGTCTTCAGTCTGCCTTAGAGGTCCTTAGCAGATATCTACAACAAAGTCACTGTTGTTTCCTTCTCCAAATTTAACCACATATTCTCAATCTGCCTCCATGCTCTGGATCTTCACAACTGTACACATCCTTTACATATAATGCTACTCCTCCTCCATTTCTGTTTCGTCTATTCCTTTTGAACAGGTTATACCTCTCAATTCCTACATTCCAGTCACGAGTATCATCCCACTAAGTTTCTTTTATTATTATTTTTAAAATTTATTTTATGTATGATTTTCAATTTTATACATTTCAATAATTTTATAACCATTTTAACATTTCAAAACTTGACATCCTTCCCCCTCTTTCTGCGGTTCCTTAAATTTATTTTTAAATATTTTCTGCATATCCAAATTAACTTAATTTGCTCATTTATTCATCTACTTTCAATACCGGTATATACTCTTATAAAACTGCAGGTTATTACAATAATCCTGCCAATGTTCTTATCTGTTTACAATTTATTTGTAAATATTCAATAAACCATTTCCATTCTTTTAGAAAAAGTTTGTTATCTTGATTTCTTATTTTTCCAGTAAGTTTTGCCATTTCTGCTTATTCCATAAGTTTTTGTATCCATTCTTCTTTTTGTTGGGACATCATCCCACTAAGTTTCAGTAACACCTGCCAGGTCATATTTGCTATCCTGTACTAAAAGCTTCAATTCGTCTTACTTCTTTCCCATACTCTGTACATTAGTGCAACTGCTGCACACCCGTCAGCATCCTGCCAGTCCCTGACACTCCTTATGCGCCCTTTTGCATTGCAAAATCACTGCTCAGCCCAGAACCTCCCTGCCGATGAACACAATACCCCCCACAAGCTCTTTTTACCTTTGCGTAGTTTCTCAGGCACTCGTCCAGCAGCTGTGTGTGCCCGCCGAAGTCCTGTGTCTACCCTGGGAGAGACATAGCCATAAGGGCCATGTCGACCCAAACTCTGCAGCTGGAGCTGCTGCTTATAGAAGAGCAGGCGGTTCCGTAGACCATCGTTTCGTCTCTCCAGTTCCCGAACCCTCTCCCGAGTCCCTTCCAGGTCTTCCTCCAGGTCCAGGTTTCTTCCAGAGCTACGGATCCAGCTCCCGGGTCTCCCGTCAACTTGCATTCGCTCATGGCTGAGCCTTGATAGTTTGGTGCCCATCCTGATGGAGCAAAGGGAGGGAAAGACCCAGTTTTGGCATTCTCAAGAAATAATACCTCCTCTGTAATTGGTGTTCGTAGGACCATGTTTGAGATTCAAGTTCTGGGCACCACCATTTAAGAAGGCCGAATCATGTTGGAAAAGATTCAGAGAGTGATCATAGAAAGAAAGATAGAAGGAACGAGGTATAGGCAGACTTGAGAAAATATGGCTGGTGTGAGAGGGTGTGTTGATGGTGCAATCTGAACCTCGGGTTGCGTTCGCTGCAGGTTGCATTTGCTACGGGATACGAACGCGCTGAACCTGGAAGTACCAGAACGGGTTACTTCTGGGTTCGGCGCTTCGCGCATGTGCAGAAGCAGTGAATCTGCAACCCGCGCATGCGCAGACACGGAGCTGCGGGTTACGGACGCTGCAGGTTGCAAACACGCCTCCCGCACGGATCGCATTCGCAACCCGAGCATCCACTGTATATGTGTTTTCTGTTATTGCAAAGACTTGTGTGACAGCTAGTTTAAATGCTCATTAGACTGAAGCCCCTTCCTGCCGTGTTTTTTTTTTTTAAATTTGCAGTGTTGCAATGCTTGCATTCTGCCACTAGAGGCCACCATGGTGCTCTTGGCTTCAGCATGCACACAGAGAACACAATTAGCATGATAGCGACACCTGGTGGCAGAATATAGCATTAGTCTTCACTGAACAGAGGCATTCATGGAACAAAGGAAAGCATCAGCTCAATTCATCTTAATTAATGCAACACTTCCAGTTCTATTGACCAAACCAGACATATAGCACAAAACCCAACCGCTACCACCCAGAGTGGGGTGGTTGGGAACTGAGAGAGGAGAGAGGGCTGTGGTTTACAGAGACAATAGACTGCTCTGAACTATGATGACAAGCTGGGATCGCTCAGTGGTGAGAGAATGGGCACCTATGTAGACTCAGCAACATTCTCTTTATTACTGTTTGGCACATTGAAGCTGGTCTTAGGTGTGAACTCTAGCTTACTATAGTCATTTCTGCAAGACATTTTAGATTTAAAACACCTATTCACTGAACAATCAGGGAGTTGATTGTGAGCAATGGACAACACAGAATAATATACTCTGACAACGGACAAAAATTAAATTAATATCCGCCACTCCCGATACCTTTTGATCCTGTCCTCTTGCTTCCGGGCAAACTCTTTGAGCAGCAGGTTTTCATCGTGAAGTCGCAAGAACCCGTCTTCTAGCTCCGTGCGGTTCACTCGGTTTATCTGGCGCCGAGTCCTTGCCAGTGAACCTGACGCTGGGGAGCAACAAGAGAATTGGGAAGAACATCATCAGCTATGTGGTCTGGAAACAAAGGAAGAAGTTTCCACCCCTACAGAAATCTTGTAGATTTCGTGATTTCATCATTCATGACAGCCTGCAGGCCATTGGAGGTGATTCTGCAAATGTTAACAAGGGCTGGGAGGGTAGAACCATGTATTGGGTGGAGGTCAAACATGGCTGTAAGCTGATGGTTTTTAATACATTTGCAAAAATTAAGTTTCACCCTCTAGTTGTACTATGCCAGGCACTCCATCCCGCAGAGTCCAGGGCTCCAGGGAGCCACCTGGGCTGCCTGCTCCTAAAACTGGCTCTGGTGAGAGTGACTGGCCTAAGGCCACAGTGAGTTTCATGGTTGTGGGAGGATTTGAACTTAGGTCTCCCCAGTCCTAGCCCAGCACTCTAACTACATAATGCTAGCTCTCTTCATAATGGGAATTATTATGTACTAGTAAATTAAGCCTGTTAAGAAAAACAGGCGCTAGAAAGCTCTCTCTCTCTCTCTCTCTCACACCCACACACCCACCCCTCCCCCCCCGCACTTCCCAGACCTGCACAAACAGTTCGCCTGTCTCCCTCCCTCCCCCTCCCCCCCACCCATCCCCCCACCCATCTCCCCCACCTCCCACACAGTTGGCCTCTCCCTCCCTTCCCGCCCCACAGTCATCTCCCCCCCACACCACCTCAAAATTGAAATGTTAAAAGCAGGCAACCCTTGAAAGTTCCAGAGAGTACAAAACACCACTTGATTTTTTGTGTGTGCTTCATGGGGAGAGAAGGTTCCGGTCCTTCTTACAGTGCGCCACAAAGACATATTTGGGGGGGGGGGAGTGCCGATACAGCTCCTTAAGGGCCAAGGGCGCAAGGAAGCCCAGGGACGGGCCTTTTAATTGTTTTCACTTTTGTGGGGCGGAAGTGGGAGGGGCGCGCCGCTGTTGAGGCGAAAGAGAAAGTGGAGCCGTAGCAGCTGAAGGGGGCGAGGCTGCGGCGACCGCGACCTGGGTCCCTTTCCCGGGTGGATGGAGGCGGGGCGCTGGCTGGCCTCCCCAGGAAAGGCGCGCCGGCGGAGCCATGGGCTGCGAGGGCTGGCGAGTGTAGACCTGCACCCCGAAGCCACCCACCCCCTGCACCCCTGGACCACCCCCAAGTCTTGCAGCCAAGCCACTCACCCCTTGCACTCCTAGACCACCCCCAGCGGCATCTTTCTCCCCCCCTCCCTTGGACAGAGCGAGAGAGGGAAGCCGGAGGAGGAGGAGGCGGAGGGAGAGCGAGTGCGCGGCAGCGGTAGCCACCTCCCACCCCCCACCTCCACACACACACACACACCTCTCTCTCTCTCACTGCTTCAGCCGCTTCTCCTCCGCTTTCCCGGGCGGGTTTGTTAAGGCTGCCAGCGTTTTCAGCTGCGATCTCTTTTTGTGTGTGTGTGCTGTTTTAGGCAGCTCCCGCGCCGGCGGACAGGGGCACCCCGGCAGCGCGCTCAGCGCTGTTTGGAAACCCCTCTGCAGGTGGGCGCCAGCAGGAGGCTCCGCCGCGGAACCGTCGTTGCGAGCAGCGCTCCAACAACGGAAGGGCGGCAGGAGGAGGCTGGGGGCGATCGGCGGCGGCGGCGGGATCCGAGGCGCGGCGGCGGGAGCGCCGCAAAGCGGCGCTTCCCCCGCGCTTTGGCTGGCGCTGGTGCGGGGAGGAGGAGGGCGATCGGCGGCGCTTTGGGTGGCGAGGCTCCGTGCAAGGCGGCGGCGCTGCGCCAAATGACACCGCGCGTGCGCCGCCGCTGACTTCCGGCCTGCGTCCCTGTTGGGGGGGGGGGACAGTAGAGCTGTCCAATCCCTGCGTCGCCGTGTGACATGCGCACAACGCACTTCCGTGACACACGGAAAGGCAGGGACACTTGCTCTTTATTATATAGGATAAGGATTGGTCAACATGTTCTCCTCAATGATACTCTAAGCCAGGCACCCCCAAACTCGTCCCTCCAGATGTTTGGGACTACAATTCCCATCATGGTCTTGTTAGCTAAGGATGATGGGGGTTGTAGTCCCAAAACATCTGGAGGGCCGAGTTTGGGGGTGTCTGCTCTAAGTGATAAAGAGCTGAAGTAGGGTATTGTCACCTCGGTTTCCCCTTTTCCTTTCCCAACACACTCAACATCCTGTGCTCAGTTGACCATGCTCAATTCTCATTGGACAGTTGGGGGAGGGTCAATAGAGGGTTGCCATACGTCTGGAATATCCCGAACATACCCTGAATACTGCTGTAGGAAGCAATGTCCAGGCAAAAATCGGCAAAATGTCCGGGAAAATCCAGGCGTATGGCAACCCATGTTGGCAGAGTCGTTTTGGACGATTTTCTTTATAAAAAAAGTTCAGAAACTTGCCTAAAAAAGCTTCAACAACTTTTGTGTCTGGATTTTCACTTTTTGAGATATGGCAACCCTAGTTAATATGTGCTTCTAGAAACCTCAAAGCTCCCCAATCGGGTGGACACTTCCATCTTGTTTCTCAGTAGTCCTGCTTCATCTCAATTTTTCTTGGCACGCACCATTTGGGTTTGCTATTAGAGGGAGTGGTTACGTGAAAAGTTTGATACGACGCATAAAGACAGTGAATTTCATGACCTCGCCTACCTTTCATCCATGTTTTCAACCCTTGGGATTTGGCAGGGAGGACAGCAGAAGATGACACATCTAGAGGAAAGGGGGTTTGGAGATGGAGAGTAATCAACAGATAAAGCCATTCTTGCATAAAGAACATCTACTGTATATATACTGTATATAAAATTGTTCAAGTTGGATGTTTGTTAACAATCGCCTTTCTCCGTAAACCCTTGATCGATTCCGTTCAAATTTGGACACAACATTCCATGCCCATATGGGAGCGGTCATATGTACTTACATTGCACAAATACCACACCTTTCCCAGGTAAAAATGTGGTTTTGTGCAAAAAAATAGCGCCCTCCAGTGGACGTTAAACAGCACAGCACAAACCTCATCGACTAAAATAGTAGTAATAAACAGTTGTAGAAACGAAGACAAAAACGGGAGGGGCAAACGGAGAACACATAGACTGAACTTCAACGAGATAAGGTGTAAGTAAACATATGCTTTCTCTTTCATACTGTATCTTACTTTTGCATTTCACCAAATCAGCCACAGCAAGGCGTGGCTGGGTCAGCTAGTAGGTTTATGAATTGAGAGGGGGAGACTGGGGAAAGAAGAATTGCACAGACAAACCCACTGCATAACAGCATAGTATTAAGAGTTTGGGGCAGGTAGGATATATGAGGGGGCCTCCTTCGAATTCCTGGATCCAGCGAGTGTTGAAATCTAAGCAAGGATTCAAATTCCCGGAATAGCCAGGCTAGCTTCCTGGTGAGGTAATGGCCTACATAGGGGTTGTTAAGATAACAAAGGAAGTGACTCTGTGCCAGATGACAAATGGGTGGGAGCCTCTCTCCCTCAACTTGCTGATAGTTAGAAAAACAAAGGAGTTTTGAGTTATGTGAGCTAGAAGGTGGAGGCAATAGAACTATGCCTGATTTGTGCTGGAATCCAAGGCTTCTGGGGCCATGGGAAAAGCAACACCTTTTTTGGGGGGGGGGGGCGCTGATGCTGTGATCCTGTACAGCGTATACTCAGGTTGCACATACACGTAAATAAACCATATATTCTAAAGACACCACAGGGTCCTCTGTGCCTCATATTCTCAGGAGGAAACACAAACCCTGGGTGAGCGACTGGAACCCCTGGAATCTCGCACAGCTCAGAGACTGGGGTGGCGGGCACAGTGTCATAACGTGGGTTGCCAGCAGCCAGGGCAAGGAAAGTATTGCGTCCTCAAAATGGCGCCTCCATGCAACGCTGGTGCTGCTAGATGCAGCTGGTGGGACATGTGTCAGCGGTTCCTCTGGTGGGGCGCTGCCACTGCCATGGTAGACTCTCCCCCGCTATACTTCTTAAAGGTAAAGGTAAAGGGACCCCTGACCATTAGGTCCAGTCGCGGACGACTCTGGGGTTGCGGCGCTCATCTCGCTTTACTGGCCGAGGGAGCCGGCGTACAGCTTCCGGGTCATGTGGCCAGCATGACTAAGCCGCTTCTGGCCATAGCTGTCAACTTTCGGATTTGAAAATAAGGGATTTTTTCAAACTTTCGGATTTGAAAATAAGGGATGCCACGAGGGCAGTGCAATGGTACCAAGTAGCTTCGCCACCTTGCGCTCCAGAGACTGCGCGCGAACGGGTGAGCGAAAGAGCGAGCGCGTAGACGGCAGGCAGGCTGTCTGTCTGGTTGGGCATGAGGGTCTGGCTGCACAAGGCATGCAAGCTCCGCCCCCAGTCAGTCTCAGACTCCTTATTGGCAGCCGAGCAACGCAGCTGAGGAGCCTCCCTGGCCGGCAGGGAGGGAGAGGAGCTGCTTCCTTTGAAATCCGGGAAATTTAAGGGATATCAACAATCCGGGATAGCAGCGGGAAACGGCATTGGAATAAGGGAGTTTCCCACAAAAAAAGGGAGGATTAACAGCTATGCTTCTGGCGAACCAGAGCAGCGCACGGAAACGCCGTTTTCCTTCTCGCTGGAGCGGTACCTATTTATCTACTTGCACTTTGTGCTTTCGAACTGCTAGGTTGTGGCATGCCACAAAAGGAAGCAGGCTTGTCTTTATTTACCAACCCTCTTTTTGCATAAGGGTACCCTGCTAGGGTCATACCCTCTTAGCCTGTCCAGCTACGAGGGAGTTTCTGTGCCCTATTTTCAAAGAACCTTCCTTCCAATTCTAGGAACATAGGAAGCTGCCTTGTGCTGAACCAAACAATCACACCATTTATCTACACTGACCAGCAACTGCTCAACAGGGTTCCAGACTGAAATCTCTGCTGGCCCTACCTAAAGATGCCAGGGCTTGACTCTGGAACCTTCTGCAATGCAGAGCAGATGCTCTCCCGCTGAGCTATAGCCCTGAATTCATCACTATGCACCTCCATGTTCATGCTCTGTTTGCACGCAGCTCAAACGTCTCGAAGGGAGCTTGCATCAAGTTTTGGAAAGGCAGGACCGTATGTGAAACTGAGAGAATTTCAACCTGAGTTTCACATTGCACCACAATCTTTGCAAATATTATCTGTGCAGCAAAGGACACCTAGCTCAACGCTTCAATTTCCGGTATTGCACTGTGGAAATGTCAGAATGCAGTATTTAAGGAATTGAAGCTTCCTTGAGCAGGGGAAGCAAGGAAGAAAAGTTGCTAGTCCTTTGGAGGTTGCAAAAATAAACTGTCAAAATATGATAAAACTGAATGAGAAACACCAGAGAGGACAGATCAGGAAATTCCTGGGTCAAGAAATGGTGGAATTTCAGTATTCTTCACAATTTACCCCTCTGCATGACTGTGGTAATAACAACCCAAAATGATCAAATCGATGCAGATTTACATAATTTATTCCAGTTACAGAATTAAACTTTTCTTGACACGGAATCCGAATTCCATTCTCAGCTCCGGACATCACTGTTGTTTATGAAAGTTTCAGAGCCAGCAATACAACTATTGTAGCAAACGCCCTAAAAAACCACCAAAATTTTGACCTTGTATAGCCGCAATCACGGAGGGCTTCTGGTTGGTGTCTCGGACTGGCAGATCGCCTGCTGTTTCATCCAACACAAGCAGCGACATGGCTGGGAAGGAGGCCTGGAACAAAGCTGAAAGAACAAAGATGGGACTTAGGAAGAGAGCTTTGGAAGGAACACGGCAGCTTTCTTAGGCACACCCCAGTCTCCAAGTGGTGAAAGGTTTCAAGGACCCCAGCACATAACTTGGGATTCTAGGGTCGTGAGTTCAAGCCCCGCTTTGGGCAAAACATTCTTGCATTGCAGGGTGATGGACTTGATCAGTGGTTTTCAACCAGTGTGCCGTGGCACCCTGGGGTGCCTTGAATGATGGTCAGGGGTGCCGAGGGCAACACTGTCTCTCCAGGGGCGGAGCAAGGGCGGTGAGTTGGGGGCGGTTCGCCCCGGGTTCCACCCTGGAGGGGGCGACACTCTGGTTTTTTTTGCAATATATTTTTATTCCATTTTCCATATATTACAACAAAGTACTCAGAACAACAGTGCAAATATATCCAATACATATACCTATACTCCGCCGAGTATTGTGACTTCCCCCCGTTTCCCCCCTGGTTTTCTTCCTTCACTTCATTCGTTCGCTTTCCTTTACACGAATTGTTTTATATGATTTACATATTTATAAAATTTTTATGTATACTCTGTTTACTACATTGTAAGTATTGTGTCAAAGCCTGTGAATGTATTCATATCTTTAAAGTAATTTTTTAAATATTCAATAAATTTACTCCAATCTGATTGAAACTTTTGGTCTCTTTGATTTCTGATTCTTCCTGTTAACTTTGCTAATTCCAAATATTCTGTCAACTTTAATCTCCATTCCTCCAAAGTTGGTATTTCAGCTGATTTCCATTTTTGAGCCCATAAAATTCTGGCAGCGGTGGTAGCATATAAAAATAATCTTTGGTCATTTCTCCCAATTTCTTCCCCCACCAATCCCAGCAAAAAGGTTTCTGGTGTTTTGGGGAAAGTATACTTTAACATTTTCTTTAGTTCATTATATACTGATTCCCAAAAAACTTTAGCTTTGGAGGGGGCGACACTCTGGGTGCCCCACCCCATAACGCCCAAGCCAAGCCCCGCCGACCGGTACCCTGTCCGTGCGGCGGCTGCTCACGCGGCAACTCGTAAGGCTACCGCACGCATAAAGCAGCACGGAGGGGCAGCCTTACGCTCGCTGTTCGCGCGTGGCAGCCTTATGAGTTGCCGCTCGCTCGGCGGTTTGTAAGGTTACCGCAGGAGCAGCAGCACCAGCACAGACACACCACGCATGTGCGGCATCCCGCACACGCACCGTTTGTCACGACGCACGATGCATGCATCATGACGCATGCTCGCTGCAGAGCGACGTCCCGCCGCTGGGGGGTGCCTCCGCGTTTGCCGCCAAGCGTCTCCGTTCGCCACTGTGTCTCTCTTTCCTTCCTTCCTTCCTTCCTTCCTTCCTTCCTTCCTTCCTTCCTTCCTTCCTGAAGGAGTGTCTTATACCTGAAGGAGCGTCTCCATCCCCATCGTTCAGCCTGGACACTGAGGTCCAGTGCCGAGGGCCTTCTGGCGGTTCCCTCACTACGAGAAGCCAAGTTACAGGGAACCAGGCAGATGGCCTTCTCGGTAGTGGCACCCGCCCTGTGGAACGCCCTCCCACCAGATGTCAAAGAGAAAAACAACTACCAGACCTTTAGAAGACATCTGAAGGCAGCCCTGTTTTTAGGCAGGCTTTTAATGTTTAATAGATTATTGTATTTTAATGTTCTGTTGAAAGCCGCCCAGAGTGGCTGGGGAAACCCAGCCAGATGGGCGGGGTATAAATAATAAATTATTATTATTATTATTATTATTATTATTATTATTATTATATTCCTTCCTTCCTTCCTTCCTTCCTTCCTTCCTTCCTTCCTTCCTTCCTTCCTTCCTTCCTTCCTTCCTCTGATGCCCTGTCATGTCTCTGCCTCCCAAAGGCTTGCACAGCTGTTTGTTGCAGCAGCCCTGGCTACAAGCTCCGCAGGCGAATGGTGCCTCTGGGGCTGGCCAGGGGGTGCTGGTTGCCAGGAGCTGAGGCGGCCTCGGAGTGAGTAAGCAAGCAAGCGGGCGAGGGAGCCCAGCCAGCCAGTCCGCCAGTCCTTGCTGTTGGGAAAGGAGAATAGCGAGAGGCGGGCAAGCGGGTACTGTGCTGGCCTTTCTTGTGCTTGCTGTGTGTGCAAGGCCTGCCAGGGAGCTCAGTGCCTGGTGCTGAAGGGGAACCTTTCTGCCATGCAGACTTGGCAGAACCTGCTGCTGACCCTGTCGCCTCCCAAGGTAAAGTGCTGGCCTCACATTCACCTTTGGCCAGTCTCTGTTGGGCCACTAAGGTTGGGGGGGTATCCTCTTCCCAGGCCCCTGTGTGGCAGTGTGAGGAGGCACCTCTCTTTGGGGGCAGGAGGGGGGTGCAGCTCAGAGATCAGGGGCAGCGGCTGCCCGGAGGACTCCCAAGGAGAGGGGAGAGGAGGCTGACGGAAAACTCCTCAAGGCAGGGTGTTCGGAAAGGGGCGAGAGGCTGCCAGTTCTGCAGGCAAGGAGTGACACAGCTCGGCTCCTGAGGGTGCCGCAGAAAGAATGTAGTTGGTCAAGGCAGCCGTGGACACAAAAAGGGGGAAAACCTCTGCACTAGATTATCCTTCCGACTCTGCGATTCTATGATCTTAAGTTAACTTAGAGTGTATTCTATGATCCCTGCTTTAGAAGAGGACATTCCCGAGACCTTCCTTGTTAACCACATGACGCAAACATTTCCTTAACAGCCATGTGGAACATTGGCTCCCAGTACGTTTCCGAGCACAATTCAAAGTGTTGGTGCTGACCTTTAAAGCCCTAAACGGCCTTGGTCCTGTATACCTGAAGGAGCGTCTCCACCCCCACCGTTCAGCCCGGACACTGAGGTCCAGCGCCCAGGGCCTTCTGGTGGTTCCCTCACTGTGAGAAGCAAAGCTACAGGGAACCAGACAGAGGGCCTTCTCGGTAGTGGCACCCACCCTGTGGAACGCCCTCCCTTCAGAGGTTAAAAGGATCAACAACTACATGACATTTAGAAAACACCTGAAGGCAGCCCTGTTTAGGGAAGTTTTTAATGTGTGATATTTTAATGTATTTTAGTGTTTGTTGGAAGCCTCCCAGAGTGGCTGGGGGGACCCGGCCAGATGGGCGGGTTACAAATAATAAATTATTATTATTATTATTATGTGTGCTTGTTTTTATTGATTTTTCTGATTGCCACGGCACCTGGTGGTACTGTATCACTGTAGTGTGGTTTCAGTCTGCTGTGCTTAGGAAACAGAGCTAGCTGCCCCATAACAAACAAATCAGCCACTTTGGTCTATCCAGCTCAGTACTGTCTACACTGACTGGCAGCAGCTCTCTAGGGATTTCAGACATGGGACGTTCCCAGGTCGTAACTGGAGATGCCGGGGATTGAACCTGGGACCTTATGAATGCAAAGCGGATGCTCTGCTACTGAGCTATGCAGCCGTCCCTAAATTTTCGATAGAATCCACTTTGTTTATAGTGGAAAGGCAAGCTAGATATTTCCTTTTAATAAAGAAATGCATACTCGTTTTAGTGCAAAACACAGCCCTGTATTGACAAAGAGATAGAGTTGAATAGGGCAACCCTTGATGGGAGAGAGGTTTTCTGGACCTGAGGTTTCTCCCAGACCACCTGTCTGTAGAAAGCTAGAGAACACCAGTGATTTATAGAGCCTTCACTCTGAATTTGTTTTCCAAAGGAGGTGATGCAACATCGTCTCAAGCAGTTGTTCTCCCATGCTTTCAGGTACATTTTCTCCATCCGTCGCAAAAAAAATCCACATTTTCCTTTTCTTTTGGAAGGCAGGTTTGCTGCACTAGAGTTCCCAACCAACTTTAACTGCACAGCCCAAATGGGTCAGTGTGTGTCTGAATCCTTCCCCAAAACGGCGATCTTCGAAGCATCCTTTGAGACTTTGTTGAAGATCAAGGCCTCTCTCGCCTCCGGATGCTTTTGAAGCTGCCTCTGCAGCCGCTCGCTTGCAGCGGAAATAACTGCACTCTGTTTCTTGATCTGGCCTCTTCCGTCTGCCCCCTCCCTGCCCTGCCGCCACGGCCTGGAGAAGCCCTTGCTCTCACCACCCACACAGTCCACCAAGAGCAACTGAGGATTTTCTCTCCCCTCCCACTAACCTCTTGCCATCTGTCAGAAAGAGCTCAGTCCAGGCTGTTTTGTTTTCAGTTCCAGTCTTTACAGGCACGCCACACTGGCGTCTTATTGCAGGTGTCTTCTGCAACATGTTCTGGACGGAACAATAGTGCATCAGTGGTTTGATTTATTCTGATTTTTTTTTTTAGTTGTTCTGCTCCACTTCCTCAAGGCTGCCACATTGCTGCTGTCCGGAGGAGCTGTAAAAGTGCATGGTTCAACTGTGGAACTCGCTCCTGCAGGAAACAGCGATGGCCTCCTACTTGGATGGCTTTAGAAGAGGATTCGGCAAATTCATGGAGCCCAAGGCTGTCTGATACCAAGTCAGAACAACAGTCCATTTCTCAGGTTACAGGGAAGGATCTCTCTCAAACCTTCCTGGATATGCCAGGGATATAATGTAGATTTCCTCTGCATGCTCTGTCACTGATCTATGGTCTTTCCCCTATAACAGTGGTGGCTAACCTTGACACTCCAGATGTTTTGGAACTACAACTCCCACCATCCCTGACCACTGGTCCTGTTAGCTAGGGATGATGGGAGTTGTAGTTCCAAAACATC
The DNA here is from genome assembly GCA_034641395.1 of Darevskia armeniaca. Taxonomy (NCBI): domain Eukaryota; kingdom Metazoa; phylum Chordata; class Lepidosauria; order Squamata; family Lacertidae; genus Darevskia; species Darevskia armeniaca. The sequence goes on along the minus strand of JAWWNF010000882.1, from coordinate 712,793 downwards.
TGGAGTGTCAAGGTTAGCCACCACTGCAGCCTATAAGAAGAAGCTGTAAGATGGAGCTACAACTCCCAGAATAGTGAATGAATGAATGAGTGAATCTTTATTGCTAAAACCTATAAGCTGTCACAATTGGTCACGATGCGTTGGATACAAATAATTGATTTAAAACTGGACAACAGCAGCGAAGCAAACATACAAAAATGCAAATCACTGTTGCAAAAGTCTGCACAAGGGAGTCTGTTCCACTGTCAAACAGCTCTTACTGACATAAAGTTCTGATGTTGAACTGTAAACTCATTTCTTGTAACTTGAAGCCATTGGTTCGAGTCCTACCTGCCAGAGCAGGAGAAAACAAGCTTGCTCCTTCTTCCACTTGACCGCCTTTATGATATTGGAAGATGGCTATCATATCTCCTCTCAGTCTCCTCTTCTCCAGGCTAAACATACCCAACTCCCTCAACCGCTCCTCATAAGGCCCTTGATCATCTTGGTTGCCCTCCTCTGCACATGTTCCAGCTTGTCAATATCCTTCTTAAATTGTGGCACCCAGAACTGGATACAGTATTCCAGTTGTGGTCTGACCAAGGTAGAATTTTGTTGTTGTTTAGTCGTTTAGTCGTATCCGACTCTTCGTGACCCCATGGACCAGAGCCCGCCAGGCACTCCTGTCTTCCACTGCCTCCCGCAGTTTGGTCAGACTCATGTTGGTAGCTTTGAGAACACTGTCCAACCATCTCATCCTCTGTCGCCCCCTTCTCCTTGTGCCCTCCATCTTTCCCAACATCAGGGTCTTTTCCAGGGATTCTTCTCTTCTCATGAGGTGGCCAAAGTATTGGAGCCTCAGCTTCAGGATCTGTCCTTCCAGTGAGCACTCAGGGCTGATTTCCTTCAGAATGGATAGGTTTGATCTTCTTGCAGTCCATGGGACTCTCAAGAGTCTCCTCCAGCACCATAGAATAGAATAGAGTGGTATCAATCTCCATTCCTAGTGAACTCTGGGAATTGTAGCTCTGTGAGAAGAATTGGTGTCTCCCAACTGCTCTCATCGCCCTTAACAAGCTACAGCTCCCAGAATTATTTTGGGGGAAGCCATCACTGTTTAAAGAGGCAATAGAGTGCTTTAAACACACATTGTGGATGTAACTCTGCTGTATAGGATTGCAATGTGAGTCTCTCAGGTGACACAAGGCTCTGCTGTTTTTGATCCAACAGGCTAGCGTAGCTTCTTGTCTCTAATTAGGTAAATGATCCTTTTTGTTGGGCAAATTTAGGTGGGCACATTGGACTATGCAAACCTTTTGAAGGACTCTGGAAAAATGGAAAAGGGGCAAAATTCCACACAAGAAGTGCTCGCTTTGTTATAACACGAAACATTTGCATTGCTGATGGCAGGCTCTGAACAACTCAAAAGACATTTACATTGTTTATGGGAGATTTGCAAAGAAAGACAATAAATGGCTGATAACAGTTTCTGAGGGGAAGAAAAAGAGGGAGGGTTGTTTCTAACTCAGCCCTATTCAGAGAAGGTGAGCCTGAGGTTAGTCTGCATTCACATGGCAGTTTGTTCTAATTCCCTGACGTTTCCCTGCTGCTTAATTTCCACATTATATTTGAGCTTTCGCTGGATGTCAAAGTCCATTCCAGAAAAAACCAAGAGAATATCGCACACAATTAGCTGTCATTTCTGTGTTATTTGATTCCAGAAAAAAAAATCCATTTGCAGTCCCCTCAATTGGGAAAAATCGCAGGAACGAAGTGACAAAATTTGGGGCAGTATACCAGCATACACGTTTTTCCTGCCGTTTTCATAGGGGAACCGTGACGGAACAGAAACACACGCATGTGTGAAAAGCGTAGGTGAGGGGCGACATCGTCCAACGACGTTTATTGTTGTTACACCACCACCCCACACCGACTGGTGTGAAAGAAATTGAGCACGATGCGCTGCTATATCTGTCAAAAAGCCACAATTACGTAACACAACACATCCTGCAGTGTGAAAGGAACATTAGAAACCTGGGTGGAAGCAGTATAATCAGCAAAACTAACCCAATATTCCCACATCTGAATGTACCCTTAGTCAAACAGACAGACAGACAGACAGACCCTCCAGCACTTCTCTGATGAAAATAGGGATGTCCTATTCCATAATAATGATGATGATGGTATTTTTTACTATTTATACCCCGCCCATCTGACTGGGTTGCCCCAGCCTCTCTGGTTCTGGCTGATGAGCCTCAGGGTTTCAGGGGAATAAGCTCAAATAAGATCTCGCAAGGTCAAAGTCCACCTGTCCCTGCTGAGAAGCATCTCTCTAGGACAGGCACCCCCAAACCCGGCCCTCCAGATGTTTTGGGACTACAACTCCCATCATCCCTAGCTAACAGGACCAGTGGTCAGGGATGATGGGAGTTGTAGTCCCAAAACATCTGGAGGGCCGAGTTTTGGGGGTGCCTGCTCTAGGATTTCAGGCAGGTGGCTCTTTCAGCCCAACCCGAGGAATGAACCTGCCACGGCAGAATTTATTCTGTTGTCTGTCACCTTCTCCTCTCTGCTCCCCACCCCAAACCAAGCAGGGATTTTAAATTCCCTCTCCGGATATTGAAATTAATCAGACTCCAGCTCACGCTTATACAGGCCAAGACGGGGCTTTGCGCTCTATCCAATCCCTCCGACGCTTTCGCCCTAGTTCGCTTTCGCCTTCCGCGCCACTTCTCGATGGTTCCGTATTTCAGTTTCTCAGTGAGTCATGTTAGGCAGATGCTGCCTGGAAGGGAAGGACGAAATCCCTTCAGTAATCCTGGCCTGCCTAAGCTCATTAACAGGTCAAGGAGGAGGAGGAGGGGGAGGGGGAGAAGGAGAAAGGGTACTTTGGGCAACAGAAGAAGAAGAGAAGAAGAGTTTGGATTTGATATCCTGCTTTATCACTACCCGAAGGAGTCTCAAAGCGGCTAACATTCTCCTTTGCCTTCCTCCCCCATAAGAAACACTCTGTGAGGTGAGTGGGGCTGAGAGACTTCAGAGAAGTGTGACTAGCCCAAGGTCACCCAGCAGCTGCATGTGGAGGAGCGGAGACGCGAACCCGGTTCACCAGATTACGAGTCTACCGCTCTTAACCACTACACCACACTGGTGTAACGTATGTTCTAGCCAGGCAAAAAACCCTCAAGGAGGGTACAATGAAGGGCCAAGAAAGGAGTGTGGCCTAAAGAGACCCCCCCAGGGCCAGAAAGAGAGACCTGGAGGGCCAGACTGGATCCCCAGGCCAGAGGTTCGCCATATACATATCCCTCAACCGTCCCGATTTAAGCGGGGCATCCCATTTTTAGGAGCCATGTTCTCTCGCAAGTCACTTGGCTCCCGCAAGATCACGGCTTTATCATCTCTTTCTATGTTGATGTTGTGCTATTGTTTTAATTTCCCTTAAGGTGCATTTAAAAATCATGCCTTTTGGATCATCTGCCGCCACGGTAGTTATCAAAGATGCTCTGATTCACATACTTCCTTCCTCTCCTGTCTCACCATCCGGAGCAACAGAGCATCAGTGCTTAGAAAAAATAAGTGCTTTGAATCCTGCTGCTCTCTCTTTGAAGACGGCTGATTAAATCTGATTATGAGAGGTGAAGGCTGGGATTAATTCACATCTATGAGGGGCATCGCTGAATGTGTTCATTTATTTGGCTGCCTTTGTCTCACTTGGCCCGAGTTAATTTTTGCCTATGAGGAACATTGATAAACGAGTGTATGTGTGCGATTGCAAAACGGTCCTCCTTATTTTGCAGCTTCTGAATTGAGGACTATTAACGTGGTCTATATGGGCTTCATACCTGTCCTTTGTTGAACTAAACATTGTCTCTGTTGCGACTGTGGCTGTGTTGTTGATTACGAAATAATTATGAACGCAGCTTTTCATTTGGTGGCTTCAAATTAATTGTGGCACGTTTCACTCGGAAGCTGCTTGCAGGATTTTTATTTCAGCTTTGGGTGGGTTTGAGTTTGGGAAGGGGTCACTTGCGTCTTGGGAATTGAAATGTCACCTTGATGTTCAAATGATGTTTGGTGGAAATTTTCGTTTTGAGTGAACACAGATGTGACTGTGAGATGTGGTTTGAGATTACTTTTTCTGCACGCGAAAAGGAGAAGCTGACTTTTGAAAGTTGTACTTTTCTAGCTGTGTTGACCTCCGGTTGACGTTTGTGAGACGAAAGCCTGCTTGCCTCTGCTGGGGAGAGAGGTTTGGAAGAGAGATTCATTACTCTCTCGTAGCAGAGTTAGCAGTATGGCGATAGATCCAAGCACATTAAAATTTGGTTAGATTTCCACCTGCCCTCATCCACCTTTAAACAAATGTTCCCCAGAAAAATACGTACGCTAGAATACACCACAGACACTTAGCTCAGCAAATAGACAAAGGTCCAGCTCACATTCTCACAGAGGCATAGCAAGCCCAGGTGGTACCCAGGGCGGAATTTTTTGTGTCACCCCCCCCCCAACTTTGTCAGGGCACTGGCAGAGCTGCACCCAGTGGCATAGCAAGTCACCCCCATCCCCCCAAAAAATGATGGTGCCACTTTGCGAGGTGTGGGGGTTTTTTTGTGTGTGTCTATTATCTCTTTTTTCCCCAATAAAGTTAAAATTTAATTAAAAAAAAAATAATAATTTTTTTTAAAAAAGTGTCACCCCCCTCTGATGGTGCCACTTTGCGAGGTGTGGGGTTTTTTGTGTGTGTGTCTATTATCTCTTTTTTTTCCAATAAAGTTAAAATAAAAAAATAAAAAATAAAAAAAAATTAAAAAAATTAAAAAGTGTCACCCCCCCTCTGATGGTGCCACTTTGTGAGGTGTGGGGGGTTGTGTGTGTGTCTATTATCTCTTTTTTTTCAAAAGTTAAAATTTTAAAAAGAAAAATTTTATTAAAAAAAGTGTCACCCCCTCTGGGGTGGAACCCGGGGCAGCCCGCCCCCATCGCCCCCCCTTGCTACGCCCCTGCATTCTCAGACGTTGCAGCAAACAAGTCTCCATCGGTGAAATAAAGATGAAAAATGGTTCTGAACGACTGAAAGGAAAGAACTGGGTTTCCTTACAAAAAGAATCATGCGAAGATGCAGGCTGCAAAGTCTCCCTTTTGGAGATATTCATTTCACTTGGTTTTGCTTGTGGTTGGGAACCATTGACCGGCCGGATGGCTCCTTGCTTGTTCCAAGAAGCAAAGGAAAAAGAGGGGGGAAAGCAAAGAAAAAATGAATGGGAGCAAGGAAACCAAAGTCAGTTGTCGGAATGGGAGGGAGTCAGTTGATGTCATGAGAAAAACAAAGATGGAACTGGCAAAGCTAGTGTGGCACAGTGGTTAGAGTGTCGCGCTAGACCCTGGGAGACCAGGGTTCAAATCTCCACTCGGCTGTGAAGCTCACTAGATGACTGTTGACCAATCACTGCCTCTCTCAGCCTAACCTACCTCATATGGTTGTCGCGAGGATAAAATGGGGAGAAGGAGATTTACGTATGTCACCTTGAGCTCCCTGGTGGAAAGGTGGTATACAAAAGTATTAAACAAACCCACACTTCTACAGTACTAAATATAGGAAGAGTAATGAGATACAAGGACAGAGCACAAGGATAAGTTTTTTTGGGAACGAGGAAGAGTCTGGCGACCAAACAGCACCTTCTTCCACGAACTGAGATAACAAGGGTTCTTTGTGCCAGTTATGTGGTTGACAAGCTCTGTGTTAATTGCAAAGAGCCCCTCCATCCTATGCTCAGGTGGTACATAAATGTAAATAAAACCGTATATCCTAAAGACACATTGAAGCAAAACATTCATAGAATTGTAGAATTGGAAGGGACCCTGAGGATCATCTAGTCCAACCCCCACAATGCAGGAATATGCAGCTGTTCCATACAGGGATCAAACCTGCAACTTTTGGCATTATTAGCACCATACTAATAAAAATTTATTATTTATACCCCGCCCATCTGGCTGGGTTTCCCCAGCCACTCTGGGCAGCTCCCAGCAGAATATTAAAAACATGAGAAAACATCAAACATTAAAAACTTCCCTAAACAGGGCTGCCTTCAGATGTCTTCTAAAAGTCAGATAGTTGTTTCTTGACATCTGATGGGAGGGCATTCCACAGGGCGGGTGCCACTACCAAGAAGGCCCTCTGCCTGGTTCCCTGTAACCTCACTTCTTGCAGTGAGGGAACCGCCAGAAGGCCCTCGGAGCTGGACCTTAGTGTCCGGGCTGAACGATGGGGGTGGAGACGTTCCTTCAGGTATACAGGACCGAGGCTATTTAGGGCTTCAAAGGTCGGCATCAACACTTTGAATTGTGCTCGGAAACGTACTGGGAGTCAATGTAGGTCTTTCAGGACCGACATTATATGGTCTCTGCGGCCACTCCCAGTCACCATATTCTAGCTGCCATATTCTGGATTAGTTGTAGTTTCCGTGTCACCTTCAAAGGTAGCCCCAAGTAGAGCATGTTGCAGTAGTCCATGCGGGAGATAACCAGAGCATGCACCACTCTGGCGAGACAGTCCACGGGCAGGGAGGGAATCAGCCTGCGTACCAGATTGAGCTGGTAGACAACTGCCCTGGACACAGAATTAACCTGTACTTTTAAAGCAGCTATGCTAACCACTATACCACCAACGCTTGGAAACCACAGTTCCCAGAAGCTATACGTATAGAAGAAGAAGAAGAGTTTGGATTTGATATCCCGCTTTATCACTACCCGAAGGAGTCTCAAAGTGGCTAACATTCTCCTTTTCCCTTCCTCCCCCACAACAAACACTCTGTGAGGTGAGTGGGGCTGAGAGACTTCAGAGAAGTGTGACTGGCCCAAGGTCACCCAGCAGCTGTATGTGGAGGAGAGGAGACGCGAACCCGGTTCACCAGATTACGAGTCTACCGCTCTTAAGCACTACACCACTCTGACTCTCTCTAGCGCAGATGGGGCCTGCTTTTTTCTTTTTTAGGAGTTCAGAGGAGCTGTCGCTGCCTGCACAGCTGAGCCTCTCTTCCTCTTCCAAAAAAAGAACAATAGGCAGTTCTAAAGAACCAGAGATCAAACCTCAACAGGGAAGTGGCCTGGAAATGCAGATCTGTGTATGGCAGGGAACATACAAAGAAAAGGAATCCCAGTCACAGCTTCCTCTATCAGCTATGACTTCATTTCCCCCCTGCATCAGGGCACAAAAAGGCCAGAAAGTAAAACCTCCAGCAGGCCCCACATTGCAAAGAAGGGTTGTAGCCAGTGCTTTTTTTCTAGAAAAAAAGGTGCAGAAATACTGCCCTGCCCCTCCTGCTTCTGCACCAGCAGAATTGAGGCAGGGGAGGCAGGGGCATAGCAACGGGGGGGGCGGGGGGCGGGCCGCCCCGGGTTCCACCCCAGAGGGGGGTGACACTTTAAAAAAAATTTTTTTTTAATTTTTTTTAAAAAAATTATTTTAAATTTTTTTTAACTTCGTTGAAAAAAAGAGATAATAGACACACACACACAACCCCCACACCTCACAAAGTGGCACCATCAGAGGGGGGTGACACTTTTTAATTTTTTTAATTTTTATCATTTTTTAAACTTATTTTTTATTTTAACTTTATTGAAAAAAAGAGATAATAGACACACACACACACACACACACACACACACACACACACAACCCCCATACCTCACAAAGTGGCACCATCAGAGAGGGGTGACACTTTTTTTTTTCAAATTTTTTATTATTTTTTATTATTTTTATTTTTTTAACTTTATTGAAAAAAAAGAGATAATAGACACACACACACACAAAA